>JAJHZJ010000676.1:111388-734430 GCA_023548195.1 Bettongia penicillata ogilbyi
GTCATCAAGCTGTCATAAATTAGGACATAGTCATGGTTCTTTTTCATCCATTCCCTGAATTCATGGTTGATCATTGCATGAATGAAAGTGCTTCAGTCTTTGAGAATTGTTCATTTAAAAATATCTATATTATAGTATAAAATAAATATATATATAATATATATTTATATATAAAATATAGATAAAATTATATAGATATATAATATAAAATTATATAGATATATAAAATATCTATATTATAGTATAAAATACTATATTATAGTATAAATAATGCTGCTACACTTATATATTCATTATCTGCCACCTGTCTTTTGTTTTACTTCCCTCTTCTCTATAGTTCTTTTAAAAATCTTAGTTGGTTGGTGAGTTAAGCTAAGAAGATAGAACCCTACTGTAAAGCACAGATCTAGTCTTATAGAGTAGCTGTTGTTTCCCCATTCTTTCTTTTCCCCAAGCCTTTTCAGTTAGCATCTCTATTCCCTTCTAACTTTTTTGAACAGATAAAAAATAGGTTCAGAGAGGAAAGATTAGAATAAATTGAACCAAAATTAGATCTGGTCCAAGTCAATCCAATAAAAACTGTATTAAATGACTGTTATGGCCCCAGCACCATTACGTGAAAAGAATGTAGAAATGAGATATCAGTGCAAATTTCTGCAGAGGAAAGAAAGCAATCCTCCTTGAAGTAGTAACTGAGGTTTTCCCCAAAACAAAAACCAGAACAAAACAAAAAATAAAGCAAAACAAGCAAAAAACCTCCAACAAAAAAGAAAAATAGAAGCACATCCTACAGTCCTCTTGTAAACCTCCATTCTGAGACATGATCATCTTATAATATGAGATGTAGGCATTTAAGAGTTCCCATCACTGAGGCATCTTAAAAGCAACATATATCAACGAAATCCAAGAAGCCTCCATGTAGGTGGCATATTCTTTACATAATGCTGTTCAAGCTTAAAATTAGTACTGTTAAGAGAAGTCCAGAAAAGTCAGGTCAGGAATGGGATTTCTTAGTCAATGGAAGCATAGCAAGGTTTTGCAGGACCAAGTCAGAATCAGCATCATCTTCTTCTTCCCTTTCACTTCTTCCTTTTTCCCCTGGGAATGACTAACATCATGCATATAGTAATTGTCTACACAGTAAGATTTGAATGTTTCTGAGAGATTTCTTGTCATAACACTTCTCTTACAACATCAACTATATCACTATTGGCATAAAGAACTGGAAGATTCAGGGAAAGTTACTTGGAATATTTAACACTGTAATTCATCATTAATTAATTAATTAGTAAGTATTTATTAAGCATTTTCTTGGTGCCAGGCATTAAGAAATGCACACAAAATGTCTTTGCCTTCAGAGGGTTTACATCCAAATGAGTAAGATTTTGTAAAAGTATAAGATAATTTGTTGTTCAGTCCTTTCAGTAGTTTCTGACTCTTTGTGACCCACATTTGAGGTTTTCTTGGCAAAGATACTAGAGTGGTTTGCCATGTTCTTCTCTAGTTCTTTTGACAGATCAGGAAATTGAAGCAAACAGGGTTAAGTGACTTGCCCAGAGTCACACAGCTGATAAATGTCTGAGACTGTATTTGAACTCATAAAGATGAGTCTTCCTTACTCCAGGTCCAGCACTCTATCCACTATACCACCTAGCTTCCCATAAATAGGTATATACAGATACAGACAAAAAAGTTGGAAGATATTCTTTGTGTGTTTTGTTGGGGAATTTCTCAGTCTGAGTTCCTGGATGGCATAGGGAGAATGTCATCCACCAGCTAGATCCAATAAAGGTGAAATAACTCAAGTAGCCAAATGGAGAAGAAAAAAAGATTTATTAGTGTGCTAAGGAAGACTTCATAGCAACCTGTTTTTTAGGGCACAGAATTGGTTTTTATAACTTTTCAGGCCTGCTTAGAACACACAGTCTTTTAGCAGCATTCTGCAAAAGCTTAGGATAGATAAGTAAAGCATTCTACAGAAGAAGGAGTGGTTGAGAAAGAGGGAATTAGCCAAGGGGAAAAGAGGGAGAGAGGTTCTGGAGGAATATTTGCCAAGTAGCTAGAATCTCTTATCTGAGGACAATAGATAATTTTTATTGCAGTAGATAGAACTGACCATTTTGCCATGTCCTTACATAATTCGTTACATTTCATTTCTTCTTCAGTTCCATGTGTTGTTTCATAGGGTGAAAAACAAACGAAAAGGAGGTGAACTAGTTATATAAATGAGAATGAGGAATGGCATGATGGATAGCCCAAATATTGCTCTTCTAACTAAGAGATTGAATGAACATTGTAGACTGGACTTGAGGAAAGTCTCCAACACCATGGAGGAATCCTCTCTAGAGTTTTTGTGGGAGGATGACAACTAGACTTCCACAGGAAAAGATGTCCTAAACAGTTTGAAAAATGCTCACATCAATTTGACCACAGATTCACTAACATACAAAAAATAATCAATAAAATTTATGGCATAAATGAGTATATCGCATTAGCATGTTACCTTATTAAGAGAATAAGACACATGGCAGGTAAATTTTGATGGGCAGAGGGAGAAGCCCCAGTGGCTCTAATACAATGGAGAACAAACTGAGAGCAGCATTGGGGTCAATGGATACAGGTGGGAGGAAGGAACCAGCAAGGTCAAGGGGAATGTCAAAATGAGGATGGACAGGGCCTTGAAACAAAATGCCCACGTTGTACTTTTGGTGAACTTTACCTTGCTTTCAGAAGTCCCTGTTTTAAAGGAACCAGAACCTGTTTCTCTCTAAGAGCTATAATCAATTAATTGCCAAACATTTGTTATTAACCTCCTATGGGTTAGACAATGAATTAGGCACCAAGGATATAAAAACACCAATGGATCAGTCCAGGGGTGGGGAACCTGCATCTTTGAGGACATATGTTGCCCTCAAGTGAGGCCCTTTGGCTGAATCCCAGGACTAGGAACTATGATAAAGGAATTTTTTTCTCCTCAGGTCCCATCCATACTTAAGAGTGCATTCCCAACTCAACCTTCTCCCTAAAGCCTTTCCCTACTACTTTTAATCACTTTCTCCTGACCTCTGAGAATAAAGTACATTTTTGCAATTAATTAAATTATCTATGTTTTTCTGTAACTTCTGTATATGCAGGTTGTTTCTCCTTTACTATATTATAAGTACTAAATTGAGTAGAGAGATTCATATCTCACTATGTATCACTCAATCATAATAGGAAAATATGGGAAACAATGGAGACTGAATAAATGCTTACCAAATTGACTTTAAGTCAATGACTGATGGGATTGTTCATAGGAGGAAAGCTCTGATGGGAGTGCATAAAAGAATTCTGATACTGTGTGACCTTGAATAAGTCACTTAACCTCACTGATCCTTAATTTAATCATTTGTCAAATGAGGATAAAAACACTTGAACTGACTACCTCACAGGGTTGTTATATGGAAATCAGTTTCTAAACTTCTAAATTCTATATGTAGGAGATTTTAACCTGAAGCAAATCAATAATATATGTTAACCTGGGGATCATGATTATATATCTTGTGTGTGTTCATTCTTTGTTGCCAAAGAAGACCATGCTATCAGAGAAATAATGATATAACTTGCACTTGACTTTGTTTTGAATGAGGGAGGGCTATGCAGGTCACCAGCCTCACTTCTCCTCCAGAGCCATCTGAATCCAGTGACCAGATATTCTTCAGGATGACTGGAGATGACCCAGGATGAGGCAAATGGGGTTAAGTGACTTGTCCAAGGTCATATAGCTAGTGAGTGTCAGGTGTCTGAGGTGATATTTGAACTCAGGTCCTCCTGACTGCAGCACTGGTGCTCTATCCACTACACCACCTAGCTGCTCTCTAAAGAAACCAATTATACTGAAATATAGTTATAAATTTTACATATATAAAACATATAGTTTTTTATATATCTTATAATCAATAAAATTATGTATTCTATATATGTATAATTTATAACTATATTTCAGTATAATTGGTCTCTTTAGTGGTCCTATGCATTTTATTTTATTTTATGCATTGTAAAGCTTTATTCTAAGAAGTTCCTAAGCTTCACCAGACTGTCAAAGGATTCCATGACACAAAAACCTTAAGAAACTCTATTCTATAGAAAGGTAAGCTATCATTTTAGGAAGCAGCATAAAATCTTAGAGAGAGTACTAGGTTAGGAGTCAAGATAGGGACTGTAAATACTGCTTCTGGCATTTACGAGTTGTGTGACCTCGGGTCTCAATTTCCTTATACTTAAATGGGAATAGTTAGCATTTATAGAGTGTTTTAAAGTTTGCAAAGTGCTTTACAGATAGCTTAGTTTATCTCAACAACAATGCTGGGAAGTAGATACTAGTGTTATCCCCACTTTACAGATGAAGAAACTGAGGCAGAAGTTAAATGACTTGCCTAGGGTCACATGGCCAGAATGTATCTGAGGCAGAACTTGACCACAGGTCTTCCTGGCTCTAGTTACAGTGTTCTATCCATTGTGCTTCCTATCTGCCTAATAACAGTATCTACCTCACAGGTTTATTGTGTAGATCCAATTGTACAATGTACATAAGACATTTTGCAAACCTTAAAGCAGTATACAAAAGTCAAATGGTGGTGGTACTGGTGGTGGGAGGAGGAGGAGGAAGAAGAGGAGTAATAGTAGCAGTCCTAGTAATCATAGTCAGAGTTATAGCAGTATAGCCTTCCTAATAGTCGTAATCACAGTAGCTATACTGGCAGCCAGGTGGTGCAGTGGCTAGAGCACCAGTGCTATTTTATATATGTAAAATTTATAACTATATTTCAGTATAATTGGTTTCTTTAGAGAGCAGCTAGGTGGTGTAGTGGATAGAGCACCAGTGCTGCAGTCAGGAGGACCTGAGTTCAAATCTCACCTCAGACACTTGACACTCACTAGCTATGTGACCTTGGACAAGTCACTTAACCCCATTAGCCTCATCCTGGATCCTCTCCCGTCATCCTGATGAATATCTGGTCACTGGATTCAGATGATGCTGGAGGAGAAGTGAGGCTGGTGACCTGCACAGCCCTCCCTCATTCAAAAAAAAGTCAAGTGCAAGTCATGTCATTACTTCTCTGATGACATGGTCTTCTTCATCAAGAAAGAGTGTACACACACAATCACAGTAGCTGTAGGTATAATTGGAGTTGTAGTAGTAGTAATAGTAGATATAACAGTGGCAGTTGTTGTTCATTTAGTTGCCTCTAATTCTTCATGATCCAATGGACCTTATCGTGCCAATAAGAGAAACAGAAGTTAAGTGACTTGCCTGGGGTTACATGGCTAGTAAGTGTCTGAGGCCAGATTTAAACTCACGTCTTCCTGACTACAGTAGCTCAGTGAATCTAGCTGACTCAGTATACAAATTATAACATGATTTAAGGGAGTCTGTGATAGCTTGCTGTTTGAGCCCATGTGCCTCAGTGGATCAATAATGGGGTAAAAATTAGTTCAGAATACACTAGTCCAAAAGTTGCAAAGCCTTCTCATGCAAAAATGCAATTGGAATGTAATTATATTTTCCTGCATAACAGACTTCTACCAGTACATTGGCATTCTGTCCTACCTTCTTCCTGGTTTGCATCCAAAAATTCATTACATTTGAAGTAACGGCAGATGGAAGGGTGGTTCCACAGGGGGCGGTATAGTCTGAAGAGTTTTCAAGGTGAAAGCAAAGGAAATGAATGGCACCCAAGTCACAGAAGGCCATTGTCACTATGGACCCTAGATTTATGGCTAACAGGCTGAAGCTGCATGGTTACAGCTTGTAGTCTTTGACCTACACTACCTGAGGGATTATCTAGGCAGGTCGACTTTGAGCAGAATTTCAGATACTGAGTGAGCGAAATCAGCTAGCTCCCAAGCTGTGGAACTGAAGCATAGACAGTGCAAAGCAGGATGGGGACTGGTATGAAAATAAACAGCCCAGAGGGTTTAGTGAGCTGAGCTTCTGTGATAGAGCTCTAGAGTGATTCTAAGGTTAGCCAGAAGTGCCTTCTTTCATAAGGAGTAGGTACAGAGATCTCCCAGGTTCATTCCTATTTGCCAAACTTGGGGCTTTCATCAGAATGAGACTTGAGACTGGGAGATTAAATCTTATGGCTGAATCCATTGGTAATTTTTGACCCCAAAGAATGCTTCTCTTTCGTTGTCATTGTTCAGTCATTTCAGTCACATCAAACTCTTCATGACCCCATTCTGGGGTTTTCTTGGCAAAGATGCTGGAGTGGTTTGCCATTTTCATCTCCAGATACAGATGAGGAAACTGAGGCAGACAGTGTTAAGTGTTTTGTCCAGGATCACATAGCTAGTAAGTGTCTGAGACTGAATTTGAACTCAGGAAGATGAGTATTTCTGCCTCTCAGTCTGGTGTTCTATCCACTGTACAACCTAGCTACCCACATCAGTTTCCCTAGTTATTATATCAAACATGTATTCTAACTCCACATTGAATAATTGGAAAGCAGTCTAGGCAAAGCGGAAAAGTTTCCTGCAAACACAGCAGAAGCATAAAGTGCCATGAGATTTGATTGGGTAATTCCTGTGTACAAATCCCAGGATGGAGGAGAAGAAGCAACACTCCAACAGAATTGGAGCTAAGTGGATAGTGACAGCAAGCTCTCTGAGAACCAGATAGAGTTTGATTCTGTATATCCCACTCTGGTGTCGGGTGGTGTATATGACAGTTGTTTCCATCCTTTGCCCTTGAATTCTTTGCCCCATTTCTCTATCAGCCCTCATCTTTTTTGATCCTTGCATGCCTCTTCTTTTACTCTCAGATAATGCAGTCCCACTGGTAATAGTTCCACAATGCTAACAGAATTCACTATAAAATGGTATTATTCAAGCTTAACTGAGCATTCATTCCTACGTTACAGTTCTTTAGCTCTTCTTTTATTGACTGTCAAACTCCCTACTTTCTTTGATACCTACAAACATTCCCAGATCTCTCCCTCTCTGTCCCTTAGAAATCTTTAACTGACTCTTCAATGCTCTCATGATATCATCTATATCTCTCTTCCCCTTCATGGCCAAATGGGTGGTTATATTCATTTGTATCTAGTGCATCTCTTTCTCAGCTCCCATTCCTAAGCCCCTTGTAATTTGTCTTCCATCTCCATCACTGAAATGAAACTGCCCTCTCCAAGGTTACCTATGATTATTTCTAAATTCATTTCTCAGTCGTAACCCTACTGGAACTCTCTGCAGTATTTGACACTATGGGTTACCCTTCCCTTATTGATACTCTCTTTCCCCTGGGTTTTTGTGACACTACTGTGTTGTGGTTCTCTTTTTACTTGTTTGACATTTCTTCAGGTTTTTGCTCAATAACATCCATACCATACCTCCTAAGCAAAGGTGTACCTCAGAGCACTATCTTTGGTCTTTTCCTCTTCTTTCTTTTCACTCTTAGTGATCCCTTTAGCTGCCATAAATTCAACACTCATCCCTATACAGATGGCTGTCAGATCTACATATCCAACCCATTTCTCTCTGTTGACCTCCATTTTTTACATCTCAAGTGACCCACTGCAGAGTTGTAAAACTTGCAGCTGGTGGGCAATAAGTAGTCACAAAACTCCCAAATGGGTCCAAACCAAATTAAAATATAATTGAAAATATTTAATAAAATAAATGAAAATACAATACTATATAGATAATGTTAATATAACTGAAGTCCTAAAAGCTAATTGGTGTGGGACTCTGTCCTCACTGGTGGATGAGTCTACCTACTATGCCACCTAGCTGCCCTTGATCTGAGTGACCTTGTTTCCAATGGGAGAGCGTTGTCATTCTGTATTGTCAGGCATATATCCATTTCATCTGATTTCTTTTTTGCCTTGGTTGTAGATAAATGAGTTTCTTTATTACTTCCTACGTGCATTCATTGTGAAACTGGTGTTTGGTGGGAAAGAAGTGAAACTTGGGATATAAAGCTTGGGGTCCTCCTTTCCCTATTGGGAAATAACAATCAAAAGTTTAGCTTAAACCTGAAAAGTATATCCCCTAGACTAATAATATTTAACAGAACAGGAAGATATAATTCTAGCCTAGTAACCCTCTTTCTCTGAGGAGAGCAAAGTAGCCTAGATTCTGGTCCCAACCTCCTACTTTCCCTCCTGGCAGTAAGGAGAGTCTTCTTTGGAGAAGGGTGGAAAGAGAAGGGGCTAGAGATGTTTATTCTGTTTCTCTTTGAGCCACACACAACACCCCCATTCTATATGTGGGGGACAGCCTCATGACATTAATTTGTGGTTTTCCAAGTCAATATACAGCCCACAGGGATCTGTTTTCTATTTGAGTTTGACACCAATGACACAGAGTAGGCACTGGATAAATGTTTGTTGGATTGATTATTTGAGTAATTAAACAATGATGAGTGTGTGTGTGTGTGTGTGTGGGGTGCACATGCATTTAATTGGTAGCATTTTGTCCTTACTATTACATATGGTGAAGTGCTATTTATAGCATCCTCTACCTGCTTCATCCTGTGCAATAATACAACTGTCCTGCATTCCTAAGCACCTGAAAAAAACTGGAAAAGAAACTGGATTACTAAAGTGTAAAATATCCAATGGGATTTTAAATAGTTTATTTTTCCTAAGTGGTTGAATCTGGAACAGAACGTTGCTGTTCCAGGGCAATTCCATATCTTTTAATTGGCTAAATTATTGAAATATTCTGAGTAAAAATAAGCAAAGCTAGTTTAGAAGAACAGTGTCCTCTGTAATTTTATCTTTTATAATTATTTTTCTTTAGGAAAAAAACATACTGAAATGGCTGATAAACCAAAGAAAAGCTGAAATAAGTTTTGAAAGGTCATATTTATTTAAAATTCCCAGTTCTTTTCTAGCCTACCACAACAGCTTGGTCTCTCATAATGACATAGCATTTCTAGCACAAAAAGGACTTCCCTGAAATTTATACTTTGTAATGATATTATTGGAAATATTGGAGCTATATTGCAATCAGGAAGCAGATATTAGAGAGAAGTCTCTTTTGCTGAATCATAACATATTATAATTGTTATATTATAATTTTATGCAGATAATTCCTAAATCTGTTTTACATATCCATTCCAAATCTCAGTCCAAAAATCCCATCCCACATCTCTGTCTATTGGACATATCCATTGGGTTTTCAATCGACATCTCAAATATGTCCAAAACATCCCCCCCTAAACCGTCCTTATTTTGAGTAATATTAATCTGAAGAGGAAACTAATTTTCTTGTTTCATGCTCATTGAACTAAATGAAAACAGCTAGAAGATTAGACATCTTTTGGTTGTTGTTCTATGATTTTAGGTCCACAGACTGAATGTACAGCAATTTTGTGATTTTTAGTAACACTGGGACATGAAATGATAAGGAAGTGCATGGGCATTCAAGTGCAAAAATAGTGATCTTCAAAGCCTCAGGGTCCTCTTTCTGTCTGTACTTTTGTCACGCTGGGTGATCTTGTAGAGAAATTGACATTTCAGCCAGTCTTCAAGGGCATATTCAGTCGGGTCTCTACATCCATGTTCTCACTATTTTTATGTAACTCCAGAGAGTTATTGCTATAGGTTTCTCTTCCCTCTCCTTTTCTCCCCTCTCCACTGACCTTGGATAGATGGTAACCAAGATTCATAAATTTCATCCCTTGATCCTGACCTTAGAATTTAAAGGGACCTTCACAAACAAATTGAAGTGTGGTAGGAATCCATAGCAAGTGAGAAGGAGGAGGACTATCTTGCAACCAGGAAGCAGATACATGAGAGAAGTCATAAGAAACTGATGGCATGTGTTGAATCAGCATGATTGACTTTGATAATTTCTGAGCCAGAGTGATGTGGACAATGTAAGCATTAACCTGTGTGAAAACCATACTTGGCATTAAGTGAGGGTAGGGAAAAGAGATGGTGACACAGTCTTTCTGCCTCTATCAGGGAAGTGAAATGTGCTGTGGGTTAACTGCTCTCTATCAGCTTCCTGCTTGAGAACTTTGCAAACTTTGACCTAAATGCTCACTTTCTAAGTCATTAAATCTGATACAGTATTCAGAATGCCCAGCATTCTTAAAAAGCTGTAATGCTAAAAAGTGCTTTGCATATATTAATTTGTTCTATCCTCCCAACAAGCCCTAGGATGTAGGTGATATCTCCACTTTACAGATGAGGAAATAGAGACAGAGTTGAAGTGACTTACACAGGTCTCACAGCCAGTTTCTTAGGCAGCATCCAAACGCAGGTTTTTTCCTGACTCCAAATCTAGCAATCTATTCACTGTGCCATACATATGCCCAGTATGTTATTTTAATCAGCAGAAATCTAAACTGTCTGTTGCATTTTTTTAAACAATGTCCATATTTACAGATAGGAAAGAGGGACAGTGAATTCCTCTGTTTTAGTGATGATTGGTCTGGTTGAAACATCTAGTCTGAACATGGGAGCCAGAGTGAATAGAGGCCAGTGAGTGGGAGGGTGGAAAGAAATGATGTTGCAGGGTCACAAGCCCGATAAAAGGTACACAAAGGATATGAATCTGGGATATCCCTAGAAGCCTTCCCCTTCTGTATTTAGGCAAGGGAAATTGTGAACCCCTGAAGTCCACAAATAGGGAGGAAAAAACCACTTTGATGTGAGAGGCTTGGTGTTGTTTTTTAAACTTTTCAGGCTTCCTACTGCATTTTAAAAAGAAAGGTAACCTGGAGGATGGGATAAGTGTAGGAGTTGTACATGTATGATGGGGTAACAGAGAGGGCTTCTCTTTATCGACACACTCTCAGATCTTACCTGTCTTCAAAAACCAATTACTTGACTCTCTCATATCGTCAAATTATTGTCTTACTTCTCCCCTCTCTTTCATTGCTAAATTCTAGAGAAACATTGCTAACACATACTGCCTCCCCTTCTTCGTCACCACCCCCTCATTTCCCAACTTTCCATAATCATGCTTCCACTCCCACTTCTTGACTAAAACCATTCTTTCAAGATTTCCCCATCATCACTTATTCTTACCTTTTCTCAGACTTTCTCCTCCTTGATCCCTCTGCAACTTTTGATTCAAATGACTACTCTCCTAGACACTTTCTCCACCCCTGACTTCTTTAATATTGATCTCGATTCTTCTCCTGCCCTTCTAATTGTTCTATTTTAGTCTCTTGCTGAATCATAACATACTATAATTGTTACATTATAATTTTATGTAGATAATTTCTAAATCTTTTTTACATATCCATTCCAAATCTCAGTCCCAAAATCCCATCCCATATCTATAACTGCCTATGGGACATATCTATTGGGTTTTCAATTGACATCTCAAATATGTCCAAAACATTCTTGCCTTTAACCATCCTTCCTCTCAACTTTTTTTTCCACTCTGAATACTATCATCTATCTCCAAGGTTTGCATTTTTTGAAATCATCCTTGACTCTTACCTTTCCTTGCCTTCTCACATACAGACAATTGCCAAGTTCTCTTGACAATATTTTGATTAATTTTCTGCACTCCTATGACTACTACCTCAGTTTATTACAATCACCCCTAGCGTAGAATATTTTAATAGCCTCTTAATTGTTTTCCCTATGATCTGTCACCTCTACAAACCAACCCCTAAAGGTCTGATAAAAATAATCTTCCTAAAGCACAGGTTTGACTATGTTGACTATGTCACTTCCTTGCTGAACAACTTTGTTAGGGTCCTTCTTGTCTCTCAGAAACTCCTTAGACTGACATCTACAGAATCTGGATACTGTCCAAACTTACTTAACATTGTTCCCCTATATTTTACTCAAACTTCCCTACTAGCTGTTCATCAAACTTGGCAATCTATCCCATCCTTCTGCATATTTGCACAAGGATCTCATGTCATCTCCCCCTTATTCTGCCCCTCAAAACCCTTTTTTTCATTAGGGTGAACTTAAGTGCCACCCTCCATGAAGACTTCCATGATCCTTTGTTAGTAGAATAGACTTAGAATGTGTCTCAATTATGGTGGCAGGTCCCACAAAAAAAACCCCAAAACTTCCCTGTTGGTAAAATTCTGGATCCTGAAATAGTTGTTCAAATATACCAAACTCTTTATTCTGTACTATCATTGCAGGATTAAGTAGCACTTAGATGTGAAAATAATATTAATATTATTTAATAATTATTAATTGTTCATATATTAATAATAATCACAAACATGTATGTGTATATGATATATAATATATATCATATATAATATTTTTAAGTTTGCAAAATACTTTATATACATTATCTCATTCAAATTGCATGACAACCCTCTGGCATAAGTACAATAATACATCGATTGTCATCCCTAAGGTACAGCTAAGAAAATTGAGGCTCAGAGAGGTAGATAAGGTTTCCATGGCCACATAGATGCTGTCATAGGCAGAATTAAAGCCCAGGTCCTTGGTAGTCCAAGTCCATCTCTATCCACTATGAAGATGACATTTAGTCTTTATCTTTTTTTTCCCTCCAGTATATTGTCTCAGAATTTTCATCTCCAGCTCAGTAGAAGAAATGACATTACTTTTTTTCTTCTCTGAGCCCCCAGTACGGAGTTCCTTTGAAGCACCAGAAATAAAAGAAAAGTAAGAATTTTTATTAGACTGCAAATTCCTTGAGAACAGAAACTCTCTTTTGCCTTTCTTGGTATCCCCAGCACTTAACACAATGCACACACACAGTAGGTGCTTAATAAATGCTTATTGACTGGCTGACTTTGACTTGATTTCATCATGATACAACATTCTTTAAAAGGACGCAAAACCACAAAGTAGTGCTTTTAGTCTGGTGGTTGGGGTGAGGAAACTACCTGCATTTCTGTGGTGGAAGGTGGGGTTCAGTGAATCCTGAGAGAGCTACCCCAGTAGCAATCCCAAGTCTGTTTCCATCCCAAAGCGAGTTTGTACCAGAGTGTGGTACCATGTCTGAAGAACTTAAGGACTCTGGAAAGTAGGACTCAACAGAGAAAGGAAAGAGAACAGTGATAATCATGGACTATAATGATCCCTTTGTGTGTTTGGCTAAATTGTTTATGGGCTATTGTGAATCCTTTTATGTATTTTTGAATTTTTGTGTGATGGAATGATCATCCTACACCTGACTGAGAACAGACATTCAGAGATTTCTCAGAGTAAATGCTGGTTGGAGAGTTTATAAGTCAAAGAGAAATAGTAATTTTTTTTTGAGGTAGTTTCAAGATTCTCCCCATTCCAAGCAATCTATTAGCATATGGTGTTAAGTCAATTACAGAAGTTACTTATATCATAGTGTAATAGAGTGGCTGGCTGGTGGTGGTAAAGGAGTTCAACATCAAAGAGGAGCTTGGTAATTTAATGGCTTTTCCTCAATTTCCGTCCTTCTTGACCTCTCTGCAGCATATAATAATGTTGACTATCCTCTTCTTGGTATATTCTTCTCTCTAGGTTTTTGTGACATTCTTCTCTCCCGGTCACTTCCTACCTATCTGACCACTCCTCGGACTCTTCTGTCGGATCTTCATACAGGTCATACCTGCTAACATTGAGTATTTCCCAAGACTCTAATATTTTGCTTGATGATCTTATCAGCAACAGTGCAATCATCATCTCTACAGAGATAACTTTCAGATCTTTTTAGCAAGCCCTTAACCCCTCTCGTGACCTTCAATTTCACATGTCCCACTGCCTGTTGGACATCCTGAACTGGATATTCTAGGAACATTTTAAACTTAACATATCCCAAATCATTACTAAGTACTCATTATATTTCCCCCATTCCCCAAAACTTTCTTCTTCCCAGCTTCCCTGTTATTGTAAAGGATACCACTATCCTAGTCACATGAGCTCACAATCTAGGTGTCATTCTTGACTTTTCATTCTCTCATTCCTCGTATCCAAACAGTTGCCAAAACCTTCAAAACATCTCTAGTATATTTCTTCTTTTCTCCTGACACCAGCATCTACTTGGTACAGATCCATATCACCTCATGCCTGGACTCTTGCAATAACCTTCTGGTTGGTCTCTCTGCCAAAAGTCTCTCCATACTTCACCCTGCCCTCCATTTAGCTGTCAAAGAAATCTTCCCAAAATGCAGGACTCTGACCATGTCACCCCCCACACACACTCAACAAACTACATTGATTCCATATCACCTCAAAGATTCAATATAAAATGCCCTGTTTGGCTTTTAAAATCTGTCCCTTTCTACCTTTCTAGTTTCTTACATCTCAATCCTATCTATATGCTCTATAAATCTGCAAATCAATCTGATTTTCTTGCTACTCCTTGCACCTAACACTCCATCTTCCAACTCTAGGTATTTTCCCTGGTTATCCCCCTATGCCTGAAATTCTCCCCTTCACCATCTCCATCTCTAATTTGATATATGTATGCACATGTATATGTGTGTATATGTGTGGCTGTATATATAATTATATGCATATATGTGCAAACATACATACACACATGTATGTATATATATGCATATATATATATATATATATAATGTGTACATAGTTATTTATATCTTGTCTCTCCCATTAGCCTTGAGATTGGGGAATATTTTTTGCCTTTCTTTGCATCCCCAACAATTAGTGCAACATCTGGAACACAGAAGGCATTTAATAAATACTTGTTGACTTGAACTGACTACCTATTTCACAGTTTTATCCACTCTACTTGCCAAGTACTGATCATCATTCCCTTGCATTGATTGCTATTCCTTTGACCATAACCTATAATTAATGAATGCCAAATTTTCTGGATCTGGATGAGTCTTTGATTTTGTTATGGTATCCTACTCCCTTTCTGCTTCCAGAACTTTAAGGAAAGGTTGATAATTTAGTACAGAAGTCAAGATGTGTTCTTTATTCAATATACACCCACAATGCATAAAATTAGGCCTGGTTAGGACCATGCAACTGTGTCATTTTTTCACCTGAAAATTCCTAACATTTTAATCCTTTCCATGGAACCAGTTAAATATAGGTTATCATTCTGTGTATACAACTGAGCTCACAGAGCCTGATCCATGACAAAATCCTGATATTTACAGACATGAAAAATGCCCCAGTAATCAAATATTTTGATCCAGAGATAAGTCCACTAAGCAAAGCCAGAGGGAATCAATAAAAGTGTTTCTCTTTTGAATCTAAATAGATAATCAGCCTTAGGCTACCTTCATCTGGTCAGAGAATGGAGGCCCCGTGTGCTTTAATATATGTGTCTGAATTTAAGCCATATGCTTCTTTCCCTTTCTTCCCATCAACCTGAATGCCCAGTAGGGGGCAGTTCAATTCGAGCCTAAGGAAGACAAAGTAGGAATTCAGGGAAGCTACTTGAGATTCAAACCTTTTAGCCCAGATGTTTTAGTCAATTTCTCATTTGTTATTCTTTCAAATTAAAATGTATTGTTAAAAACTGAGGCATGTAGTAATTTTGTAATGCAGATTAAAGAAGAGGGAGATTATTAGAAGAATGTAAATTCTTAATCATTTATCACTCCAAAAATACATATATGTGCCAATACTTTATAATTCTTGGAAATGGGAAATGCAAAAGATAGTGATGACAGCTCAGAAATGTAATAACATTCTTTACAGTGGATGTTGGGAGTCAGGATGCTACAAAAAGGTATGTTATAAGTGACCTGGAGAGATAATTTTACACTTGAATAGTAAATGTCTTCTGTAAATAGTATTCACAATGCAGCATTTCTTATGGAAAAAGAAGTCTTGCAAAGACTTGGCTTCATCTTGACTTTAATAGAAAACCCCCAAAACTGGAATTTTCAAGGATCTGCTATTTGTGAGCATTAAGCATCATACTGATGTTGATTATTTTTATATTGTTTACTCATTAATTGCAGAAGGATAGAAATGTTCTAGCTATCGTATAAGTTCAAAGTATGAAGTGAATAATTTAAAGTGTATCTTGAGAATATTCAGCATGATCTATCTACCTTTACCTAATGCAACTAGAATCCTTGAGTTAGGACTGGGAAACCGAATATTCTGGGACTGGACTTTAAAAGAAAATCCCATGGGTCAATTCCTTTATTGGGCTGTGTAACACAGTCCCTCCCCCAAGCCCCAAGGCTATACTGTTCCTAGGCATCCACTTGAGACAAAAATGAGATAATGCTTTTCTTAGTATGGTCCTAGTTCCTTTTTTTGACCTTATCCAGGAGGTCACTGTTAGATTGATTTGTGATTTGTTCTGTGTGATGCTGTAATACTGTCTCTAAGACTGAGGAAAGAGTGCTGTATTTGGAATCAAGAGGAACTGGGGTCAAACCCTGGCTCTGCCACCTAGTAGCTGAGCCACTTTGGGCACGACATTTCACCTTTCTGTACCCTCAGTTTCCTCATCTGTAAGATGTGATGGTTGGAATACATCATCTCTCAGAATCCTTCCAGCTCTAAAAATCATGAGCCTAATATGAGTCTATGAACTACATGTAAGTAAAGAGGGTGCAGATATTTAATACACGTAGACATACGTGCACTCATAAACCATCTGTTAGTCAACTGGAGGAAAAAAAAACAAAGAGAATTGAGTTTACTAAAATAAATGGGGGAATGGGGAGAGTTGACAATCACTTTTTGAACAATTGCACTAGACTGGGTGGTGTTTGATTCTTATTCTGGAAAGGATAATCTTGTTTTAAGGATAGGGTAGGATAACTTAATAGTATAAAAACAGTTTCTGTTTTGTTCATTTCTGTGGCTGTGCTTCTGGCCTTTGATGATTAATGCATTCATTTACGTTCCTTGCTTTGG
Source organism: Bettongia penicillata ogilbyi (assembly GCA_023548195.1). Taxonomy (NCBI): domain Eukaryota; kingdom Metazoa; phylum Chordata; class Mammalia; order Diprotodontia; family Potoroidae; genus Bettongia; species Bettongia penicillata. The sequence continues at coordinate 128,167 of JAJHZJ010000676.1, forward strand.
GTAAATCGTCCATTGCCCTATCAGCTCAAAGCAGTGGCCGGTGTCTCTGTGTGCTAATGAATGTACAAGGTGACTGGGGGAGGTCCTGGGGGTTGTACTAACGCTAACGTTTGTGCTGTGCGTCCTAAGAGACTCTCCATCCGTTCTCTTGCAGCTACCACTTCAATATACCACTGCTGCCTTCTTCAGTGGAAAAAGTCATCCATCTAAACACGGAAATCATACCCCTCCACCCCCCAGCCCCCTCCATTGTGTTCTGCTTCAATTTCTGTTCTGCTTCCCGCGTGAGACCCCAGTTCTCACTCCAGAGGGGAGGTTACTTTTGAACCTCCCAACCTCAGAATTAGAATGGAGCTTTACGGAAAGGTAAGACTTTGGGGCTTGAAGGGGGCGGGGGTGAGTGGGTAACATACATTTACTCAGGGGTTTCTAGTTGGAATGATGGCTAAGAAAAAAAAAAACCCTTCGATTTCTGCTCATGTGTATTATTGTGTAGATGGATTACTGCTCTCCCTAAGTACGCGTGAGGATCTTTTTCTTTAGGGTATTTGTGCAGGAGTTAATATTCTTTCTTCCAAAGGTTTATCTATGAAATTAAGAAAATTGTGAACCTTTCCGCTCACCCCAAGGAAATGTACAAACTTTCCGGGTTTGGAGTAAAAATGTCCAAATGGAGAGCACACTTGGTTTGTGCTGAGACTTGATACAAAGTAAGATACTCAACCTGGAATTTAAATGCGTTTTCTAGAGGGGAGATGATGGGGATGAAATATCTTTAGACTTGGTTGAGATGTATTCACTTTCTCCAGTGTATTCAGAAGAAATGGGAGGGGGAGATAAAGGGAGTGAGGGAGGCAATAGTGAAGAGGGAGGAGGAGGAGAAAGGCTAAGTGGCCTGGGCCAGCAAAAGGAAAGAAGCTTTTTAAGTGTTTGCTGGGAGATGTAGTTCATTTCTTAGTATGTTTTATTTTGAATAGCTTCGGGAGTAAAGAGAATGTACTACAACTCCCAGAGGACAGTGGGGTCCTTGGTAAATACGCGTGTGCAGCAGGAGGGACAGCTCCGGTGCTGATGTTGAAGCCGGTTAGCAAACATCAGAGTGTATGTTCAGAGTGTGTCGAGCGGGTGTGTTGTGCATGCATGATCACTCTGCTAAATCTAGAGCTGTTTTAGATAGAGCTAGCACAGCATTTGACGGAGATAAAGGAAGGACACGTTGTTGACAATGAGACACGAAGCGCCCATGCAGGTTGGTCTATAAAAGTGTTATGCATGAAGAGAAGGGAGAAAGGGAGAAAGGGGAAAGGGGATAAAAAAGGGGAGACAAGGGAGAAGAGAGAGGAGGGAGAGAGGAAAGAGAAGAGAAGAAAGGAAGAGAGGACAGAGGGGAGAGAGAAAGAGAGAGAGAGAGAGGGAGGGAGGGAAAGAGAGAGAGAGAGAGAGAGAGAGAGAGAGAGAGAGAGAGAGAGAGAGAGAGAGAGAGAGAGAGAGATGCTTTCCTCCCAACTCCTCTTTCTATGAGTGCAAAACTATGCCTGACCTTTAGAAAGGAAATGTTTGTAGCTTCCACAAAAAGAAATGCTACCTACTCCATGGCTCAGTCATTATGGCAGAATGTGAAGATTATCTGTGCACAGTGTGCTTGTAACTAAAACTGTTTGTCTTATTGGGTCTACAGGGTATTCATTATTTTCCTGAGCTCTGCAGGGAAAGCAATAGTGCATGTCTTGCATGTAAACCACAGCTAACGAAAGTCAGAAGACTACGGCAATAATGCATTTGCATTAATTCAACCGCTCGTCTCTGGCTTTTTCAGTTAGTGCCCTCCATACAAATGCAGGCACTTAAAGAAAAGCTCAGTCAGGTCCAGGTATAACAATTTATTAACTGCAATCAGTTCACACAGAATCCCACTTCCTTAAGAGCCCCAGAAATACAGATGAAAGAGATGATCATATTTCTGAAAATCTGTTTTCTCCACACACAGGAATCACTACAAATACCATGAGGGAATTGCAAGCAAACATAGTAGGGCTTGGTCAATTGGAGATACAGTCTGTTATGTCCTTTGCTCAGGCAACCTACTCATTTTGTATACTCTGGAGTGCCTAAGATCATTCATATGTCTTGTGTCAGTTTAATTGTCTTTTGTAATTTCCTATTTGAAATAATACATATGTTTGATTTTTCTGATCAGATATGTAGGTATACATGCATGTGGGTTTTTCCTAAATTATTAGGCATAAAAATGGGTGATTGTTGCTTATTTGCATGTATAGAAATTAACATTAAACATCAGCCAGTACTCATTAAACATGGGTTATCCCATTGCGTAACTGAATGGTTGCTTTATGAATGAGGTTACAGAGAAGAATGGAGGGAACACACCATTTGGAATGTGTTGTCTCCTTTGAGAGTGAACATGTCCAGTTTGCCAAATGAAACAACATAAATATTTAACTTTAATTTCAATTTAAACATCTACCAACTGTTCTCTTTGTGATCTCAGGATTTTTAACATATGGTTTCATTTGCTTTTAATTTATTTTATTGCTTATTTATTCTGAGGTACATTGGCTAGGTTTTAAAATGGAAAATCAATAACATTTCATTGTGTGTTGAAGGGTTATATCATGGAAGCCCTAAATATCACCTTATGAGTTTTTGAAGTTTTGATTTGTTAGAGGGAAGTGGCAGCATGGTATTTTATCCATTTAAATCTCTAGTTGTGACATTGTTTTCATATTAGCACTGAAAATTTTAAAAGTCTCTGCAGGAAACAAAAAGCATAATCTGCTATAATCAAGACATCTTGGTATATGAAAATTCTTTATTTCTCATAGACCTGTCATAAACTTATAAGCTGTTAGTAATATTTGATTATAAATAGTTCCTCAAGATTACCACTGTAAGTCATGCCTACTAGGTACATCTTTAGTTAAAAGACATTACAAAATAATGAAACCAGTTTCATGTTTCTTGTGATATTCCTTCAGGATTTGCTTCAGACCTCAAGGAGGATTGTATTTTGAATTACTTAATTGCATGAAATTAGTATGTGTTGGAAATTGCTTTTATTCTTAAACATTTTAAAATTAGCATATGTGGTTTATAATTATATATGGAAAATGGAATTCAGTCTGTTAATCACAATTTTAAAATTAGTTCATTTTCATTTTAAGGTCAGAGAACACAAAGATGGCTTGTGGGTGGAGATATAACTTATGATTCATTTTATATGTTGGACAGGAGCTTTTTGAAGAGAGGAAGTTAAATTGCCAGTAAAAAAACATAATAAAACTAAGTTGGAAATTTTGAAAAACCAAAGATTATTCTTCTTGATATCTTTTTGTTAAGGATCACATCTTGGTTCAGATTAACTTGTAAATCAGTTCTTATTTCAGTGATTCCCTTTCCTCTCCTCCTTTGGCTAATAACAATTGATTAAATGTGATGATATGGAAAGTGAGCCATTTAAAGGAAAAGATTTTAAAAAAACTGACTCGTGAAAAGTGACAAATTATGTCTAAGCAAGCAGAATCCTAAACTATAATTACATAGCTGGTTGTCTTTAATATATGAAAATGTAATCAAGTCAATTAGTTGAGGTTTTACTTATTGCTTCCATTTAAAGGCAGTACTGCACAATCAGATGCTTTTAAAAATATACTTAAATTATTCTTATTAAGCCTTCAAGAAGATGTGTCCTAAGCAAAATATGACTTTATAGCTTCATCCTTTTCCTAAGAGATTTTTCCTCTTTTTTATTAAAAAAAAATTAATTGAGTTGATTTGGTGATCCTGCACATAAATGAGATCCTGACTGTAAGTTTTCCTGATTCACTTATTATACTCATCTTAAAAATGAGGAAGATTTTTTTTCATTTTTGGATGACTTTAAAGCTTTTGCTGTGTCTATTTAGGATCAAGGTATACTGTTTTAGATATATGGGTGTTTTCTGGGTCTTAATTCTTTCAGAATTAGAGAGATAATAAGGAACAATAATAAGGAACAACAACTGTTGTTTAGTATGACTAGCGAAAACATGATGCACATATAGCTTTTTTATGTCTGCTTTTCCTTTGCAGTTCCTTAAACAACACAGAATAGTAGATTCAAAGGGTAAAGCAAAGGAGCAGCCGAGAAGCTTGCTGTGAAAGAAGCACCCAGCATGTAAATGATGGCTATTGCATTTCCCAGTTTAGTGCATCAATCTTAGAGATCAGTAGGAAATGGAGAATGAGCCAGGTTTTGAACTTGAGGCAAAGAATCTGATAAAGAAGATCTGGTAATATGTAGTACAGGAGCCATGTTGAACAAATCTAGTGGAAATCTTTAGGTTAATATGAACACTATGTGGGAGATTTAGAGCCATAAATATAAGATAAATTGGTTCAGAAGCAATAAAAATTGACCCAAACCTCTGCCCCATATTAAAACATACTCAATTTTAATCTTATATCCAGTATTAACCATTGGCTATAAATCTGTTTGTTTTTATCTCCTGGATATTAAATGCTTTAATAAACTGGCTTGAGAAAAGTGATAAATGATTTTGAAGCATACATTACACCAAACAACAATCATAGATCACCTGAGATTTCTATCCATTTTCAGTTTACCATCAAATTTGTTGTGATGCTGAAGTATTTTTTACAGTCTCTGATAGACTGATTAATTTATTATCCTTTTAATGTTTCCCCCTAGATACGTTCCTTAGATTGCTGCACTTTGGACCCCATTTTGGGTATGAGGAGACAATATCATATATAGCAAATTAGTATTTTATTTGATGTCACAAAGAATCTAATCCCTGAATCACTGGGTAGAGTACCAAGAAAAGGATGTAGACTAAAGTAGAATGAAGCAAGCTGGGTGGATCTATGAGAATGTGAAAAGATTATGAAAAGGCAGTGGAAATTAGAGAGAGACAGAGAGAGACAGAGAGAGAGACAGAGACAGAGACAGAGAGACAGAGACAGAGAGAGACAGAGACAGAGAGAGACAGAGACAGAGAGAGATCTTGTACTATGAGATGTCACGACATGAGTGAGAGGAATTCTGAAATACCATAGAAATTAGTACATAATGCTTATTATTTTTCCAAAGGGCACTGAGATCTTTCAACATATTTCTTTGTCTCATCTATGACTATCTCTTTATAGATTGTCTGTGTCTCTCTTTCCTTTTGTCTCATCCATCATCCATCCATCCAACCATCCATCTATATCTGTCCATCTCCCTCTCTATTTATCAGTCTGTCTATCTATCTATCTATCTATCTATCTATCTATCTATCTATCTATCTATCTATCTATCTACCTACCTACCTACCTATCTACCTACCTACCTGCCTACCTGCCTGAATGTCTGTCTGTCTACCTAGTTATCCAATACCCCAGTGATCCACAGAGAAAGACAATAACAAAGAAATTCATGTTCAAAAATCTTAGTGCCCTTTGGAATGAAAATATTCATCTTTACTGATTTTCTGTAGTCTGAAATTCCTCTAGCTCTTGTCATGACCTCTCATGGGACAGGAAAGCTTCCAAATTTCATCCAAAATGATGGGGAATGGAGTTTTAGTTTTCAGTCTCATAGAAAATTAGATCATCTCTGAGTTGTAAGGGACATCAGCAGTCATCTAGTCCATCATATACGTAAGCCTACAATATTCCTGACAAATAGTTATCTGGCTTAAACTTGAAGATGCCTTATGACGTCTTTAAAGGCAACTTATTCCACTTTGGAACAGGTTTAATTGTTATGAAATTTTTATTTGCCTTTAGGTGAAATATACGTCCCTTGGTCCTAGTTTTGCCTTCTGGAGCCAAGTAGATCACATCTACTTCCTTGTCCACATGATATTCTTTTAAGGATACTATCATATTACTCTAAGTCTTCTCTAAGATATACATCCTTATTTAGCTTCTTCAACCAATAGTTTATATTCTCTTGAACATTCTATTGCACCTTCACAAGTTACAATTCAAGTTGTCAATATCTCCTCTACAATGTGACAACTAGAACTAAAGTAGTCTGTATATGATCTAAGATAGAACACAGGATGGGGGGCGCTGTGAGAGGAGAGAGACTCTCAACTGTAAGAAAGCTGAGTACTGAGTCCTACAGCAAGTCCTCAAAGACATCTATCCAAGTTTATATTCACGTATATGACTTGTTGGTATTGATTTAAATGATCACCTTCTGGGTACAGTCTTCCAACCAAGTTCAAATCCACCTCACTGTGCTATCATTCAAACCATGTCTTTCCATCATGTCCCCAAGGATATAGGGAAATATTGTCAGATATCTTGATAAAATCTAAATGTACAATGTACATAGCATTCCCTTGATCTACTGGTTTAATAACCATGTCCAAAAAAAGAAAATGAGACTAATCTAACTTAATCTATTATCAATGAATATATTATAGTAGCTTTTAGTGAATATCTTTTTTCCCTAAGTGTTCACAAACTATCACTTTAATAATCTGTTCCAATGATTTTAACAGTATTTGACTTCAATGTGATTGGCTTATTTTTTTGATAGCTATTTCCCTCTGTGGTAGAGTGATGAAAGTGCTGATTTTGGAGTCAAGAAGACCTGGGTTCAAATCCTTCTTCAGATGCTTACTAGCTATGTGATCATGGGTGTTATATAATATCTCTTAACCTCAGTGTCCTTATCTGTAATAAAGACATCAACCTCATAATTGCTTTGAGGATCAAATGAGATAATGTATGTAAGCACTTTATACAACTTAACACACTATTCATGTAAACTATTATTATACTTTCCATTTTTAAAAAAGTTAAATATTTTCCCATTTCTATTTCCTCGGCACCTCCCCTATTTACCTGTCACTAAAGAGACACTATTGAAGTCATCCCTCAGTAACTCTATCTGTGCTACTATTAGGAATTGTCCTGTAGTTGCTAGGTTCTTTCTTTGAGGCAAGTTTGGGGAATATTCCCACAATTCTGGCTTCCTGAAGATTAGAGATATTCTTCTCCCTTTGCCTACTTTCTAGGGGGTAGATTCTTCTTTGTACACATACACACATTTAAATGTTTTCCGTTAGTTGAGATGGACCAAACATAATTTTATAGATGTATGAATCTATACACTCTTTCATACTTATTGTCTCAGCGACATTAAGAGTTAGGGATGTTTACAAGAAATATATGGACAGGCATATTGCTAGTTTCTCCTACTTCAGAAATATACACACCTCTGTGATAGATTGAGACAGACAAATGCTCTTGAGATAAGAAATGTGGACACTGGCAGAGTTTTAGAAAGCCTTTTAAAAAAAGTTATGTAATACATGACATGAGAACCTAAAAAAAAGCACACTGGTCAATTGAGCTTTTTGTAGGAATACACTATGTAAATACAAATAAGAGAAACAATAATCACAGTGTTTCTTATAATTTCTTTTAGACTTCCTGAAGAAGAAAAAAGCCCCTCTATAAATGCCTTTGATTTATCCAGTATCACTTCACTTTCTACTATGTCAAACCATTTTTTTTTGGCAATGAGCTGAAAATAGTCAGTTTTCCAAGAAAGGATATAGGCCACAGATTAATTTATTTAATCATTAAAAGATAAATACATGTAACAATAAGAGTATTTTTGGCTTTTGTTAAGAAAGTCGTTGTTTGGTTATGACAATGGGAAAATTCATTTAAAGTATAACCCTTCCTCCAAAGATGACTTTTAAAAACCTGACTTGTTCTACTTTTCAATGATCTATAGGCTTATTCTATATCCTGATATCTAATGAGGTCTAGAAGAACTCCCCTCTCCAATAGTAAGGAAAACTTCAGAGCCTGGAATGCTCTGAACATTGCTTATTATGTAACTCAAAGAGATAGCCCAGCCAGAGCTGCATGCCACCAGGCAAATGACAGGATTAGCAGTGCCCTGCATCCAGTTTCCTGTGAATTAACTTGCTTTGAGTTCCATTCTGTAATACAAATTTAACAGTCCAAATTCTCCAGGGAATGTCTTCATGGATGTATTTCTGTTAAGGAAAAATCAAGGACCCCTCAGATCCTTTACTCTCAGCAAATTCCAAAATGACCCTCAAAATGGATTCCAGGAGGTTATATAGTAATAATACCTGATATTTATATAGTGTGCTAAAATGTGCAAATCAATTTCTATCCATTATTTCACTTGAGTCTTACAACAAATCAGAGAGGTTAGATATTGTTGACATGACTACTCCTGTTTTACAAATAAAATAACTGAGGTGTGGGGTGAGGAGATATACACACACACACATATCTAACCAGGTGTGTGTGTGTGTGTGTGTGTGTGTGTGTGCTTGTAATTTATATTATATAAACATAAAACACTGAGGCAGCTAGATGACTCAGTGGATAGAATTCTGAGTCTAGAGTCAGGAAGATCTAAGTTCAGATTTGGTCTCAGACACTTACTGTGTGATGCTAACCAATTCACTTAACCTGTGTTTGCTTTAATCTGGAGACAGAAATGGCAATTCACTCCAGTATCTTTGCCAAGAAAACCCCAAATGGAGTCACGAAGAGTTGGATATGACTGAAATGACTGAACAGTAACAAAAAGACATAGATCATCAGGCAGATTGCTAGTATTTCATTGTTACTGAAATGGAATGCTTCGTAAGGAAGACCAAATGACTTCCCATGTGAATAAATAACCCAATAGTTCCAGCAGGGAAATGGTGGGGTATGCTGGGAGAGGTAAAAGGTGAGTCCAGCCCTGTTTGGATGGCTATATTGGGAAAGAGTATTTATAATAAAAATCTCCCAAGACATTTCAACAAGACAAACTGTATTGTTTTTAAAGTATCAATTAAAAAATACAAATGGGCATATAAAAATTTAAGTGTTTGATGGGGGATTTTTTTAGTGGGAATCTTTAAGATAAATTTATGATATTTTTTCACATACTATATAAAATAGCATGGTGTAATAATCTGCCTCATGGCTTAGGAAGATCTGGGTTCAAGTACAAATTCTGACCCCACGATGGCTATGGTGATCTTGGTCAAATCTCTTAAACACTCAGTGCTCCAGACTCTCTAAGACTACAAAGTTTCAGAGAAGAGATTAACTTGCATTAGTAGAGGGAGTTCCTTTACCTGGGAATCCCCTTTACGATAATCACAAATCTAGTTTCAATATTTATCCTATTTGGAGAAAATATAGTGCTTGTTCTCAGGTAAGACTGGGAAAGTCTGTTTGTGTGAAGCTTGATTTTTTTTCTGGAAATGTCTTTTCAACAAAAATTTGCTATATAGTTTGATTTGGAAAACTTTGCCCTGTGTTTCCCCTCAGATTGCTATCCCTGTGATTGATGCTGGTATTATTATTTTTTGGTGGGGGGCGGGAAGGAGAAGGGAGTGAAGTTTCAGTGTATGTTATGAAAGTGTGACTGCCAGGAAATCAGACTCTCCAAAGCCAGTTAATTGAATTGTCCTTGAGTTCTACAGTAAGCTACAGCTGAGTTCTTTCTGGAAGCACAGAGAGTTCCTGATTCAGTAGTGGGCTCTGATGGGCTGTTGATAAACAAAGACAGCAAGGTTAAGTAGGTTTGAATCATAGGTTGCAGAATTGTTCCCATGTATATATGGTAAGATGTGATCAGCCACATTTTTCAGAATGCCCCCTATCAGAACAAACTGGGCATTGTGGCTCCCTCTGTTAAAGACACACCCCTGCTGAGCTCACCCAATTACAGGTGATGTTTTCACTTTCCTGTCAGTTTTTCTGACCAATAAATGGGAAGGGAGAGAAGAAACTTGTGGGGAGTCCTTTCTAAGCTTTCACTTTCATATCTCCTGGGGCCAGATCTGAAGAAAGCTTGCCCCCCAATTGACTGCCTGTCCTCCTATTGCCCCCACACTACCTCACCCCTATTTTTACTATATTCTTGGGCAAGAAAAAAAACCCATGACTGTATATAGCATTCCACAAAAAGAAAACAATCCATGATCCTTGTAGGAAGAAAAGATATTTCCCCCAGGGAACAAATTGGTATGTATATTTTCCATAATTGCTGGAAATCATGAGAGTGACTCAATGACTGTAGATTAAGAGCAAGCCCCTTTTCCTAGAATCACAGAGCAGTAGAATTGAAAAGGACCCTGGGAACCATCCAAGACAAACATCTTATTTGGCAGATAGGAGAATGAGAGTCAAGGAGATGGCCACATAACCTATAGATATCAGATGCAGGAGACTTAAATCTAGGGCTTCTGATTTTAGATATGCAACTGTGGCAGTTCACTGTATCAGATTTTGTTTGATGGTAACATCTACATATGGAAGGTAAAGGTATTACTGAGAGATTTAAAAATTTTTAACCTTGAAACAGAAAGGAAACAAGAATTTATTAAAGCACCTATTCTGTGCCAGGCTCTGTGCTAAGAGCTTTACAAATGCTATCTCATTTAATCCTCATGACGAGTCTGGGAGGAAGGTACTATTATTGTCGTCATCATCATCATCATCATCATCATCATCATCATCATCATCATCCCCATCATCCCCATTTTATAGATAAGGAAACAGAGGCTGTGATTTGCCCAGAGCCTCACAGGTAAGAAGTGTCTGAGGCAGGATTTCCATTCAGGTCTTGTTGACTTGAGACCCAGGCTTTATCCACTGTGCACCTAGCTACATCTGAGAACATTAAAAATTTTAGTGGCTGCTTATATTCCATATTTGGAGCTTAAAAGAAATAACTGTTTTAAGGTTTTTATTTACTTTACTTTTAAATGTGTTCATTACATCGGCAAGGTGCCAGCTGGACAGCATTGGGCATTAAATCCTGTTACCACAAAAGTTGATAGAACATAGTCTACTAGTTTTCATTTGAGAGTTAGCATTAATAGTTGAAATGAGAGAGGGAAGGAAACAGAATGTTTTATTTATCACAAATCTTCCCCCCACCTCAATCAGTTTGCCCTCATCTAAAAGTTAGTGGCATAACTTATGGAAAAGATTTACTTTATCCTGCCCCATTTCTAGTCCCAACTGTCATTTAACATTAGAGTCATGCTTTGAAGTCACTTTTCGTTTCTTATCTGCTCAATTGCCAATGTCCTAGGACAGCAGCTTAGGAGAGTAAATAGTGTACTGGACTTAGAGTCAGAAAAACCTGAATTCAAATCCTGCCTTTTATATTTACTAGGTTTGTCACTATGGATAAACCATTGAATTTTTCTGTGCCTCAGTTGTCACAGAGGCCAAATGAAGAGGTTGGGCTAGATTGCCCCAATATCCCTTTCAGCTCTGCATCTTTATGTTCCTAGTAACTCCCCTTCTCAAAATTACCTTTTATTTATTTAGCATTTGTTACACATATACACATATATGTATGTGTATATATATGTATATATATACATATGTGTGTGTATATTCCCCAATTATAATCTAAGCTACTTAAGAGCAGTGACCACTTAATTTTTTCTTTCTTTCTTTGCCTAATGCAAAACTTAATTCCTACTTACTTACCACTGAGAAAGAGGTATAGGAGTGAATTGATGAAAAATGGACATAGCCTCTGTGACTAAAGCCCAAAGTCAGAAATGATAAAAGAGCCTGGCTACATGGTTTCTAGATCCAGGAACCCTTATCGGTAAATAGTTGTGAATCACCAAGGTCTCTGCCTGCTAGGGAAGAAGCTATTCCTGGTTCTTCCCTTCTCAGATAAGTCACATGGTCCCAGAAGGCTATTTCCAGTTGCTGTGGACTTTTTCTGACTAGGCATGAAATAAGCATTACCTTGAACTGAAAGGGAGGAAATTGAGTCTTTCATGTAACAAAGAGAATGTTAGCATTTAGAGGGCAGGGACAATTTTGTCTTTCTTTGTATCCCCAGTGCTTAATATGACTCCTGATACTACATAGTAAGTGTCCAATAAATGTTTATTGACAATTTTATTGGTTTTATTGTTAGCGTTCTCTCTCTCTCTCTCTCTCTCTCTCTCTCTCTCTCTCTCTCTCTCTCTCTCTCTCTCTCTCTCTCTCTCTCTCTCTCTCTCTGACATTACTTTGTTCAGGCAAGTGTACATTTAAAAATTTTCCTCCATACTTCAGAGGATCCATGATGGCTCTGGTTTAACTCATACCCCACTCATGTGTCACCATCTTATGTGATTCTTGTTCATATTTTTTTGGTAAACATTTTATAAGAGATCCATTCTGTGTGTCAGAGGCCTCCCTTTAGTTCTTGTGGATTTTCCTGGATACCATTGTAACGTTCAGGCTGTCCATCTGTCACTCCTCCCTCTTGCTGCATGGCCAGCCCACATCCTTTTTCCATTCAGTTATTCATGTCCTTGATGCAGTCATTTAAGCTACCTCTCATGCAAAAATCAGAGTGTTATATTTTAAAGTAACTTACTAAAAACATCTAAGAACTAACACAGATGTGGTGTGGTTGACTTTCTGTACATCAAGGGCATACTTATGCCTAGAGGAAAAGAAAAGAGCCCTCATCTCTTTCTATAGGTTCCCATTTGTCTTTGCTCTGAGCTTGTAACTAGAAGAGAAGAGAATGAACTAGTTGCCCTTGGGAGGAAAAAAATCTCCTAGGACACATTTGATTTGCATAGTGGTGCACCAATACATGCACAGAGGACAGCAAAGATCATGTTCTAGAGAATGGGGGTAGGGGGATGCCTACTGTCAGGGTGAACTCTAACCACACCCCTGGAGAACCTTCCTATGTGCTAGGGGTGATGCATTTAGGCTAAGGAAGCATTGCCCACTGGGGAACCCAGAAAAGAGTAGGGGAGGTAGAGGTGATTCCTGTTCCTTTCCTGGGGGAGGAGAATACAGGGGGAAATAAATGAAGAGAATTGGTCTAATACCTTGCCTTAAATCTATATAGTCCCTGGATTCTGGGAAGTTTTTTTCCATATTTTTGCATACATGGTCACATCTATTTTTCACAACAACGCTGTGAGGTAACGATATACTCCTTTGAAAGATAAGGGAAAACAGATTCTGCTAAGCTTCCAAGTAAGTAACAGTGATGAGCAGGGAACACACTGGGCTGGGAGTCAGGAGATCTGAGCTCCACCACTGATGCTTTGTGGGTGCTCAGGCAAATCACTTTGCCTCTGTGAGCATCAGGTTCTTCAACATCTGTAAAATGAAAGTGAAATTGGATGACTGCTGATATCCTATCAACCAACCAATCAAGAAAAAGTATTTCTTAAGTGTCACTGGAGGGGAAAGGGGTCCTAGCAGCTGCGGGGAAAGTGAGCAAGAAGGACCTTGTGCTGGAGAGAACACTTGAGCTGAATTCTAAAGTTAAGCCAGCCTTCTTCCTAAACCTAACAGTATCTCTCATTGTCTTTGAATACTCAGTCCCAAACATGGTGTTTGGCACCAAATCAGTTCCAGATAAATGTGTGTTGCTGTTGTCTTTGATGTTCTCTGAGAGAATGTAAGCTTTTTGTAGTCAGGGACTGTTCTGATTTTGTGTTTATATCCTCAGTGCTATCAGAGTGCCTAGCACAGAGTAGATGTTGGATGAATGAATACAAAATTGATTAGAATTTAGACTTCCCAAGGTTCTTATCAAACCATAGCCCCACATAGCATCACATTTGGTGGTAAAACTTTGTAACCCAGGTTTCTGGGCCCACTGGTATGGAACTCTCCTTTTATTGGTGGAGATCAATACCCTATTCCTGCATGAGAATGGGGAAGAGTTGATGAGAGCAGGAGAAATTCAGCCTCTTGAATATCATGAGGCCCTTCTGGCTTCCAGTTTTAAGAGAGGAGATGGATAATGCCACTTTCCCTTCAGGTTGGTGAAGAAAGACTCTGAGAATTTGAACCATATCCTCATTTCCAGCTTGCTAAACTAGAAGTTTTAGTGAATTCTCCTCTTTGGTGAGATCTGACACACATTCTATCTCTTGGTTGAGCTGAGATGTATCACTCTCAGAGGGAGAATTCCTTCAATCTATATTGTCTGATATATATTTTCATAAACATGCATGCACATGTGTGTATAAAAACATATGCCTTCTGGTTTCTGCTTTATTATAAACTTGAATAAATGGGTTTCTCTGCTATTTACAATATGTGTTCACTGTAGAACCAGTTGGTGGGAAATCAAGCCTTGGATATAGAGCTTTGCTGGTGCCTTCCACCTTAAGAAATAGAAATCAGGAAGTAAGCTTGAACCTGAAAATTGCATCTCCTAGACTAATAATGTATAAGGGAAGAGACAGATATATATTTTAGCCCAGTACTCCCTTAGACAGCAATAGTCTCTGACTCCAACTTCCTGCTTCTCCTCTTGGCAGGAATTAAATTCTCCCTTGGAGAAGAGTGGGGGGAAGAGACACGAAAGATGTGTCTCTCTAAGAGTAGCACAGGAACAAATTGTCATCTGTTTTCCTAGAGATCTGAGGAGCCAGTTCCTGGCCAAAAGCACAACAGCACCCTTGGATCTGAATTTCCGGTCAGAGCCTGACAAGAGCAAACAGCACAATAGCAGAAATACTGCCCCATACAAAAACTTCTACAGAAAAAAAGGTTTATTCACAAGAGGGGAACACAGCCTAGAGTCAATGTGATACCATTTGGCAGCTGTTTGACAATACTGGCATTTTTGTTTGTGTTTAAAATATCACTTCTACCTGGGAGGTCTGAATGGTAGTTTTCTTTGGGTCTGCTTATTGGCTACCTCAACAACTAATATCTTAAAACTCCTGTGTATTCCCTGCCCTTCAAACATTTTTTCCTACCCCCTTCACCATGCTTCTGATTTTGAGGAAGAAATGCAAGGTGTTTTTTATTGTTATCCTCTTTGTAATTTACCCCAGATCAGGCTGCTATTATTAGGAGTAACACATAAATGTCTAGTAACTTCTTTATGTTTTCTTCTGGGACCAGATCCACATCACAATGCAGTTAAATGGTTCTAGGTATCAAGGTAAAAGTTTGAAAACAATTTGATTTGCCTATTTCTATGGAAAGAAAAAATATGTTTATTCTTGTAAGGCTTTGGTTACCTACTAGGACATTTGAGTAATTGAAAATGTGAGCACCTACATATGCTGAATGAGACTGGTGATTCTTGTAAACACATATTCTGTCTCTAATAGTGGCATCAAGGAACATCCATTCCCTTTTATGACCAACCTCAAGAGTAAATATATGCTCTAAAACATTCTAGTCATTACGACAAGTTGATCACCCATGTACAGATTTATTTAAACCATTCCTTGGAGTAATACATTTTGTAAATTCAATACCCATTATGCAAATTGTCTTTACACTGTTCAAAATGTTTATCAAGATGTGGGTACGTTCAAAAAAGGGCTGCTTTTCAAATCATGAAGGATACAAAGCTGAAAAAGATGAAAAGTGACAAAAATCAAGATTCAAAATGGTAAACAAGTGGGGGAAATGCAGTGAATCCAACAAGATTAAATGAACAAGAATACATGTAAAGTTATACACTTGGATTCAAAAAATCAATTGCACAGAGGATAAAAGAGATCTGGCTTGATAGCAATCATATAAAAACAGGAATTTATGATTAGCTATAAGTTCAGTATAGACCACTGGTGTGAGGCAACTGCTAATCCAAGGAATTCAGTCTTAGGTTACATTATTTAGAAGTAGGGAACCAAAGCAAGTGCATCATTGTATAGCACAGTAAATGCTTGTTGCTGTGTTCATTATAGTGCACTACATTTTGTGAGGGACATTGAAAAATGGAACGTGAGGCGGGATGACACACTATCTAGGATATTGTGGAAAGAATTACTGTTTGGGTTGAGATCTAGTATATATGGCTTTGAAGATCTTTTCCAATTTCAAATCCTGTCTAACCTTTCAAGGGATAGATAAGGATCTCCACTCCCAAGTTTTCATATTCTAGGATTTGATGAACATGTCTATCCTGTCCCTTGTCCTTCATAATTTTAAAAATATCAGCCACACTTTTCCATGTTGTAAGGTTATAACAATAAAATAATTCACATTTGCAAAATATTGAAATATTTTTTAAAATGGTTTCCCTGTGAGGTAGGAAATGAAAAATATACGAATGATAAACTGAGGCTTGGAAAGGTCCAATGTCACACAGCTAATAAATATATCAGAGATGATATTTAGATCCTGGGCTCAGTCCTGACTCCAGATTTAGAAAGTTAGAATGTAAGGTGCCCTGGAATAGGGAGTCAGAAAACCTGAGTTCAAAAGTCAGTTCTACCATCATCTATACCTATGACTGTGGACAAGTCATTTCACTTTTGTTCACCTCAGTTTCCTTACCTGTAAAATTGAGAGGTTTAGATTTTTTTTTGTTATTGTTCAGTCATTTCAGTCATGTCTGACTACATTAAATGAGATATCTAATATCACTTTCAGCTCTGAAAACATTATTGTATAATCTTTTCTCCTTAATGCTGTCCTTGTTCCAATTTTGATTAGCTTTTCAGTATATTTACTTCCACAGTAATAGAGCTAACTTTGCTGTTTTATTAGTAATCATGAGAAATACCTGCCTTTACTTTCAAATTTAATTTCAAAACTTAAGTTTGTTTTTATAGGATGTTTTGAAGGTTTCATGTTTATGTAAAGGAATGGCTTAAACCTTGTACCATTTTTTTGAACCATAGAGTTGTCAGTCAAATTGCAGAGCTATTGCCTACAAGTCCCTTTGAAATTCAATGCTGTCACATTTCTTTATTTTATATCCCTGAGAAATCAGAGCTGCCTTATTCCCTAATGCCTTTAGGTTACTTGTGAACCAGCTTTTATTCTTTTGTTCTGAACCTTTTCTTGTTTTCAAATAAGGTTGTATTTTTGGTTGAGTTGAATTGTATTAAAAATTATACTACATTGGTCTGAACCTAAGCTGCCCCAAACACTGACTATATTCCTAAAGTGAGATTCCTTTGAAAGGAAAAATAATAATCATATATGTACCTACTGAAGAATTACATTCTGGTGTAATGCCTTAGGAATAAAGTATGGCACTGGTATCTTCAATGCATGTATATGTCAGTTGTTCAGCAAGTGTTAAGTGCCTACGATGTTGTATAGCAGGGGTATCAAGCATGGAGAGGCACAAGGGGTGGAGGGACACTGCACTCTAAACCAGATTAAAACATAATTGGGAAATATTTAGCAAAGTAAATAAAAACACAAAGGAACATAATATTAATATATGGTTTTCTAAGTCAACATGTGGCCACAGGGATCCTTACGCACAGTGGTCTGTTTCTATTTGAGTTTGACATCACTAGTACAAAGTGCTGTGCTAGTTACTGGGAATGCAAAAACAAAAGGGAAACAGTCTCTGGCCTCTAGGAGTTTCCATTCTATTTGTACATGTATAGATATATATGTAATACATACAAAATAAATGCAACATAATTGAAAGGTGGTAAAGATGGAAGGAGGTCTTAAAAACTGGCTGGGGTGGGAGAAAGGGAATCAGGAAAATCTTCACAGAAAGGGAAGCATTCAAGATAAGTCTTAAAGGAACTAGGTGTTCAAAGAGGCAGAAATAAGGAGGGAGTCCATTTAAGATTCTTTGAAATACTTAACAACAGAGAGAATCTTGGGTGATGCCCCTTTGAAAGATTCATAGAAGTTCCTTGACAGGAGTTGTACAAAGTCAGAAGGCATAGATGGGTTGCTGTCTTCATGTCTGAAAGGAATACTCATTTCTGTGAGATTACAGATTCATCACATGATCAAAGAGCGTATTACAGGATCTAGAGTACAGAATTAATGTTCATTATTCATTGGTGTGGTCAGGACCATCATTGTGCTCCCTCCCTCACAAAAAATTTTAATGATTCACTTATAGCTGCTGTATAACAATCAAATTCCTTTGTGTGGAAACTGAGGACCTCAGCAATTCTATATGCCCAGACTTACCTCCTATTACTTCCCTCCAACCAAACTGGATTATTTGTTATACCTTGCACTTTCCTCATTCCCTGCCTTTTTCTTGCACTTCATGCCTTCCCGTTTTTGTCTGTTGAATTCCATCCATCCATTACATGCCTCCTCATCCATGAAGACGTGCCTTACCCCTGCCTGTTTTTAGTGACCATTCCCCCCTTGTTCTTCTTATAGTCTTATTTTCATAAATTTCTGATGAATTTCTAATGTACTTTAGGGCTTTGCAGTTAATGGTGTTTTGTCCTGTTATCTACTAGGGGAAGCTCCATGACAGAAGGAATGGTGTCTTATCCTCTGATATCTAGCATCAGGCTCTGCTCATATAATGCAGGATTTTCATAAATATTCATTGAGTGAATACTGCAATAAACAACAAAAACAATGGAAAAGATATTCAGGAATAAATGGGATTAGCTAATGTTCACAGCTCCCCGAATGCCCTTATTAACATGTCAGTGTTTCTTCTCTGAAAGAAACATTTTGAGTGAACTTAGACACAAACATGCGATCACACACAGTAAGAATTTCTCAGCCATTGCATGGAGAACGATGTCCTCTGCATACTTGTATATATGCCCTTGATAATTGAAAGTGATATTGATTTCAATATAACTCTTATACCCAAATCTTAACAGTTTGCAGGGTTTTCAATACTAGTAGTGTAATGTCTGACTTTGGCCATCCCATTATATATAGAATGGTACTTCTGTAACTTCTTGAGAATGGTCCTTTGGCATTGAGGCAGGGGTTGAGGCAAAGCCTGGAAGGGTATATTCTCAAAGACCAGCATTTTTTCAAAGGTTCCTAGAGATACTCTATACAGAGCCCTAACTTGATAGAATATAGAATGAGATAGACAGTGTGGCCTGCAGTTTAGGAGAGTAGCAAGTTCACCCAATGTGTTGAGCCTTCTTTCTTCCAATTGCATAGCTACTTTTAGAAACTTGCAAATAATCTATCTAAGAACTAGGGCACAAATGGATTTTTTTTTAAATTGTTGGGAACAATCTTCTCTACACAAAGGCAGTTAGCCAACCTGGATAAATTTGGCAGCTGTGCAGGATTGGGACAGCTAGGGGGTGCAGTAAATAGAGTGCCAGACCTAAAGTCAGGAAGATGCATCTTCCTGAGTTCAAATCAAACCTCAGATACTTACTAGCTTTATGACCCTGGGTAAGTCACTTAACCCTGTTTGCCTCAGTTTCCTCATCTGTAAAATGATCTGGAGAAGGAAATGACAAATCACTGCAGAATCTTTGCCAAGAAAACCCAAGTGGGGTAATGAAGAGTTGGACATGACTAAAAGAACCGAATAACACCAATGACAAAAGTAGATCTGGAAGAATTTTTCATTAGTTTGATACAAGAAGCTTTTATCTTCAGGACATAGAACCCTATTGTCTTTCATATAACTTGTTAGCCAGTGCATTGCAATCCCTAGAAAAGGGGTATTCCTTTATGGTCCCACTCCTGCCCTTTACTGACAGACTTGACTAATACATGGTGATGCTAACAAGATCTCAGTATGCAGCACTTGATGTGAAATCAAATGACCTGGCTTCAAATCTTTATTTTTTCTGTCACGTGCTCCAAATATGGTTTTGGGATGGTTACTAGTCAAGCTCTCAGTTTCCTCACTTTTAAAATAGGTAGGGGAGAGTTGGACCTGTAGAACTCAAAGGTTTCTTCCAGTTTTAATTTGATGACCCTGTTTTAATGTAATTTTTGTGTTTGCTCAAATAGTTACATTATGGATATGCTTTTGACTATGCAGGCAAAATGAAGAGTGAATATTAGTAATTATATAAACAATTCACGTAAAAATGTGCTATGACAGAAAGGTTGGGAGGTTCATCTATGCTTCACAGGGCTTAGAAAATTTCTATTCTTCACGTGGATAGGCGTGACCTCTGTGATCTGATGACTTCCATATACTGAACAATAAAAACCACTGCCACCACCAAAAACAACCCACTAACACAGCTACAAAAACAAACAAAAAAACCTTAAAATTTTCTGTTTTCTGATACACTGAGGGATTACTGTCATAGAAAGCAACATCTTTGCGACATAGGGGTCCTGTTTTTATTATTATACTTTTTGTCCTGTAAGAGTTCATTATTATATGAGTTTATTATTATGTTTTTTCATCCTGTAAGAGACCATTCACAGTCTCTTTTGTTTTAAATCACAGATGGCCTCTGCCCAGGACTCCAGGTATGGCCAGAAGGACACCTCAGACCAGAACTTTGATTACATGTTCAAATTGCTCATCATTGGGAACAGCAGTGTGGGGAAAACTTCTTTCCTCTTCCGTTATGCAGATGATTCATTCACATCTGCATTCGTCAGCACTGTTGGCATTGACTTCAAAGTAAAAACCGTCTTCAAAAATGAAAAGCGAATCAAGCTTCAGATATGGGTAAGTAGTATGAAAACTTATGGTGAGATCCGGTCATCAAGAGCCTTAATCTCACCTATGGCATTAACTGACAAACATGCTAATCTAAGATTTCATTACCTTTTCTCTTGTTTGGGGATCCTGTAAAGATAGTATACAGCAATGTGTTCTGACTTCATTTGTGTAAGCTAGACCCACTTATCTGTCCTGAGAAGCAAACCTGTACTTCGCTATTTCCTGTTGTGTATGTAACACTGTACTGATGGAATAATTTAACTAATGATATTTGCTTACCTGATGCTATGGAAGGAGACTAAATTCTGTAGCCCTGTAGATTTTATAGAGATGAAGATCTCTAGTTGGAAGAGACTAATCAGACTGGTTTCAGAGACTGGGACATGTAACTCACCAAAAGTCTATAATTCTCTGATACTCAGATGAAGTTGAAAATCTCAGGAACTGTGGATGGTGTTGGAAATGATGTGCCAGGACAGATAACTCTAAATGGGATGTGGAATGTCTTGTAGAAGGAAAAGGTAGCCTTGTATTTGAGGAAATATCCTACAAAATTCAGGATAGGTGGTCACTTTGGACTAAAGCTAGGATGGAATTATTGGTTTGTGCCATTCCCAGTGTGACTTTCTTTAAGTACATACTCTGTGCCAGGACCTGTGCTAAGTGCTGGAGATACAAGAAAAAGGTAAGAGATAGTCCTTGCCATCAAGAGAGCTAAAAATCTGAGGAAACAAGGAAACAAATGTACAAATACATTATAAACAAAATAAATAGGAAATGTTTTACAGAAGGAGTATACTAGAATTAAAAGGGATTAGGAAAGATTTCTTGTAGAAGGTAGAATTTTAGCTGGGACTTGAGGAAAGTTAGAGAAACTCGGAGGCAAAATTAGGAGGTAGAGTTTTCCAAGCATGTGGGACAGCCAGAGAAAATGTCAGGCGCTGAGAGTTTGGGTGTCTTGCTTTGTTTGTGAAACAGCCAAGAGTCCAGTGTTACTGGATGAAACAGTAGTGGACAGGACTGGGAAGTAATATGTGAGAAGATTAGAAAGGTAGGGGTGAAATGAGAGGTTAGATTGTAAAGGGCTTGGAATGCCAAACTGGGAATTTTATTTTTGATCCTAGAAGTGAGAGTCACTGAAGTTTATTGAGTAGGAGTATATATATATATATATGACATGGTTGGACTTTCCTTTGGGCAAATTGCTCTGATGACTGAGTGGAGGATGGATTAGAAAGGGAAGAGACTTGAGGCAGGAAGACCCTCCACTGGCTATTATAATCGTCCAGGAGTGAGGTGATGAGGGGCCACCAGAATGGTGGCAGTGTCAGAAGAGAGGGGGCCATATTTGAGAGGTGAAACTGCAAAGATGAAATTGACAGACCTTGACAACAGATTAGATATGGAGCATGAGAGACAATGAGAGACAACACTAACACCTACATCAAAAGCCTAGGAAGATGGTGGTGCCCTCAGCAGTAATGAGGAAGCTTGGAAGGGAAAAGAGCTTAGAGAAAAAGATGAGGAATTTTGTTTTGACCACGCTGAGCGTAAGATGTCTATTGGAATCCAGTTGGAGATACCAGACTAGAGGTCAGCAGAGGTTAGCAATGGATAGGCATATCTTAGAATCATCAGTATGGAGAGGATAATTCAATGCATGGGAGCTGATGAGATTCCCCAAGTGAAGTAGTACAGAGAAGGAAGAGAAGAGGGCCCACAACAGGACCCTAGGGGACACCTTCAGTTAGTGGAAGTTCCCTGAGACTGAGAGTTTTCACGGGTTGCCATGAGACTGCTCTACTCCTGGTCCTCCTACCTATTGTATTGCTCTTTATTAGCCTCTTTGGTAGGATCATCATTCATGCCCCACTCTGTGTGCATGGGTGTACAGTTTGTCTTGGGTTCTCTTCTTTCTCTCTTCTCTTGGTCATCTCATCAGTTCTCGTAGGTTCAACTATCACCTCTAAGAGAATAATTCACAAATCTATATATTCAGCCTTCATCTCTCACCTGAGATTTAGTCCTGATGAATATCTTTGCTGGGATGACCTATCAATATAAAAAAAGCAACATATCCAAAACGAATATTCATTTCCCCCATGATTAAATAAAAGTACTTTTATATCAATTGTTAAATAGATGCTTTTTCAGAAAAATATTTTTAAAATCTAAATATATTCAGAAATTTCAGGATTGGGAATGCCCTTGAGTCATCTGGCTCTGGACCTTTATTTAACAGATAAGAAAACTGTTAGGATAGAATGAGGAACTCTGATGACAGACATAGAGTGGGTTTTCATATTGGGACTCGATGGCAATTCAGTGGGAAGTATGTTAGAAAATAAAAGAGATAAGCAGTATGGTTACCTTAATCAAAAAGAATTATTGTCTCATAGAGTTACAGGCCTCAACAAATAATCTGTTAGGGAGATACTTTTGGCCCAGAAAGGTATGTAGAGGATGGTAGAAGGTATTTACCAGAACCCTGCCCAATGTATCATGTGAATGAGTTTCCTTTTTATTCATATCTTAGTGACATTTCTGGTCACAGTGACATTTTCCTATAATGAAAAAAACACCACCCCGTCTATTTGTCACTCCTGTGCCCAAAAGACTTGAAAAACACCAACTGGCCTCTTAGATAAAATTTGAATCTCTTATTTTATCTTTTGTGACTCTCTGAAATCAAGCTTCTACCTTTCAAGGCTTATTTCACATTACTCCTGTGTGGGTCAGAGACTACTGACTCAAATAAAAATCAGAGACTTCTCAAGGTAGAAGCAAAGCGGAAGATTTTATTATGCTCTTGCGAGAAAAGGCATTTCCTCTCTGATAAGTAATCAGGAGAGTGAGGCAATTACAGAAGGCAAAAATAGAGATTATATAGCCCTAATGCAGATCCCACCCCCATACCCCCACTGGCCTTTTACTCCCATTGGCTGGGAGGCAGGCTCACAATCTAAACATGACAATCCACCCTGTGAATAACCAATAGGCATTATGTTGATGTGGGTGTTGATGTGGCAACCTAAGGGGAAAAGAGGGGTTTGTATTGTGCTGATATGACAACCCAAGGGGAGTTTTGTTATGCTGGTATGGCAACACACGGGGAGGGTGTGTTATGTTGATATGGCACATGATTTCTGGGAAACCAAAACTTAGGCCTAACCATATACTAAAAGCCTTTTGTTAAGCACTGAGAAGTCTTCACTAATTTCATTCCATTCACTCTCCTTTATGGATTTTATGTTCCCTGGATTCTTCCTACCTTTCAGCCTTCTCCCACCCCCATGCCCAACTTGAAGTGTTCTTCCTTTTCTTCTTTGCCTTTCAGAATCTTCCATCAAGGTTCAGCTCAGGAGCTAATTTCATTATGAATCATTCCCTGATTCAGGTGAAAGTGTTAGCATTCTCAATTTTTCCTGGAACATTTTGTCTAAACCTCTCATTTGTCTTCTTCATATACTAGCGTGTATCATACCTATCTGTTTAGATGTCACATTTATCTTTCTAGATTCTATGTTTTTTTTAAATGAAGAAACTTCATTTTTTGAAAATCCCACTGCCTAACATTGTACCTTACCCATAATTGGTCCTTAGTAAAAGGTGCCTGTGGAATTGAATTGGATTAGGAATCCCCTTTAAACATGATGCCATTTGTGATATTTCAAATGAGCTGATACCTTCCATTTCTGTTTAAAAATCTGAGGGGGCCATATGCTCTTAATGCAATTCCCCAAAGTCAGAGATCAACCCATGGTTGGTTTGACCACTGCCTCTTGATCAGACAAAGTGGCATTTTAAGGAGAAGTGTGGGCACAGTGTGAGTGTATCTTGTGCCAACCCTGAGGGGCGAGGTGAGTAGAAAGAGCAGCTGGTGAAATCACTCCTGGCAAGGACACTGAGAATTGCTTGCCATATTAAGCAGCTCATTTCACACTTGACCCAACATTTTCCCCTAGCTCTTATCCTCCACTTGTATGAAGATCTTAGCTTCAAGAAAATTCCATTTCCCCCAAATGAGAATTGACTAAGAAAATATATTTTTATGACAGAGTAGGACTTCTATCATTAGCTAAATTCTAATTCTTTACCTAGAAGATCACAGATTGGAGCTAAAGGCAACAGATTCCAATCTAGTTCACTTCATTTTACATATAAGGAAACTGAGTCCCACAGAGGTTAAGAAACTTTCATGAGGTGGAGATAGTAGTGGCTAGAGGTGGAATTCAAACTCAGCTCTTCTGGTTTCAGAACAATGTCCTTTCTACTGTGCCATACTGTTCCCTCCCCCCCATAGATTCTTTCATCCTTGGTGGGAGGGAAGGTAGTAGTAGAAATTACTAAGCTCCCAACTGTGAGTTAGGAGGCTAGGATTCCGAGTTCTACCTCCTACATCATCATTCATCATCAACAGATACTTATCAAAGCCTGCTGTATACTAAGTACACTGTTATCTGCTGGAGATCCAAATATAAAAATCAAACAGTCCCTATCCTCAGGAGCTTATTTATACTGGGGGAAAACTATAAAAAAATATGAACAGATACAGAGAATTGGGGGAGGGGAGGGTAAGGAAGGACAGTCATTGGTGCAGGAGTTAGGCAGATCAGGAAATGCCTCATTTAAGTGCTTGAGCTGAACCTTGAAGGAAAGTAGAGATCCTAAGTGGTAGGGATGAGTAGCCAATTACTTCCAGCAATGGAAAACAGCCTTGCAAAAGCACAAGATAGAAGATGGAAAGTTGTATGAGAGCAACACCAAGAAAGCCAATTTTGGTTGAACCTGAAAGAGAGTGCACCAGAGAGGCAGGTTGAAGCCAAAACGTGAAGGGCTTTAAATGCCAGATGAACTTGTATTTGATCCTAGAGGCAATAGAAAACCAGTGAAACTTATTTATAGTGGCTCTGCCCCTGCGTAATAATATGACTCTTTGCAAGTCACGGCACCTGAGCCTCATTGTTTACATCTGTGAAAGGATGGTGTTGGATTGGATGGTTTCTAAGGTACCTTCCAAGTTTAACACATTTTGGTAATATATATATATATATATAATTTCCACTAAAGCAAAAAAAAGGAAAAGGTAGGTAGAGAAGCTGACATCTGAGTATATACACAAATACATTCATACATATACTATATGTTTCATACTCCAGTGTATACATATATGATATATATGTGCATGCATATTATAATAGATGAAATATGTATATGCATATATACATATATAATGCATATAATATATTTGTATATGTGTATATGTATGTCTATACTACTCTGAACCTAATTGCCAAGAATTCTTTGACTGGCAAGTGTGAAAAAACTCATTCAGCTTTCTTACATTAATGTTTATGTATTTATATTGCTGGGAACAGTTACTCCATACCTATACAGAATAAGAGTTCCCTGAGAGAAGAGACATTTGATTTTTGCTTTTATGTACTATCTAGCATCATGCCTGGCAAATAGAAGAGTTGATGACAAAGAATTGTTGTTTGATAATTATATATAAAAAGGCAGTATAAGGTCATGTCTTTGCTTATGAATTTTTCTAGACTATACACAACATAATGTGCTAATTGCCTAGAAAGATAGGAAAGGAATAGCAGGTGCATAGAGATGGAACATTTTCCCATATAAAATTCCTTTCCCTAGCCTGCATATATCTGAGATAATAATGTTTCCTTATTATTAGAGGTAATAATTATTCACATTTATATAGTGATTTAAGGTTTGCAAGTTTACTCATTCAAGTATTTATTAAGCAGTTACTGTATACAAAGGATTGTAGGATCTCTAATGAAGAATGAGTTTCAGTTCTGCCCTGATGGAGTTCACAGTCTAGAAGGAGAGATAAGACATGTAGTCTTATAATTATGATATGAGAGTATGTGAAAATGAAATGAGAGAGATATGAACAAATGGAAATAGGAAAACCAAGGAGGGGTTTGCAAATCATTTTTAGCTTGAGTTAAGGTTTGGAGAGAAGTACAAAGAAGGGAGGTGAATGCAGCAATGTTCCTTTCCTGCCATCATTCCCACCGTTCAGTAAGGTAAATAGGGTTGAAAAGTAGAACACAAAGGGGAAGGAGCCTTGGGGACAGAAGATTCTCTGTCTTTGGAAGGGGGTGAGCAAATGCATTCCCTCCTCATCCCTCAGAAATGGGGCAATCAAATTATTGATGGCATACCCTGACAATTATGGTGCATCTGGTTTTTTGAGTTATAAAGGCCTGTGCCACAGAAGGCAAAACCCTAAGCAATTAGGAGACGTGGCAGAGTGGAACAGGTTGGGAAATATCCCTTTATTGGCAAAAATTTTATGGAGAGTGGTTTGTCTTACTGAAGTCTTTCCTGACTTCAAGAAGCAAGAATTATGGGTAAGAATATTATAATAATGCATTTTCATTGTCCCTATAAGAGCCTAAAGTCACAATGTTCTTTTAAAAAAATTAAGGCCATTATAAAAATGAAAATCTGGCTATATTCCATCTGGTTTATATACAACTGCCACAGAATTATTTCATTCAGGAATGTATCTTTCCTTTGGTACCTAGTTACCATTTGCCTTAATATATTCATGGGCCTGCCTACTTTTCACTAAATTTTCTGGTTGGTTATTACATGCTTATTGTATTTTTATGGTCTTTAATCCCCAAATTCCCAAGTTAAAGAGACTCTAAATGAGATTTCGCTGTGTGCATTTTTGCCATGTAATAAATCAATTGGTGGAAAATTCAATATTTTAAAAATTTCAGTTGTAGACATATAGTTTGGACCTTCTCAAAGTTTTCTTATTACTTACAAAATAAATAACATAGTTAAGAGAAAAAGACTATACATGTACAATTTCTGCCCCCTCTGTTTTCTGTGTAAATCTGTAAGTCTTTAGACCTTTCCTTTATAAAGGAAAAATTAACTCAATAGTCTATGAGATCCTTTCTCACTCTAGAGTCTACATTTTTGTTTATTTCTAATATCTGAATTAATCATAAATGCTAGGCTTTGAATTTATATGAAATTAAGTAAAGGGTTTTGTTGGCAATTGCTGGTACTAATAGAATATAAAGTCACATAATTTCAACCCTAAAATTTCCTCTATGTTCCAAATAACTATTTGTTTTGTTGTTTTAAAATTATTTTTGTTATGTACATAAAAAACATTATCAACAAGGATAACCAAATATAATCGCATGTAGTACTTTTATATCTATGTGGTCCCCTCTTGAGATAGGGGATCATTGTCAATCAACTACACACCTACTCTTATACTATTATCTCTGTCTTAAATTCTTCTTATCTATGTATTAAGAATCATTCACTTAATTACTCATATCCCAGTTTGGCTAGTCATTCCTTTTCCATTTCTTCTTCAAATGTTGTGCCAATCAAAATCTCTGTTCAAGGCTGATTACCTTAGCAAGCAATTCAATCTAAGTATTAAAAAAATATAACAAATGTATACTTTGAAGGTGGCAATCATATCAATCTCTTGCATACCCCAGGGCAGAACCTCCCTTTCAATGACTCCTATTTCAACCACTCCTGCTACATACAGGGTGAAAGAAATGAAAGTTCTTGTGCTTAATGCAAAATTCTGGTAGTGCCCATCCTTCTGGCCTTTGTCCTCATCTCTTTGCACAATCATATCCATTCTATCTCTAGGAAGTCATTTGGGGACTCATGTATTCTTTGCTCCAAGGCCTTCTGAGAGATAATAATTGATGGGGAAAGCAAACAAGCATTTCATATATCCACTAAATAGGTAAACAAAATCAGGGACACCATTCTGCATCAGATCACAAACTGAACTATTTGTTTTGAGACACTGATGGATCTTCAATTACATTGAAGTGGGAGGTCCTAATGGTACAGATCATGACCCATCCACTCTTGCCCTGTCCATGTCAGGCTTTCATGGGAGGGGAACAGATTGACCCAACATCTCATTTACCTTGTGTCCTCTTCCAAACTCTTTCTCTCTGTGTAGTTATTCACCCAGGAAACTGACAGATCCAGGACAGTCACAGCTTAAAACCAAATTATTAACCCTAACTAGTAAAAAGAAGGGAATTATTTTCCACCTAAACTTTGTTAGAGGGTTTAGAAGAGAAAGTTGAAAAGAGAAAAAGTACTATTACTTTAGAAAATATTCATAGTTAATAACAACCTCTCTTCAAGTAGACTTATTTTATTAATTATTCTGACTCTAATTCCACTGAAGAAAGCTTTGCAGCAGCATTCTGTTCTAGACCTTTCTCCTTCCTCGTTCTTCCTTACCTTGAAGCTTCCCTGAGCTTAAGAACAGGGAGCAGGGAGCATTGTTCAGCCAACTGAGGGCCTAGAAGATATGGTGAGGAGGAAAATAGCTAGTTCATAGCTCTGAGCTAGAAGGGACCTCAGATGCTGTATTTGCTCCACCCCCACCCCGTTGTTTGTTTTGTTTTGTTTTTTTACCGATGAGGGACCTGAGACCTAGGAATGTTAAATGACTTGTCCCAGGTCCTGCAGGCATTAAACAGGAGTTTGATGAGAAGCAGTTATCACCTATGTTCCCTTTGGCAGTGGCTCATTTAGCCACACTCACCTCATCTTTAGCACAATTCAGGGATGAGATATTTTCTCCAATCCTTTCTAGAATTGTTTTCTCACCTTTTCTTTCCCATCTTTCTTGTTCCAAGAAATACTTCCACCTATGAAGAGATTTGGCTGCTTTACATAAGTGTTCTTATGAGCAATTTATGTGGTGCCTGCTATATTGATGTGTGGGATTCCAGGGACCCTCACTAATCCAGCCAACTGCTTCATAAATATTTGAAGAAGATCAATTTCCATGGAATAGGAAAATTCAGATAAATAAGCAAGACTCTAAAAAGATGATTATATTCCATGAAGGAAAGAGATTTACTTATCATACTTACAATTTCCTGCACTCATCTTTGCATTTCATATTCCTTTTGCCTACTATCTCCATTCAGGCCCTAAAATCCTCCCTGCTCCAATGGGGAAACCATCATGTACATCTCAGACTTCTACTTTAAAGGCTCCCCCAAACAACTAGTGGCCATGAAAACCATTTTTGATATGATCAAGTGAATGCTGTCTTGATTTTTCTAACTTTTCTTCTGTCTTGGCAGCAAGCTTTCCCTTGTGAGATTGAGAAAGACAGACTTAGCTCTGTTGCTGAGAGCAAGCGGATATCATGTGTGAAATGTCAAGACAAATGAAAATACTCAATTCTGTCAGTCAGTCGTCATCTGCTGGGCTCAGATCATCCTTCTAGTTGCTGGTGCCAATGCTAGAGTTTGATGTCTAATGAGAGAAGTAACAAACACACAACAGGAAAAGCACATACAAAGGAAATGTATAAGCACATGCAACACATCCTGATAAACAGTAATGCAATCTAAAGGTCTATGAACTTAAAGGACTAAGTGAAAACAAGGTACAAATTAGACTTGCAGATTTGTAGGATTCCAACTGTAGACTTTCTGGCTCCCTGCCTTAAATCCCTGCATTGGAGCTAGCCAGCGGTCAACTATTCAATCAGTCAAGAAGCAGAGTCTGACTCTTCATGTCTCTGTTTGGGGTTTTCTTGGCAAAGATACTGGAGTGGTTTGTCATTTCCTTTTCCAGCTCATTTTATAGATGAGGAAACAGGAAAACAGCATTAAATGACTTGGCCAGGGTCAAACAGCTAGTAAGTGTCAGGCCAGATTTGAACTCAGGAAGATGTCTTCCTCCCTCCCAGCCAGGTACTCTATCCACTGTGCTGCCTAGCTGCCCCAAAGCACTTATTAAGCTCCTACAATATGCCAGTCACTGCACTAAGCATTGGAGATACAAAGAAAGATAAATGACAGTCCCTGCCAGTCTAAAGGGAAAAGACTGGACATGGTGAGGCTTTGGAGACCCTATGAAACCCAATCTCCTTAATTCTGACCTGCCACAGGGTCCTCTCATCACTGCTACATATCCCATTGCTTGCAGTGAAAAGAGTACCCCCAAAAGAACCAGCAGGTTGTAGGGCACTGGGGCAGAAAGTATCCCATACAAATACCTCCCCCCCTTTTCAAAAGGGTTGAACATATGAAATTTTCTTCATAGCCTGTTCTTGCTAGCATGGATCTATTTCATAAAACCTATTTATATCTGTAGAAACTACTAAAGCAATGCAGAATATACCTGCAAATGCTGAGGCTATGCCAGGATGAACAGTGATGGAAGATGTGGGTAAGGAAAATGAGTGAAGAGTGCATGAAGGAGGTGTGCTTGAATTTTGAAAGTAGAGAACATCTTGGAAAGAAGGGTCTCAGTTTTGTTGGGAGATAAGCAAATTTGAATGCTTCTTTTTGATATAGGCATCACTTACATAATGTAACTACTTTCTTTTCTAGAAAGTCATACTAGATTAAATCAAGATTCTTGTAAGTAGAGACTGTTTCAGTTACATAGTATGTATTTAATAACTGCCAGAGAAATGTTGCTCCAAGGATGACCTGGGGGGGCTCTTCATGCCCCAGGGGACCCCCTCAGAAAAGTTACTTATGAAATGTAGAGAGATTTTTTCCCCCTTTGGTTTGTTTCCCAGACCTTTAAATTATTCCCATTTATTTATTTTTTTTCATTGAGGGAGACTTGGTCTGTGTTGTACTTGAGTGGGGAATATTCACTGGATTTATAATGGTTATAAACAGTGCAAACTATACAGATGAGCTTAAAGGAAAAAAAAGTATCACTATATTTTTCTACCCAATAATAGCAACTTCAGCTGCTAAAATATCTTGATGCTTACTTCAGATATTTCCCCTTTCTCCATTCTTTCCTGATTCATACTCCAAATCTGACATCCTCTAATACCTTAGAATTCAGAAGTTCCCAAACTTATTTGGCCTACTGCCCCATTTAAAAAAATACTCAGCACCCCTTGGAAATCTTCTTTCTTTAATGCTGTAACAGTTTTTATTTTTGTGTCATTTTAATACATACATGTATATATAAATAATACATATGTATATATATATATATAAATGACACATCTTAAATTTAATAATTTATTGTAAATGTGTGGTTTTTTCCCTACATTGAAATTTTGATGAAGAGACATTGAGTCATGTAACTATATAATATCATATTGTAAACAAGTCATTACATGCACATATTCCTGCTGATGCCTACTGGACTTTCCAACAATGTGCACCAACAGGCTTGCCTGCCAATACTTGCATTAAGACCTGTGTGTGACTTGACCACTGATCAGTTTTAACTTGCATTTTGTATATTTATTTGGACAGCACATAAAACATATAGGAACGCATTTTCACAATTTTCTTCTCTTCTTTTGTGATGTTTCTACTGTCCCCTTATTTTTATTCCATGCTCCCCCATTTTCCCCTGAGGCTACTACTGCCCCGCCTGGATCATTGCAGTGCCCCCCAGGAAGCAGTATCACCCACTTTGGGAACCGATGAGAGATCCTCCCTGACATCATACTTGTCTCTATCTTAGCCCCTGAATCCTCCCAGGGATGACCAATTGAATTTCCAGGTTCTCAATGGCTTGGGTCAGTGTAGACCAACATTTCAATGGAGAACTTTGTTTTTCTGTGATCTGATGCAGTAGTGAAATATTTACAGCATATTAATGAGGTAAAATATCTAAAGGGCGCTGGAGCACACATTAACAACACATTTATTAAATAGAAATTGCTCAATATTTGGAGAAGTCCTCGAGAGCAGTCAGCTGTGTCACCAGGATTTTTTTCATGTCATTTGAACCATCTGTGCATTTTAATAGAGGAAGGCATCCATTGCCCAGGAAAGAAAAAAACATGCAGCTTGTTTATTGCATGATAATAAAATTTATATTCTGCCCTGGAACAGAACATTATAAATCATTGAATCCACAGAGAGCAATTATTAAAACACTGAGATATAATTTCCCCAAGATATTGTTGGGTATGACAAGCCTGACAGCTTTGGCTTCATGTATATGGTACCGAACAACCATTTAGAGTTTCTTCTTACCGCAATTCCCCTCCTTTCTCCCAGTCCTACCACTAATTTTTCTAACTGAATTAATCAGGATGACATAATGTTAGAACTGGAAGAAAGCTTTAGTTCATCCAGTCTAACCCTTTGTTTTACAGAAAGAGAGACTAAGGGCCCTCTGGTCGCACTGGGATCAAGTAGCAGAAATAGAACCTAGGTCTCCATTGTCAATACTATTGTGCTTTATCCCCATGATACCACACAGTTGTTCTAGGGTGACATTAGTATCTGAAGTCAGATTTTTAAAGTTCTTCTCTGACCAAACCCCACAATTCTTTCTGATGTCATAGATATTAAACAATTATTCTTATAGTAATTCAGCCACAAAGCAAGGTGAATGACATGGCTAGTTAGCTAACATTTAGAATACCTGTGATGGCCAGAGTTCTGTGCCAAGCAAATTATGTAATCTGAGAATTATCAGGAAGAAGCTTATACAACCTAATAGAATATGAATTCAATAAACAATTGGCAAGGAATGATAAGAGTTTGGATAGGTTAAATAAGGGAGGCTTCCTGAACAAAGTGACATGGTCAAGAAAAATGACCGAAGAAGGGACAGGACCCAATGACAAGTTTCAAAGAGTTAGAGATGATAATGTTTTGCCTTCATTTCTATAGTATACAGATAAAGTGGAGAATTAACTTGATTTAATATTTTTTTATCCACCCCCTTTCTCTGGAATCATAGGGCTCTGACTGCCCCTGTCTCCCAAAAAAGCCAAAGAGAGGCTCAGAGGTAATTTAATCCTACCTTTCCCTGAATCATAACTCTTCTCTATGACATGCTCAATAAGTAGTCACCTAGACTCCACTGAAAGATCTCCAGGCACATTTGTTACACATTTTAGCTGTTTAGCAGGATTCAGGGGTTTGAGTTTGTCACTGAGCGCAATAGTTTCCTTAATTTGTTAACCCAATCCAAAGTGAAATAGAGAGTTGACATTTGTCCAGACAGTTTGATCTAGTAGAGATGACAACGTGGATCCACCTCCTTCCCCTCAGCTCAACCTTCACAAATACACACTTCCTCCTTTCTGCCCCCAAAATCCCATTTATTTTATCTTAAGCTGTCACACACTACTATGACAATGCTCTGTAAACCCACTAGGGTAGTCTCTTCCTGAAAATAAAATAGGAGGGAGAGATAAACACATAGTTTAATTATACTATGCTATATATACACAAATATATAGTGTATATATGTTTTCTCTCTAGCATATACACATACATGCATGCATGTATATATGACACATGCATATATGTATAAATATGTGTATATGCATATATACACATACACATTGATACATACATGCATGCATAAATCTAGCCTCAGATATGTATTAGCTGTGTGACCCTGGGCAAGTCACTTAACCTTGTTTGCCTCAGTTTCTCTTCATCTGAAAAATGAGCTAGAGAAGGAAATGGCAAACTATTCCATTATCTTTTCCAAGAAAACGCCAAATGGGTTCATGCAGAGTTGAACACAACTGAAAACAGCAATCATACACATACACACACATTCTGATCTTACTGAATAGCAGAGCTGGAAGAGGTCTCCCTCAGTAATCACTTAGTGGTAAAATTCTGAAGTCCCACTGCTTACCCTGACACACACTGACCTACTCGATCTCTGTGTATCGTTTGAGAACTCATTCACCCAACACATTACTTTCTCAAACTCAGCCTCACTACACCATGCAACTGACATGTCAACTCGATATTCATAGTGCCTACAGTGGCCATGAATATCCAGTCACATTTCTAAATCACGAAATACAACAGATTCTCCACATGGAAGACATAACCAAAACATATCTTCAGGCTCCAGAAAGCCAAATCTATCATAGTAACAAAAATCTGTACACAATAACAGTTGAGAGAACAATACCATCCCCAAGCCTTCCCCCTGGTAGGCTTCCCACAAACCAGCTCCATTAAACAAATCACAAGCAGGCTCCCTTAAACAAAATCACAAACAAGCTCTCTCACTTATGCTAGCCAGCTGCCTGCATCTTTTCTAGCTCTGACTGCTCTCAAGACTAACTCCTCTCAGCTCTGCTCTAGCTTCACCCATTGAGCAAACTCCTCCTACCACAGGCTCCGTGGGACTCAGACTCCCATGTAAACCAGGCAGGCTACATGGGCCTATTAATGAATATGAAAGATTTTTCATTTAAATTACCATTACAGCACCCAGGACTGTTCTTTCAATAATTTCTGCTTCTCCTTTTATTCTTTTCCCATTGCTGCCCCCAGATCAGTCTCTCAGCTTTCCAGTTGATAAACAACAGCTCTGCAGTTAACTTCCTGATGCTCTTAAGTGACCCTGGGGAACTCTAGGCAGCTCCTTCCCCTCTAGGACAGGTGATTTCTCCCTTTGCCCTTCTCTGCCCACATCTCAAGTTCCTGGCAGAAGTATCCAGATGATTGTATCAGTTTTCTACTTCATTCTGCCTGAATGTGAATGTTCTTTTAACAGAGAGTAATTAAAATTTTTAGTTAGATTTTGTTCTTTTAAATTAATGTATTTTCTCTCCCACACTTTCCCCCCACCATGGCGGCGGGGGAGGAAAGTAAAGCAAATTCTTTGTAACAAATATGAATAGTAAAGCAACACAAATTCCCACACTGACTACATCAAATTATTTTGCATGAATATAATGCAATACTATTGTTTTGGAAGAAATGACAAAAATGAGAGTTTCAGAGAAAACTGGAAGACTTTTATGAACTTATGCAAAGTGAAGTGAGCAGTTTTAATCTATGCTTTAATAACATTGTAAAAATAAGCAAATTTGAAAGACTTAAGAACTCTGGTCAACAAAATAACAAATACATTTTTTTCATAGAAAAACAAGTCAAGCATTTGTTTATAAAGAACTAGGAACCTGGGCCACTTGGTTCATAAAATGACAAGCTGATTGATGGCAGGGTATTCTTGCAATAGGATCACTACTTACCAGAGTTTCCAGTCCCCATTCCACCACTGGATTAGGCTAGTCCCCTGGACTTGACTGGCCCAAGGGGCTAAGGCTCCAGACAAGTATCCTTTGATGCATCTTCCTGGTAGTCTCTGGTCATAATGCCTTTGGTTTCCTGGTTGCTTAAGGGTATAAAAGTCTCATCCCACAGGGAGTGGGGTAGGTATCAGACTAAAGAAATTCCCAAAGGTGACAGAAGGAAATATACCCTACTTATTAATTAGACTTTTCCATATGGAGAAAATCCCCTTTCCATATGGAGGAAAAGGGGCAATGTCTACTTAAGCTAAATTTTATAGTACACTTATTGCGTATCCTTTCTAAGCTAAGATATAGTACACCTCTTTTTGTTATCTGTTGATGGACTTGAGGCAGGCCATGAGGGTTATAACTCTTAAGGGAGAAGAAAATGATAAAAATCCTTCCTAGTATGTTACAGTACTAGACAATTTAATCAAAGAGGTCCAGGAAAACCAGTGGGATGAATAGGTTTGGAATTCAGGCCCAGATTTCTGTTTTCTATGGCTGACTAAAATCACTGGCTATTGATCAGGTTTCTTTGTTGGGCTCTCCGCTGGAATGTATTTGCAGGTGTGTTGTAGCTTGTAGTATCCTGAAGGTGGCTGCTAGGTACAGGTACAGATGCAGGTGGAGCATAACTATTCAGAGGTTCTACATGACTGTGAATTGTAAGGACATTGCTATTACAGGGCACCCAGATTAAGGAGTTCGTATGTCACTGAGTGGCTTTCCCAGAATCCAGGACTTGGGGGCTGATTTCCAAGGCTAAAAGCAAATAGCAAAAGTCTCTTCAAATAGTAGCTAGTGAACCAAGGGACACTATTTGTCATCAGCATTGAATGATGTTTATTGAATAACTGAGTGAATAATAGGTAGTAGTAGCTAGTATTTTCCAGTGCAGAGGATGGTGACGGATCAGCTGTAGCTCTTGCCCAGATGGAGTAACCTGGTTCACGGGCCAAGCAAGTTACTCATTCCTGGAAAGTAGGGAGATGGTGGCTATCGTGTAAAGTTCTCTGACTCTGTGCTCTCCACCTCCCTGTGTATGTCCAGCAAACAAATTGTGGAATGATTCTGCCTCTTTGCCCAAGGCACCTTCACTTCCTCAAAGACTCAGCTCAAGTACACATACTAAAAGGGGCCTTTTCTGATTCCCTGTTTCTAAGTGCCCTGATACCCCAACCTCCACACATTGAAATAATTTTATTTATTTTGCTTATGGTGTTCTTACTGGCTTGTCCTGTGAAAACTACCATATCACAAAGAGACACCAGAGTAGAAACTAACTGGAGGAACAGAAAGATTACTATTATTCCCATTTTAAAGCTTAGGAAAAATGAGACTCAGATACATTAAGTGATTTGCCTGGTGCCGCATAGCTAGTACCAGAATCAGAATTTGAATCCAGGATTTATGTCACCAAAACCAGTTTGCTATATACCACATTGCCTGTCATCAGAAAAAGAAAGCAGTAAGATGAATGATCTGAACATCTCCTGAGAAAAGGTCAAATAGCCTGCAGTTTCTTGACTTATTGATCGGTGCAAGAAAGAAGAGGAAAGTCAGTGTGCTGCCCAGGCAACAGAATTCAAATGAAAATACTTTGAACCTCTAGGAGGAAAAGAACTATTCAACTCAACTAATTTATTGAGCACTTGTTATGTACCAGGTTGCCAGGTGATGATGATGAGTAAAGCCTATGAAACTCTGTTCAGAATAATGTTTTTAAATGCATTAAACAAAAACCATAGGATTACAAAGGAAACCAATTCCATTGAAATAATTGTCAGCGCTCTTTTAAAAAAAATTCATGGGTCCAAGGTTAAGAACACCAGACTAGATGTTCTCTAGGTGATCTCTAGAGTTTTTTACCGCACAAAAATTCATTAATTCTCCCTTTTCCATGAAGAATGAAGTGAAAAAAAAACAATAAGGTACTCAAAGGAGGCGTTCCCTTATTCCCCATTCACTGAGCAGAGTTATAAAGTAGGCCTCTGGCATTCTCTCATTTCTTCTTCTATACTCTCCCCAACTCTTTGGTATCTTTGGTGCCTGGGCCTTCATACAGCTGCCTAATCATTTAGTAGTTTTCAAATGATGTGCCCAGAGATCTCTAGGTATGCCAGGTATGTATACATTTAAATTTGCATGAGAAAGTCTCCTCTTAACGTATGGAACTTAAACTTGGCATTAGCTGATGGTTTAATGCATCGAAGATGTTTAAAAGGAATAGGGAGCCAATTCAAAGGAATGAATGTCTAATGATAGGATTTCATCCGAGTGGATGTGGAAGGACAGTGAGTTCTTCCTTGGACTTTTCAAATGACTGTTTACGCAGCTTGTAAATAAGATCACCCTTACCTTGGATTATGTACCATTGGCACCTTTCTAGAAACACAGAAGCTTCAAGCTAGAAAGGACCTTAGAGACTGCTCTTCATTCCTCATCCCCTACCTCATCCTTTGCTGATGGAAACACTGAGCATCGGAATGGCATGGTAGCAAGGTCGCTGAAATGGGAATCAGAAAACATGAGTTTTCATCTGGGCTCTATTCTGCTATTTAAGGCCTAGCAATGGGACCATCAACCAAGCAGTCGATAAGCATCTATAAGTGCTTACTATGAGTCAGGAGCTGTTATAGATACTAAGAAGTAAAAACAATGGATGAAGCAATTCCCACTCGTGTAGAATTTTCCTTCTAACAGGAATGAGAAGCACTTAAATAAGTATGCACAGAATAAACTTAAAAATAAATAAATATAAAGTTCTTAGCTAAGGATAGTTTGGGAGGAAGGAAACTAGCAGTTGGGGCAATCAGAAAAGATGCCATGGAGAAGATGTTGCTTGAGATTCCTCTTGAAGGAAGAGATTCCCTGAAGCATAAATTAAGATAGAGTCTTTCTAGATATGGGAGAAAGCCCATTCAAAGGCACTGAGAAAGGAGATGGCATTTCTAGAGATGGAGTACATATGTGAGGAACAGAGAAATCCAAATGACTGGTCTGATGAGTGTGAGAAGGGAAATATTGTCCACTAAGCCTGGAAATATAGGTTGGGTCCAGGTTGTGAGGGCCTTTAAAAACTAACCACGAGTTTGTATGTCATCCTAGAGGAAAAAGGGAGCCGAAACTGAGGAATGATATGGTTAGAGTAATGCTTAAGGAAAATAATTTTGACAATAGAAGGAAGGACAGACTTGAAGGGGGAAAGCCTTGAAACAAGGAGACCCATTAGGAAGCCACGGCAATAATACAGGGAGTAGATGACTAAAATGGTAGGTGTATATGAATCAAGAAAAGAAGTTGGATTTGAGAAATGCTATAGATGTACACATCATGGCAAGATTTAGTAACTGATTAGTCGTGTGGGGTGAGGGAAAGTAAAGGGTTGAGATGATGAATCTGGAACATGGGAAGAATAGTGGTGCCTTTGTTAGAAATATGGAAGCTTGGAAGAAAAGTGGGAAGGGGAGCTAAAATGTTGAGTTTGTGATGTGTCCAGGAATCCATTTTGAAATGTTCATTAAGTGATTTGTGATATAGATCTGGGGCTCAAGGGAGATGTCCTGGGGCTAAATCTACGAAATCATGACTCTCCTTCACAGAGATAATATTCAAACCTATAGAAGCTAATGATGTTACCAAGGGAGCATAGAGAAAAGAGTCCAGGAAAGAAGCGAATACCGTTAGCCAGGGGATGTGATCTCCAGCAAAGAACTCATTAGGGAGACAACCAGGAAAGAATAGTGTCATGAAATCACATAAAGGAAAAACTGTCCTGGAGGAGAAGGTGGTCAACAGTATTAAATACAGCAGATAAGTGGAAAAGAATTGGGACTGAAAAAAATCAGATTTGGCAGTTTTGGGTCCAATGGTAACTTTGGAGAAAGCAGTTTATGTCACAAGGTTGAGGAGGGAGTGAAAGAAGACAATGGCTGACTATATACAGCTTTTTCTAGAACTTTGGGCAAGTTATTTCTCTTCTCTAGGCTTCCATTTCCTGCCTTGTAAAGTGGGGGGCAAGTGGCCCACTTTGAAACCTATGTTCTTTTATAACATAACACTTTCCTATATGTGAGGGGGAGAATTGAGCAGATGATTATTTCATTTTATTTTACCCAATACATCTGAGTTCCACTCTTATGAAAGCAAAGTACATTCTTTGAAAACTTTCCAAAACAATTAACCTTTGGGTCAAGTCAAAGCTCAGACAGTTTCATCTCTAATGCTTAATTTTTCACAAATTTGCAGCTGATTGGAAACAAGAGATGGGAAACAGA
Organism: Bettongia penicillata ogilbyi; assembly: GCA_023548195.1. Taxonomy (NCBI): domain Eukaryota; kingdom Metazoa; phylum Chordata; class Mammalia; order Diprotodontia; family Potoroidae; genus Bettongia; species Bettongia penicillata. The sequence continues at coordinate 167,873 of JAJHZJ010000676.1, forward strand.
AAATGTTGTCCCTCACATTTCTGTAGGGTTTGTGCTGAGCAAGGTCAGGAGGTTTGATTCAGAGGGTTAAATTCTAAATTGAATTTGGTAATAGCATAGCAACCAATAACAGAAAGCAGAGGTGAATCGAGTCCAGCAGAGACCTTTAAGCCTGGCCTTGTTAACAGTGCATACATAGCAAGGAGAAACAAGGAGGTTTTGACAGACATGAGGTACCACATCTGCAGATGGGATCAACTCAGAGATAAATTAATGTGATGATAACTAGACAACAGAGCTCTCTGCATGCAGGCAGGGCTCCAGATGAACAGTATTATCCCCCATGGATTTCTCAACATCATTGCCTCTCTGGAGAAGCTGCCTGGGCTAATGATCTAACCACAGGATAGATGTTCTCTCTAAATGGCTTCTGCATGTACAATCACATATCACCCAAATATCCCCACACACAGTTTCTGTTTATTCTTGCCCTGTTGCAAGTAAACTGGATTTAATCATCTTATAGCACCTTGGGGAGGACGTGGGTTGGATCCAAAGGGACCACGGTGGTCACTATACACTCAAACAGCCTTATTCGCTGGTGGAGTCATTTAGACTGGGATTAGCTGCACTTGCCTGCAGCATGGTGTTGTGGGAAGAAGCTTTGTCACTCCTTGAGCAAGCCATAGCCTCTCCGGGACTCGGTTTTCACATCTGTAAAATGAGAGGTTTGGGCTAACTGACCTACAATATCCATTTCAACTCTGAATATATCTTCCCATGTCAAAGGTTTCTTTCTGGGAGCTACAAAGGGTGAAGGAACCAGTGACCTTTAATAATCATTTAACAGAAGTTCTCCTTGTGCAACCCTAGGACTGAACATGCTCTTTAAACTCTCCTCTTATAGTTTAGGCTTCTTTTCTCCTCTTTTTTCCCTGCCAAATACAGACTGACCCCTGCCCTTGCCTTCTCTCTGCCCCAAAAGTCTGAGGTACTAAGGCTCCAGAGTCTCACTCAGATTCTCACTTACCCTTGTCCCTTTTCACTCATGCATCATGATCTTCTCAGTTCACTTGTCTCCCTTCAGGGCTATCCTGGGCTGGTCTGGGGATGGGTACAGAGCCACTATTGCCCTTGTTATTTACATAGTTTCAGACCAGAGTTCCCCTAGCCAGTCCATTCTGGATGGGGATGAGGAAAAGGTTTTCAAGGACTGGTGGGAGTATCCTGGGAGTTAGGCACCATAGATGAGTGCAAAGAGCATTAGTCCAGTGTGGAAACAGGGAGGAAACCCAAGTCATTGAGAAACTCAGTACATTTGTCTTATGTATAAATGCATTTCAAGTGTGTGTGTGTGTGTGTGTGTGTGTGTGTGTGAGAGAGAGAGAGAGAGAGAGACAGACAGACAGAAAGACAAAGAGGGACAAAGAGAGAAAGGAGGGAGAGAGAAAGAGAGAGAGAAAGGAAGGAGAGAGAAAGAGAGAGAAAGGAGGGAGATAAAAAGAGAGACAGAGACAGAGACAAAGGGAGAAAGAGAGAGAAAGGGAGAGATAAAGGAGAGAAAGACAAGCGAGAAAGGAGAGAGGGAAAGAGAGAGAAAGGAGAAAGAGAAAGAAGAAAGAGAGACACAGAGACAGAGACAAAGAGGGAGAAGGAGAGAGAGAGGGGGGGAGGGAGGGAGGAAGAGAGAGAGAGAGAGAGAGAGAGAGAGAGAGAGAGAGAGAGAGAGAGAGAGAGAGAGAGAGAGAGAGAGAGAGAGAGAGAGAGAGAGACTTTTGACTCCAGAAGTCCATGGTGATTGAGGTGGGGCAGCAGAGAGGATGGGATGGGGGAAACAGGTGGGACTTGAGAGATAAACTAGTGAGTGACTTATGGTTCTGAGAGAATCAGCTAGGTAAGCAGCTCATTCAAAAATGGTCTAGGTAAGCAACTCATTCAATTATGGTTATTGAAACTCATGAATTTGACCAAACTAATTTTAAGTGGAAGTCAGAGTTCTTTGGGTTCAGAATTGATTAGATTTCAACAGATTAAGGATATTGAAGAAATTTAATTTAATCTAATAAACATTTATTAAGCACAATTGTACAAACCAGTCTAGTAGGTCCTGTGGATTCAAAGATGAAAGATGATCTAGTCTCTGCTCTCAAGTAGGCATGGTGACACAGTAGAAAGAGCAGTGGGTCTGGAATTAGAGGACCAGGGTTCAGATCTTTCTTCTGATGCTTAGCGCCTGTGTGACCTTGGTCAAGCCACTCAATCCTCAGTTTTCTCATCTCTAAAATGGGGGAGGGGAATTGTGGTTGGATTAGATGGTTTCTGAGGTCCCTTCCAGCTCTAGTTGTATATGTACGCAACAGTATTATTGAAAAAGTATTCTCAGAAAAGTCAGGAAGTAGAGTGTTCTCAGCTTGGGAAATCAGGAAGGCTTTCTGGAAGAGATGGTACCTGAGCAGAACTTTGTAGGAAGAGGAGAATTTCAGCAACACTTAGAGGAATGGGAGGCCATGCTTTCCAGACAAGGAATCCTAGGAAGTGGACAGATTATGTGAATGATTGCATGGAGGTAGGGGAAGCTGGATGATGTCAGGGAACCATAGTTAGCAATACAGCTTAACTCTAAAACACAGTGCATGAAGGGGAGTAGTCGTATAATTAGACTAGAGAGGTAGGTTTGGCCAGAAAATAGAGCAAAAGCCTTAAATATTAGGTCAAATAATTTTTATTTTATTCTTCAGGCAATATGGAGTCACTGAAAGTGTTTGAGCGTAGAGGTAACCTCATCTACCCATGTAGTGAGTGCTGGGATATTTTACCCTCTCCCTATTGTTGGAACACATAACCAGGATCTTGGACTCAGACTGATTGGGCCTTTGGGTTTTGGTTCTTGCCTGTCTGCTTTCCTTCTCTGTGGAATCTTTACATGCTTTTGGACTAGTCTTTATACTCTACATTCTTTCCTCCTTTATACTTGAAATAACTAACTAGCTCCTATTCCCATTTTTTTCTTATTTTCTAACACTACTTCTTTACCTAGTCCAACAGAGCTAATGTAGGACAGTCCTGGCCTTCTCTGGACTAGCTATTTTGAGCCTTGGCTCTAAAATAATATAGAAGCAGTGATCTGAAGTTCAAAATGGTAAAGAACCAAAAGAGACACTTCATGCCATAGTCTCTTAAATATGCAGATGAGCGTCATTTGTAGAAATGTGCAACATCAGATTATCTCAAGGTACTTTTCATATATCTGCAAATATCATAGGAGCATAGATTTTGAACTAGAAGAGATCTGGAAGATTGACTAGTTCAAAATGACAATTTTATAAATGAGAAAACTGGGGCAGAGAAAATTTAAATGATTTGGCAAGATCACACAGAAAGACTCCTCTTCCTGAGTTCAAATCCAACCTCAGACACTTATTAACTGTGGGATCCTGGGCAAGTCTCTTTTCCCTGTTTGCCTCAGTTTTCTCATCTGTAAAATGAACTGGAGAAGGAAATGGGAAACCTCTCCAGATCTCTGCCAAGAAAATCCCAAATAGGGTCACAAAGAGTTAGACATGATTGAAAAACATCTAAACAGCCTCTGACTTTAGTGATCATTTCCCTTCTTACCAGGTACATTTAAAAATATGTGAAAATTGGATTTGTAACAATGTACCGTATTTTCCTAAAGACCCACATTCTAACTACAAATATCCTTTTTTCCGATGGCTCTTCTGCTAATGCTTGAGCTCCTGTTATCTCTGTTTCCTCATGTTCTTGGCTCAGGTAATTAATTATTAAATGAGTATTTATATCCAGAATAGGGCAACTGATTATTTAAAGGAAATGTGAAGCCACCCACCCTCTATCTCTTTTTCAAGGTCAATCAACTACTCATAGAACTTATAAAATGCCTACTGTGTGCCAGACACTGAGAATTGCCAGCGATATAATCACAAAAATGAAAGGTCACATTGCACAGATACTATTTCCTTAAAATAGGGGCAGGCCTATAATAAGTATGGATTTTTTTTCTATTTCTCTCAGATCTTGAAAAAAGAACAAAAATCTCAGCTTTTTGCATAAGGGGGAAAAGGGAAGACACTCCAGTATAATACAAACTCTAAGGGCAAAGATTTTGTTTTGTTTTTAACTTCGTATCCCCAGTCCCTAGCATAGTGCTAGATATATTTTATGTACTTAAGACATGCTTTTTGAATGAATGAGTCCCTTCTTGTATTCTCTCTTGGAGTCTTGGTTACGACTTGTCTCTGGGGAAGAATGAGCTTCTAGCCACTGGCAGCCTATTTGCTTGGATAAAAGTTGAATGATTCCCACACCAGAGTCTTCCCAGAATGATTATTACTGGTCACCCCTTATGGAGGCCAGTTTCCAGTGATTCCCATCCCTTATCGGCCCTATAATAGCCTGTATGATGGTAGAGATCAGAGAGCCACATGGACATGAAATGACCTCAAACTTCAGCATTTCTCTGCAAACGTATGACTCCAAAATGCCAACAAGGCTGGCAATTACTATGTCAGTGAGATGGTTCCATTAAAATTTATGAACCAAAATCCTGAAGAGATAATTATAAATAATAATTGCAGTGATGCTTACTGCTTGTTTAATTTGGGGCTACAATAATTCACCTTTTCCCTAAGAAGCTGGAATTGATAGACTCTGAATATACTAAGATCAGCGTATTAGGAAAAGACCTGAAGTAGAACAAGCGGATTTAAAACTGCAGGTATCTTCCAATGTGAGTGTCCCCACTGTCAGTACCTGCATGAAGGTGAAGGCACTTCTAACATCATGGGATATGTCATAGCTGTCATTTTTTCCCCTATGTTATGATCCTAGGGCAGTGGTGCTGAATTTCAAGTTTTATGATAGAGAGGTTTCTGAAAGATTACCAATCAAGTAGATCAGTTGCATGGTTGAATTCTTATTTGTTTGTTTTTCATAATTTAGTCAGAAGGGTGCATTGATAGTCACTAGGCTAGTCCTATTCAACCGGAAGGATCAGGAGCTGACCTTGGCCAACTCTCAACCTGATGGTCATGGCTATTTACCTACTGAGTAGATGTATTAGAGATGCACCAAGCTCTGTCCTTAGTTCTTAAACAGAGGACAACCTTTTAGTCTCCATTTCCACCTCTCTCTAGAGGACTATCCCAATTCGCTTTCTAGTGGGTATAACTTAGTGGAGATTTTCCGAGTGAGAAGACATTCTCTGGGCCCTACGTCTGGCCAAATCTACCTCCTCTTAGAACTTGGTATATTTCACTGATTTCTAAATGTGTAACCTTGACCTAACAGTGTCACTACCACAGAAATAGACAAAAGATGCAGGGGCTGTGGAAGGTATTTTGTTCTTGGCATAAATAAAACAGCAAAACAGTACATAAGAAAATGCCAACCTTATGCTTTCTAGCCCACAACCTCTACATCACCTAGGCAGACATCAAACAATACGTAGGAGGCCCTGACTTGGGAATTCTAGAAAATGCACTGTTCAGTTTGCCTTAGGTCCCATAGCTGCTTCTTGTGTGAGTAAGCAAATAAGCTTAGATAAATACAGTGCAGTTCAAAACCAATAGTTAACTCACCCATCCAGGTAGCGCCGGTCAGTCACTCCAGACTTGCAACCTCTCCCAGCACAGTGCCTGGATTTGGGATCTGGTTCAAAAGGCAACTCCTGTTAGGTGGTCTTTTTCCATTCCATATCCTTTAGTTCTCCAATTGTCAGAGCTAACTCATCAGGGAATAGGGGTCATGAATTCAGTGACTGATCCCAGAAAGGGAAGCCTGCTACCATTCCACTTTGATGTTCCTCTCATCTCTTTGACCTTGAAACAGCTAGTCCTTGGTACCTCTCTCCTATTGCCCCACAAGAATGTAGGAAGAGTGATATACATATATCTGTATCTACATCTAAATCTATCTCTCTATATATTATATAAATGATATCTCTCTATAGAGATGCAATATATAAATATATATCTAGCTATAGATATATAATTATATAAATCTACTTATAGATATTGTATACTTTTATATATAATTATATTATATATAAATTATATATAATATCTGTAGAGAAATAGATATTAGGTTCTAATATATATGATTTATATATGTGTGCATATTTTATATCTGTATATAGTATATGTGTGTGTGCATGTATACAGTTCTGTTATAATGGAACATGTGCTTTTCCCCAAAATACTGCACTATATAAAATTATACACAAAAACATACAGAGCTTATGGGTAAAATGGGGTTAAGGGCACAATATTCAAAAACATCATCAGTAATGCATAACAAAAGGATAGGAGACTAATAAAAATGGTAGTACAGTTTTATAAATGTTAGATGGTTAAAAGACACAAATATTACAATAAATAGTGACTCTGTCCTTGGCCTTGGGCTGCTGCTCAACCTCCTCCCATACTTTAGAAGCAAACTGAACAGGCCTCCAAACTTCTGGGCATGAGTAGGAGGTCATGGTGGAAGGGGACAAGGATGGTGCAGACCAGCCCTTCTCCACTCACAGCAAATATTGTACCAGAAGATATACCAAAAATATGACATTTTACCTTGAAAAAGACTTGAACTTTGCTTATGGAAATGAGTATAGGAAGGGCTGCATCTTGTGAGTTATTGTAAAATAATGTGGTTTTCTGTATTCTCATTTTTCTTGTGAAAGAAATTACAAACTTGAAATTCCCTTCATCTTCAAGATATTCCTTAATGTATCAATCATGTTGGAACAAATTGTCATTTTCAAAACTTGCAATATAGAGAACTGCATTGTGTGTAATACATATGTATGTGTGTAACCCTGCATATATATAGGTGCATGTGTGTGTGTGTGTATGTGTCTACACAAAAGCAGCTTGGTAGCTCAGTGTATTCACTGAGTTCTGAGCCTCTAGTCAGAAAGACCTGATTAGTTCAAATCTGGCCTCAGATGCTAACTGACTATATGACCCTTGGCAAGTCACTTAACCTCAGTCTGCCTCAGTTTAGTTTCCCTTGCTATAACGTGAGAGTGATAACAATATTTGTCTTCTTGACTTGTTCTTGGATTCAAATGCAATATTTGTAAGACACTCAGCACAGTGCCTCGCAGATAGCAGGTGCTTAATAATTGCTTATTCTCCCTCTTGTATGTGTGTATATTTATTAGCAAGTCTATAGAGAAGCATTTTTGTGAGGCAGCAAAGTGATGTTGGGATCCCTGAAGTCTATATATTCATGTACATATGCATACAATTCAACATTAGCACAGAGCCTGGAACATAGAAGATGCTTAACAAATATTGATTGGTTGATTTATACTACATATATATGCATATATGTGTGTGTGTGTGTGTGTGTGTCTTTCAAGAACAAATCAATTTACTCGATAGGAAAGGTTGTCTTGATTTATACCTTCAAGCAAAACCTAGAAATCATTCTTGAGATCTTGTATTAATGCTTCCTTTGGACCTGTTGGTGAAGTCATTTGCATTCTCTTCACATAGCAGTATCCAAGTGGTGTCTCCAATATTTCTATCTGTACATGCAGCCTTGATCCTGAGAAATCGAGGGAGTTATATAGGATATAACTCTATGCAGAGACAGAGGGTTCCTTAAATGCCTTACCCACCTTCCAAAACCTTTTCTTCCCAGGCTGAGAAAAATAACCAGAAGAACTAGTCATCTTTCTGCCATGGCAGATACATGTTGATATAAATCATGACAAGAACAGAAATATATATATCCAGATGCAAAAAAGAGAAGGTCCCTTGATTCTGGACTATTTGATCCCCAATCCAAAACCTTCAAACACTGGTTTCAGAGTCCTGGATAGAACTGGGATCAGCCAGTAGTAGATATAAGCAATCTTTTTATTTTTAAATATTTTTCCAAATAATATTTTATTTTTTCCCAATTACATGTAAAAAACAGTCTTTAACATTCATTTTAAACAATATTTTGAGTTCTAAATTCTCTCCCTCCTTCCTTCTTCTTCCTTCCATCTGGTTTAGTAAGCAATTTCATATAGGTTATATATGTTATAAGTAATCTTATTGTATAGTCAGAGTAATTATGTGGGGAGAGAGAGGAGAGAAAGATTTAGGGAAATCACCTTGGCAGTGTCACCAAATAGCTTCCCTAGCTGCTTGCTAGGGCCTGAAATTAAAAAAAATTAGATTCATTCCTTTAATTTAAGGTTTTTTTTCCTTGGCAAAGTGCAAACATCCCAGGAAGTTTATATACCTCATTAAGCCATGCTCATCAGTTCGTCTCATTGTACTCAATATACACTTAACTCATGGGTTCTTCTTATAGTGTAGTATAGATGGATTTCTATCAGCATTTCTACAAACTTTGTTCACCGTCACCCGTAAAGGAAACACAACTGTTGGACTCTCACTTCATTCTTCCATCTGCTACGTGAGAAAAGAAAAAATGATTGAGAATCAGTCAACCAATTGAGGATTTATTAAGCACTTACTATGTGCCGGATGGGCTGTTAGGTGGTGCAGATGATATATTACTAGGCCTGCAGTCAGGAAGATTCATCTTCTAGTTCAAATCTGGCCTCAGACACTTACTAGCTGTGTGTCCCTGAGCAAGTCACTTAACCTTGTTTGTCTCCGTTGACTCATCTGTAAAATGAGCTGGAGAAGGAAATGGCAAACCACTCCAGTATCTTTTCCCAAGAAAACCCCAAGACTGGAAAACTTGGGCAAACAGGGTTAAGTAACAGGGTCACACATCTATTAGTTTCTCAGGACAGAGTTGAACTCAGATCTTCCCGACTTCAGGCCCAGCTCTCTATCCACTGCACCCCCTAGCTGCCTCATTGGATCATATAGATTTTAAAGCTGGAACGGACCTTAGAGGGAATGAGTCAGATCCCCTCATTTTACAATTAAGAAGTTGGCACACGTAAAGACTAGGGCTGTACATCTAGTAAGTGTCTGAGCTGATATTTGAACTCAACCCTTTCTGATTCCAAGTCTGGTTCTCTATCTACTAATTCTTATTCCCTCTATAGGAAAGCCACCAGTCAGTGCGAATATCCTGGACAAGCCCTGTAGATAGTGAGCTAGACTAAGGACTGAACAAGAAGAAAGTTTTAGATCACACTAGGGAAACTGCATGAATCCTTGAACAATCTGAAACTGCTTTTTGACACAAAAAAAATCTTCTTTAGATTATTGTTTTGTACTGGTAACATAACTGTAAATCATTGATTATGAAACTCTCCCAGGAATCATATTTACAGGTGACCAAAAGAAGGAAGGACACAATCATTATGAAGTGCCTACTATGTTCCAGGCACTATGCTAAGCACTTTACAAATATATCATTTGATCCTCACACAATCTTGGGAAGTAGATTATACTCACTGTACAGTTGAGTTACAACTGTCAATGACAGTTAAATGACTTGCCCAGGGTTGCACAGCTAATAGTGTCTGAGGTCAGATTTGAACTCTTTCTGCCTCCAAGCTCAGTACTCTATGCACTGTACAACCAACCGTTTTCCCCAGAGGATAATGGAGAGGTGTATGATGAGCAGAGGTATCAGCATATTGTTAAAAGTGATTTACATGCAAGAAGTGATAAAGAAAGCACCCAGGAGGTGTAGATCTGAGAAGGAGGTGTCAGTAATGCAGCAAGAAAGAAAGAATAACAAATGAATACCCCAAGTACTTAACTGGTGCCCCAAGAAATGAAATGTCTCAGGGCAAGGTCCCCAGAACACAGCCAGATAGATCCTCCGGGAAGGATTTGATAGGAGGAAATAGGTGAGAGTTGCAGAGAATTAAAGGGCCCAGATGATTTATGATCTATATCCTTAGAGGGACTATTTCATTCACGTGAATGAAATCATCGACCCCTTAAAGAACGGAAGTAGGAATGAGTTTGTTCACTTGCAGAAGGCAGGCTTTATAAAACCTTTTTCTTTTTAATCATGAGCTTTATAAACAACACCACAAACACACTGGAATATGCAAAGAACAAAAATGTGTTCTGTAGGCACCTGTGAACTTCTGTATGAAGTTTGTTTTTAAAAATCATATAATACATTTGGCAAGGTAGTAACAAAAATTCCCTGTTAATGTCCTCTTCTGCATATATTTTTGTTTTATGTTCTACTTTTAAAATGTTTTAATATTCTTTTTATTTTTCCCTTTTTCTATTTTGAAATTTCAAAGAGAAAGGGATAGGGTTTGTGATTTTATTGATATAGAGAACTCCCTGATGAGGAAAACCAATCCAGGTCACCATCCTTTCTGTAACTTACAATCTTAAAGAGCTGCCTAGAGCATTGAGATGTGTTACTTGCATAGGCGCACATAAGTGGTATGGTATCAGAAGAGGGATTTGATCCTAGGTCTTTGAAACTCCAAAGCTAGTACTCTATGACCATCTCTATGACCCTACTAAGGACTTTCCTCTTATTAAGGAAAAAGAAGTATGACCAAGCCAAACAAATCAACGAATTGGAGATATGTAAAGTTCCTCTTTGAGAAAGACAGAGAGAGAGAGAGAGAGAGAGAGAGAGAGAGAGAGAGAGAGAGAGAGAGAGAGAGAGAGAGAGAGAGAGAGATGGAGATGCTTTCATACAGGTCCTTGTTTCTGTTATTGTCCTTTTTTTCTGTAGTGTGGTCCATTCATTTACAGCAAACACTCAGTTTATCTTTGGAGATAAAAGCACAGGCAACAAGTGAACAAGGTTTAAAGAGGACAGGAAACTACCAAGGGTAATGGTTGCCAGATCAGGATGCGGTGGTGAGGCAGAGGAGGAAAGAAAGGAGAAAGGATAAATTCCTCAGGTCTTAGTGCGGTTCCAAGTTCTATGCAGATAGGCCATGCTTTAAACAGATCTTTGAGACAGAAAAGATTTCAGCTGTTTGTGATTACATTTAGTTCAGCGTACCAGCACCCTTCCCTTGGAATTGCTGGCAAATTGTGTCTTGTGCTTTGGCTCTCCCATCCCACATACCTTTTGCCTCCCATGATCCTTCTTCCAGCTGGGAAAGCTAAACTTCCTATCAGTCCTATTTCCAATAAGAGATGACACCAGCCAAAGAAAGCATTATGGCTATCCTTTCACCATGCAGGTGTTAGGGACATATCACACTCCTGCAACCTGGAAAATTTGCCTAAAATTGTTGGCCCTCCCTTCTTTTAGAGAATAAATCTGATTTTTTTTTTGTTTTTCTTTTATGGGGTGTTTACAGTAACTTACTGTAAAATTTGGGTTAAGTATATGGTCACAGGCTATATTATACAATACTCTGCAAATATTTTATGCATTTCTGAGTTTCTGAACATTTTCTGTCATCTGCTGACCTTTACATGTCTGCAGCTTCCACAAAACTTCCCCCCAAATTCCCATTTAATTTCTTATGCTGACTCACAACATATCAAAACCACAATAGGGAAAATCTTGATGTGGAAGGTATAACTGTAATATATTCATTAACTGAGAAAGGAGAGGAGGAAAAAAAGGGAGAATGGTGGGACAGTATTGCCAAGAGAAAAAGGACTCAGAAAGAGTAATCTAGAAATTATAAAGAAAAACCCCTTCATGATTGCTTAGGCTAGTCCTGGTAGGAAATATAACCTGTGACTCATGAAAAAAAACCCATAAAACTTGGTTAATCTGACTCCATTCCCTCAATGAAAGCATCTTTTGGGTCTATATATCTCTTGCACCTCCAAATCGTGTTTATACATTTGAATAGCTATATCCCAAACAGGACTGTAATTGATGACTTTAAAAATACCAGTGCAAGGAACCATATTCAGGATGTCCTCTGCTTATGAATAACTTAACCAACAGCCCATGCTGAAGCACTGTCCTACTTCCCTCTCTTCTTTCCTTCCACATTGAAATAGAGCTACACCTTGCTGCCAGTGGAAGCAATGTCTTCTCTACATGTGACCTTGATCTCATCCGCTCCATCTTTTTCATTAGATTCTCCCCACACTACTTTCCCCTCTCCCTGATCTTCAGCCATTATCTACTCATACATCCCCTGTTGCCCGTAAACATGCCCTACTGTCTCCCCCGTTCTTAAAAAATCCTTACTACAACTCATCATTTCAAGCTTTCATCCCATCTCTCTTTCATTTCTTAGGACAGCTAGAAAAAGTTGTCTAAAACAATGTCTATAATCTGATTTCTGATCTTGTCATTCAATTGAAACTGCTCTCCTCAGAACTATCAGTGATTTCTTAATTACCTAATCTGATGGATTTTGCTGAACCTTCATACGTCTTGATCTTTCTGATGTATGATATTTCTAACCACCCTCTCCTCTGGAATACTCTTGTCTAGAGGTTTTTGTGACACTGTTCTCTCCTGTTACCTGTCTGACCATGCCTCTTTCCCTTTGTTGTCATCCATATCGGGCCCCAAACTGTAGATGTAGCCCAAGGCCCTCTTCTCTCTCTCTCTCTCTCTCTCTCTCTCTCTCTCTCTCTCTCTCTCTCTCTCTCTCTCTCACCCCCCCCCCCCCCCACTAATTTGGTGACCTCATCACCTCCTACAGGTTTAATGATCATCTCTTTGCAAATGATTCTTAAATTTTTGTATTTTACTTTAGTCTCTCTTGAGGCCCAGCTGAGAATTTCCAACTGCCTAACAGACAGTAAACTGAATGTCTCATAGGCATCTCAAAGTCTACATATACAAAAGAGAATTCATATTCTACCCCCTCAAAAAAAACAAAAACTAAGACAAAACAAACAATCCTTCTCTGAACTTTTTCTGATTCTATTGAGAGTACTGGCATCCTCCTAGATATCCAGGTCAGCAATCTCATCATTATCCAATTAGTTATTAAAACTTGTCTCTACCTCAACAACATTGTCAGTGGTTATCTGTCTTCACACAACCGCTGCCCTAGTTCAGCTTTTCACACCTCCTATCTGGACTCTTGCAATAATAACCTCTTAACTGGTGTTCTTGCGCAAGTCTATCTGCAGCACAGCCGATGAGGTGATTTTTCCGAAGCATGGGTCCGACTATGTCAATCCCCTGTTCAGTATATTCCAGGGCCTCTCTCTTGCCTTTAGGATTAAATGTAAATACCATGTAGGCCCTCCTTAAGTAGTTTGGGGGTCCAGTGGATAGAATGTCAGGCCTGGAATCAGGAAGACTCATCTTCTGAAGTTCCCATGTCCAAGGTCATGCAGCTATTAAGTGTCTGAGGTCAGATTTGAACTAAGGAAGATGAGTCTTCCTGATTCCAAGCCCAGTATCCACGGAACCACCCAGCTGCCCATATTCTTGCAAATATATAGTTGTATGGAAGTTCTCTCACCTTTCTCCCCTTAGCATGTGCAAGGATTGTTTGTTTTGTTTTGGTCTCTCTTGGTTTGGCAGGCAGTCAGTTACATTACTGCTTGTCACGACTTGGCCTCACCCTACCTTTCCAGTCTTGTTATACCTTACTCCCCGTCTTTCCCATTTTGGCCCGGCCAGTCTGGCTATTTGCTCTTCCTAGCACAAGATCCTTTTCCTGTTTCTGTGTCTTTGTACTGGCTCTCCCTGTTGTCCAGACTGTATTCTCTCCTCGCCTACACCTCTTTTGTTGTTGTGGTTGAGCCATTTCAGTTGACTCTTTGTGACCCCATCTGGGATTGTCTTGGCGAAGATACTAGACTGCTTTCTTTTCCTTCAAAACTCAGCTTAGACACCATGTTGTGGTAATAAATCCTTTTCAGATCCCTGGCCCCCGCTCAGCTGATAATGCCTCCCTCTCATTACCTAGTATGTGTTTTGCACATACTTACAGAGTAAATGTCATCTCCAGCCCCATCACCCCAACCATGGAAAGTAATCTCCTTGAGGACAGGAACTATTTGTTCTTTCCTTTCTACCCCCAGGACCTACCACAGTGACTTACATATAGTAATTGCTTACTAAATGCCTATTGAGGGGCAGCTAGGTTGCCCAGTGGATAGAGCACAAGCCTAGAGTCAAGAAGACCTGAGTTTAAATCTGACACTTATCAGCTTTAAATCTCAGACACCTATTAGCTATGTGACCCTGGGCAAGTCACTTAATCCATTTGCCTCAGTTTCCTCATCTATAAAATGAGCCAGAGAAGGAAATGGCAAACCACTGCAGTATTTCTGCCAAGAAAACCCCAAATAGAGTCATGAAGAGTCAGACACAATCGAACAACAAAAATGTTTCCTGATTAATTATTTGTGTCTTGCTTCTGCCTCTGACTGACTTCAGCCCCTAGCAGTATACCTTCTGTTGTCTAGGAAAGGCGATGCTCTAGAAATCTCCTCCCCTTTTCTTTGGTCCCCCAGGGTCCGTAGAGTTCCTTCTACTGCAGCCCAGCCCCTACTCTAAGTGGATCCTTGAACAAACAGGAGCCTTTAAGGAGATGACGAGGTGATATATAAGGTCCTTCCTTTTTCTAATAGTGTATAATTTTCGGTAAGAGCCTCCCAACATCACTTCCAGCCCTCACCCTCCTTAAAACATCTGAACTAGCCACACCCTGTAGTAAAGTTTAATTATTCACTAAAACCATCTGTCTGTGCTCAATTGCAGAGAATATAATTGGAGTGGGATGGGGGATGGGAGAAATAATGCTGGATTTATTGAGAATGAGTGGGAGAAGAGTATAGAATCCAGGGATTAGCTTTTAAAAGAGCTCCCCTTCCATCCCCTCTTATCCTTTTCCCATTGAGACTTTTACAAACTCTTGGGTTGAAGAGGAACATTGAGGTGAGACAGACATAGGTGGAATGGGAGACTGAGGTACACACTCGGGCCATGATGCAGGGCTTCCTGTTTTGATACAGAGACAGGTATGGAGAAGCCCATAAGATAGCAGCAGACAACTGTTGTTCTTTGGTTCCTCCAATATCTCTAACATAGGTATTATGTTAGAGATGTAGATAGATAACTTTGATAATTTAATAGGAAAAAAAATTGAGATGTGACAAATGGGGCAAGGGGAGAAGGCAAATAATCTTCATAGGTGCCTATTACTTGTAAAAATGATCAAGAATACAAAGGAAGAGCAAGTCTACCACTGTATACCCACTCCATAGGGATGCACTACAGTAATGTTCGTGTTTTTCTTGTTGAAAAGGAAATTGACCTCTTATTCAGCTCTTACCCTGAGCCAGCACTTGGCATGATCCAGGCCAGCTCCATGTTGTTTAGAAGGCTCAAGATAATAGGAACTTAATGGAAAACAGTTGGTAATCTGCAGTTAGAACATTAGTGATTTTTCCTCTCTTCTCGGTTTTGTATTTGATTGTGATACGACTGAAATTTTTAAAGCTATCCAATGGCTGCCTTTTCTGAAATAACATCTGTGTCTGTGCATATCTAACCCATTAACTATGACACTGGTCCTGCCTAAAGTTCCCTTACATTAGATTCCTTAACTAATTCCCGACATCACAATGGTTTTCCCTTTGGAGATCTATTCAGTTTATATTTCCTGGGATACTACCAACAGAAGAGTGAGTTCCCTGGAGAGAAAGCATTACTCAGAAACAAAGATGTTTTCTTAGCTGCGAAATTCCAGGAATAAGAAAAGCTGTCTTGTCTGCACATATATGTGTATGTGTGTGTATATGGATATGTATTATCTACATATAATACTTATATGTATTCCAAGTTCCTTGACAGTAGAGATTGGCTCACTATTTTATATTAATACCCATAAAACCTCACATACTGCCTGGCAAACAGATGGTGTTTAATAACTGCTTGTTGATTGTTTATCTATGGGAGATTTCCTTTCCTTTGATCTCATAGCTCAGTTTTCTTAAATAAGAAATAAAAGGCAGATGAAAAATTATAATCACTGTTAACATGACATATGTTTCTTCTATTCACTGAGCAAGCATGTATGAAGCACTTAACACAAGCCAGGCATTTCACTAAACAGTGGGAGTATGAGAACAAAAATGAAGCCATTTCTGACCTCAGGTAACCTACATTCTATGAGGAAAAGATATATACACATACGACATTGCAATATGTGGATGGGGGTAGGAGCTGGAACTCTGATGTCATGGGTATAGAGAACAACCTTGATGCAAAAACCCTTTCTACCAATACAGGTTGTTTCATTCTCAGCCACTTATAGTTCTTAGAGCACTGAGTCTGAGTTACTTGCCCATGTCGCACAGGTGTTATGTATCAGAAACATTTGAACCCACATTTCTCTGAGTTTGAAGCAACTCTACTATTCTGCAGTGTTCTCTAAACTGTTGTGTGTCTATGAATATATAATGTAAATATTAAAAAACTAATTTTTTTGTTGGGAGAGCACAAACAACCCGGGGGGGGGTGAAGTTATTGTGATGTTTTGGTCAATATTTAACAGTGGAACAATGCGTACGTATGTTAGACACACTCAGTAGAATCTACCTTATTACCATTTTCTTTATCACTTTATTAAGTCTAGACAATCAAGAAGATGATAAATAAATCCCAGGTTTGTAGCATTTACCTATTTTGGAGACGAAAAGGGTTCACATTGAAAACTGAGCAATCTGCTCTCAGGAGCTGGCCAAAATACATGCCTTGTGGGGATGGAGAAATGAGGAAAGGCTGTTTTATAGAGAGTGGCATTTGAACTGAGCCTTGAAGGGAAATAAAGACACCAGGGGATGTGGAGGAGAAGGAAGAACATTTCAGACATTGAGGGAGAGCCTGTGACAAGTCTCAGAGCAGGAAATGGAAGATAAACAGCAAGTGAGGTCAGTTTGGCAGGAATATAGGTTGTGTAAAGGGGAACAAATTAGAATTAGGATAGAAAAAGAGACTGGGATCATAGTGTGATGAATATTAAATGCCATAAAAAAAGAGCTTGGATTTTATATTAGAGGCAGTAAAGAACCATGGAAGTTTCCTGAGCAAGGGAGTGCCATAGTCAGCCTGGTGTGACTGGTGTTTTAGCAGTATCACTTTTGTAGCTATGTTATCTATGGATCAGAGAATGTTAAAAGCGTAAGACAGAGAGGACAATTGTTAGACACCTATTAAAATAGTCTAGACTCTAACTAGAGAAAGGGGATGGATTCAAAACCTTATGTGGAGGTACATAAGTCTTGAAACATGATTGGATGTGGAGCAATAAGGGAGAGTTAGGAGTCAAGAATAATTCTGAGGTTACAAAGCTGCTTGTTCATAGTCATTGCTGTAATTTTAAAATATTTGCCAGGGCCTAATAACGTGCTAGACAATATAAAAATGCTTGGAATTAGGCGATCTATTCAGCAGGATGACATTCTAAATTAGAAAGGCAGACAAAACATCCCAGGGAGCCAAGAGAAGGGATTGGAGAAGACAGAACCAAGTGCAAATGCATCTTTATTCAGGCCCTTTCCCCAGCAATCTGTGTCCTTTGGATGTTTTTTGCTCTTGGCTCTCCCATCTATTTTTTAAAAAATTCTTCATTTCTATTCTAGTTCTCAGTTAAAAAAACAATTTCTTATTTCAAACATATTGCCTAATGTGAAAATAAATAGACTATTAATGAATTCTGTGGAGAAAGGTCTTTCACTCTCCTCTCTTTGCCATACCTCTCCTCCTTCTCCCCATCTGTTATAATCAAGCCTATTATTTTCAGAGTCCTGCTACCATGCCCATTCTATCATCATGCCTTCCACATATCACCCCTAACTGTGGGGCCACCTTTGCTCCAGGTGTGTTGTCACAAATATTGAAGATTTCAAATGCATCCTGTATAGGTTGCATTGACACAATTTGCCCCTCATCCTTCATTTCCAAAGAGGACCGATGATATCACAGTGTGATGTCTTGACTTGTGCATGAATTGGATTTAAATGAGGCAGAGCTAAACAGAGTTGTCAGCCTCACTCTCTCTTCCAGAGTCATCAAAGTCCAACGGCAGTATAAAAATCAGGATGATTGGTGATGGCTTGGGATATGATATACAGTTGGATGCATAGCCCATAAACTCCTCCGTTAATAGTTATGTAAGTTGGATGACTGATTCCATCTGACTTCTCTGATCTAATGAGGTGGAGATATGACCACTTACTGGGTTAATTGGTAAGTTCCTAAATTGTGTGACTCTGGACCCCCAAATCTATTTAGCATCCTAAAGGATTCCGTTTATTTAATTAGTGATACTTTGGTCAATTATTAAAGGGGCCTTGTAGTATTTATATCATAAATGCTTCATAGCCTCATCTGCCTGTAAGATGGAATTACCATTTCAGATGGACCACTGACAAGCCATTCCTTTTTCTTAAAGATTACCCACGGTCCTTCATTTGCATATTTACCTTAGGGAACTTCAAGATATTAAAGCTATTTTAGAATTAACATTGCCCTGGGTAGCCTGAAGAAGCCCACAAAATGCCTAAGAGAGCAAAAGTTTCTATTGATTTGGATATCTATAAAAGGACAAAGGACCAGGAGGCCTTCAATGACTATTGTTTATTGGTGAAAACCTGTCTTTAGTAAAACATACCCTTAGCAGTAGTGGGAGCATACAACTGCAGGAACCCAATGTTAATAACACAATAAATGGATATATGAAAAGGAGCTGTTTTTTCACAGACCTAATTACAGGAAAGGTACCCGATAATGAAATGTTAAACTAAATGTAAAATTGTAGCCATGCCAGGTGATCCTTTTATGAGATTAGAACAAGTCCCTTGGGTGAGTCAGAAGGAAAACAACGCTAAAAGAGGAAGAGGAAGAGACCATGGCTCTGGATGAATTTTAAAAGTTGGTTCTGCAATTCCAGAAAGGAGACTCAAGTATAGTTCCTGACAAAAAGTATAAAAGAGGCCCATAACTGGAAAATGGAGACCACAAGAAAGTGTGTGGCTTGGAGGGAAGGGGCCAGGCTTGTTCTGTTTAGTTTCCACAGGATTCTGACTGTCTTATGTCTTGGACTGGATAGAGGCATGTATGCCTATTTCTCTTTTTTTGTTTTCAATGGTTTTCTTTACCATTTTTCCTTCTGCTGTATTTTAGTAGAAATTTACTGGGATATTTATAGGTAATCTGGGCTTCTCTAGGTGGCAACACATCATCACCTTTACACAATTCCTCCAAAGCTGGTATTTAATCCCAGATCCTTTAATTCCAAATCTAGGACCTACTACACCATACTTTCATGACCCCCATCTAGTTTGGGCCCTTGAAATTCCCAGCCACCAGGTATTTTAGATCTCTGCGGATTGGAGGCCTCTAGAAGTTTTACTGTTGCTATTGGTCAGTCATTCAGTAACATCTGACTCTTTATGACACCTTGGATCATAGCACACCAGGTCCTTCTATTTCCCACTATCTCCTGAAGTCTGCCCAAACTCATGTCCATTGTTTCTGTGTTACTATCTATCCATCTCATCCTCTGCCATCTCTTTTTCCTTTAATCTTTCCTAACATCAGGGTCTTTTCCAATAAGTACTCTGTTCTCATTATGTGGCTGAAATATTTAAACTTCAGCTTCAATATTTGTCCTTCCGATGAATAGCCAGTTAATTTCTTTAAGTATTGACTGATTTGATCTCCTTCATGTCCAAGGGACTCTCAAGTTTTCTCCAGCATCACAATTCAAAAGTATCAATTCTGCAGCGTTCAGCTTTCAATATAATCCATTTCTCAGAACCATACATTACTACTGAAAAAAATGTAGGTTTGTCAATATGGACCTTTGTCAGCAAGGTGATATCTCTGCTTTTTAGTATACTGTCTAGATTTTCCATAGCTTTACTTCTAAAGAGGAAGCATCTTTTAATTTCATGGCTGCAGTCTCTGTCTGCTGTTATCTTCGAGCTCAAGTCTCTATCTGCTGTTATCTTTGAGCCCAAAAATATAAACTCTGACACTGCTTCCTAGTCCTTAGTGATCAGGAACAAATGCTCATGCAATCCTCTATTTTTTTTTTATTCTCAGCAGTTCTATATACAAAGTAGAACAGAAAAAAAAGATTATACATGAAACTGTGAATCTTTATTATATACAACTTGCTTGCCCATACAATCTTACCCATATCTGCTGAGGACAAAATTCTTATGGACTGATAGATTATATGTTTCTGGGGCAATAGAGGAGAGTGCATAGGATGATCATTGCATCAGCAAAAGACATGAAATAGTTCCTCAGTGTGGGAGGATATTACTTCATTCTCAGCATTTTTGTTTTGTTTGGTTTCTTTACTGAGTGGATGGAATTTCCAAAACCTTGTTTTTCCACCCAACACTAGAAGCATAGACCATATTCAATGAATTCTGGTTATGACGTATCTTGACAGCCATCTTGAACTATTTAGACCATCACAAATAGCTCTTGTAGAGACTGATGAATCCATTATCACAGTATGGCACCATTTTCTAATAGACCAAATCACTCTTATCTATCCCATTGTCCTGTGTACCTTTCACCTGCAAGTTGACTTCTTCAAGAATAAATGAAAAGAAAAAAAGGTAAAACTATACTGTTAAAGAAAAAGACTTTTTGCAGCCAATTTATCTGAGGTGCTAGAGACAATGCTTTGCAAGAAAATGGCACTGCATCATTGTTTACACTGACCATCAGAATCGAAAATGTCCTCAGACTTCTTGTCAGTTCAACCAAGACTTAGGTCTGCTGGTTGCTATTTTTGTTAACAAATTTGCCATTACCCTCCTCTGCAATCTAGGACACTGCAACCAACAGGTTTATGTACTGTGTCAGAAGCCAGTATATAGGTACACAAGGGATCAACTATCTCAGCAGTTCATTCTCCCAGTCACCACCTTTATAGCACCATCTGGACTTACTAAGACTAAATTTGCCAGCTGTAGGCACAGGACACCTATGCATGGGTACATTTGTGTGGTTCTTCAAGGCTCTCACAACCAGCCCAACTGAAGAAGGCTGAGTCTTTCACAGGTTCCTGTAACTCTAGTCCTGCCTCCATGCAGACCAGGTAGGTCATGCCCTCCCTTTGTTGGTAGAGACTCATAGGTGGCCCATTCAAGGCCTTACATGGTCATTGCCCTTTTTGTGGCTCTCCCTACCATATGACCTTTGCCCTTTCAAGGATACCTTGTCTAATTTAATATTCAAGCTCTTTTTCAGTTTGTTTTCTTTCAGAAAAAAAGGTATCTTTTCTGACAGTTAAGTTGTGACATATTTGAAAAAAGTACTTTGTAAAGTGCTGATTAAATGAGTGTTACCATTACTGTTACTTGAGTTCATGGTTTGTTTCCTATTCCTAGTCTGTAAATTCTTAGTGTCATACAGCTTTTTCTTTCATCCCTAGCACCTAGCATAGTATTTTATACTCAGTAGACACTTAATAAATGTTGAATTGAGTCACGATACCACCAATGTCAATTCTCGCTCAGACTTCCACATTTACAGATATTTTTACTAAAGTAATTTAGCTTGGTGGTACCATGAAGAGAGTGCTGGGTCTGGTGTTAGGGAGATCTTAGTTCAAATCTGGCCTCAGACACTTACTAACTGTGTGACTCTGAGCAAGTCATTTAACCACTGTTTGGATTGGTTTCCTCAACTGTAAAATGGGGATGATAACAGCATCTACCTCCCAGAGTTGTTGGGAGGATAAAATGAGTTAATATTTAGAAAGTCCTTAGCACAGTCCCTGGCACATAGTAGATAGTATATAAATGTTCATTCCCTACCCCTTCCAAATAGGCAGATAAAATCATGAAAAGCCAATATCATTATTTAGTACTTCAGACTTTAGAGACAATGTGACTGACTCAATAAAGATGGGAGGACCTGACTCAGACGAAGTTCCTTGACCCTAACTAAGAAATGTCATTACATGCATGTCTTAGTCTCAAGTGAGCCTGAACATTTCTGCCGCAACTAAAGGGAAGTAGTGTGTCGTAAAGCTCCATCAAGTGATTGGTAAAATTACCTAAATAGTGCTGACATTTTACTGGATTGCCATTTTCTCTTTAGTTTTTAATAACAACAATCATCTCTCTTAAAAAAAATAATTCAAATATACCAAGTTACTGTGTGAAACCACGAGGGGAAACATAATGGTGGCCTGAGTAATTCGAATATTTTCTGAAATAAAATTCTGTTAAGTTTTTGAATCTTTCCTTGACCTTAAGCTTTCTTCCTTTCTCAATTCAAATGAAAGCAACAGCCTTACTTCTGAGCTTACCGTCAGATACCAGAAGCCCTTAGAAACACATCAGTTATTCAGATTTCATAAAGGTAGTTGTCAATCTTCTTGGCTCCAATTCAAATGACTAAACAGCAATTATAGCAGTTGCCTTGAGGAAAAAATTATATATATATATATATATATATACATATGTATGTATATATATGTGTACATGTATGTATATATATGAGTAGTCTCAATTAGTCTCCAGGTATTTTTGTAGATTCTTCTTTTCTCTAGCTCACCACATGGACAGGCTCTTACAATGAACCCCTTGTGAGTCTGTCTTGTTACGATAACCCCAACCAATTATTAATATGCCAATACTACTAGTAATAGTAATGATAGGTAGCATTTATATAATGCAATGCTAACACCTTTGCAAACCCTTGAAGGTTTGCAAAACTATACCTCAGTCAAAAGTCACTTGTATTTATTTCGATTTTTTTTTAGACTAGAAAGGAACTTAGAAGCCATCTAGTTCAGGGGTGGCAAACCTGCAGCCTCAAGGCCACATGTAGCTTTCTAGATCCTTGGATGTGACCTCTTGACTGAGTCCAAGTTTTTTTTTTTTTTGTGAAGTTTGGATTCAGTCAAAGGGCTTCACTTGAGGACCTAGAGGGCCACATGTGGCCTCGAGGCCACAGGTTCCCCAACCCTGATCTAGTCCAATCATCTAATTTAGCAGATAAGGAACCTAAGGCCCAGAAAGTAATGATCTGCCCAGTATCACACAAGTACTAGTTAGGGGAGCCAGGATTCAAACTCAGATGCTGTGATTCCAAGTTCAACATCTTTCCCCTGTAGCACACTGCTCCCAAATCTTACAGGGATAATTGTAATAGCTCCCACAGAGTCCTTTTCCAATGCCTTATTGTGGAATGTTGGGGACCCTCTCCCATTCTCAAAGATTGTGCTCTAATTGTGGAAAGTCCTACTAAAATAAAAGTCTTTAAGTATGGGCCTGGCTATGAACTATATGTTTCTGTTCCCAAACCAATCTATTTATATTCAGAGAGGTATGATGATAATTTTGAGGATAAGGAAGGAGCCAAAGTTACTCCTCAAAAGAACCTGTCTGTGAAGAAGTTCTTAACCTGAGATCTGTAAGGTTATTTTTTTTTTTAACATTTTGATAACTATTTCAACATTATTGGTTTCCTTTTAAAAAAATTTGTTCATTTTAAAATGTCATTCTGAGAAGGGGTCTGTATGCTTCATCCGGACTGCCAAAGGAGTCCATGACATAAAAAGGCAAAGTTTTACCATATTAAGGGGTAACAGGACTCTGATCTATATTAGTGAAAGAAATTGGCATACTAATAACACTGCAGATTTTTTAAAGAGGTATTGAAGTCTACATCACAAATATCATTATCCTTAAGGCATCTTGTCACTGACCCTCTAAATATGGTCCAAACCATGGGGTCTGAGTTTGCCATCATCTGAACAGTAGAGATCACCTGATGGGAGGTAACTTGCACTGCTATGCTAGCTTCCCAGATTCCTTCTGTGGGATTTTGAATGACGTATGACTTCCAGATGGCCCATTTTCTCACAGGATCTGTACTGTGCTCCCTCAGTCCTGCAAGCCAAGCATTAACGTGCCCCTTCCACAGATAGAGAAGGAGCTTCTCTATGTGACCTCATCCACAGATCTTGTGGAAAGGGCATTTTCTGTGTTTTCTAGATGCCAATGGCAAATGCCCTCTGATTGCATAGCATTTGTTTTAGAGGCTGATGGTGCTATGTCGACTTAAGTAGAAACTGTAAGATGCCAACAACTACATTATAAACATAGGATCATAGCTATAGAGCCAAAGGGGCCCTTAGAGGCCTTCGAATCCAAGCTCCTTATTTTATAAATGAGAAAATTAAGACCAAAGGAAATTTAATGATTCATCCAAGGTCCTCTAGAAGGTAAGTATTAGAAGCAGGATTTGAACTCAGCCCTCCAAAGCCATTGATGAAATCAACTATGACCAGTACAGAAAAGAGGTACAAGCAGCATCACAGATCTAAGAAGGGAAAGGAGGAAGAGGAGGAGGAGGTGTGTGTGTGTGTGTGTCTGGCAGAATTCCATATCTTCCATATATTCATATCTCTAACTCTGTACATATTAGTAAGCTACTCTTCTAAATTATAAATCTCTCTGGGATAGTTAAAACTGAAGACCATCAGTCATTCCCACCATAGTGTGAATTAATTTAATCAAACTACTCTTTTCCTAACTACTGAAGATTATCTGCCCTGAGAAATTTTGAGGCTCTGAAATGATTTTGGAGATAAAGCACTATGAATGCAGACCTGAGTGGGCATCACAATGGAGATCTCTGGACAGTCAGGAAACCAGCAAGAGGTAACATGCTCCTGAGAGGGCTTAAAGCATGACCATCTATTACAGAGGTGGGAATCCAACCAGATTCAGACAAAGAGCCACTAGAAGACTGGATTCCCACCCCTGATCTGTTCCATAGTTTTGTCTGTGGTCAACCCTGGTCACTGACCCTCCTGTGTATATATGAGAAATACAAATTCCCATTAACATGATAGTTCAAGTGAAATCAATAGTCAAAGCACAATGATCCTCTTTTCTTGGATTAGTATTCTTTTTTTTCCCCTAGACTTTACCTGATTTTCTTTCAAGGTCTCAAGTGCAAGGCATAGCTGTGAGGATTTCCTGCGTGTTTGGATGAGTTAACTAAAACAATTTCTTCAAACTGGAGCTTTTTAGGTCAGAGTAACACCCATTGTCAGGGACAAGCTGTCACTTTCATTATTCCCATCTCTGCTTCATGCCAGTGAGTGTGAATGCCCACTGGGCAAATCAAACCATTGGTTCTGCTTAATGTTCCTGAGAGAGTCCATGTAGCCCTGTGCGTAGACTTAGAAATAATGATCCAAGGAAAATAAATTCAGAAGCTTGGAACAAAATCTTTTCCAGAAATAGAAAACCTTTAAAAAATTTATTCACAGGAATCTTTGCCTTTAGAATGTACCTTCCATTCTTTTTATTTGTTATTGTTCAACCGTCTTGAGAGTTATATGCAAATGAAACCCGGTAAGGAAGTGACCAATCCCCAAGACACGCTCAGTCAAGGATAGGAGAGTAATATGATCCAACAGAAAGTGCTAGGATCTAAGTGGGAAGACCTGGGGTCTTCTGACTATAGCCACGTGGCATTATTTCAAAGTGCTAGAAAATGAGAGCAGGAAGAGTTTTTAAGAGAGCTTGTAACCCAACCCTATCCTTTCACAAATGTGAAAAGTAGGTCAGGAGCAGTTAAGCGATTTTCCCAAGGTCATAGAGCTAGGTTGTAGCATACCTAGATTGTTGCTGCTGTTCAGTTGTTTGTCATGTCCAACTCTTCATGACCCCATCTGGGATTTTCTAGGCAAAATATAATGGAGTGGTTTACTTCTCCAGCTCATTTTACTGATGAGGAAACAAGGTTAAGTGACTTGCCCAGGGTCACACAGCTAGTAGCTATCTGAAGCTAGATATGAACTCAGGTCATCTTTTTTTTTTCTTAAAGCTATTGACCTTCTAAGTTGTCTTGGCCTGGGAAATCGTTTCACTCCATTTTTTGCGGGTTCTTCTGCTCTAGAATTTGTTTAGAGTCACTATTTAAAGGTATTTGGAGGAGTGAATCCTTGCCTTTACTCCGCCATCTTGGCTCTGTCCTCCAAACTCAGGCCTTCTCAACTCTACATCTGGCTCTTTATCTATGATGCCAGGCTGACTTTCAGTGTCAAAATATGATACAAAGAAAAACAAAAATCAGCAGCTTTACATAACATTTATTGAACCTGGACTCAGCATAACAACATCTGCTTTCAGATATTCTTATGGGACTGATGAAAGGCATCCATCATTAGCCAAATGTATATGCAACGTGGTGAATTGAACAAGGAGTCATGCTCTTGGTCAGGAAATAGCTGAAATACTTCATTTCTGAAAATGATTTCTTATGTGTTAGAATTTTATCATTTGTTACAAGTGTTGATTTTTCTTTCTGTTGGTTTAAATGGTATTTTCTTGTATCTTCTCAAAATGGTAGATTTGAGAATATCCACTTTTTGCGAGGGGAAAAGTATCCTTCAGGACTTTATCTGCTAGAGAGAAATGATGGCTTCCATCACATAATACTCACCACTTCTATTATAGAAACAACAATAATAACAGTGATAAATTATGCATATATATGTAAAGGGGTAATGAAAGAAATGGAGATGGAAGGAGTGGGGGAAAGAATATTTTAAGATTTGCAGAGTGCTTTATATATCATTTGATCCTCAAAGCAACTCTATGAAGTAGATTCCTATTATACCCATTTTTCAGGTAAGAATAGGCAGCAGAAGTTTCAGTGACTTACTCAAGGTCACTTAGCTGATAAGTGTTTGGGGCTGGATTTGAACTCGTCTTCCTGACTTCAAATCAAATGCTCATGGTGCCACCTAGCTGCCTTTAGAACTTTAAATGATGATCCAAGAGCTGGTAATCACAATGGACAATGTTCAGTCCAGTTACTTTTTGGTTATGTCTGATTCTCCCTGACCCCATTTGGGGTTTTTCTGACAAAGATACTGGAGGGGTTTGACATTTCCTTCTCCAGCTCATTATACAGATGAGGAAACTGAAGCAAATAGAGTTAAGTCACACAGCTACTAAGTGTCTGAGTGTTGATTTGAACTCATGAAGATGAGTCTTCCTGATTCCAAATCCAGCACTTTATCCACTGTGCCACTTAGTTGCCCATAATGGGCAATACAGTTGAGTAATAGGACCAGTGATCATGGTTCTCCTAAGCTGACTCTGCATTCTTTAACATTATGTAGCAGAAGGTGCTAAAGGACTGCTTGGTAAAATCATCCCTTCAGCTTCCTAATTGGATCCATCTGCCATATATTATTACCATGACCAATGACTTGTCTTGCTGCTTAATGAAAGCAGAAAATGAAAGCACCCAGGCAGACAGCAGGCTTGCAACAGACCACACCAGGCCATTTGTCTTATTCCTAAGTGCTGACCTCAAAGAGCCCTGAGTAAAGCTATCTCAGCTATTTTCCTCCATCCCATCTTCCTTCTTCCAATTTCTATTGTAACACCTTCTCTCCCAAGCATTCAGTGCCTGAACTGCCTGGGAACTTGCATTATGAATGAATGAATGAATGAATCAGTTAATTAATTAATGAAATGAAACATTATGTGCAAAGAACTCTATTAAACACTGGAAATTATACAGATAGACAATTCAAATAATCCCTGATCTCAGGGAATTCGCATTATAATGGGGGTAGCAACACATATGGAAGATTTCAGCTGGTAGTCAAATGGAAAAGTCCCACAGTGATGAAAATGCAGCTGGAAAGCAGATGACAATAACCCTTCTTCAATGTCATTTCCACTGATTTGTAACCCACATAGACCTATCCTATGATCACAGAGTTTGCACTCTCTGACCTATCTAGGCAAGTCAGTTTACCTGTGGGGCTTATTTTCCTTATCTGTAAAATGAAGAAATTAGACTAAATATTCTGAATTCCTTTCTAAGTACTAATCTTATACTCCTTGGTCTTTCTCTCTTAATCAACAACCTTCACCAAATCAGGAAACCTCTCTAGTTCCTGTACTTACTCACTACCAGGGGTGGGGATCCTGTGGTCTCAAGGCCAAATGTGACACTTGTCGACCTGAAAGTTTGGTTAAAAAAGTCAAACAGGCTAAATGTATATTGTTTATTACTTTAAAGCTAGCAGTTACATGATCATGGAGCCAGAAAAACTTCTGACTGACTAACACAAGAATTACCAGGCTTACATCTGTTTTAGGACAATCCAAGGTTATCTGTGTCTTTCAGATTTATGGTTTCCATGAGTGATTAACTATATCACAAGAAGGAAATTTCTTAATTGGATAGGTTGTAAATACAATAATATAAGAGAGTTGACAAGGTGTCGATTGAAATTATAATTCAGAATATCAGTGTTTTCTCTATCACTAATATGTCCTAACATAGTATATGTCCACAAAATATTAAGATATGGAAAAATTCCCATTATTCAAGATAGTGTCTTAGGTTAAGAATCTCATAAGGAATGCTAAGTCAGTCCCATCTGGCCTTGTTGATGCAAGAAGAGGTATTCTCTGAGTTTACTTCAGAGAACAAAGAGATTGTTAGGTTCAGGTTCTTCTTCTGATTGATAAATTCAAGCTCTGGCCTTTATTAAAGTCAAGATGATATTAAATATTATCATCCTCTAGGTCCTCAAGTGTGGCCCTTTGACTAAATCCCAACTTTACAGAACAAATCCCCTTTATTAAAAGTAGTTGTGAAGTTTGGATCTAGAGGGCCACATATGGACTTGAGGCTGCAAATTCCTTAGCCCTGTGTGACTATACCTATTCTCTGATTCCTTCAGGCCCATCCCTGCCCTCTGCTAGGTAAGATAATAAATAAATGTTACTTTTCTTTATTTAAATTTAATCAAGGTTATGCTGGCAGATGATTATTTATGTTTATATTAATGTATTTAGGGGCAACTAGGTGATGCTTATAGTCAGGAAGACTCATCTTCATAAGCTAAATTTGACCTCAGGCACTTACTAGTTAGTGTGACCCTGGGAAAGTCATTTAAATCTGTTTGCCTCAGTTTCCTCATTTGTAAAATGAGCTGGAGAAGGAAATGGCAAACCACTCCAGTATTTTTTTAAACATTTTTATTTAAGGTTTTGAGTTCTAAATTCTATCCTTCCCTCTCTCCCTTCCCCCCTCTTTGAAATGGGAACCAATCAGATATAGGTTATTCATGTGCAATTGTGTATTTCCATATTAGTCCTTGTGTACAAGAATACTCAAAAGAAAAAAATGTAAGAAAGATGATGAAAAATACTTCAATTTGTATTCAAATAATATCCATTTTTCCTCTGGAGATGGATAGTATACTTCATCATGAGTCCTTTGGGCTTGTCTTAGTTCATTGTATTGCTGAGAATAGCTAAATTATTCACAGTTCTTCCTGGAGCAATATTACTGTTACTGTGTACAGTGTTCTTCTGGTTCTGTTCATTTCTCTATGTATCAGTTTCATGTAAGACCAGGTTTTTTTCTGAGGTCATCCTGCTTGTCATTTCTTATAGCACAGTAATATTCCATTCCAATCGTATACACATAGCTTGTTTAGCCATTCCCCGGTTGATGGACATCCCTTCGATTTCCAATTCTTAGACATCACAAAAAGAGCTGCTATAAATATTTTTGGTATAAACAGGTCCTTTTCCCCTTTTTTGGATGTCTTTGGGACAGTCTTAGCCATAGTACTGCTGTATCAAAGGGTTTGTACAGTTTTTTATCCTTTTGGGCATAGTTCCAAATTGCTCTCCAGAATGGTTGTATCAATTCACAACTCCACCAGCAGTGCATTCCACTCCAGTATCTTTGCCAAGAAAACCCCAGATGAGATCATAAAGAGTTGGACATGACTGAAAAGACTGAACAACCTATGTATTTAATAGAAGTTTTAAAAAATGGCTATTAATCCAAAGAAATAATTTTTATAAAGGAAATTTCAGGCATTTTACTGTATTGGTAGAGAAAGTATTAAAAGTTTACTTTTTTGCACCTCTCTTCCTGTAACTATGTAGGCAACTACTAATTTTTCCCCTGACTGCACATAATTGAATTGCATTATTACCATTCCAGGCTTGGACAAGTTTTTGTGATGTTAAATTTAGACCCCTGAAATGATTTGTTTGACTTGCTTCATAAAATCAATGGAATTTTTAATGAATAGGCCTTTTCTCCATCTATTATACCTATTGAGATTTTCTAAAATGTGGTGTAGAGAGCCAATTAAATTACTTCATTCTGATTTCAAATATATGAAAGAAAGATCCAAGGATCAAAATTCATGCTATATTTTTCATACAGATTTTCAAAAAGAGAGGGCATCATTCTAAGTGCTTAGAAATAGAGTCTAATGTAGGAGCCTGAAACTGGGATAGGGTGAGAGGGGAGAACATGGATAGAAAACAGAGAACCAGTCCCAGGAGATAAAAATGGGCAATTGAGAAGGTTCCCTGGATGGTAAAACTGCAAGAAGCAAAGTGTAATGCTTCTCAACTTGCTATTCACATTTTAGAATGGCTCTTCATATCACAATTCATAAACTTTCACTGTTACATATATGTGAACTACTTTTACCTAAGGAAGTCCTTCCTGAAAAGTCTATCTAGCCACCTTTTATTTGGGGAAAAATTGCTGCTATTTATTATCTTCTCTGAATGTCATGATCTTAGTTTCTATACCTGGTTGAAGAAACGGGCATTTACCTACCATCACTTACACTGAATCACTGAGAATTGGTAAGAAAAACTTAAGTCCCTCTTGAATACAATCGAATCTGGAAAAGTCTAACCTTTTTTTAAAAACTCCCCCACTTTTTGGTCTTCTGTACTTCAGAATAGTATTTTTATGTATGCGTGTTAATCAGAACTAGCCATGATCTGGATATGTAGCTATCCAAATTCCTTTGTCAGATTTAAAAAAAAAATTAAATGTTATTTTGCATCATGTTCGTTTTCAAATATATCCTTGCCTACTCTTTTGTCCCTAAGCCATCCTTTATAACAAAGAATTTAAAAAGTGTGAACTCTACATCAGCTTATATAAGTCTTCTGAAGCAACTCTATATTTATTATTTTCATCATTTCTTATGGCAGAGTAATACTGTATTACATTTGCATATGACAATTTATTGATTCATTCCCTAGTCAATGGGTATTTGCCTTGCTCCTAGTTCTTTGATGCTACAAAGAATATTTCCATGAATGTTTTGCTACATATGCATCATTTCTTTATATTATCTCTATGAGATATATGCCTAGCAATGGAATTTCTTAGTCAAAGAGTAGAAAAAATGTAATCACTCTTTTTTTTTTTTTTTTTAGCACTTTTCCCTCCCAAAATCGTTTTCTCAAATGTTTGGATCACTTCACAACTCCACCTGCAAGATATTGCTATATCTATTTCTCTTTGGTCCATCCAACCTTGACTTTTCCAAAATCTTTTGTCATCTTTCACAATTTAATGGATGTAAGGTGAAATCTCAGAGATGATTTTACTTGTACTCCTCTTATTGTGATTTGCAGCAATTTCATATAGTTGTTAATGGTTTATAATTTGTCTTTTGAGAACTGTTTATTCCTATACTTTTGCCACTCATCCATTAGGGGATGATTTTTTTCTCATGTATATACACACATATATTCATATATATATACACATTATGTACACATAATATACATTATATATGCATACTGTACATATGTATGCATATATATTAGTCCCCTATATATTTTGAATACCAGACTTATCAGAGATATTTGATAAAAATACTGTTTCCCAATTGATAGCTCCCCTTTTATACTAACTGCACTGATTTTCTTCATGCAGAAGTTTCTCACTTTCATGTAATCAAAATAATTTCATCTTTTGCTATTGCCTCTATCATTCATTTAATTAAGAACTCTTTGCAATAATAGTGAACAATGGTACTTGATCTAAATCTCTTCTGAAATTTTTTTGCATGAACACTAATATTTAGGTTGAAAATTTATTTGAACTTATAGTACATGTTTGTTTATACTCTGTTTTGATTAAATTGCTTTCCAATTTTCCTACTTATCAAACAGGGAATTCTTTACCAAGTACTTTAGATTTGGGGAGCACTGAGTTATTAAATTTGATTATTTTAAAGTGTTTCCCCTTATCAAGTCTTTTCTGAACATCTACCTTTCTATTTTCTAACCAGTGCCAAATTGTTTTGGCAAATGCTCATTTACAATATAAATTGAAGTGTAGAAGTACATAAAATCTTAGGGATGGAAGAGACTTTAGGGATAATCTGATCTAATCCCCTCATTTGATAGATGGGGAAACACCAATGAGTAACCAAACTCAGCATGGACAACGGATTAATGAAGTTAGTTGACTGAGAGAGGTACACCACTCTATAAACTGTATATATCATATTATAGGGTATAACAGATTGTATCAATTACAAGATTTTTTACTGCAAAAAGCGATTACTAAAGGGCTGGCATTGGAAAACACTGGTCCCTCCTATTCTTCCTACTAGGACCTCTTCATCATTAATATGGTTAAATGAGCATTCTGCCTTTGTAGAGGATAAAGAGAAATTCCTTTTGTGTAGCCTAGAATAAACTGAGTATCAAGAGAGGCCAGGGGTAGAAAATGAGGTTGCACTGTTATAAGACTATATTCAAAAACTATAAATGGCATTGAAACTGGGTCTGTTGAATTATGACTGAATCATACCATATCATAAAAGAACTAGGTTGTCCCAGTTTGCCAATATTAATTCAGGTATCCCATCTCCATCCTCACCATTTACAGCAATAGGCTAGCTGCCTACTATGTGACATGTCCAAGTCTGGCAACAGAGATAAAAAGTGTCAGTCTCAGGTAAATGTCATGTGAATATCATCAACTTTGAATTCAGCTCAATAGTGGTTTTTTTATGTTTCATGCTTTCTTTCACCCATTTAAATTATACTACTAGCAAAAGTCATGATGACTCAAGATTTTTAAAGCAAACAAATGAAAAACCCATAGGGTTTTCAACCTGTTGTTACTTTTACTCTTTTTCCTATTATGTTTTTCTCTTTTGGTGATTTTGCTGCTAGCTTGAATGCAAAATACTCTATTATATTGATTTGCTTTCATTTCTTCTACTACTACTACTACTACTACTACTACTACTACTATTACTATTACTATTATCACTCCTGGAAATAATATCAGCAACAATGAATTCACTTTGAGATTTATAAAGCACTTTACAAATATATTTTTTATCCTTACAACAACTCTGGGAGGTAGGTTTTGTTATTATCTGCGCTTTACAGATGTGGAAACTGAGACAGAGATTAAATGATTTGCCCAGGGTCACACAGCTAATAAGTATCTGAGGATGTATTTGAACTCAGGTCTTCTTAGCTTCAAATCTAGCACTCTATCCACTAGCCCTTGGAAAGGTTGTAAGATATCAGCATACTAAATGCTCTTATTTTTACATTCTTTCCTGTTGTTTTTTACAGATGTTGATGGAAAGAAAATGAGGGAGAGGTATTTTTCAAGGCTTTCCCTTTTGTAATCTCTTTTTTGCAGTCAAAAGTATTGTAAATGATTCAATCTGTAATACTCTTTAATGTTGTGTCCCATAAAATATAGCTACCATGTCATTTTATGTTCCCTGAGGAAGGGAAAGTGAATTTGTTCACAGATTCTTATGAGTTATAGTGTGCCCTTTACTACCATTGGCTATTATGGTAACTAAATCATAATGTGAAAATACTGTATGATAGAACATACTGTTATTCTGTCTAAGGTTATAATATGACCCAGAGGCTGCCTTCATTCCACTGGGAAATAACAGGAGTGATTTTTTTTAATTAAAAGCTGGAACCAGTAGTTCCAATTCTCATTTTTGATTGAGGCATATTCAATATATAACTTGTTTAATAAAGCAAGGTGGTTTATGACACATTGCAAAAGAGCTTTAATATTAGTCTTAATAAAGAAAAGGGATTTAGTTAGGAAAACAAGCAGAAAGAAATGAGATGAATTAACAGAGAAGCATTTATTCTGATTTTTTTTATAAGTAGTAAATCAGTTACATTAAAAATTACATATAAATCTGCAATTTTAAAGGAAAAATCAATAGGTAATAAAAATACAATTTCATCTTTGATATATTCCCCAATACTTGAGGTCAGGATTGTGCCTAAAATATAGTAATACCTATTGCAATATATAGCCTTCATAAGTGGATAAATTGAGCACTAGAGATTTTAAATGGCTTGCCTTAGTTTTATTTGAAGGTTTTCAGATGAGCTGGGAATGGACTTATTGTAAAAATAATGACTGGCATTTGTGTAGCACTTGAAGATTTGCAAAATACTTTACATATATTATCTCATTTGATTCTCACAACAAACCCATGAGGGAGGCGCTCTTATCTCCATTTTTCAAATGAGGAAACTGGAGTAGAAGGAGGGTATATTCCTTGCTTGTACACACAGCTAGTAAATGTGTGAGGTAGTGTTCCAACTTGATTCATTCACCAACACTGGAATTCAGTGCTCTTACCAATAAACACTGAACTATATTCTCCTTTCACATATTTTCCTTTGTTTCACAAGTATACTTCAGGTACATTTATCACCATCAACTTTTAAAGAAATGAAACAGGTCATTTCATATGCATTGATAGGTGGTTTTATTCTACCTATAATGGAAGCTTTATTCTGGCCAGTATGAAGGCTTACAAATGTACAAAGCAGATGGAGAAGAATGGCTATATTTAAAAAAAAAATGTTAGCTTAGTGATAAAGAAAGCTAAGCTATACAGATAAAAACAATCTTACACTAATTTAACATTTTACTGACCATAAACCTTTTAAAATTGAGAGCAATAAAGAATTGACTTTAAATGAGTATGCATAAGTATACTTTTTTATTGATTTCTATCAGATGAGAATTTATTTTAAAAATTCAGAGGTTTAGCTTATAATCAAAGAAGAATGCTGACCCAAATTTCTTTCTATTTCATGCTAATTGAAAATGGGATATGAAAGTTTCACATAATTCTTCTACAAATAGATCTTTACCACTTCAATGACATTTTGATCACAAAGTGAATTTGTGGGTAAGTGAAGCTTGTGACCAAAGTTAGAGGAGAATAAGAGCCCTTCCCGACCCCCTCTCAATAAATACTGATGGAAGTAAGTGTTGTATGTTCTTTTTGCAAATAATTCTGATGCTACATAAAAGTCATATATGTATATAAATATTAGCAAGAAAAGTTAGATCTGACTAGACAATCAAAGGAGCTTCTTACAACAGAATTTTTCTAAAAAATCCAGTAGGATTGTTGTGATGTTGGTAGCCAAGGACAAAGATGGCATCTACCATAGAGATGTCATTTGTGTTAAAGGAGAGATGCTGGAAAGGTAGTATGACCCACAATGTAAGTAAAGTACAAATTTTTAAGCATATTCTAATTGGATTCTAGAACTCATCTTAGTAGCCTTTGAGAGAGCAAGTAGTCTCTACATGTAGAAATCGGCATAAGCCAAGGTCAAGTGGAGGATAAGGAAGCACTCTCAGGTAGAGCCAGGCAATTCAATCTCTCAGCTCTTCTCCTCTGATGATCTGCCTGTCAGACTTTTAGCCTGTGAATAAGAATGGTAATGCTTCCCTTACCCCTCCTGACTTTGACCTCTGAAGGACAACAACCAACCAACCAGTCCTCCTGCGGTCAAATGAATTCTGCCTGCCTAGGTTTCTGACATTGATTTGAGTCTGCATACAAATGGCATATAGGCAAAAACAAAAAATCTGTCCTGTTCTGTTTGAATTTGTTTTAAAAGTCTTGAAGTGGGGAGTGTAGTGATGCGGAGAGGAAGTATTTATGGGAAACCATCCCTTCTGAGAAATAAGACAGTAAGCCAGTAGTCTACAGTAAAAGCTTAAAATAAAGAAACTTATTCCTGTGGTTATAAATTATTAATCAGTAATGCCAGTTCCTGGAAGGAGAGAAGTCATATGGAGGAGAAATCTCCTGATTAGAAAGATACGATTAAACAGTTCCTATAGATTCGGGTAAGCTGCAAATTTTCTTCTCAGCGTATTGTAAATCCAAGGCTGGCCCATTCACCTGTTGGTAGCTTCTTTGAATTATAAATATCTAAGCGAAAGAAATAGCCAGTCTTGGAATGCTAACCTTGATAGGTCAGATCTCTAAAATGATGGCAAATATCACTTTGACAACTTGATGCAATTGCTCTCCTAATCTTCCTGACCTCATATCCTGTTCACTGCATTTGAATTAACCCTCCTTCTTACCTTAGTTGGTTCAACTCACTGTAATCCATACTTGCTCCTTTTGTTTGATGATTTACCTATGGCGTTATTGACCCTGACTGCAATTAACCTGCCACATTATTTCACTCAAGCCCCTCCCCATTAATTTCAAGAAAACTCTTCAAGAATGATTCATCAAAACAGACAGAGGCAACATGGTGTAATATAGGGCCAGCCCCAAGGCCTGTAGAACTTCTTCACTTCCCATGGGCCTCAGTGCTTTGGACTTTTCCGTCATACCCTCAGGACCCCCATCTCTGCAGATTTCATACCCTTGGTGCTCAATAAGTACCCTCTGCCCCTGTGATCAGAGGCTAGAGTGAGGAGCTCCTCTCAAAGCCTCCATTTAAGGAAAGTACCAGGCTAGACATCTCCTCATTTCTCACCCAGTTGCCCTCCTTGGAACCTCTCCATTATGCCCCTGTGACTCCTCCTCTCTTTCAGTTTCCTTTTGTGTTTTGTCTTTCTCTGTTAAATTATAAGCTCTTTGAGGGCAAGAACTGTTCTTTCTTTTTCATACGTGTACCCCCAGTGTGAAGTATAGTCCTAGACACATAATAGGTGCTTAATAAATGTTTATCAACTGCTTGCCTGCCTGTCTTTGGCACTTAGTGGTTGCCCTTGGGCAAATGGGTTAATTACCCATTACTCTGACCTGAGGTGTCAAAGGTGCCACAGTGGCCCAAGGGCAGATGAAACCAAATTAAAATGTAATTGGAAAATATTTAACACAATAAATAAAAAAACAATAGAATATAGATAATGTTGATATGTGTTTTTCTAAGACAGTAAGAGGTCTTTTGGAATCCTTATGAACCAGTTTTTTTGACAAGACTGTCTTGAGCTGGTAGAATGAACGAGTTCCTTCCTCAAAGAGTTCCTATATCAATGAAATCATAAGTCTAGCCCTATCTCTCCCCTTCTAACTTGAAATAACCCGGTATTCCTGGACCTGTTAGCATTCCTGGGTGTTTTGGTATACACTGGATTGTGCACAACCATTGGAACTCCCTCTGAGGGTTTTCATGAAAATGAGAGGAAAGATTTTCTTTTAATCAAAATCCTCAGGGGAAGAGCTAGTGGCAATGGTCACTCTAGGATGTGTTGGCACTGCCACCCCCACCATATATACACCCACAATGTTGATTCATTACTATCCTTTTGCTAGACTGCACTAATCTAATTCTACTGAATTATCTGCTCGGGGGTGCAATAAGGAAAAGCTCACAGGGATTTACTTCGAAAGATTCCACTCAGCAGCACAATCTGTTATATAACCTTTCAAAATGAACCGTTCAAACTTTTAGGGGAGAGACCATAGTTCAAGTCTCTCAACTAATGATCAGCTGGTATGAGAAGAAAGTGAAAAAAATTATTAAATCCCTGGTTATGTAACAATGGATGAGTTTCCATTGACATGCATTGTTAAG
Source organism: Bettongia penicillata ogilbyi (assembly GCA_023548195.1). Taxonomy (NCBI): domain Eukaryota; kingdom Metazoa; phylum Chordata; class Mammalia; order Diprotodontia; family Potoroidae; genus Bettongia; species Bettongia penicillata. The sequence goes on from JAJHZJ010000676.1 coordinate 205,393, forward strand.
TGCCTATTGTGTGTTGGTGTAGTGCTAAGCACTGTACATATACCATCTGATTTGATCCTCATAAGAACTATGGAAGATAAATGCTATTATAATCCCCATTTTACAGAAGAAGGAACTGAAGTAGACAGAGATTAAATGATTTGCCTGGGATCACACAGGTAATATGTATCTGAGGTCAGATTTGAATTCAGGTCTTCTTTGCTCCAGACCTAGCACCTAACTTAAAGAACTGGGTTCCTATCTATGGTCTAGTCCAGGGGTGGGTAACCTGCAGCCTTGAGGCCGAGTGTAGCCTTTTAGGTCCTTGGGTGCAACCTTTTGACCAAATTCAGATTTTACAGAAAATAATCCTTTTATTAAGGGGATTTGTTCTGTGAAGTTGGAATTCAATCAAAGGACCAAACTTGAGGAGCTAGAGGGATACCCATGGCCTCTGAGGCTGCAGGTTCCCCATCTCTTTTGAGCAATTTTTTCTGTTATGATTAATTCAGTGTTTAGTTTATGTATTATTTACATAAGCAGGAACATCATCTTAAAACAGAGGGTTTGTAAGTTCCCAGAGATCTTTTTTGATTCATATGTGGTGCTTAGAACAAGGTCATGTATGCAATTGACATGCAATAAATGTTTGTTGATTATGACAGTTTTGTTGAAATTTTATTTGCCCAAGGCAAGTTCATGACAGCCTCTCACCTAAGTCAACTTTCCTTTGTTCCTCTCCAACGAAGAAAGCTCTTCCTTCAAGATTCTTTGGAATCTTTTTACTTGATCCTGTCTTCTAATGAGCCAGTGTTTCTATCTTCTCCAAGGTCAGCTAGGTACCATAGAAGCTTGCTAATTAAAATGTCCGTGATTCCCTGGACAAGACAAATGCACTGGAGTGAACTATTCATTCCAGACTTTTCTGGACAGAGTGAAGCACCCTAGTTGCTAACCCAATATCTATCCAAGACAGATTTTTGCAGAATGCTGGAATTGAATGGAACTTCTAATTGCTATGGGGATATTTTCATAAACCATCTCCCTCTACTTTTTCACCTTAGCCTGGAATCCCACTGGGAGTGACAGCAGGCCCTAGATAACTTTAGAATGCAGAGCTGAACCCATCAGCTCTTTTATTGAATTGGGGTTTATAGAACACCAATCTGGAGTGCCCCAACTAATGGGAAAGGGAAGATGTTCTTAGCTGGGCAGAGATTTGAGAACACAGCTTCAATGTTCATAGTCCCTTAGATTGGTATGCATATGGGAGCTTAAAGATAGGCATCTTGGTTATACTAATGAGGAAACTTGGACCCAGGGAAGGGAGGTGACTTTCCCAAAGTCACACCGATCTCCCCTTCCTTTCCTTTTCCTCCCCTCCTTCCCCTCCCCTCTCCTCTTCTTTCTCTCTCTATATCTATTCCTCTCCCTCTGTCTCTCTCTCTTCTTCCTCTCTCTCTGTCCTTGTGTCTGTCTGTCTCTCTTTTCTTTGTGAGATTGAATCATCTTTGTAAAATAATGTAGTACTAGTGGCAGAGCTCCATATTCAAACTTAGTTCCAAATCTATCCAAATCTATTTTCCAAATATATCATATCTTACACTTATCCAAAGAATTCTTGTTTTAAAGGAGCTAATGGAAAATATTTTTTCTTTGTTTATTTTAGTAAGCATGGAGACTTTTTAATCTTAGTGGATCATTTACACTGAAATGAACCGAATTAATAAGTCACAGGCAAAATTAATTGAAAATTTCAAGAGCGTCATTTATTAGCCAGGCTGGCGGCTGCCTCATGTAGAGACCCAGAGGAGACAGCCCTGAATTGAGGTGGGTGAGTGCATTTTAAGCATTTCGGCGCTACTCGGTACAGCCTTGCGGTTTCCACAACAAACAGGGTTCTGATAGAGTAAGGGGGGGGCTGACTACTAGGCAAGAACCCCCAAAACAGAAGGTGTTGTCAGGGTACTGCTAGGTAAAGGACCCCAACAGAGGAGAGGTGCCAAGAGAGATACTCAATGAATGACTGGCTGTCACTCAACATACAGTAGTTGTCAAGAAGGGGCAGGGCTAGTTGCTTGGCAAGGGGGCCTAACATTAGGGGGGGCATAGGTGGTTACCATGCAAATGGACTAAACAAGAAATGACTGTTAACAATTTATCAGATATTAAACCGAAGGGGAATAACATTTTGACAGGGGCTTAACAGAAGGAAACTGTTACTAGGCAAGCTATTCTGCCCAGTAACCTAACAGAGATCTCTCCACCTAGGGACCCGGGGAGAAATAATGTCCATTTTAACACTAAATATATTTTCTAACTTAGAAATATGAAGATTTTGATGAAATATGGGTTTTTTATTATCTTAGTATAATTTACATGTATAGTTTTAAACTTTTTCACAGGTTTTGTAACTTTCTAGTACATATGTGATGTTTATGAGATGAACAATGGTCGACTTTCCGTAGTTAATATATAACAAATATTCTGTACATTTCAACTGTTGCAATAGACTAACTCCTGTTAAAAACAGTGCTAGGTGGTGGCGGAGGATAGCAGTTTAGAGAAAACAGATTCCTGCCCAGAAGGTAATAAGCTATTAGGCCAGACATTCTTGCCCTTTTGTGTGTCAGACCTCTTTGTCAGTCTTGTGACACTTACAGACCCCTTCTCATAATCATGCGTTTAGTTGCATAACATAAAATAGATAGGATTATAAAGGAAGCCAACTGTCATAAAATGCAGCTATCAAAATATTTTTTAGAAAACAAGTTCATGTTCCCCAGGGTAAGAAGCCATTAGGTAAGGCAAGGGCAATACAAACAACTATAAAGAAGGAGAGCTTATAATACTCTAAAGTGATAAGTGCATTATAGAGCTTAGGATGTAAGTTTCCCATCTATATGAAATATTTAAAAGAGAAATCCCAGTGCTGTGGAAAATAAAGGAGGTGAGGCATCTATAGGAAGTAGTAGGGAAAGGCTTTTTTCACACACTTTCAGTACTCATCAGGACATTCTAAGATGTTTGAATCCAGCTGCTTGTTTTCAGCAGATAAAATTCGACCAACTTTAAAATTATTCCTACTAACTTAGCAATTTTTCATTGGTAGTTTAATTTACTCCAAAAGTGTTGCCCTCAAAGGAGTTTTTTTTTTCTGTTTTTATTTCACTGGATGAGAAAGCACTATGTAGTCACAAAATCCCAGAATTTCATAGCAGGGAGAAACCTCAGAGGCCATCTCATTTATAACATCCTTCCTTTTCTATAAGACCTCCAGGGAACTAGAACCTACTGCCCACCCCACTTTGGGGAAGTTCTAGCAGTTCAGAGAATTATTTGTGTGTGTGTTTGTTTTCCTCTTACATCAAACCAGAATCTGTTTTTATAGAACTTTCAAACACTGCTCCTACTTTTGCCTTCTGGGAACAAGGAGAGCAAATCTAAACTCTCATCTATGTGACTGACAGCCTTTTGAGCACTTGTAGATGCAGCTGTCCCACTTATGTCCTCCTCTATTCACCAGCCCCATAGGTTTCTTTTCCCAGTGATTTAGACTAGATCTTTCTTCTCTCTTACTACTCATTAAAAATATATATATTTTTTTGAGACTGGATTGTGCTACCACCGACCCTAAACTTCTTTCTGATGAAAGGCTCATCTTTTTAACATCAATAACCTTCCAAAGGGAAATAACAGGCATTTCTATAATATAGTATTAGTATCAGGCACTATTTCTATAACATAGTAGTATATACCAGGCACTGTGCTAAGCAGTTTACAAGTATTATTTCACTTTATCTCCGCAACATTATGAGGCAGGTTTTGTCATTATCCCCATTTTTGAAGAAATTGAGGCCAACAGAGGTTAAGTTGCGACTTGCCCAGAGTCCCATAACTAATAAGTATCTGAGGTCATATTTGAACTCGGGGCTTTCTGATTTCAAGCTGGAAGCTCTATCCACTGTGCCACCAACTGCCTCTAATTCTATTGAACTAGAAGTACGTTTTTCACACTAAAGCACTGCCAACGCCAAATGGTGCCCTATGTGGTAAAAAGAGCTAAATGTGCTTCCTTAAGCTTCTAACTTAATACTGTGACCTGAGGTAGTCTCTGAGGAGACTCTTACCTCATCATTACTCCCATAGATTGTGTTTGGAGCTGTTTAAAAGATCTAAAGGAGATGGTCACTGCTCTCAGAATTGGATCATTTTTCATACCACCAGCCAAATTCATTTAATTGCGTTGAATCAATGTACTGATTTAGTTAAATAATCCCTCTTTTCTGCTAGAAAAGCTAATGTTCTTATTACATTTTAATAGCTCCCCCTTGCAGCTCTGTTGTCCATCCGCGAGTCAATAAGCATTTGTTAAGTGCTTATCATGTTCCTGACACTGTATTCGGCACTGAGCATACAAAGAAAGGTAAAAACACTGTCCTTACCTTCAAGGGACATATAAATAGAGGGCTGCAGTTAAAGTCAGGAAGACCTGAGTTCACATCCTGACTCAGGTACTATATGTGACCCTGGGCAAATCACTTACCCTCTGTCAGCCTTGGCTTGCTGACCTGTGTAATGGGGATAATAGTAATATCTATCTCACAGGATCAAATAAGATAATATATGTAAAGTTCTTTGTTAAGTCCTAAAATGCAATATAGATTCTAGCTAAGTGCTAGATATTCTAATGGGAAAGACAAGATGTGAATGGTTCTCTATTTTATGTGTGTATGTGTATACATATATATATACATATATAGTCATTCGCATATTCTCTCTCTCCATATAAATATATATATGCATATATATGGAGAGTGTGTGTATATATGTATGTATATATATATATATATATACATAACATATATACATAAAATAGAGAAAATGTGAATGGCTCTCTCCTATATGTATGTGTATGAAGGAGAGAGGGAGCATATGAACAGTTCTGTCTCTCTCCATATATATGTATGTGTGTGTGCATATATGCATATGCACATGTATATATCGCATGAGAGAAAGACCCCCTAGAGAAAGTGAACTTTGAGCTAAAACCTGAAGGAATCCATAGAAGGCAGAGATGAGGGGGCAGCCATTGCAGGCACAAAGACAAGAGGTGGAGTGATGTGTTCAAGCAACAGCAAGCAGTCCGGTATATCTGGTTTATAGAATGCCTAAAGGAGAATGAAGGATAAAAAGTGTAAAAAGGTGCAAATGGAACCTCAGATCACTATTGCATTGTTCCAGATTCCAGACCGAAGAATAACCAAATTGTAGCCATTCTCCCATGATCCCATGTTTCTCAAAGGAGAAAGATCAGCGTGGCCCTTCTGGGTTGCTGTGTCCTCTGTTATCTGTGCCATGCAGTGTCACTCACTGCACACCGGGGAAGTGACTCATGAGCTTCCTGCTCCTCTCTGATGACACCAGCCACCATTTCCCTGTTGGTTCATACTTTGATGAGAATGATTCATCCTTGCAGAACTTAGGAATGTTTTTTGCTTTTCAAAGAAAGGATAAAAGCAGCTCTTCCAACAGGCTGCTAGGAAACAGTTTCTAAGCCATTGACTACCAATCTCATCATGGAGCTCTCTTCTGCTAGTAGTATTTCATGGGCTAGTTGCTTACATTAAAATATAAGAGTCTAATATTGTATCCCTACTCATCTATCCCTATGAGACCCACAAAATTATATATGGTCTTTTAAACCCCAAAAACTGAAAATGCTTTAATGCTTTGTCATGGAAGCTAGTTGCTATAAGGATAAGAAGAGGAAGTAGTGGGGGAAAAAAACTATTAGCCTTACTTTGTGCCAAGTATAGTAATTAATGTTTACTAGGTCTCTCCTCTCCTCCTTCAACCTCACTGCCACATCCATATGTCCAAGAGAAAAAGGCAATTGAATCCATTAGGGACGACCTAACTAGATAGTTTCAACTAACATCCATTGTTATGTAATAGATTCTTTCCTGTATGTCCTGACTTACCAAGTCCAATTCTGACCTACTAAGGAGGGAGAGCAGGCAGTTGACTCCATTCTAAGAACTCAAAACCAATCCCATTTCATCCTTTCAGTTGATATTTTGAAGGAAAAAAGGTTCGCTTCTTACTTGTTCTTCCCAAACAACTCAACTGCCATTTCTTGTCAAATGGAAAACTTGACCATTTCCATATATAAGAAAGTACTCTTGTGCCTACCCCACAGGCAAGATTTAATAGGGCAGGGGAAAAGGAATAGGGAGCAGGTAGGTGGCTCAATGGATAGAGCACTGGGCCTAGAGTCAGGAAGACTTATCTTTATGAGTTCAAATCTGGCCTTAAATACTTCCTATCTGTGTGACCCTGGGCACGTCACTTCACCCTGTTTGGCTCAGTTTTCTCATGAGCTGGAGAAGGAAATGGCAAACCATTCTGTTATCTTTGCCAAGAAAACCCCAAGTGCTGTCACAGAGTCAGACATGACTGAAAAACAGCTAAACAACAGGGAATAAGCATTTGTAGAGTGCCTACTAGGTGACACACATCATGCTAAGCACTTTACAAATCTCATTTGATCCTTGAAAGGATCCTGGACAGTAGGTGCTATTTTTATCCCCATTTTACAGTTGAGGAAACTGAGACAAGCAATAGTTAAATAACTTGCCCAGTATTACACAGCTATTACGTTTCTGAGATCAGATCTAAACTTGAGGTTTTCCTAACCCCAGGTCCAGCACTCTATCCACTACACCACTAACTACATCTAATATCAAAGAGCTATTAAATCAGGACTTACATTATAAACATTTCATTACACTTACAAAATGCCCTATAGGATATTTGGTGGCCTATTATAAAGTAGAAAATAGTAAAAACTTAATTACTTAATTATTCCTATGAAAATAAATGAGTCAAATGTAACATATGACCTGGATTTCCTTATCAAAATTCTGAATTCCCCAGTGGGTATTCTTTTATTTGTGCCAAATTGCAAGGTATAACTAACTGCATGAGATGGGGGGAAAATACCAAAGTAGCATTTAAAAGTCCCTTCCTTAAAGTTTGTGCTCTTTTTTAATTTTTCTCCCATCATATTTCTGATAAGTGTGCCTCTGCTAACAATCCCATTACAGACAGGCAGAACAATTTGTACTGACCCCAAAGGAGTTGTTGAATTCTTGAGAAAAAGCTTGGGTTGCTTTAAAAGGGGGTTGGGAGAGTTGGTATTTCAGGACATTTGTTTCTGTGCTTGTTGTGCACAGTTGATTAAGCCCCTCTTGAATGCACTAGAGACGAGTTTGGTCAGATGGAGCAATTTCTGATTGGAGGGAGGGCTTCTCATGAGACAGTTATCTTTGAACAGACAGATGGGAGTCTGTTACTGGGAGGGTACGGTAACCGTAGTTTGGTGTGTGGCAGGGATGCTGCAGTAGGAAGGAGCAAGCTGTAAGAGATGTGGATTAAATCAAAATTAATTGTATGTAATCCTTTTCAATTTCTTTATTATGAACTAGAAAATCATCAAAAATATGAATATTTCTACAAGGAAAGAAGAAATGATAAAAAAGGAATGTCCATGAAGCTGTGAATTCATTCCACATAGCTTGTTCACTTTGAAATACATTCAATTTAAGATGATAGTGCCCAATGACATTGCCCTATTTATCTGGATCCCTCTGAACACTATTCTGGTATCCTAAAAGTATTTGTTAATGTTTTGGAGACATTCTTTTCTGTCCTCTCATTTTTCCTTTTGCATAAGTATCCCTACCCCTGCTTCCAACTATCCTATCGTGAAATAAATCACTCCCTTGTAATGAAAGTGTAGATAGGCAAAGTAAATTTGTGTTGACCTGTCATGTCTGTTGATGCATTCTGTATTCACAATCCATCACCTTGCCACTAAGCGGTGGGATGTCCACTGCATCATCATCATCATCCTCATCATCCTCATCATCCTCATCTATCTGGAGTCAAGTTGGTCTTAGTATTGGTCGTAGTTTTCAAAGTTGTTTTCCTTTACTGCTATTGTCATTGCATAAATAGGTTTCTTGGTTCTTTTCATTTAACTCTGCATCTACACATAGGACTCCCTACGATATCCCATTATATTCACAGCCATTTTATGTTCAGCCATTTCCCCAATTAATGGAAACTCATTTGGTTTCCAGTTGCTTGCTTTAATAAAGAGTTCTTCAATACATATAGATACACACACATACATATACGTATACTATATACACACTACTATACATATACATATCTTTTCTCATTCTTTGGACTCTTTCATGGTATATGCCTAAGAGTCAGTCACAAAGGATATCCAAAATTTAGTGACTTGGGGGCATAGTTCCAAATTGCTTTTCAGGATGGTTGAATCATTTCATAGTTCCACCATGAGTACATTTGTGTGTTTATCTTCCCACATGTTCTCCAACAATTGGATTTTTTTCTTATTTGTCATCTTTGTCAATCTGATGAATCAGAATCAATCTTGCATTTCTCTTTTGTTGTTTTCCTGTTGTTTCAGTCATGCCCAACTCTTTATGACTCCATTTGGGGTTTTTTTTGGCAAAGATACTAGAATAGTTTGCCATGTCCTTGTCCAGCTTATTTTATAGATGAGGAAACTCAGACGAATAGAATTAAGTGCCTTGCCTATGGTCACATAGCCAGTATGCATCTGGGGCCAGATTTGAACTCGTGAAGATGAGTTTTCCTGACTTCCAGACCTGGCACTCCATCTGTGCCACCTAGCTGTCCTACATTTTAAACATTTTTTTTGTATTTCTTTTCTCTTTTTAACCTGTTTGCCTCAGTTTTCTCAATTGTAAAACAGGGATAATTATAATAATAGTGGTAGAACCTACCTTGCAGGGTCATAGTGAGTCTCAAATAAGATAATATTTACAAAAGCACTTAGCTTGGCACTGGGAAGCTATACAAAAATGCTTATTACCTTCCCCTATTCGATCTTTTTTAAAAACATTTTATTTCATTTTTCCCTTGTTATATTTTGATTCCTTTCCCCCTGTCTTATTAAATCTTCTCCTTTCTTTTTTAAATTTCTTTTTGAGAATTATCTGTTCATATCCTTTGGCCATTTATCTATTGTATAAATATTTATCAGAGAAATTTGATGCAAAGATATTTTCCTGATAACAACTTGCCTTTTAAAAGTACACCAACTAACAATGGTAATAATGGATACCCTTTCTTTACCCTTGATCTTACTGGAAAACCTTTAGTGTTTCTCAGTTGAATTTGATGCTTGCTCTTATTTTTAGATAAATACTATTTACCATACTAAGGAAAATTTTATTTTTTCTTCTCTTTCTGATATTTTTATATGAAAATATATTTTTTCAAGAATTTTTTTATACCTCCTGATATAATCATGATATTTTTATCACTTTTTGTTATTGATCTGGTATCTTATGTTTTTAGATTCCCTAATATTGAGACAGACCTACATTCTTGTTATTAACCCAACAGGGTTATATTGCAGAAACATTTTTAATATGTTGCAGACTCTTTGTTAGTATTTTATTAGATATTTTGCTTTGATATCCCATAGATTTACTGTTGTTTCAGTCACATCCCACTCTTTGTGACCTCATTTGGAATTTTCTTGCAGAGATATTGGAGTGGTTTGCTCATCTTACAGAAGAGGAAACTGAGGCAAACAGGTTTAAGTGATATCATACAGTTAACAAGTGTCTGAGGCCAGATTTGAACTCAGGAAGATGAATCTTCCTGACTCCAGGCCTGGCACTCTCTGTTGTGCCATCCATCAGCTGTCATCATTCCATAGACACATCAACATAAAGGTTTATTTCTATGACTTCTCTCTCCAACATTTAGGTATCAGGAGTATATTTGTCACATACAAATTTCATAGAGCACCGTCTTTTCCTCTTTTCTTCAAATAGTTTAGTAAAACTGAAGTTAGTTGTCCTTTGAATGTTTGATATAATTCACCTGCAAATCTGTATTTCCCTGAGTTCTATTTCCTCCCCTCTCCCTTTGGGAGGTCATTTATGGTTTGCTTAATTTATTTTTCTGGGGTTGGGTTATTTGTATTCTCTATTGCTCTGATAATCTGGATATTTTATAGTTTTCATTAAACATTCATCCATTTCATTTAAGCTATAATTTTTGCTGCCATGTGTGAGAAAATTGTTTCTAATGGTTTCCTTCATTTCTTCTTCATTTGGTTATAAATTATCCTTTTAAATACATGATTTTGTCAGTTTGGGTTCCCCTTCTGCTTCTATCAGTGTAGCTAGCATCGATCTATTTTATTAGTCTTTCTTCACCCTTCAAAGAATTCCAAGTTTTATTCCAATTGTGATTATCTTTGGTCTTCAGAATTTCTGTTTTTTTCTGTCTAGGATATATTTTGTCTTTTTTATTGTATTCCATATTCTTTGATCTAGTCTTCCTTTTTTTGTTAATATTCAGAGATAGAAAGGTTTCTTGAAGCAATATTTTTGCTGCACACCTAAAGTTTTAATATGTTGTCATACAGTTGTCATTTATTTAATGAAATTATCTATTTATTTCTCTCTCTGGTTCAGTTTTTGAGTCCCTGGGCCTTTAGGATTAGTCATTTAATTGCCATTTGTTTAAATCTTTACTGTAAATTAACTTTATTATAATCATTGCTATTGCATTGTGGTCAGTAAAGTATGCGTTTGACATTTCTGCTTTTATCACAAGCAATTTTGTTTTTGTAAAAGTGCACAAAACTTTTGTAAGATTATAGCTGAAAAACATTTATATTCAGTTCTATTCTCATTCAATAATTAACAAAGATTTATAATGTCTAACTTTTCTAAGCTTTCATGCAGATCTTTAATTTCCTTCTTACGTATTTTTTATGAAGTCAGCAATCATTTATTACATATTTACCTATATGCCAGACACTGTGCCAAGTACTTGGACCTACAAAGAAAGACAGAAAACAGCCCTTGATCTCATTCAAGGAGCTCATAATCTAATGGAGGAGACACAATATATGTAGGATAAATTGAAGATAATCTCAAAGGGAAGGCAATAAAATTAGGGGAAACTGGGAATAATGTCTTGGAGAAGGTAGGATTTTAGCTGAGACTTGAAGGAAGCCACCAGAGTCTGGAAGTGGAAACAATGAGAAAGAACATGATAAGTATAGGGATAATAAATGAAAATGCATGGAATCAGGAGATGTCTTGGTTAAGGAACAGTAAGGAGGACAGTGGCACTGACTCCTAGAGGGGAAACATGATGTAAAAAGACTAGAAATGTAGGAAGGGGCTAGGTTGCAGGAATTTTAAAAACAAAACAGGATTTTATATTTTATTCTTAAGGTAATAAGGATCCACTGGAATTTATTGACTACAAGAATGACACAATCAAACATGAACTTTAGGAAGATGAATTTGATAACTGAGTGGAGAATTAAAGTGGAAAAGACTTGTAGTAGGAAGAGCAATCAATAGGTTATTGAGACAGTCCAGGCATGAAGTGATGAGGGTCTATACTAGGGTGGTGACAGTATCAGAGGAGAGAATGGGGTATATGTGAGAAACATCGCAAGTCAACAGAACTTGACAATGGATTAGACATGGGGAGAGCTTAGGGAGAGAGTAAAGTGTCAAGGATGACAGCTAGGTTGCAAGCCTGGGTGACTAGGAGGATGATGGTGCCCTTAACAATCATAGGGAAATGAACAAAAGGGGAGTGATTTGAGGAAAAGATAAGTTCAGTTTTGCACATAATTGAGTTTGAAATGTCTGTCTAGTTCAAAACATCCAATAGGCAGTTGGAAACATCTATACATATGTAAACACTTAACGTTTACATTACACGTATGTATAAATGTATGTATATGTATATATATTGCTATTATTTTAAATTATCTATGGTATCTTTAAGTATAACATAGTTTCTCTGTTTATATTTAACCATGAAAAATTTATTGTCACTTTTTTTTTAAATTGTGATGATACCCTTACTTTAAAAAAAATTCACTTAAAGGATAATAAATTCTATTCTATCTGTCCCACAATTTTAACTCTCTATTAATTATTATGCTTCACATGTGTTTTTCACACTGTCTTTTATTTTATGGGCAAGTATGTGTCATTCACATTCACTGGCATGCTTAATAATTGTGTATTTCCTCTTATACTTTTACGTCTTTCCATACCATCCCCCATTTTACAAAGAAGGAGGTAGAAAAAGAGGAAAATGTGATGGTGATTTTAATGTATTTATAAAGTACTTCCTATGTGCCAGGCATTGCACTAAGAACTAGAAATACAAATATAAGAGAGAAAAATAGTTCCTGATTTTAAGAAGTTTACATTCAATGGAGGAAGACACTTATAAGGGATCTAGAAGAGTGTGTGGGTAATAGCAGGATCTGAAAAATGACTTTAAATGATGTGGAGCTTCTGGGCAAGATAAAATGAAAGTGCACCTATCAGAGACCAGGAACACAGGGGCAAAGTCCAGGTGATTCTACCTAGAGGGGATTTGGAAGGATGACTGGAGAGAGGCAGCATGGTCTAGAATGGCCAAGAAAGGATAAGGAGACCTGGTTCCAAGTAAGTTAAAGCAAAAAACTTGTGTATCAGAGACTAGGGACGTAAAGACAGAATCTCATAAACTAGGTTTGAAATGGTTTATTTTTGCCATTCTGCTGCTCCTCTGTTCAATAAACCCAGAATTTGATCTCTGGTTCTTACACTTTCCCCCTCTCTCTTTAATTGTCCGTAATGATCAACACTACTGATCTTTAATGCTCAACATTCCAAATGATGAAGCTTGATTGTGACCATTCCCTCCCCAGTTCAAATTCCTGTCTTCTATCCTCCCCTTTTCCTGTCCCTGCTTATATTCTTGTTGAGTTTAAAGTATTTCTAAACCAAATTCTGTAATATATTGATGTGAGTCCAGCCCTTTTTCATCTGATTCAGATAGAATGAGATCACATGATGCCTATTCCTACTACCCATTCCTCCATGCTTGTATACTCTTTTTATTGTGCTCACAATTCATATGAAAAAGTGCATTGCACCTCCTTCTTTATTTTCTTGTATATTCATTTTTATTTCCTTCTCTTTCCTCGCTGAAATCCAATCTCTGTATTTGTCTAATTTAACTCCCTTTATGACTATTGAAAAAATCAGAATACTGAAGAGACTTTTTTTCCCCCATTTCTCCCCCTTGGAATATAAGCCTACCCACAATTGCTTGACTTCTTGTAATTGTTCAAATGCATGTTCCTGCTAGTTTACTCTTGATTATTGGGTTTGCATGATACAGTTTCAATTCATGGCTGGTATTTTGAAGAGGAAACCTTGAGAGAATCTTCTAGTCTCTTAAATGTTCTTTTTTTTTCTTACTTTGTAAGATAATATTCAGCTTTTCAGGATGTGATTCTTCATTATAAGCTCTTCTCTTTTGAATTCTGGAATGTCATACTCCAAAATTTTTTTTTATTATGGTTGCTGTCATGATTATGTGATACAGGCTGAGATCACTTACTACTTGAACTGTTTCTTTCTGGCTACTCATGATTCTTGGAAGTCCTGAACTGTTTTTTTGCCTATGACATCACTATTTTCATTTGGACATTTCTTCAGGAGGTAGTTGGTAGATTCTTTCCATTTTTTCTTTGTCTTCAGGTTCTAATGGAACCTCAAGTGGAATGGAACCAAGTCTTTTTTAATGATTTTTTTCCTTTATGATTTCTTAAAGTATGATATTCAGATTTTTATGTGGTCATGGTTTCTGGGGAGGCTTATGATTTTTTAGATTATCCCTCCTTGATAAGATTTACAGATCAGTTTTTTAACAGTAAATAACACATTTTATTTTATTTTTTTTCAGTCTTTAGACATTGCTCTAATATTTCTTTTTATTTCATGGAGTCATCAAATTTTATTTGTTCCATTCTGTTTTTCAGGGAATCTATTAGTTAAGTAAAGTTTTCCAATTTATATCCTAAACTATTTATTGTCTTTACATTTTTTCCTTTTTGAACTCTAATTTCATTGTTTATCCTTTGCTTTCCTTCTTCCATTCAATCTTCTGGTTGGCTAAAATGGCTAAGCTATTTTTTTGAGACTCTTTTTCTAGTTGCTGTACTAATTGTCTCTTTTTATATTTGGACTCTTTTTAACTCATACTGTTTCTTGATCATGTTTGGCATTTTCATGTGTTTATTCGTGTTTTCAATTCAGCTCTTGGTTGGTGATTGTATTCTCAGGCCAGTAATTTCCAATACTGCTGGATGGATTGGGTAGTCCAAATAGTCTTTTCCTCTCTGTGGTTTGGATACCTCTGCAATTTCCAATCTGCATAAGGTGGCTGGTGCTAGGAGCTTCTCTGTTCTTCCATCTCTGCCTTCTTGTTTAACCTCCTGGTGGCCCACTATAAATGTAGACATTATACAGCATCTTCTTCCTTATTTTTGCAAGATCTTCAATGAGGAGTTTGTTCCCTCCATTGCTATGGACTTACCAGTAAGTTCAGAGGAATGTTAAGAGATCACGTTGATCTTAGGACCCTTACAGAGCCCTTCTGGCACTTAGAGACCAAGACATGAGTTTACCCTCCACTCAAAATATCTTGATGAGTTCGCATTCTCTGTGCAATGATCAACTCAGAATGGTTGTATCTCCTAATGGGACCTGGATTCAGGTGCCTGATTCTGATGTGCCTGTTCAGAGTTCAGCCTGCAGTCAGGGTTATTTGAAGGTATTATTGCTGGTTCCCATCCTTGACTTCCTTCTGCTCATTTTTGATGCTTCTATTTTTTTTAACCCAAGTTGGGATGTCTTCCCAAAGGTGACCCATCTACCAGTCTCTGTCATCTTTTGTCTGCTTTTTCATGTAGTTCTGAACTGGTTGGAGGAGTTTACATTTGATTCTTTTGTATTTTTTGTCATTGGCCTTTTGGGGGCCATTTGCATCTATTTGCTAGAGTTTATGTGGGAGAGCTGGGCTTCTTCATGACCTTTCATAATGCCATTTTAACCACAAGATCTCTATTCTTAAGGACTGTCAATAACAAGAACTGAGGATCAAGAATTAGCCCAAACCTTAGAAGTTTAAACTTAGAGATTTAGTTCCTACTCCTTCATTTTATAGATAACTAAACTTGATACCTGAGATGATAAATAATCTTCCCAAGTCATGATGATAGTATGTACCATAGCAGTCATTAGACTCCAAGGTTCCCTAAGTCCATGTCAAAATGCCCTATTGATTATCCCATGTTGCTTCAAGTGCCCCAGTTTTGCTTTGTTTTTTTCTGTCCTTGAGACAAACCAACCATTTCTTTTTTCCTTTAAGAAGTAAACTGAATTTACCTACAAAATCCAAGTCAAATAAATATTGATAATCCAGTTAAAAGAAAAGATCATTGCTAGTAAAGAAAAGGGCAGTGGGCTTTCTTTGGCTAGGATATTCAAATCATATGCCCATGCAGCTGCTTAACTGACCATTATAATTTTCCTTTGAGGAAATAATGAACAATTATGTCTAAACACATAACATGATAGAATCTAGAGTCTTCTGGAAAATTACATTAAAAAAAATCACTTGCCTTAATTATCTATGAGTTTTCATTCAAGTAAAGCAAATAATTGTTATTCAGATTGCCTGGGTTCTCATCTTTATTAAATGTGTATAAAGTACATACATACCCACCCACAAGATTTTTTTCTATTTTGCTCATCCAGTTGCATATTCAGCAGACGTCCCCATGGTGAAAATGTGAGTTTATGATTCAGATGTATGTGGTCAAGAGGACAAAGAAGGAAGGTTCCCTTTTACCCACTCACATTTCAGGATGAGATTTCTGAAAATTGGATAAAATATTCCTTGTGGTACTCAGGATGAAATTTCTTGTTTTTCAAAGGTCATAGGTCTTCTTCCTAAGAGCTTCAAGTTTAAAATATTAAAATATAACAAGACTTCCTTGGGTAAAATAAAAGAGAAAGATGGATCTAAAGGACCCATTTAAGTCAGTTGGTTCCCCTGATGCCCAACTTTTAGAGAGAAATATCCATCGCACTTGACATTTTTTGAGCTTACCGTTAAGTCTTGTGTGCCATTTATTTAATGGAGCAAATGAGTATTTTATGTGAACAAAAGCTAAATTTCCTAGGAGTAGCATTATTTATGCCATCATGTGAGTCAATGGGTGTTTTCCTGCTGTTATGTGGGTTGTCTTACTTTATGATTGGCGTAGAAGTAAATGATCTCTTAATGCTGTTAATACTGTTCCAGAATTCATGTGTAGATGAAAGGAAGAACACATATTGTGCAAGATAATGCAGAAACCCTTTTCAGTTCCACTGGCTTGGTGAGTTAGGTTCTTCAGGAACAAATTGCTCAGTAAAGAAATTGGCTCACCCTTGTCAAAACACAACAGGGTAATAACTGCCCAAAGTGCTCTAGTTTGCTCTTTGAACTTTTTTTTATTGTGTATATGTGTGTGTGTGTTAGTGTGTGTGTGTGTGTGTGTGTGTATGGAGATGGGGGGTGGAGGTTGTACTGTATATAAATCACATGATCATTAACAATGAGTTGTATCCTATAAGTGGGGGAGGGAGTCATGATAAAGGGGGAGAAAGAATCCAACTTATGGAAAAGTTGGGGTTCAAGGTCCCATTGTTCACACAGGAGTCTTTTAGCATTACATCTGCCACCACACCATTGACCACACCCCTCTCACATCTTTAAAGAAACTCCACTAGTCATATAAATATGTAAATATTTGCTTTTATTATTATTTGGATGCATCTGGAATGTTATTAATGTAGGGACCCAGACTTCTTATTTTATATAATTTATTCATATTTATTTTTATATTTGTATATTATTTATGTAATTTTATATAATTCTTGCCTGTAATTTTCCTTAAAAATTGTTAGGGAGTAGAAGTGGCTATCAGGTATATTAGGGGTTTTTGTTTCTGGGGTGCCTGGCTACTAATGGGGCTATCCATCTCTTATCTCTCATTCTGGTTATAGGAACCAGCTTTTTTTATGCACACATGCCATGGAATCATAGATTCATAGCTCAAAGGGAAAAATGCTGATCTGGACTATATATAATTATATAATTTTCATCCAGTTAATTTTTTCAACACGGATAATTAGATATTATCTATTAAATTTTGCTGAATAGGCAGGGATGCATGGCAAGGACCAGTTCAATTACTATAACATATGCATTTGGAGAATTTTTCAATTATAGCAAGCTCCTTTATTTGGACATTTGCATAGGATACTATCTATGATACTGGAAAATACATTAGGTGAGCACAGACATGGATTCATAAAGCATCTATCCTGTCATCAGTGTAGAGAACTTCCAATGTAGGAAGTTCATATTCATCCATGACTAAATCATAAGTTCCAGGGAATGGCTTGCAAGGTTAAAGGTTAAATGAATTGCACAGGAAAAAGTTAGAAGTAGGATTCATATGCATATATTTGCATATATATGTTATATATACATATGTGTTATATATATGCATATATCTACACTTAACATATAACTAGGTGTCAATATGTAGTCAATAATTGGACAGTTATCTCCATTGTAGCATGTGTCAGTCTTTTATGATTCTGAGATGAGCTTCCATGGAGACACCTTATCTTGAAGATACTCAAGTTTGTGTTTTGATCTGTAGAGCCAAACACTTTCTTAAAATCGTAAACTACAGACAGAGCAGCATTGTATTTTCTCTACTTCACCCTTTTTCTTATTTCTGCGACTATGAAGAAGCATAAAAAAACCTAGCCTAGACTTTAATTTCTGAATGGGTGTTGCCTCAAATACACTAGACTTTAGCTTAAAAAGCCCCCACTACATCCAGAGCCATCACCAATTATCTTGACCTTTGTCTTGTCACTGGACTCTGATGTCTGTGGAAGAAAGAGTGAGTCTGATGGCTTTGCATAGCCCTACTTCACTTAAATCCAATTCACTTGGAAATCAAGACATCCCCCTCCTGATATCACGGGTCCTCTTTGAGAATGAAGGATGGACAACAAGAGAAATTCATCTATAAAACCACATATTTCTTTCTCATATTTTCACTGAAACCTTTGATAGACCATTCTTCTACACATTTCTTGGAGATCAGTGAGGGAAAGAGGGTAGGAAAGCATTGTTCCAAGATCTTTTTTCCATTCCAGGCATTTGAATGGGAAGATTTTTCTCCCCCACTGTTGTAAAGGTAGCTAAAAATGGAAGCAAGTGATTGCAACTTGGTAGAGCTAAGAGGCAGGGCAAACGTTTTTTGATTTTTCAGGAAGTAGCCATAACACTGCTCTGCAGAGCAGTGAGATGATTGGAGGCCAGACTGGGTTTAATGAGAATGGAAGCATGGAAAGTGAGCTAATAGGAGTGAGTAGAGAATATGGAAGCCCCAGCTTTGTTTCAGGAACAGCCAAAATAAAATGATTTTTAGAGAAGTGGCTTCACAGAGTCAATGAGTATTAGTAAGTGTGGGACAGAAACTCCCATCCTTCATGCTGTGATGACTGTTTGGGAAGAAAGAGTAGAAAGGGGGAACGAACATGGAGCCTGAGATCCCTCAGTGACAGGGGCTTGTAGTGAATTTCTTTTCCTAGGTTGGTAACTATGGGATATGGGATGGGTACAAGTAGTAGGTAGGACTTGTGGTCTAGTTGCTGATACATCCTTCACTCCTCTGCACAGGTCAGTATGAAGTGAGCAATGATGATAAACATAAAATCAGATTCTGTCCAATGGCAGTATAAATGTATTAAGAGATCTCTCTTGAGATAACTTGAGAGAAGGGGAGCAGATATGGAGGTAATACAGCTAGTCATGTTTCACACGCTTAGGTGATTGGCTGAATCAAAGAGAGAACTGTCTTGGGAAGAGCACTGGGCTCATTAGAAGACCAAGGTTCAAATCCCAATTCTAGTTTTTAATAGTTAAGGGACCTTAAGCAAGTCACTTGACTTGTCTGAATCTTAGGTCTTTTTTTTTTCCATTTATAAAACTGAGTTAATAGTACTTTCATTATTTTCTTCATAGGATTGTGATGAAGAAATTGCTTTGTAAAGTATATAAATATGAATGATTAGTTATCGTAGGTCAGCATTGTAATATAGCAGTCAAAAAAGAAAAGCTATGCAATCTTAAGCTCCATGAAGCAGGGTAAACCTTTCAGAAATGTTGAAGGGAAAGTGCCATTGTGCTCTGCCCTCCTCACACCTCATCTGGAACATTGTATTCAATTCTGGGCACCACATTTTAAGAGGAACATTGATAAACTAGAGAGTGTCCAGAAGTGGGGAAACCAGAAAGGTGAAGGCTCTTAAGTTCATTTCTTCTGAGGATTGGTTAGAGAAACAAATGATGTTTTAGCCTGATAGAGAATACTCAGGGGAGATAAACAAATACTCAGGGGAGATATAATATACATCTTTAATCAGATCATAACATGAAGGCCTGGGTCTCTATCCTACACTTACTGATACTCATCGACTCTGAGGCCATTTCTGATCATTTTATTCAGGCTATCTCTGAAACAAATAAATTTGGAGCTTCCTGATTCTGCACTCATTTATCTTATTATCTCTCCTTTCATGCTGCCATACTCTAAACCTAGTCTGACTTCCAGTCATTTCACTGTTCTATAGATCAGTGTTATGGCTACTTCCTAAAAACAACCCCAAGAAACCTAGACCCTACTTCCTACTAAATTGCAACCACTTTCTCCCATTTTTAGCTACCTTTGGAAAAAGTGTGAGAGGGATAGCATGTGGAAGCGGGTTTATATCTGTTCTTATTGAACCCAGAGGTGAGGTGATAATTTGTATCACAGAAGTCATTTTAGGGTAGAAGTCAGGAAACACCTTTTCACAATCAGAATGGCCCACCAATGGAATGGGCTGCCTAGAGTGGTGGTGGGTGCCCATTCTTTGGGAGATCTTTAAGCAGAGACAGATAACCACTTGTCAAATCTGCTATCATTTAGACTGGATGACCACCAAGGTCCCTTCCAAATACCAAATTCTGTGATTCTGAGGTTTGGGAGAGGGATACAAAACCCTTGAACTGGTTCTGTGAACCCTATAGGCATTATTCTGTGCAGAGAGATTGGAGAGATATTGATTAGTACAGAACCTACCACCAGGTCAGGTGTTTAAACTGTATAGTTCCTGAAATTATAATCAAAACTGAAGGTATATTATGTAGGTTGTTTCATTAATTTTTTTTATTAAAAACTCCTACCTTTCAGTAATGTTGATGATATTTCTTCTTTCCTCTTTAGAGAAAATGATTAGAAAATCAAGTGGAACAAATTGACCTATACCTCAGAGATAAATAAAAAGAAAAAAAAAATTAACTCCAGAAGAATTATTTGCATGGTCTAGCAATTTTTAGCGTTTTGGGATTCAAGAGGGGCTTAGGAGGGAAAATAGTTTGGTGAATTTAAGAGATGAGAGGATGAGGGAGGTAAATTGAAAATATAGTTATAAAATAGATTTCAGTACCCATCCTAGGAATGGTGCTGAATTCCCAGAATACTGGGAATTCCTTTAGAAAATATTATAATAGACAAATTATCTTCTTTTTTAAAAAGAAAATTGATCTCATCAAATTCTAAGACTAAGCATTTCTCCCCTGTAAGAAAAAGTATTTGTCAAGTTTTTAAAATATCTTTTATTGATTCTGAATCAAGATGAAGTATATAGATTTATGTCTAGATAGCATAGGAGTAAGTGTGGTCATTTGTCTTCTGAGACTGACGGTCATTCAGTCCCTGATCGAATGAATTCAGTGAGCTCCCATATCTTGGTGTTTGTGTGCTTTATGGAAATGTTGACCTTGAGCAGGCTGTAATTTTCTATCCCTGTGATAAGAGGTGGCTATTTCTTAGCTTGGTTCTTCTGGATGGAGGAAGGATGCTATCCCAATATTTAATCTAATGAGAAGAGCTGTGTATTTTGTTCCAGAAAGAAAATGTACTCAGTGAACATGGCAAGTGCTGTATTCTCCAGACATAAAAAGCACGTTGTATCTTTTTTATAGTCTTCCTATGTCACCATGCAATCCATTCCCGGTACACAATGGCCAATTTAATAAGGGTCAGAGGATTGTTTTTAAATTGAACTCATATAACCTGGTGCATTTTTATTTGCTATGTTTTGTTTTGTTTGCTCTATTTTGTTTTTCTCTACATGACACTAGAATATCTGAATTCCACCTCCCTTACACACACACACACACACACACACACACACACACACAAAATATTTCCCTGGTAGCATTGGTGGTATTTAAACTCAGCCAACGAATGTGAGATCTATCACCTTTCAATCAATCAACAGACATTTATTAAGCACCTGTTATGAACCAAGCTAGGCACAAAGGATACAAAAACATAAAGAGCTTACATTCTATGGAGATAAAAAATAGACATATGTAATGATATACAAAGAATATAAAATTATAATAGAAGTTATGCCTACGTATCGTGCAAGGAAAGCAATAGTACTTAGATCAAATAGATCAAAAGAGGCTTCATGTAGAAGATGGTGCTTAAATGGAGCTTGAGAGGAACCTAAGGATATTCTCAGAAGCTAAAATTGGAGGAAGTATAATTCTATGTGTTGTAGACAGCCCACCTGTGCAAAGTCACTGAGATGGATGATAAGAGGGGATGAGGTATGAGGGGATAGCAAAGATCGTTTGTCTACTGTAGAGTATATAAGGGAGTGGAATGCCAGGTTGGGACCATGTTGTAGATGCTAAAGAGAGACATTTCTATTTGGATACAGAAGTAATAGGGAGCCACTGCTGTTTCTTAAGCAGGAGAATAATAGTCTGTCTTATACATTAGCAAAAATCACTGGCATGGCTCTGAAGAATTGCCTGGAGAGGGGGAAAAGAGTCAGTGAGAAAGTTATTATGATAGCCTAAGTGAAGGGTGGCTGGAACTAAGATGGCAAACCTTCAGCATAAAGAACGGGAAGTGGGGACAGGTACAAGAAGAGTTGTGAACAGAAAGTCATTTTTCTCATTCTGAGTCCTAAAGATTTTCAAAATCATTTTGTTTTCATTTAGAGTTACTCCCAAAATGAGTTAAGGTCCACAATTTGAAAAATACTGCATTCGAAATAATGTATTATATCCTGCTGAGAAGACATCTTAGAAAATTAATGAAGGTGAAACACAAATTAAAACATTAACAAGAAGGAAATGGAGCAAGTCTTTAAGTGACTAAAATACAACAATAACTCATAATCGTATAGGCTTTTAACATTTACAAAGCACATCTCTCGTGTCAATCCTATGCAATAGAATTTAGGCACCACCATCCTCATTTTCCGCATGAAATAACTGAGCCTTAGACAGACTACCCAGCCAGGTAGAATCACAGCTGAGATTTCAATGCAGATCTCCTGAAGCAGTATTTTATTTTCACCTTAGGAGACTTTTTTCCATAATAAAAACAGCTTCAACGTAATGATGAATTATTCATGTGCTTTTACAAATTTTTTTTTTTTTTGCTTAGCCTTCCAACTTAATATAGCATGGTAGCTGAAACTGTGTGCAGTTAATGTTTTTATGTGCCCTACTGCGGTGCTTTCAGGTGGAGATTACAAATAAAAAGTGACAACATTTTAAATATTTTCGTCTAGAGATATTAGAAAGATAACGTAAGAAGTCAGCTCAGTAGCAAGGATGTAGAGTGAGGAGAGAAATGTACCGAACATCTTAGGGTACCATTAACCAGATTTCTCTTTCTCTGCCTCAGTTACCCTACCTGAAATATGAGTGGATTGAGCTAGAAGACCTCAGGGTTCCTGTATGTCTTAACATGCCATGTTTTATATCCTTGTGGCTGAAATGAACTCAGGGACATGAAAGCATGTTTTCTCTCTGTGTCTTCCTTTTTTTTGCAGACTAATACTTGCATGATGCTCCCTTTGAGGTCAGTGGGAGCTCTTTGAAGACCCACAGAGTAAGAACAGAGCTGACAGCCTAACCCAGTGGTTTCACCGTAATGCATTTGCCACAATTAGGAGCTAGGCAAAAAGAAAATCAGAGAAAATTGGTTAAGGCTTTCAAGGGCTAGAACTCATCTGTCTTAATTTCATGGGGTTTTTTTCGGGGGGAGGAATGAAGGGGGAGATATAGGGAGAAGGGAAGCAATCATGGTCAAACAGCTAACAAGTGACTGAGGCCAGATCTGAACTCCAGGGTTGGTGCTCTGTGCCACCTAGCTGCCCCTTAATTTATACTTAAAAAAATTTACCTATATACAGGGTATCTCAAAAGTCTTAGTGTTATTTTAAGCTTTGATAGTGTAATAGGGATGTTCCCAGGTACCTTGTATACTTTAGAATTTATTTTGCATAATGGATAGAACCAGGATGTGACATCAGAAAGATCCAGGCTCAAATTCTGCCTTTGCCATTAACTAGCTGTGTGTCACTTTAATCAATTCTCAATCAACAAGCATTTATATACTTGGCACTCTGCTAAGCTCTTTCTAGGCTTCACTTACCTCATCTGTACAATGGGGAGAGTAATATCCATAGGATGCCTCGTAAAGTTGTTAAAGTTAAATAAGATAGGTAATACAGGTAGCAAGATGGTGAGAGAGCTGGACCTTGAGTTAGGAAGATTTTACCTCACATCCTATCTCAGATACTAGCTATGTGATCCTGGGCAAGTTGCTGTCTGCCTCATTTTACTCATCTGTAAAACAGAGATAACATTAGTACTTCTCTCTCAAGGTGAAATGAGATGATATTTGTAAAGTGCCTTGCAAGCCTTAAGGTGTAATGTAAATGCTAATTGTTAATAATAATACAAGTAAAGCACTTTGTAAACTTTAAAGCAAGGTATAAATGGTTTCTTGGTTATGGTTTATTAGTTACCATTATTTGCAATGAACATAACAGGTTGAAGGAAAAGGTGATTTGACATCTTGACTGTCAGGAATGAAAGTTAGGAGTACTAGACTAAGTTCTTATCTTCATCTAAAGCTATAGTTACTCAAAGTCCAAATGGTCCCTTTTGTATATTCAGACTTCTCAGTTCTAATGAAAACCAAATAACTGTAATGACTAGAACTCTGATCCTGGAGGAAGAAGACCTAGGTTTAAATCCAGGTCGGGCACTTGGCTGTGTAACACTGGATGGGTCATTTAACCGCTTTGACCATCAATTTCCTCATCTATAGAATAGAGATAATAATAGCGATGACCTCCCAGGGTTGTTGTGGGGATGAAATGAGATTTTTTTTTTTCAAAGTGCTTTGCAAACCTTGAAATACTATATAAATACTATCTATTAAGAATATTATCAATTCTTTTTTGCTCAAAAATAGTGGTTATATAGATGATAAAAAATCAGACATGGTCTCTTGCTTTAAGAGACATGCAATCTAATAGGGGAATAGGAAAAAAAAGGCAGATTGTATAGACAAAGGAATGATAGGATGTACTTGTGCCATAATTACAAAGATGTCTGGGTCATATATCTATTACCTGGGGACCAGCTTAGCTAACTTAAACAGTTTAGCACATTGTGGGCTATAGATGGATGAATATGTTGACCACAGTAATTCTCAAATACCATCGATATCAAAGAGTACCTACTGTCCGCATTGGTGGAAGGAGCGAAGAAATCACAGGTCTGTGGTGTATTATGGAACAAAAACATAAAGATACTTTGAAGAGTGGCAAATGGTGAGCAATTCAGGGATTTTGCTGATAGATGGAAGGATAATAGCTAGTGTTAATAATTCTAGGTATATACACATAATCTTAGCATATTCCAAATGGAAACCTTAGATCAAGGAAGCTTGTTATTTCTTTGTCTTTGTTGTCAATCCAATTTTTAAAAAAATCTTATTAAAATTATTATTGCTTATTTTATAATTATATTTATAATTTTTATATAACTTGTAATTAATACTTATTATAAGTAGGTTCTTGGGTCTCAGAAATAAATGCATTCCTTCTTAGGCTAGCTTGTTCATATGATGAAATATCTGGCAATTATGGATATGGTTATGGAATATCTGGCAACTAATGGATTATATGAATCCATCATACGAATTCATTCTTGGATTTATTTTGTATCTTTAACCCCCATAGATGATGTTGGCCACTTCCCTGATCCTTTTCACTAATAAAGATCAGGAATGGACAATCTCATGCTCACCCTTACTGGCTCAAACATACATACGCAGACTTACTGGCTCCCTCCCATAACAAGAGACTCTTAGAGGAAGAGGTAAGCTCCCTATGGCTCTCAGATTCCCGACTACGTGTAATCACTAGTTCAGTCCCTTTTGTGAATAGTGGGGTTCATCTAATTAGTCTAGACATGTCATCTGTGTGGATTTATTTCATTAGTCTCTTGGCTCAGCCTCAACCCATTAGAAGAATTCTGCCTTCCTCCTTTCATGCTACCTTTCCAGTCAATCACACTAACAGAATATACTGGAGTCCTTCACCTCTACATGATTTGCTATTATACCCACAGAAGCGAAAGTAACAAGATCAAAGATATTAAAACTACCATGTGGGCTGCATGCCCATGGCTTCTCCTAGACCCAGGGGACTGTTAAACAATATATAGATATATCTTAAACCAGGAATTATTAACAGTTCAAGGACTTAGACTCAGACCTCCCCACCACACTCTCCCACTGTGAGCTAGCAAATGTCTGCAGTATTATTCTATTTGTACCCTACTGGAAGGTCAGTATTCAGTCAATGGAAGAATGCAGGACATGGGGACTGGCTCCTCTTCTGTCTTTTCCCCCTCTATCTCTGTCCTATCATTCACTAGGACTTCTTCTGATCCTACTGTCTCACTACTTCTCCGGACAAAAGAATCCTCAGCTCTGTTGTTCAGAAGCCCCATGGATTATCACTCCTTATTCATCTTTACTGGAATGCTGAAGTTCAAAACCAGGGAAGGGCCAGACATAGAGGAAGATTTTCTCATACCAAGCATTTTCCTTTTTAGTCCTTAAACTCCAGATTTCTTCCATCCCTGTCCCTTCCCTTATTTTCATATCATAAACTTGTGGCTATGCCCAGAAAGCATTTTGGGCGCAGTCAATGTGAAATTTGGGCCTATATCTAGCTCTATTGTCCTCCCCTGCTCCAGTGAAACACTAAAAACAAGTTAAAAATGATGTACTATTAAAGGTTATCTACAATCTGACAAACTAAATACTTTGTGAGACACTGGATCTGGAGTCCAAAGACCTTCATTTAAATCTCATTCCTTTCGCTTTTTAAGACACATTTCTCCGAGCCTCAGTTTTTTGTTTGTCAAATGAGGGAGCAGGCCTAGATGGAGTTCTTTCCAGCTATAAATCTATATGACCTTTGAAGTTACTCTTCTAAAAAAGAGAGTGAAGAGGAGGGGCAACCACAAAAACAAAAACGTTTTAAAACCTAAGTTATTTCTTGTTTCTTTGAAAGTTTGTATTCATGTATTTTTCTATTGGTGATAATGACCTCTGAGTTTTTCAGCAAAAACTATCTTAGGAATGCTAAGTAGATATAACTCAGCTCACTCAGTCTCCCCTTGGTCCATGGCCAAGCCATTTGGAAGAGCTCCAAAAAGTAGGTAATGCCCTTCTCTACTTTTCCTTCTGCTGTCACTAGCCTGGAATGCCCTTCTTCCTCACTTGTGCCTCGTGATATCTTGGATTCCTTCAAGGCTCAGCTAAGGTGCCGCATGCTATAGAAAGTTTGTCTTAATTCCCTCCTCCCACCACAACCGCTACTATGTTTTCCACAGAATATCTTGCATCTATTTTGTATTTAATTGTCTCTATAAGTGTTGTTCATACCCTTCTGCCCTATTGCCTGACAAAATGTGAACTTCTTGAAAGTGTGGAGGCTGTTTTGTTTTTATTTCAGTTTCATATCAGTGCCTAGCACATAGTAGGCTCTTTATAATAGCTTGATGAAATAATAAATAAAATAACTCTACAAAGCCTTAAACTTAATCTAAATTCAGGGTTAGACAATTACTTTCTTGTGAGTCCACCATATATTTAATTTCCTTTGAGTCAAGGAGGCGGTAGAAACATTAGACCAAAAGGTAGGTGGTATGTGATCTGTGTTCATCCTTACTTGCCGAAGAAGACCATGCCATCAGAGAAATGGTGACATGACTTGCACTTGACTTTGTTTTGAGTGAGGGAGGACTGTGCAGGTCACCAGGCTCACTTCTCCTCCAGAGCCATCTGATTCATCAGGATGATGGAGATGGTATGTGATTTAATCAGCTGTCAAAGATAAGAGTATTAAATACTTTGGGACTTAGTCCCTGCTCTCCTTTTTGACTCTAGGAAAGTCATTTAGACTTTGAGCTTCATAGTTTGGAAGGGAATGTGATTAACTCTAAAGGAGTACTAGAATAAGAATCTGGAGACCTAGATTTTTTTTCTTCCACTAATTAGCTGCATGGCCTTGGGCAAAGTATTTAACTTCTTTGGAATTTCAAGGTTGGACCTTAGAGGTCATCTGGTGAAACACCTACCTGAAGCAGGAATTTCCTCTGTAATTAAATAGGTTGTCATTTAGATTGTTCGTGTAGAATTTAAGTGACAAGTTGATCACTACCTACCAAGGCAGTTTATTCTATTGATGGAAAAATTTAAAAAAAAAATCCAGTCTCAATCTGCCTCTCTGTGACTTCTACCTAGTGGCCCTAATTTTACTTTCTGGGGACAAGTAGAGAAAGTCCAGTATTTCTTCCCCATGCCAGTACTTGAAATATTTGATGATACCAAATATCCCCTTATGTTTTCCCTTTAGTCCAGGCTTTACATACCTATTCTTTCAACAGATCCACATATGGCTTGGTGTCCACTCTTCTCATAACTTTCAGCACCTTTCCCTAGATCTTCCCCTTCCAGTTGGTCAATGTCTTTTCTAAAATGTGGCCTCGAATGTGAAACCCTAGATATGACTTGACCAGAAAGAAGACAGAAGGACACTTGTGTTCCTTGTTCTGGACTGTGATTTCTTCATGTAGCCTAAGAGTCACTTTTCTGGCCACCTTATCAATATTCCTCACCTGTGACAGCCCATCTCTGCCCTCATGTTTGTCCACTGACTCTTGCCCAGGCCTTGCATCGCTGCCTCTTCACCTCTGCCATCTCAAACCCTTCATTTCCTCCAAAACTCAGCTCAAGTGCCACCTTCTCTGATTCCATTCCTGATACCCCCAGCTGCTACAATAATCTTGTACATATTTTGTTTATATTTTGTACTTATATATGTGCATGTTGGGTCTCCTGATAGAATGCCTGATTTCCGCTAAAATTCATGTCTTATTTTCCTCTTAAAACTATTTAAAAAAATCTCCTCTAATCACTTCACAAAGTGATGCTCCAATGAAATAGTGTATAGAAAAGGACTTTAAAAA
This sequence comes from Bettongia penicillata ogilbyi, assembly GCA_023548195.1. Taxonomy (NCBI): domain Eukaryota; kingdom Metazoa; phylum Chordata; class Mammalia; order Diprotodontia; family Potoroidae; genus Bettongia; species Bettongia penicillata. The sequence continues at coordinate 233,815 of JAJHZJ010000676.1, forward strand.
ATAACATGCCGTTAAACTTATGAAAGAAGGAAGGGAAAATGGAAGGGATGGAGGGAGAGAAGGAAGGAAGGAACAAAAGAAGGAAGGAAAGAGGAAAGAAGAAAAAAAGAAGGAAGAAAGTTGTAAGACATGCTTTTAAATTTATTCTACATTACTTACACTTTCTCCAAGTCTGGACAATAAACAAAACAATCGTTCAGTTCCTAGTGGCAGCATTTGCTATTTCCAAGGTGTAAATGTTCACATTGAAAACCTGACAATCAACTGTAGCTGTTTGTGCTGGCTCCAGCACGTCACTGCACCCTCAAATCTACCCAAGAGATTTCTTCCTCTGAAGTCTCCTTTGGACAGTTGGCCTTTGCAAATTGAACTTTTTGTGAATCTCTATCATTTGACAGCAAACTCCTTCTCGGTGTAACAGTCCCTTTATCCTCATCCTTTGATACCTCATTGGTCTTTCTATGCTTTTCATAGATAAGACCATTAAGTACTACTACCATCGTATGTTCGATGCATGATGAACGTTATTTGAAAACATCAAACTGAAAGGGTGCAACATGACTCCAATCCATTCTTAACACTAATGGGGTCAAACACAGATAGAAACCAGGCCACTAAACCATAGATAATGACCCATGCTGGTGCATATTGACTTAGAACACCACATATTTACATTATCTATATTTTATTGTATTTTTATTTAGTTAGATTTTATTAAATATTTCCCAATTATATTTTCTTCTGTCCCAAGCACTGCAGATCCAATGTCCACAGGTTGTGTATTTTACACCTCCACCCACAGAACTTTCAAAGTCATATTCCTAAAACACAAAACTTACTACATCTCTTCCCTGCTCAATATGCTCTGGTGACTCCCTCTTACCTCTAGGATCAAGTACAGAATTCTCTTTTTGGCAGTTACAGTCCTTTGCCACCTATCTATAATATCCCTTTCCAGCTTTATGCATACTCCATTTGATTAATTCTGCAATCTAGATAAAGTCACCTTCCTATTGTTACATACATATGACATTTTTCTTGTCATAATCATCCTTTGCTCTTCCACATGCCAGTAGGGCACTCCCTCCCCACTCCCATCCCCTAGAATTCCTAGTTTCCTTCAACAAGTCCCAAAACTACTTGAGGCCTTTTTCTTCTCTGTCTCCCCTTCCCCTCCTATTGCTACCTGCTCACTCATCCCCACTGCCAAAAACTTGTACATATATCACATGTGTTGCTTTTTCATATGCTCTTGCATGCATGTTTGTGATTGTCCCAAATAGAATGTAAACTTCTTGAGGGCTATCTCATTGTGTAGTCTGTGTTCTTCTAGAGTCTGTTTCATAGTAAGGGCTTAATAAATTCTTCCTGATTGGTTGATGACAGTGGTACACATATTGGAGAAGAGTATAGCACTGCATAACTTTCTCCAGCTTTCAGATGCCTCACTTGTTACGTTGAATGAGTATAGAATGGGGCATCCTGCCACTCTCTGGAGGTGCCAAAACATGTGTTCAGTCCTTTTCTTTTATAGATCTGTCAACCTTTCTCAGAAAAGCATTGACTCCTGTCCAAAGCCATCCAATTTACCCTTTCTCCATCTTTAGCTCACCAGTGATGCATTTATTTATTTCATATATCCAAGATTAAGGACTTTCAAGAATTCTTTGCCAGTGACATGATTTTAAAAGTCTCTGTTTATTATAACTTAAGTGTGGTGTTTCTTTTCCAACTGCTGTTCAAATTTTCTTCATTGCTAGAAAATCATGCCATTTCTTTAATCCCATGTATGGTATTCATTCAAACCTAGCAAACCAGAATTACTATCATTGAAATGGGAAGGAAATGTGCTTCACAATATCTATCACAGGCCTCTGTCTTTACTAGGGGGCCATTTTATCTTTTCAACCAACCACTAGCTTTCCTTCCTGTCTCTGTAGCATATGACTGCTCCAAGTGAGCGTTAGAACTCAGCTTGGTGCCTGCCACTGGATGGCTATTTTCAGTTAGAATCATATCATTTGATCATTGCAGATTTAGAATTTTAGTTAAATATCCTTTCATTGGTAAATCTGAGGACTGAGAAAACATCAGCCAGACTTTCAGTAATTCTGTTTTTTATTACTTCATAAAATGTAATATTTGCTTTTTAATTGTTAATGATAACTTTTCATTTTCATTTCCCAATATATCACTTCTCACTCCCCCTCCAAGAGAGACATTCCTTATAATACAGAACTAAACAGAATAAAAACCAGTATAACAAAACTGACCAACACATCAGCCAAGTCCACCATGACATGCGATGTTCCAGATTCATAGTCTACTCCCACCCCTGCCTTTGCAGAGAATGGAGAGGCACATTTTCAAGCTCTGTTTAGCATTAGAGCACTTCACAATTTGACTCTTGTATATATTTCCAGCCTTATTTCACATTCCCTTTCCTGATACACTTTACTTTCTGTGACCAAACTGGCCAACTTGATCTCCCCCATATACAACATCCTATCTCTCAACTCCATGATTTTGTACAGACCTGAAATGTTATCCCTCCTTAGCACTATTTTTCTCCCTTAATTTCTAGGTCCCTTCAGACCTCAGCTTGAGTGCTACATCCTCCATAAAGACTTTCTTGGCCTCCCCAGTCATTCTTGCTTCTTTTCATAACTCTTTGTGTGTGTGCACATATATATATATACACACACATACATGTATACATATGTGTGTACATGTGTATGTGTGTATATTATGAATATATGTATATATATGTATATGTGTGTATTCTTTATTTACTTACTTTTGTATATATCATATCCCCTCAGGGGAATGTTAAGTACCTTGAAAACAAAGACTAATTCTGTTTTTGTTTCTGCTCTATGTGAGAGAAAGTTACAGTCCTACATTTGTCACACATATCTAGCACGGAGTTGGTATTTACCAAGTGCTCATTGAGATGCATAGATTTGGGAGAGACTTTCATTCAGGGGGCAGAGTTGATAACTGAAGCAATGGTAGTAGATAAGTTCACCATGGAAGATCATGTAGAGAGAGGCTGTCATGGGCAGACTTTTGAAGGAAGCCTCCATTAGGAGAGAGGAAGAAGAACTAAGGAAGAAAATAGAAGAAACAGTAAGAGAGATAGAAGGAAGATCAGGAGATTTCACTGTTATACAATCCACATTTCAAGACGGTAAGAATGTCTAGCATTATGAATATTATCAAGTGAGAACTGATAAAAGATAGTGAGTTTGTCTATGATAAGAACATTGCTGATATCTGAGAGAGCAGTTTCAGAGTGGTGTGGACAGAAGGCAGATTCCTATACATCAGACTGGCAGAAATGAGAAAAATGGGAAATTATAGTTATTGGAAGGATTTGGGAGGACAGGAATACCAATGCATTGTTGATGGAGCTGTGTTTTTCTCCAGCCATTCAGGAAAGCAATTTAGACTTATACCCCCAAAATTAAAAAATTGTACGTACTTTAGACCTGGTGATCTCACAGTGCTTAACACATAGTAGGCACTTAATAAATGTTGATTGATTGATTGGTGACATCATTAGTTGGCATAGAAGTGAATGAATGAGCACTTAAGTATTCAGGGGAAGGACCCATAATTGCAAAAAACATTCATGGCAGTATTTTTTTGGTAGCACAAAAACTGAAAACTATGGCATTTGAATGTAGTGGTACATTATCATATCATAATTATGGTTATGAAGGGCTGGATTCAGAGAAACTTGAGGTGATTGTATGAACTACTGCAGAGTGAAGAAAGTAGAATTGAGGGGAGCAGTTAACAAGACTACAAGGTTTTAAAGGAAAACAACTTGAAAGAGCCAAGAATTCTGATTAAAGCCACTCCAGAGAACCAGCCATGACACCATCTCTCACCTTCTGACAGACACCAAGAAGGTGGGCACAAGATGCAGAATAAGAGCTAGATGTTTAGCCATAGACAATGTGTAGATATGTTTTGCTTGGCTATATTTATTTGTTAAAGAAGAATTTTTTTTTTTAACTAGGAAAAGACTTAGAGGAAGATGGTGGCTAGTGACAGTTATTCCAAAGAACTAGTAGAAAAGAAAGAAAATAGTGTAATTTTTTCTTTCTAAATTTTCCTTTTTGTTTTTTTAGCTTAACATAAAAATACATATGAACATTTTCCTATGTAAAGCAGAAAAATGGCATCATGTATGAAATCGAAATCTTCATTGCATACAGCTTATTTTTTTTTGCTATTTAAATTTTAAGATGAAATTTCCAAAATGTCCCTCCTTGTTTTTATCCCATTGTGAACTTTCTTCTCCTTTGATTATTAATAATTTATACGCATTCTTTTCCCCCCTTTCACAGTTATCACTACCACTATCCTCCAGGCTCCACTAAATGTCCTCCTCTATGCCCATACAAAATGTTCCCTTGTATAGATACAGTCATGTAAAACAAATCCGTATGTTGGCTACATCTGAAAATGTATCTCTTAGTCTGCATCTCTGGTCCATCACTTACCTGCCAAGAAGAGGGAAGCAAATTTCACCATCATTCTTCTGATGTCATAATTGATCAGTTTTCCAATCTTTCATAATTGTTTCTCCTTTTCAGTATCATAGTTGTAGAAATGGTTCTTCTGCTTCTGCTTTTATTGCATCATTTCATACAAATTTTCTCAAGCTTCTTGAAATCCAAGCCTTTTGTTACTTCCTGCAGGTTAATAATATTCATTATATTCATATACTATGATTTGTTCAGGCATTTCTACAATTGTAGGATACCTTTTTTGTTTCTCGTTCTTTGATACAAACATTATTATAAATGAATAATATAAATATTACCAATAATACAACATTACTAATAATATAATATTCTACTACTAATATAATAATTTAATAACATGAATGTTAAAATGTTATAAATATTTTTGTACTATAGGTCCTTTTTTTCTTCACTTTCTTTGGAGTATAATCCCAGTACTAGCATTATTGCATCAAAAGGCACATAGAGTTTAATGACTTTGGGGGTATATTTTCAAATTACTTTCCAAAGCAGTTAGACTACTTTACCACTCCATTATTAAGACATTATGCTTGTTCTCAGTCCCCAAAACTGTCATTTTTCCTTTTTGTTATCTTTGTCAATTTAATATGTAAGATGGACATAGGAGATATTTTAATTTGTATATTCTTTCTTATTAGTTAAATGGAACATGTTTACATAAGTTGTTGAGAATTTACCTTTTTTTTTTCTTGGAGACTTACCTACTCATATCCTTTGATCATTTATTTATTTGGGGAGTGCCTCATGTCCTAGTATATTTATATCATTTCCTCATATATCTTTATCAGAAAAATTTGTAGTAAATATATTCCCCAATTAACTGCTTGCTTTCTAATTATAAATCCATTGATTTTATGTAAAACTCTTTCAATTTTGTGTAATCAAAGTTTAGTCTCCTATGATTGCTTCTGTCCTTTGTTTAGTCAAGAATTCTTCTCCTATCCAAAGTTATGAATAGTATCTTCTTCTCCAGAGCTATTATTTGTTTATAATATGATCTTTTGTACCTAGGTTTTGTAGTCTTATAAAAGCAAGCATTCTTGCCCTGGTATTCATGAACTTTTTAAAAAAAATCAATAACTAAATTTCATGACCCCATTTAGGATTTTCTTGGCAAAGATTCTGGAGTGATTTACCATTTCCTTCTTCAGTTTATTTTAAGATGAGAAAACTGAGGTAAACATGGTTAAGGGATTTGCCTAGAATCACATAGCTAAGTAAGTATCTAAGAACAGATTTGAATTCAGAGGTTTCTAACTCTAACTAACACACTGTGCCACCTAACTGACCTAATAAGTTGTTGTTCGGCCATTTCAGACTCTTCACAACTCCTTTTGGGGTTTTCATGGCAAAAATAATGAAGTAGCTGGCCATTTCCTTCTCTGGCTTATTTTATAGATGAGGAAACTGAGGCAAATAGGGTAACTGACTTGCCCAGGGTCACACAGCTAGTCAGTGTCTGAGACTGAATTTGGATTCATATATTTCTGATTCCAGACCCAGTGCTCTTTCCACTCCACCACCTAGCTGTACTTGGAATCAGGAAGACTCATCTTCATGTATTTTGATATCATTGGTTTCTTCTTATGCATTTGAAACAGTAATTCTAAAATAAGGTCCATAAGCTTTACCAGATCACGCAAGTCATAGCATGACACATACAAGAAGGCAAAAACAAACAAACAAATCCAAAACCCCCAAATCAAACCCCCGACTGAGGATATTATGGTACTGTTTTGAGAATTTATTATGGTTCGGATTCGCTCCTGTAAATGACACTCGGACACAGCAGTTAAAAATGAAAGTAAAATTTAATTATGTACAATTATATAATACTAAAAAAATGGAAAGATAGAGAAATCTGAGGGAGAGCTGAACAACATCTGTATCAGGGGAAAAAGTAAAAATCATCACCCTGCCAGAGTAAAAAGGAAAATACAAAGGTTAGAAGAATGCGGGAGAAGGCAGGGCTCCAACTGCCAGGCCATCATCCCACAAACTGCACCTTTATCAGTACCGATACAATCATTTAAGGTATGAGTTACAAGGAATAGGTTGCTTACAAAGACACCAAATACCACAAGTAACAAGAAGTATACACAATATAATAAGAAGAATAGAAATAGGTAAAGAAAACATCACCGATTCGGGGGAGCACCAACTCTAACAGTCACGGCTGGGGAATCCCGGTTCACAGCCTTTGAGTCCTGAACGGGAAGGGCCCAGGCAGATCTTCATCTCCATGGGTGAGATTCCAAAGAGGCTCTGAGACTTGCTAGCCAATATAGGTCTTTAAACAAAGAAGGCACTCAGCCAACTAGTCCTGGCAATAGGATTCTGCATACGTGACTTAAAGTGGGAAATAAGTCAATTAATCAACTATTTGAGTGGAGTGTTATGGCTAGGTGCAAGAAACAGACTGCTCTTTGATGTTTTGACAAGATTATGCAGGAGGGGAGTAGCCAGATCCCCTCGCATAAACCATTCCAGGAGGGGCTAGTTCCTAGAATCACTATCTAGGTCTGTTAGCTTGAGCCAAGTCATACAGTTCACAGAGCGGTTAAATTCTCATGGGCCTGCATTTCAGTTTCTAGTCCTCATATCAATTAGAGTGAACTTACTTTATATAAAGAATTTCAATTCTTTATTCAGGTACATAGTGTGAAATGATGGTCTAAACCTAATTTCTGCCTCTTTTCCAGTTTTTCAAGCAGTTTTTTTCTAACAGGGAATCCTTTCCCCAATGTCAAGGTCCTTGGGACTATTATATACTATGCTGCTCTACTTTTGCCTTTGAAGTTTTAGATCGTTTTATCATGAATGTTGGCTGAGAAAGGGAGAAATAGACTAGGAACTCAATGAAGCAGCACCATTGAGGGACTTATTTATTTTTGTTCATTTGTTTATAATGTAGCATTTTTCCTTGAGTTTATTTGTAGGTTGAGAGAAAGAAGCCACTAGATAAGGAAAGATTGAAAATGAGAGAGGGAAAGAGGGAGGGAGGGAGTAAAAAGGGAGGGAAGAGGGAGAAAAGGAGAGACAGAAAAGGAGGGTGGGAGGGAGAGGAAGAGGAGATCAATCTTCAACATTATTTAACTTCATACCTAAGAGCAAAAGTGCATGCTGTGGTTGAGGAAGAAAAACCATTGAAACTGCACAGAAATAGGGCAGTTAAAAATATAGCTTTTGTCCCCTGTGCCAGCTGAGCACAATGCATCTGCATCATTTGGCACAGAAGTATTCTGGTTGCCAAGCCAGGGAGCATCAATAGTTCTACTATTAAAGCATAATTTTTTAAGCTGTAAAGTTTGAACTAACAAAAGCATCAGTGGGAATTTTCAAGGAAGTAGTGCCAGAATTCCAAATTGGTATTTCAGAACCCACAGCTGTGGAATGGTAAACAGATTTGGCATGGAAATCATAGTGACCACTGTCTGTACAAATGAAATAAACTGACCACCTTAACTACACAGGACCTTTCCAGTGATTCCTTACTCGTCAAACTAAAAGTTCTTGGTGCTAATGCCAGCTATGTCATTTACCAACTGTGTGACCTTGAGTGAGTCATTTTCTTTACTTCTTTGTGACTCAGTTTCCTTAACTGAAAAGGAAAGGATTTTTCTATAAACCATCTATAAAGAGGTTTAGATGGTCTCTGAAACCCCTTCTTTATCTAATCTCCTCTGATTCCATTACTATGTTATCTACTGCCTGTAGTAATTTCAAGAACAGATTAAGGTGAGAGATCTAAAGAGCTAATAGGTTGTTTATGGTGGTTGCTTATCTGGGATATAAAACGTTAAACAGCCAGTTCAAACTTGACAAATGCCAAATAGGAAGGCGTATTACAATCCATTAAAATGTTTAACAACCATTATTTTTAGATCATGAACTATAAATAATTGCATTAGAAATCCTCAAAATATTAAGCCTTCTGAAAAGCCCATTAGATGTATCTAAAATTATCAGGGAACATTTAATATATACATCTAATGGAACTGGGAGTCTCTAGTGTTTGATGAATAAGAAAACTGTTATATGGCATTATGTTTGCTATTCTGGGGACAGAGAATATTTACTTAGAACATTAATACTAAAACTACTTGGCTTTTGTACAGTAAATTCTTTTTATGTTCAAACTGTGTTACAAATACTAATTAGTACTTTAAAAGGAATAGATGAGGTCAACCAAAATAAACGGTTGGCTTCTTTAATAGAAAGTGCCTTAAGTGAGAAGGTGATTCACTGACTGCAGGAGGGTGATTAGAAAAGGGAGAGGAAAAAAAGCAAATTGTGTGACAAAGGACTGTCTCTTAGCAAAACAACAGTTTATATGTGCTTAACTCTTTCTTTTCCCCTTCCTTTCTTGCCTTGATTCCTTTTCTCCTGCTTCCTTTAAATTAAAATATACAAAATAGTGTTCAAAGTTAATTTTGAAAAATCATAGAGAGAAGGAAGATACCTCAGAGACCATCGAATATTCCTCCCTTCAGCCCCCATTTTGTGATTGAGGGAACTGAGACCCACAGAGATTAAACAACTCACCCACAGCCGCAAAGGCAACAAGCTGCATAAATAGTGTTTGAACTGAGAGTATAATCATCTCTTTTATTATACTATGTTATGCAAATACTTTTTTATTCTATAAATTAAAAACACAATAAATAAATGTGGGGGGAAAAAGCCCTGTGCCACCAAAGGTAGTGCTCCTTCCGTTGATGGACACGTTTACTAGTATAACCCAGGTGGACGCAGAGGGGGTAGTTGGATAGATCATCTTCATGTCTCTCTCCTCTTTACTGATATTTTTTATGAGAAAAAAAATCACCCACATCTTTTTACAACAATCAGCTAACTTGGTCAACCTAAGGGCAACATGGCTGCTCCCTCAGGTCCATGTGGTCCCCTCCTCAACTGCTTTATTGAGTTGATATTAAACAAAAGCTAGGAGTACATTCACAATCACACAATTTTAGGAAAATTTCTAACCTTTACATTTGACTCTTTGACTTGATTTAAATTCATGTTTATTTCTGGCTAATCTTGACCAGTGAGGCAAAGCTACAGGATACTGTATTATTGGGTTCAAGAAAACTGTAAGTTATTGGTATTGTTGGATGGAAGAAATGAGCAAAGCACATTTTGGTATCTATTGATAGATAGACATGGGAAGGGAAAAAAGCAGCATTTCTTGAAAATTCCCTTAGTCGTGTCCTCATTTGGGTGCATATAGCTCAATATAGCCCAAATCTTTTGCTCTAGACTGCCTATAGGGTGTAATTGCCCTCCTTTATTTCTTCTCTCTTCCCCTTGTCTACCACAGCTCAGCCCTTTTTAATGGTTTTCCGATCACTATCTGCCTCCTGCACAACTGCCTATTCTTTCTGCCTCAGTAGGTAAGTTCTGGGCCAAGCTGGGGAGATCAATATTGCTGCAGCTGGTGCTGCTCAGCCCTTGAAGTCCCTACTTCTTTCTCTCTGTCTGTTCTCTCTGTCTCTCTATGCACCTGTCTTTCTTTATCATCGTGTCTCTTCTCCTACTTACCTGAAGTCCTCTCCAACATCCTCATCCCTTGCCCCAATTCATAAGTCTCTCTTCCATGACCTATACTCTCCATCCCAGCCACCCACAAGAATGGTCATTCCTTTGATAAACCTTTAGCTGAAAGAAATCTTAGAGGTCATCTAGCCCAACCCCTTCATTTTACAGATGAGGAAACCAAGGCCCATAGAAAAAAATTTTAGTTGAGGAATAGGTAAAACTCAGTGCCCAACCATGCCATTCTGTCTGCTTTGAAAATGTTGGCCTGATTAGTTGTTGGTGAGCATGAATGCCCAGGCCTGATGAATTACCTGGGTGACCTGCTATGTAGACAACTTCTAGCCCTAGCCACAGGGTCGTTGGTGTTTTTCAGTCATTCATTTGTGTCTTACTCTACATGCTCCTGACCCTCTGACACTGTCCATGGGTTTTTCTTGCTAAGGATATTGGAGTGGTTTGCCATTTTCTTTTCTGGTGGATTAAGGCAAACAGAGTTAAGTGACTTGCCCAGGGTCACACAGCTAGTAAGTATCTGAGGCTGAATTTGAACTCAGGTCCTCCTAACTCCAGGCCCAGTACTTACTAGCTTCATGGTCTTATCGTCTGCTCCTCTGGGCCTAAGGAAGTGTTTCCTTAACTGAGAATAGTGTGCCTCTGAGTGGTTCCTGGAACTAGGTATTTAAAGAATCAGACAAAACATTTCATTCCAAGCCTTCTACTCTTAGAAGGGGGACTCTTGTAAAGAAATTTTCCTTATAAAGTTGTTCCACATGGGTTATTCACACACTTATTTTTGTCATTATGATCCATATTCTTGATTGGAGAATTTCCCAAACTCTCATTAACATTTTGCTGCTTGTTCCCTTGACAAATGCCAGTGGAAGTTTCCACTTACTTCAGAAATCAGTAGTGGAACTATAGAATGCTGATCTGAACTAGTCAGCCCACAGAGGCATGTCCTTCCATGCAGAGAAACAGGAAGCAGCTTCATTCTCTCCTTTGTCAATGAAAGACAAATCCTTCCCCAAAAGGAGAGCTGGGGTGAGCCCTGAGAAGTGTGCTGAGTTCAGGGCTTTAGAAGGTCATACTGTCAGCAGATTTTCCCCTCATTTCCCTTTTTGCTTGTCTGGGAATCAAGTATTCTTCTATCTAAAAAAAATAGATGACTCTTATTGTCACCTACTTGTAAGTCTAAATGGATACTAAAATCAACTTCAGTTGCAAATAGCATACTGGAAACTACAATTCACTTATTTTTTAAAATTGTTTTATGGATGTCTTTTCTTTTTCTCATGATCTTAATTTCTGAATATATCCTTATCCTCTACTTGATCCAATGAACCATCCCTTCATACAAAGAGAAAAAAAAGATGTTTGGCAAAATTAAGCAGCATATCTACTCAGTATGAAAGTTATGCAGTATTATAGGCCTCTAATCCCTTTCACTGTTAAGAATGAGGGAGGTGTCTGGATGTAGTGGTGCTGCTCGGGAGACTGAGACATGTGAATGATTTGAGCTCATAAACTGGGCTAAAGACAATTGGGTATCCATGCTAAGTTTAACACAGTGAAATGAGTCCCTGGTTTGGGGATGAGGCACAAGGCTGTTTAGAGAGGGGAAAACTATCCCAGGTGAGTAACAGAGCAGGTCAAAACTCTATTGGAATTGGTGGTAGGGTCAGGCCTTAGAGTACCCATTATATTTCTTGCCTGGATAAGATAGGGATACCCAGTCAAAAAATAAACAAAAGAAAGAAGAGGGGAACTTTCTTCTTGACTTTCTCTAGCATCAGGTTTACTTATCATAATTTTGCATTAATTTAGTTTTGCTTTCTTGAAACACATTTCATTTAAGGTGGTTCTCAAGGGATAGATAAAAAGAAAGAGGAAAAGATGATGTTAATTAAGAATTAATAATGAGGTGTTTAGAAAGTTGGTGATTTTCCCTTTAAAAGATGGAGGGTTTACCATAAGTGCCCAAATCTGACTCTTTCTGTCAGTAGCTGGTTTCCCTTATAATCTCAGCCCATGTAAACTAAAAAAAGGTGACTTCACTTGGCCCTCTCACCCATTATATAAGATGACTATAGTTGAGCAGTGATTCGCCATGTTGAAAAATTAAACTCATTAGAAGATAATTAGCCACATCATTCTTAGATTCAATCTGTACAATATTATTGCTTAGATCTTTGATGGCTACCAGTGATGCCCTAGCTCTGGAGCTGAACCATGAACCATCCATAAAAAGCCCGTGGAATTCAGACATACCACCAGGGCACCTGAATCCTTCCCCTTGGGTAGAGTAGGCTAAGTAGGGTCACAAATGTCACTACCAAGAGAAATGGAAGAGGAAAACCCAGACCACCACTGCCAAGCACTTTCCAAAATCAGTCTTTTAGGATGTTTTTAATGAAAACAATTAACTAGTGTTATCCTCCACATATTCCTACATCTGGTGCTCAGAAATCTAATAGCCAACATTTTTGTAGCACTTTGGGGTTTGTAAAGCAGTTTCTATTTCTTACCTCATTTATTCCTTACAATCTTGTAACATAGGTATTGTGGATGTTGTTATGCCCATGTATTGTAGGAGGTTCAGTGACTTGCTCATGGCTATACTTAGTAGTCTTCATGGCAGTTGACCAAAGTCTCTCCTGACTTCAGACTTCCCTTGAGATCACGTATACTCCCAGATTCTCATGGCTAGACTGGGTTCTGTTTTGATATACAGAGCCCCACATGTACATGCCACTTTCATTCCAAAAGGAAAGGCAATTGCTGCATCTCTGGGATATCTACTTCTTAGAGATATTCACTGGGATACACTGATCACTCACTCTGTCATGTTGTTGTGGGAGAAATTAGTGATAGGTAAAATAATGTGCCTAATCTTGCTAGAGATACATGGTCTAGCCATGTAAAGGCTGTACTTGGCCTTGACCTTGAAGCTGAAATGCTCTTGAAGGAACAACTGAGTTCCTTGTCTTTCCTGAGGCTCCTCCACTATTTTGCTTTGTATTGTAAGAAGTTCATGTAAGTTAAATATATACTTAAGATAGTATTTGTTTGTGATACATTCATGATAAATGATCTAAACTGCAAGACTGGAGAACCTGCAACCTCGAGGCTACATGTGGCCTTCTAGGTGCTTGGGTGTGACTTTTTCACTGAGTCCAAGTTTTACAGAACAAATCGTTTTATAAAGAGTATTTGTTTTGTGAAGTTTGGATTCAGTCAAAGGGCTGCACTTGAGGACCTAGAGGGCCACCTGTGGCCTCAAGGCCACAGGTTCATCACTCCCCGTCCAAAAACCCAAAGATGGGTGGTGGAAGATCTATCAAAAATCAGCTTTTATAAAGAGCCAGGTTGCTGGAAAATCAGTAAGACTTATGCAGACCCTCTGGCTTTTTTTCTTCGGTCTTGCATGATGTGGGGAAGTATCAGCATTTAATATATTCAGGTAATTTGACATTTGGATTTTTCCCAAAGGTCACAAAGCTGGTAAGAGTAGCAGGAGCAGGAATGGGACCCAAGTCTTTGGAACCTCCAAGTCCAGCCATGAACTTTGCTTCTTACCATGATACCTCACATGTAAATGACCTGGGAACGGTAAAACCCATCATGCATGATGTCTGGATAGGTCACATGCTTCTTTAAAATATGTCCTTTTTTGTAGTAGTGAGGATGGGTACTGGATCTAACAACATCTTCTATAGAATGTTGCCACTTGAATTGCCTTTAGGCCCAACCCATTGCCATATGGTCTCTTTGTATAAGAGGTAACTAGTATGAATACAAGCAATTAATCAATGAACATTTTAAAAATTGAATTCTGTGTATCAGGCAGTGCTTGGGGGTGTGATACAAACATAAAGAATCAAACAAGCCCCACTTGAAAGAAAGGCAAACTTTACTCACCTATTTTCTAGGTCCTTTCACTTTGAAATTCTCCTCATGAATACTACCCTAATAACTCCTAAAAAAAAACAAAAGAAAAAGAAAATGGAAGGGAAGAAGGATGGAGGGAAGGAAGGAAAACATTTTAAAAATTAAAGAGAAGGCAAAAATTACAATTTTATGGTTAACTACTATAAAAATGAGATCGTCTAAATGGCTGGACAAGTGGTGATATATGATTGTGATGAAATACTACTGTGCTATAAGAAATGATGAACTCAATAATTTCAGAAAAACATAGAAAGACTTATACAAGATAAAGAAGAGTGAAATGAACCAAACCAAGAGAATATTGTATACAGTAACAGCAACATTGTTTCAAGAACAACTTTGAGTGAATGTTATATCAACGATTGTAAATATCCAAATTAACTCTAAAAGGACATATAAAGAAAGGTGTCATCTGTATCCAGAGAAAGAACTGATAAATAGAAGTAAGTGTAGAATAATTACACACATATAAAATCTATTTGTGTCTAATGGTGGTCATCTCTAGGGAGGGGTAGGCAGAGAGAAGAAAAAAAAAAGAAATTTACACCATAATTTTGTTGTATGTTTGAAAGGAATAGCATGTTGTACATAGTAGATTTCCAGTTTCATATGCAATCATCTTTTAATTGTACTGTTATGAAAATGCTTGTTTTAGTCCATAAATTAAAAACAAAATAAATAAATCCTTTTTTTTCAACAAGAGAGAGAGTCTATAGTGGTAGAATGGAAAGAAGAAACCACAGGGAGCAGCAGAAAGTGCTCTGTACTTAGAATCAAAGGACCTGTGTTCAATTCCTGGCCGCTATTGTGACAAAGCTCTTGGGTTCCCTGGGTTTCAGTTTCCACATCTGTCAAATGAGGGGGTTGGACTAGATGATCTTAATGGTATCATCTAGTTCTAAATATGTGATCTTAGGATTTTTCATGTTCTAGCTCTCGTGGGGTCTAGACTTCTTTTGAAAACTGTCAGTCAAGGACTTCATCAATTTCAAGCTTCCAGTTTAAACTCCCAGCAGAAATGTTCAATTTCCAGAAAATGCTCCCAGACTTTCACTATAGGAGTTGCCACCCAGTCATCTCTCTTGTGGCAACAAATTGCAAAAAGAGGTAACTTGAAATTGATGAAAAACACTTTTCACTTAGATGAGAGATATGTTCCCACTTGTACTGCAAAAATATCTCAATGTTTTCAAGGACAGTGGACAAGAGCACTATTAAGGAAATGCAGAAAGGGCACTGAGGCAAGTGGCCAGACCCAAGGGAAAACCCAGAAATCTCAGTGTGTAAATGTAGCACAAAAAGCTATCATCCATTCATCCCCAGCTTAATACTTATAAGAATTTATGTGAATACTTATAAAAATTGTGAATCTGTTATTCTACAGAGGGAATCCCTCATCTGGGGATGCCTTCCACCAACAGCTCCTCTGTGACTTAGTAGGTAAGTCCCGAAAGATGCATAAAGGTAAAGTGATGGCCCCAGTCACATAACTATGGTGGTAGTGGCGGGGAGGGAGATGGGAAAGGAGAGTAGTGGGATGAATTTGAACTGAAGTCTTCCAAACTCCATATTCAGTAGCTCTATTCTATCCTACTTTCTTAAATATCAAGCAAGGGAACACACATGATGGGTGGAGGAGGAGGAGGGGCGGGCAGAACGGTCATATTAGCCCATAATTTCCTTTTTTCAGCACAAGTTTTGCCCCCCATTTTTGTCATTTTTGTTCTTTTAAGAACCTTCATGTAGACTGATGATATTCCAGCAATATTAGGTGAACCATCGAAATATCAGTAGGGCAGCAAAGTAGTGGTATCCTTTTTACTAGACACATCTTGCAAGTCCTAGGGCTGAGCTCCCTGACCCTTATTTATATCTAAAAGTCTTGAAAAAATGGATCCAAGTCCAATTTTGAATTTGCAGGAGGGCTTTTATGATTCCCCAGTTCCTGGTGCCCTCACCCCAAGACTAGCTCCCATGCGTTTTCTATATATCTTTTATGTTCTCATTTATTTATATGCTCTCTCTACCATTAGAATGTGAACTCCTTGAGAGCAGGGAAGGTTTTTGCCTTTGTTTCCCTATCACTTAGTATAGTAACTGGTATTGTATTCCACACTCAGCCTTCTATAAGGGCTTTGGCGCTGGCTGGAGGAGAGGAGGTCAGTACAAGAAAAGAGAAATAAGAATGTCTGGGAAAATGTGAGAAGTCTTGGTTGAGGAGAAAACCTAATAGAAACCAAGAAAGAAACTTGGGAGGGATGGCATGGGGGCAAAGATATTGAGTAAAAATGCTTTGAGGCTCCAGGTAAAGGGAAGTTTAAAAAAATAGCCCAACTTTCTAATAGATTCTGGGAATTATGTTCATTACATCTGAAACAAAGTGTTCCATTGTTTCCCTCCTTCCATCTCTTCTTTCCTTCCTTCTTTCCTTCTCAACCTTCTTCTTCCCCATCCCTCCTCCTTAACTTTTTTCCTCTCTTTCTCCCCATTGATTTTGGGTGTCCTGGTAAAAGTTCAAGTCTACCTCCATTTCTCAGATCAACTCCTACACCATCCAGTCTGTAAGTCTTGCTCAATCCTCTGGTCTCATTTGCCCTACTAAATAGACCTTGAAAGCATTATTTAAACCTCTCTTCAAAATCTTAATTAAGCTTGCCTTTTCCCAGCCCCACCCCACCAAAGCTAACAGAATTTGAAAATCTTTAATATATTCACTTAGCAATGTTAATCCCAACATAAAAATGGAAGCATCCCTCATTCTCTTTGCACAGACCCAGAGAGGACAAGGAATGGTGGCTTTGAATAGTGAATTGTTCTCTGAGAAGCTTTGTTTCTCTATTAGATATAATGACACTAGATCAAACAGTTATGCCATACCCTCCATCCTTCATTCAGTTTCCCAGTGATAAAGGCTTCTCAGATCTGATGAGAGCTAAGGTTCAAAGGCTTGTCTAACAGTAGTATACCAGCACTGAACATCAATGTAAAACTTTACCTGCTTGGTCTTCTTTGAAACAGAATCTCCAAAGGTCATCTCCAAAAGGCTGAGGCTACAAATAGGCCTAGACATGTCCCTCCCCCAAACCCATTACCAACATCTCCCAAAGAATAAGTCCATGATGGTCAGAGATCCAGAATGAGGAATTATCTTAGGGTGATGCTATTGTTCCATTGTTTTCAGTCTTATCCGACTCTTTGTGAGTTGAGGTTTTCCAGACAAAGATACTAGAGTGGCTTGCCACTTCCTTCTCCAACTCATTTTATAGAAGAGGAAATTGAGATAAACAGGGTTAAATGACTTGTCCAGGGTCACACAGGTAGTACGTGTCTGAGTCCAGGTTTGAACTTATGAAGATAAGTCTTCCTGACTCCAGGCCCCAAGCTCTCTTCACTTTGCCACCTAGATGTCCCATCTTAGAATGACTTCCTTGCAATGTTGAGGAAACTGAGCACCATATTTTAGGTAATTTTCTCAAGACAAGAAATAGAAATAAAGAATGCTTAAGATTCTTTACCTCCTGCCTTGTTTGTCCACTATCCCACCCTGGTTCTTCTTAAATTTATTCACTCATAAAATATTCTCTCTTCTCATGAAGCCCCCAAAGATAAAATAAATTAGCTGCCAATTCAGGGTTACTGGGTTTATTTACAAATAGGAAGCTTAGGCAATTCCTTGTTCTTCCTCCCCATGTATTATTTGAGGAAACAACCTCAAGATGAGTCTTCCTGATTCCAAGTACAGTTAGTTGGTGGAGTGGATAGAGCACTGTCCTGGAATCAGAAATACATGAGTTCAAATTCAGCCTCAGACAGCTGTGTGACCCTGGGCAGGTCACATAACTATTTGCCTTGGTTTCCTCATCTGTAAAATGAGTTGGAAAATGAAATGACAAACCACTTCAGTATCTTTGCAAGAAAAACCCAAATGGGATCCCAAAGAGTTGGATAAGACTGAAAATGACTAGACAAGAGCAACATCCTACACAAAGGGTCGTACATGGCTGAACAACAACATAACTGCAAATGTAAGCCCACTTCCTCCTCTTCAATTCTGGATTTGGATCATTTTCCATCCGTAGCAGTACCTTTTCCAAAAATAAACTGATGAACTAATCCAATGGGTTCCTCTTCACCTACATGCTAGAGTCATTCACTTGTTTTTCACTTTATTTGTAACTAGGCCTGCCTCTTTTGAGTGGCAGAAGATGATGGTGATGATGATGGTGATGATGATGGTGATGATGATGATGATGATGGTGATGATGATGGTGGTGATGATGATGATGATGATGATGATGATGATGGTGATGATGATGGTGATGATGATGATGGTGATGGTGATGATGATGATGATGATGGTGATGATGATGGTGATATTTCCCCTTTATTTAATGCTTTAAAGTTAGCCGAATGCTTTCCATGTTTTATCTGCTATGATCCTCACAACAACTCTATGATTTTCCAGATGAGGGACCCTAGGTTGACAGGAGTTCAGTTACTTTCTCAGGGTAACAAAGCTTAAGAGTCTGAGAAAAAAATTGAACTCAGGTCTTCAGGCCAAGTCTAACACTCTCTCCACTGTGCCATCAAGCTTCCTATAATACAAAAATACTGTCATCTTCCACTTGGATTCTACATAAGAAATTTTCTAAGATAACAGTAAACAGTTTGGATGAACACATATTTCCCTGTCTTTTTCCTCACCTGATATTGACACTGATATTCAGAGAATCATTAAACAAGGTTATCTCTGCAGTTACCTTTATCAGGGAACTTAACCTTGTTGGACTTTTAAAATTGTGTTTTGCTCCAATTAGTCAAATGTTATCATCACAGTATGCGGTGGAATTTGCCCAGTCATTTATAAGATAGTCTGCTGTAAAAAATTGTATTCAAAATTTTTCTTCTCTTCACATGTTTTCATCAATGCTCTCTAAGTGTTCAGATAATTCTTAAAGCTTTTACAGATGTGAGAAAGTAAGCTTATATTACTATCTTATTTGTTGCTCTTGTGTGTGTGTGTGTGTGTAATTGGTAATAGTATCTATGATATTTTCCACAATTGGAAATGTTGCCCTTTTTAAAGATATTTTGAATTTTTTTAAGTCCCTTTAAAATTAAATTCCTCCTTGCACACAATTTATCTGTATATATTTGGCCATCCTAATTTCATCATCTTAAGTATAATTTCATTTTCTTTAAAGTTCATATCAGATAGAGTTCTCAGAGTACAAATGTGGCTATTCAGTGTCATTGATCATAAACAATGGTTGTCTATAGAGATGCTGACAAATCTGCTCCATTTTGCCTCTATGTGTTATCTTACTTCCAATTTAACTGATAACCATTTAGGGGGTCTCTGACTTAGTTGGGTTTCATGGCAAAGCTTCAACAAGTTGGTTTCCTCCTCCCACCTTGGCTCCATGGTTTGTCACTGTTTTATGAGGCAATACTATTTGTAATCATTAGTCATCCTCCCCCATAACACTTTTCAAGTTAACTTGTGCTCTAAATGTGTATTTCCTGAACTCCCATGGCTTTCCGCTTATAAAGGAAATTGTGAATGTGTTGGATAAGGTTGTGGTCATCCTTTTTTACACAAGCAAGATGGAATGGAATACTAGAAAACACACTGGACTCAGATTCAGGAGAGATCTGGCTTTGAATCCCCCCAATTTACTAGCTCTATGACCATATCACATCTTGTGAACCTGATACGGATTTTTTCTAATTTTCTAATCTAATTTCTAATTCTAAATTTTCTAATTTTCTAATTTAATTTATAATTCTAAAATGGCCCTCCAGGCCTGAATATGTGAGGTTCTAGTTGTGTTAAAATCTCTTTGTAGACCTTAAGGAGCACGATGTAAATGTCACCTCTTACATTTCAGTCAACCACTTGCTTAAAGAGGGGGCATGATGAAGCTGTTATAATCACATGAAGCATAATATTAAAAAAAATTGCTGGAAGTTACATACATATATGAAAAATGTTTGCCATACGGTATCTTTCTTTTTTAATTAAAATTTCTTTTTATTGCAAATATAATCATCACATCAACAGACAAACATTTCAATGTATAAAAAAGAAGAAGAAAGGGGTTAGTAGAGGTTGTATCCTAAAGTCTTAGTTCAATTTTAAGCTATGAAAGCTTAAATTTTAAACTTTAGTTTGAGAAGGCAGTTGGGGCAGAAATGTATTACTAAAGTCTGGATCCCTTTGACTGGGAGTATCATGCTCTTTTTGATCCCATCATGTCAATTTACCTGGGGTTTCTTATGCACTCTTATTTCTCTATTGGTTTTATCTCCCCATGTTCTTCCCCTCTGACTAGATGGTAAACTCTTTAAGAACAGAGACTGGTCTTATTTCATTTTATGTATTCCTCCAATGCCTAGCATGGTATTTTGTACAAAACAGGGTGTAATGGAAAGAACGCTGAATTTGGAATCGTAAGACCCAAATTCAAATCTCATTCTGCATCTCATGACCTACAAAATCTTGGGAAATTAATTTCACATTTTTGGGCTTCAGTTTCTTCTCCTGTTGCATGAAGATGTTGGACCTCTAAGATGCCTGTCATCTCTAGGTCTGTGATTCTGCAATGATAGGCACTTAATAAATATGTGTTGAATTAATACATTGAATTGAGACAATTTAGTTGATTTTGTCTAGTATGGGAAAAGTTAAACAATTCCTTGAATTACTCTACCTGGTTAAAAGGTTGTCATACAATCTTAATGAAAAATGGGCTTAATTTTATTAACAGACATGCTGCTTTCAAGAGAATTAATGGTACCTTGGTGAAGAAAAAATGATACAGATCAGCTAGCATTTAAAAGTGATTTACAAATTTTATCTCATTTGATCCTCAGAACAACCCTGGGAGGTGGGTACTATTATTATCCCTGTTTTATGTATGAGATAACTAAGGCCAACAAAGGTCAAATAACTTGGCACACAGGTGGCACACAGGTGGTACAGTAGATAGAACACTTAGCTTGGAATCAGGAGGACTCATCTTTGTGAGTTCAAATTTGGCCTCAGACACTAGCTGTGGGACCCTGGGGAAGTCACTTAACCCTATTTGCCTCATTTCCTCATCTATAAAATAAGCTGGAGCAGGATATGACAAATGTTCCAATATCTTTGTCAAGAAAATTCCAAATGGGGCCCCACGGCTAGTAAGTGAATGAGGTCAGATTTGAACTTAGATCTTTCAGACTCCAAGTCCAGTGCTCTATTCACTGAGACACCTAACCACTTGGAATAGATAATAAATCTGAAAATGTCTTTTTTAAAGAAAAATCTTCATGAAGGGGTTTTCCAGAAGTATAAGTAAAGGTGTGCCCCTATAAATTCAACATGGAGATTGTTACCTTCAATTTCAAAAGAACATTTAGAATGATTTCAGTATTTCTACAGGGGGCTTCATCCAACTGAAAATTTTCTTTTATCCTAAAATGGGGGCAGGAAACTATACCATCATTTTAGTAAATTGAACAGACAAACTGGAATCTAGAGATAATTCTTTTTGTGTGTGATTTGGATTGATTTCCCAAGATAGACCTTTAATGTTAAATGGACACTTTAAGCAATCACCACCGAAATTAAGATGAGTTAGACCTGAGACTACAGAGAGCTATGGCTATGCTATATGAGCAAATAAACAGGCTCCTTGAGATTTTGCTTCTAATAAGGTTATTGCCATTGGGACCAAAGTCTTAATGGATTTCTATCTGACCACATAGAATATAAGTTGATTTTCCTGTTGCTGTGGGTGAAGTTGGTATGAGGCTATGACCTTTATTCTGTACTCTACCAGGAAAGATACTGGGTGTAATCACTGATGGACTCTCTTACTTATCTTGTCACCAATTTTTAAAATTAACTTTTAGCAACATTATTGTTCCTAAATAACAATTGTTGTGGGTACAGGGATAATTGATGAATTATTATCTGCAGAGGGTTTTCATGGTCTCTTTGAGAAAATATTCTGGGTGATGAAGATTATTATGGTTATGAAAGGTTTAATTTCCAACAATAGCAGCCACTATCCCACAGAATGCATTACTAATATCAAGGCAGAGCAAATGAGGTGATTTAGCAATATGCATAATCATTAGATACCAGGATCTGGGTTTTATTGGCTTCATTCATGATAGACTATTGGCTCCCTAGGACATAACAAACAGGGACTCACTGCTTTGAGAACAATGAGTCTGTTCTCTTTAACTCTATCTTCTACCCTTTGGTTTCAGTGTATCAAATAATCCTTTGGGGGAGTTCATAGAATGCCACATGAGGAGTTTGGGAATATATCTTGAACATGGCATGGAAGGGCAATGTAACAGTGGTATAGGAATTCAGTTATTCAGCTCTCTACTGACTCCTCCTTTCTGTTCCTCTCTCTTTCCCTTTCTTCATCATTCCCTCCCTCTCTTACTGCCTGAAATGGGCATTGAGAGTATGATTCTCTCCATTTTACTTGGTCTGTGTAGACAGGTCTAAAAAATGGTGTTATACTGTCCCAAAGAAATGTTGTTGAAAAAATCTGTAAGTAACCTTAGGGATTATAGCAAACAATCCTCTCCTGTTAGAGATTAGAAAACAGGTTCCAGAGTGGTTAAGTGACTTGTTCAAGCAAATTGGAATCAGGCCCCAGGAATCAAGCCCAGGTCTCCTAATTTACTATAGCTAATCAGATTTCTGACGTATAAACAATGAAAGTGCCATAACAAGGTAATCCCTCTTGATCAAAACTTGCTTGCTACCAATGAGCATCCCAGTTTCTTAGAAGCTAATGCAAATCCTCTGAGAGAGAAGTCAAAGGTAGGCGTAAAACCAAAGCTGATACTTAAAAGAAGTTTCTTAAAAGAAGGACAGAGATAATAAGAGGGAAGATAAAAATGCTCCAGAGAAAATATCAGAGGTCCCTGTTTTAAAGGTTCTGTAGGACTTGGTTGCTGTTGTTTCATTATTTCAGTCAAGTCCAATTGTTTATGACCCCATTTGGAATTTTTTTGGCAAAGAGACTAGTGTGGTTGCCATTTCCTTCTTCAGCTCATTTTATGAATGAGAAACTGAGGCACATAAGATTAAGTGACTTTCCCAGTCACACAGCTAGAAAGTGTCTGAGGCCAGATTTGAACTCAGGAAGATGTCTGACAGTGGATAGTGAAATAAATGGTTGTTGATAGCCTAACTATTTGTTAGTGCCTTATGGTTCTTTCCCATAGCTTCACCACCATCACTGAGGAATGAGAAAGTCAAGGTCATCAGATTTAAATGTTTCCTGAATCACCATGGCCAAAAAATGCAATACTTACTTATTGGCCAGCATTCTGATTAGGGGCCTCTATGTACTTAGGTAGATGAGAATGCAGTTACTTTTTAGTGGAAAATAGTAAAAATCAAGCTCAATATTTTGGCCTTTTTCTGTTTCCTCTTTTTTGACAGTAGAGTCTAGTGTGAATAGGTCAAGTTGGAGCTTCTGTTACTTTTCATATTGTCTTCTCATCTTTATTCTTTTTTTTTTCCAAATTGATGTCGGTTGTGACCTTTTGTTCTAACAGCAGATAGCCTGAATGTACATAGACAGTTGATTCTGAAATCATTTCTGTCACTGGATGCCAATCGCATCCTCTACGTTAATATATAGTCTTTTTATTTCTGGTGATGTATTTCAGTGCTCACCAAATGCAGCATCTTTGAACTCTTTTTTTTAAAAATAATCTTTATGGATTTTTTAAACTAACTCAATCCTTTCTCCTTAATTATGTGCCATTCAATTTCTCCTTGAAACAAAAATTAACATTTCAACAAAGCCAGAATATACAAAACCACATCTGATGGTGTATGCAATTTCATATCTTTTTGACTATCTTCTTAAAAGAAATATTCATAAAATATAGGGATGACACTTTTGAGTAGCTCATTAGCTTTTGGTGTCTTTCAATTCTTAAACAATACTTTTTTTTTCTTACTACACTTTTTTCTAATCAACTTTGAACTGAAATCACTGAGAATTAAAATACATGTTGACTTGGTTTAAAGCAGAGATCTTGAATCTTTTGGTGTGTAATGGATACTTTTGGCCATCTGATAAAGCCTATGGATGCCTTTACAGAGTAATGGGATGTTTGTTTTTTATTGTAATTCCAGGAAATGCTGTTTCAACCACAGGTTAATGAAAATAAAGAGATAAATTTTTTTCTACCCAAGTTCATGGACTCCTGGGAATCTATCCACTACTCTCCACTAAAGAATTCCTGATTTAGAAGATCTTGCCACTTTCATCATAACATTTCTCTATTTCTTTACCCTCTGCAACAGATGATGACCTTCCAATATCTTCATGGTGATCTTTTCTCTTTGTTTCAGCATAACACTCAAGACAAGTTGAACAAATTCCTAGTAAAATGTTTCTTATTACTTTTGGGCTGATGATGAAACTCACTCCACCAACTCCTTGTCAAGTCTCTCTAAGGAGAACCATTCTTCCATTTAGCTGCTGCTTCCTCTTTGACTTCTGATTTCTTTTATTGAAAGGATATCAAGATTGATAAATGGTATATCTGTCATTAATCATTGGACAAGTATCTCATATTAGAGAATAGTCTAAAAATGATGGATATTTCTTAAAAACCTGGACCTACTTCTCTGCCAATCTATAGTCATTGGTGTGGAAGAGGAAGAGGCATTGTGGGATTGAGGGTCATTTTTCAATTTACTTTGTATTATGGGTTGTCATGGCCAAAACAATCCATTACCCACTGACCAAGCTATAGATGAGGAGCCTCTCCATTCCTAGTGAGATGGCTCCTCAGACAGCAGACTTGGTTTTCTGCAGGTACTGAACTTGAAGCTCTCTGGAGTGGGATAATCTACCAAAGCTTTCACTAGTATAGCCTTCAAGAAACCAGACTCACATCCTTGCCACAATGAGACACTGGAGTAAGATTGTGTGGATGTAGAAATAACAGTCTTCACAAAATTTTTTAGGGACACATGTGCATGCAAATATATATATATGTACACAAATGTATATTTACACACATGTATATACAATATATTTATTAATACTTATATACACACACCCCTATAGATATACTTATAGATATACCCCTATATATAAAGCTATACACACACGTACATACATATACACACATAAGTATATATAGGTGTATACATATTTATATATACATAAGCTGCTCTATTAGATTACTTAAATTACATATGTTATCTATAACTTAATGACTACATTAATACAATTTATTAAGTAATTTAATGAATAGAATAGTTTTAATCTAAAAATTATAAAATCATAAAATTTCAGTTTTGGAAAAGATATAAGAAATCATCTTGTCCAAATTATTTTCTCATTCATTTCTTTTTCAGTGAGCTAATAAACATAAATACATATTAAGAGATTATGTGGAAAGATAGCTATTAGACACAATATGCCTAATAAAAGCCATAGGAAAGGAAAAGAATCAGCATGGCTGTTATACTTTGTCCCTCATTCTGTTTTGGAAGCTGATGATGTGACTGCAAGACACAGAGCAGGACCAGACACCAACTGATTTTTCCACTTTGATTTTCTTATTATCAAAAGGTTTCTTGCTGGTAGCAATTTGAGAAGCAATTAAATATGAAGCCTTCATCCATGATTTTTCAAGTAAGCAACCCCTTTAAAAATACTCCTCTGGCCCTTCCTTTCTAGACATTTTCATTTGAAAACATGGAATGGGTCATTTCTTCTTTGGAATATTTTTTTTTCAAGGACTTAGAGAGCTTTTCTGACTTCATGCTGGCATTCAACAAAACATCTCCACAAATGAAATGTTGGAGGCTCAGAGAATTCTCTTCTGATCCAGCCCAGTGAATCCAATTTTTAAGGAATTGGTGTTTATTTCTCACTCTCTCAACATAGCCAATGTCCCTGATGTTTTTCCCTAGTCATTTAAAAATCATCCTTATATTTTGTTGACATTTATCATGCTTGATCAAAAAAAGTTACATTAAGCAAATCTTGAAACCCAAGAGGAAAATAGCTAAAGTAAATGAATGACATCCCTAAAAATGGATTCCTTTAATAATCTGCCAGCTGGTAACAATGTAAACAGATGTCAGAACCACAGCACATGCACAGATGGGACAAGAACTCACCCAGGTGTGGGGCCACCATGGTCTTTCTCTCAAAAAATTAAAGTTTGGGGCTAGGCACATGTACCTCACACATCATTAAGCACAAACCAAGTCAGCTTTGAGTTTTAAGGAAAAAGTTTTTAGTCTGTGAACTTTTTCAAAATATATTTTAATAACTCAGCATAATTGACTTCCTTTGTAAGTCTATATGTTTTTATTTTATATATTTTAAAAACAATTCTGACAAGAGGCCTATGGATTTTACCAGACTGCTGCAGAGATCCATCACTCACATACACACATGTTTAAAGGTTTTAAGAAGGTCCTTTGTCCAGTCAGAATTTGGAAAATGCTGATCTAGGGGAATCCTGTCTCAGGGAATCATCGGTGGCAAGTTAGATCCAGTGATACTTATGATTCATTTCATCTTCTTGCTTGGTGCTGGAATAGCTTGTCAGCTACATAAAAGGGGCATTAATTTCCTAAATAATATTTTAAATCAAATTTTATAGGATAGTGAAGCTTGCCAGGGTTCGTCTTAAGCAAAGATTTATTTTTCTATTTCCAGTGGCAATGTAGCTGAAAGCTACATTTACAGTGATTCTTAGGTTCCTTGTAGCTATTTCCTCTGTATTATCAACAAGCTTTAAATAATGCTGAAAATGAGGTTAAGCAGATTCTGGATTTTTATCTTTCTTTCTTTCAACTAAATGCAAATAAAAATCAAATTCTGGAATTGTGGCAGAAATCATATACTTAATCTAGCAGCTGACTTTTTCTTTCCAAGGTTAGACAATATCAATTACATGGAATCCAAGCCATCCCCAGCTCATAATGTTGGTGTGTTATGTATGTAGTAAATATAAGTCCTGATGGCCACAATATATGGAAAGCCAGAACTGGGGTGGGGGCTTTGAATTGGCACAGATCACATTTCACAGAATGAATGTTAACCAAATGGTAGCTCAAATGACCTTATAAATGCTAATGTAATTTGCAGATGGACTCCCAAGAACGGAAGAAAAGCTCCTACTCAGCATTTAGACATTAGCCAAGTACCTGTCCAGTCACTAATTTATTACATTTGCATTCTCTTGATTTATGGAGACTAGGATTTATTTTCTTATACCTCTCATTGCTCTGGTCCCTCAACAGGCCAACAGACAGCTTTATTTGCTTTATCTTCCAATTTTATTTGAGTTTTGGTCACCATTTCAGACTTTCATCACCATCTTGACAGTGTAGGTGAATTTGATATTCCCAGATATTACTATATTTTTGTAAAACCCTGGAAGAGGTCACAACTTAGAGTTCCATGGAAATGTAAAGGGATAATTTTCCTTGAATCTGTATGGGGCTGCAAATTCAATTTAACAAGAACTTGTTAAATGTCACCTGTGTGTCATGTAAAGGACACTATACTTTTTGACACTGGCCTCACTGTTGTTCCTAGAACAAGACCCTTCATCTCCCCACTCTGAGCGTTTTCTCCTGCTGTCCCCTATGCCTGGAATGTTCTCCCTCCTCATCTCCACCCCTTGACTTCCCTGGCTTCCTTTAAGTCCCAGCTAAAGGTCCACTTCCTACAGGAAGCCTTTCTCAGTCCGTCTCAATTTGAGTGTCTTCTCTCTGTGGATTATTTCCTATTTATCCTGTATGTTGCTTGTTTGTATTGTCTCCCTCATTATTTTGTGAGCTGGGGGAGTGGGGAAGGGGGGCAAGGAGGTAGGGACTTTCTTTAGACTTATCTTTCTCTTCCCAGTACTTAGCCTAGTACCTGCTGCTACATGACCTACGCTTAATAAATGTTTATGACTGACTAACAATGTGGCATAGTGGATAGAGTCATGACCTTGAAATTAGGTAGATCTGGGTTCACATCTTTTCTCTGACATCTAAAGTTCGTGTGACCCTGGGGAAATCATTCAGTCATTGCTTGCTCCTTAGCAATCATTCCCAACTTTCTAAGACTGAAATACTTGCAAATCTGCTTAGGTGGAAGGAGTTTCCTCAGCAATATTCACTTATGCTCTTTATTGTAAGTCTGGGCCAAAGGAGAAGATGTCAAGCTCTGGATTCTCATTAAGTTCCCCAGAGCATTCTAGCTTCTGATCGTCGATGTTGCGGTGTTCTCTCTAGGCCTCTTCTTGGCATGCTTTGCGCTCATCCCCAATGACATCCTTTCCCAGTATGCCCAACTGGTTGGGACTTCATCATTTTTTCCATAAATCTGTCCTCTCTACTGCTACCACACCAACCACAGCATCTTAACCATGTCTCCCTTAAGACCTTACCCTGAAGAAATCAGAGATGAAATCAATGGAGAGTAACCTGGAGTAATACTAAAGGGTGTGGAGAGCTGGCCACCCTGCCAAGTCAAAAATGACTGCTCAGGTTTTGATGATGCCATTCGATTTTGAGGTTGGGTTGTACTTTTATGTTTTTCCACATGAAAAATAATTATTTTAGAAGATGAAATGGACACTATAAAAACACTGGAATTCAAACTAGCTGAATGTTAAATTTCATTAGATCATAACATACTGTAGTAACTAATAAAACATTCAGACGTATAAATTTAATTGCCACATAAAAGTATAGCAATACAGCCTAAGTTAAATGATGGTTATTGATCATATTCACCCATGATGACTTTCAGGGTTGCACACATGAGATGTGTGTCCTCTTATTTTTCCCTCCGAAGTCTCCTGTGTCTGTTTGACTGACAATTCCAGGAGAGCAAAGCTCTATGGTGTTTCGTGAAGCCCATGAAATCTTATGGCTCTTGACATTTCTACAGTGGAAAAATCCCAATATAAATATCTTTTCAAAACAGCTTTTGCGATTCTTTGGAAAGATTGATTAGTTGGCAAGGGGAGAGAAGAAATGGGGAGAAGTATTCAGAATTACATATTTCCTTTGGAATTTCAGACCTGGATCCCATCATGTGTGTATTTTTAATAAATTAATTATAAAGTTAGGCCCAGCTCTAGTTACATGTCATGTCATATGCCTTACTTGATGGAATCATTCAGGACAGACTTATTGCTACATTGAATAAAGTCTCTCTTCTTGGCATTGAAGGAAAGAGAGGAATTAGGAATAAATACCAGCATGGCCAGGAGTCTAATGAAAGACTTTTGGTGACACCATGATGATAGAAACTTAGAAGACTAGTATGTGTACCAGATGGGAAAAATTCTAGAAAACAGTAAGAGGTGGAGTAGGACCAAAAGAATCCTGGGAGGGAAAGTATATTATCTTGATAGCTCCAAGTAAAATAGAGAAATGTCTGGTCTGTTAGCTTGATATGATTTATGGAGAGTCAATCAAGCATTAAACACTACAGACTATTCTTATCCTAGAGATAAAAATAAAAGTAAAAACATAGTTCTTACTCCCATGGAACCCACATTCTGTTGGAGAGGCAACATACAGACACAACAGTGTAGATGCAAGATATACAAGGAGTCGATGGACAGTAATGTCAGATGGAAAGAATTAGCAGAGGTGAGGGATGTGGTGGGGAAGAGGGGTAGAGACACCCATAGAGTATGAAATTTTGACGAATCTTGAAGGAAACCAGGTAAATTAATAGATAAAGGTGATGACAGGGAGCGTTCCAGATATGAGGGATAACCTAGAAAAGGGACAGAGTAGAGGAAGTGCAGTATTATATGTGAGAGAGACAGAAGGCAGATGTTGCTGGATCATAAATTTGGTGGAGGGGAGTAAAGCATAAGAATACTAGAAAATAGGTTGTGGCAAGTTGTAAAAGACTTGAAATGACAAATAGAACATTTTATATTTGGTCCTAGGGGTAACAGAGTGCTACAGGAGCTTATTGAAAAGGAGTGTGATGTGGTCAGAAAATTCCTGGGAAAATTACCTAGGAAAATCCACAGTTGTATGCTCAACACTGACTCCTTCAGAATATTTAGCCTATGATGTTAGCTAGGGTTCCTGATGCAAGTGGGCATCAAAAAATGGCTCTAGCTAGTAAATGGCCACCAACTGCAGGAGTGGCGGTCCCCATTCCCCACTATGGTGTTCAGTCTCCTTCTGGTCCTAAAACTCTGCTAAATTGTAAGACAGTCAGCAAAAGCATGTGTGGAATGTCTTTATGTAAGGCAATATAACTTATATGATATAAACCCAGGAAGCATCCTCAAGTTGTAGGAAGAGCAGTGCCACCCAGTGTTAAGTACACTGGTCATGGAACCAGAGGATCAGGGTCCTGGTTCTGTAAATGACCACCTGAGACAAGGCATTTAACCTCATTAAGGGTGTACCTTAATTTGTATTCTGAAGGATTGCACCAGATCAGGGTCACCAGCTGCAACTGTCCAGAGTAGTTTAAACTATAACTGGGAAATCATCAATGAGATCAATGAAATATAATAGGGCATATGTTTTTTCTAAGTTAACATATGACTGTGGGCTTGACGAGATAACTTCTAAGTCTCCTCCTAACTCTAAAATCCTTTCCTGTCTTCAAAGCCCTTAGTAAAGGAGTAGCATAATTTTTAGAAACTAGTTCAAATCTGGCCTCAGACCATAGGATCCTGGGCAAATCACTTCACCCTGTTTGCCTCAGTTTCCTCATGTGTAAAATGAACTGGAGAAGGAAATGGCAAACCGCTCCAGTATCTTTGTCAAGAAAACCGCAAATGGGAGCACAAAGCAGAGTTGAACATAAATAAAAAATGAGTGAACAATTGCCAGGACAGAGTTTAATGGGAGAAGTGCAGTCATGTCCTGCTTGCTATGCTCTCTGTGACATCTTGAGCAAATTCACTTCATTTATTTTCCTAATCTGTAAAATGAGGGTATTGAATGAGATGATCCCTGAGGTTCCTCATCCTTCTCTAGAGCTGCGATCCCGTGAGTCTATGACTGAAAATTCATGTCACAGAAAGCAGGATTTGGCATCTTATTTTTCCTTTTCCATTCACTGTATTTTTAAAATAAGAATTTGCTTTCCACACATTATATCACTCATTAAACTCTCATAGAAACTTCGTAATGTCAACACTGTTAGTGTTCTCACAGCTGATTTTCAAAGAAGCCTGAAGCTTAGAGAGAGATGCAGGGACTTGCGGGTGGTCACAGAGTTATCCTGCCCCTAACACTAAGTTTTACATCTCCTAACCTCCAAGCACTTTCTGATGAGTCGTATAAGAGCGCTTGAGATTGATTATAAATCATGACCTCTGACACTGATGGGAAGTTGTTTCTTTCCTCCTTTAGGAGGTTTGGAGAAATTGCCTGTTGGTGCCTCTGTTCTCGTGCTGTGGTTTGCTTATTTCAGTGATTGGGATTATTTTCCTAAATTGGGTATTGGGCCCAGCAGCTAATCAGCCATTGGGTGCACCCATAAAGGGAGTGGGTACCGCAATTGCTTTGGAATGTCATTCACACTGTGGGAGTTGAAAACCAAAGTATCCCCATTCGTTTTGTTGTTATTATTTGGTGTTCATTCATTTCAGTCATATTTTAACCTTTGTGAATTCATTTGAGTTGTGGGTTTTTTTGGCAAAAATACTGAGTAGTTTGCCATTTTCTTATCCAGCTCATTTTACAGATGATGAAACTGAGTCAAACAAGATGAAGTGACTTGTCCAGGGTCATGAAGCTAATAAGTGTCTGAGGCCAGATTTGAACTCAGGATAAGAGTCTTCTGACTCCAGGGCCAGCATTCTGTCCACTGTACCACCTTAGCTGTATCACTGCCAGTGTACTGCTCCTTCCTCACTTATACCCATTAGTGTCCATTGCCCCTCTGTAGGAGCATAACACCTTTGTGGTATTCAGGTTCATGTGGTGACAAAAGCAGTAGAAAGAGATAGGGGACATGGGGATAAATATAAAAGTGGCTCATCATCCCTCTGTTCCAAGAGGCTACATTCATCTGCTCTAGACACTAGGCAGATCAATGCTCCAGACATCTAAGATAGGTGCCTGAAATGACAGGTAGGTCTAGATTCTACAGCTTTTGCTGGGAGACGAGTTCTGATAAGTATTCAACTTTTAACGTTTGTTCTAACTTTTCACTGGTCTTTTCCATCAAAATAGTGTGCAACAGAGATCAAAATGCTGCCATACATCTAGTCAATTGCTCTGATTCACAGATTATTCAAAGGTATTACAGGGACTGGACCTATGATTTCATTGGTGTGAGGACTCCCACAGGAGGAAATTCCCTCTACTGGTGTACCATCTGCAACTTAAAAAAACACCTAGAACACTGACAGGATATAAAGTAGATGTCAAAAACAGAAATTGAACCAGCCTTCCTGAATTGAAGGCCCACTATTTTCATAGGATCATAGATCTAAAGCTACAAGGGACCTTAGAGGTTATCATGTCTAACCCACTCATTTTACAAATGAGGAAATTAAGAAATAGAGATGTTAAATGAGTTGCCCAGGGTCAGAGGAAAGATTAGCCCTAGTTCTTGTCTACTAAGAACTTGTAGGCAAGACATCTTAAATTAAAATATTTGTATATGAAACATGATAGAATTGTTTTGGAGAGTCCATTCTATTTAGTTAGCATCTAGTTTCATAGCTTTTTTTTTTTAAATAAGGAGGGTGGAGGGAGAGTTCCTTGCTAGACTTTTAAATCAGAAGTTGTTTAACTCATAAGCATATTCTTGCAAGTCTCCTTTTTGCCTTTTGGTCAGTGCTTGGCTGTAGGACAAGATGACCAAACCTTGTCCTTCTCCTGCCCCAAGGATAGACTTGACTCTCCATTATCTTGGACTGTTCCTTATCATCATATGCTCAATCCAATGTAGCTCAATTCCCCACCTACTCTAATTAGTCATTGGAGTCCTTGGTTCAGTCATTCTCATTTCAGTACAACAAAGTACACATTTTGTGCAAAACACTTTGCTAAGGCCTGGGCACACAGAAGGAAAATGAAAAGAAGTCTCTGACCTCAAGGAGCTGCCATTCTACTGAGAAAAATTTTCATAGATAAGTAAATACATGGTCATTTGAGAAGGGAGATAGCCATAATAACAAGGGAATCAGGAATTGCTTTCAGTTGAAGATGGTTCCAGAATTGAGTTTTGAATAAAGCTTAGAATAATAAGAAGTGGAGATAAGGGAATGTATTCCAGGTATAGGAGACAGCCTTGGAAAAAGTGTAGAGGCAAGAGATAGGATGCTAAGTTTGGGGAAAACAGGAAATAAGTTAATTTAGCTGAAACATAAAGGGGAGTAATGTAAAATAATAAATCTGGAAGGGTTGTTCTTGTTTTTGTTGAGTTGTTTCAGTTGTGGCTGACTCTTCATGACCCCATTTGGGATTTTCTTGGCAGAGATACTGGAGTGGGTTGCCATTTCCTTCTCCAGCTTATTTTACAGATGAAGAAACTGAGGCAAACAGGTTTAAATGACTTGCCCAGGGTCATACAACTAGGAAGTATCTGAGGCTGGATTTGAACTCAGGATTCCCTGACTCTAGCCCTGGCAGTCTATCCACAGTACCACCTAGCTGCCCTAGATTTGGATTAGGGGATATCTGTTTTTCCCTATACCAAGATGTCTAAATCAAATATATCAAAGAAGGCTTACTTCTTCCATGATTTGATTAGAATGTGTAACATGTCTTCTTCTTTAAATATAACTGAATCATGCTCATGGACACTTTGTAAAATACAATTGGGTATGAAGATTGATGGACAGAAAGAAACTCAGAAGACCTCATTGAATGACAAGATTCTGGCTACAAGAAATGAGTGGTGGAATTTTATTTAAGATCAGAGCACACAATGACAGGCTTCTGGTAGAGTAATTCCTGTTTAATAGACTGATCAGTTAGAGATAGCATGGGGAAAGCCCAAGAAGGGGTGATTTGGGAGAACAATAAAGAGAAAAGCCAATTTTATGTATAAAATCTAAGTAGATATACTTGCCCCAGCACTGATCTTATAGCTGCCGTGGGCTTGTAAAACTTCAAAGTGCAGATTATGTTTCCATATAAACTCAAATGTTTAGATATGATGAAATATATACAAGCTATTCTCAGATGGGACATTATATATCTCATTAACTTTTACCATTGGGTAGACAAGGAGAAAAAAAAAAAACTAAGTTGGATTAAAGAGGAAGGGGTGGAAATAGCCAGGGCAGTGGACTGGAAGCCAGAAGAGTTGGGTTTAAATCGTACATCTGGCTCATCCTAATTGTGTGGCCTTGAGCAAATCCCTTTTCTTCATCTTCCTAAATTGAGGGGTTTAGAGATGACCTCTGAGATCTCTTTCTGCTCTGACATTCTAGTTTAAAACAAATACATAACCTTTTATGATAATGACATTTATTTTAACAATATTATAAATGTATTGAATATACATGTTAGCGACATAGAAGATTATTAAATTATCCCAGGGAAAGCAATTTAATGAGTAAGAATATTTTAAACCTGCTACAAGGTTGGGGAGTTCACACAGCCTTCTGATCTGAATGTACTTTGAGTTGGCCCCAGAGCTACATTTTAATCTATATGTAAGCAGATCATTAGCATTTAGGAACCAGTTATTATCATCATGCTTTTGAGGAGGCTCTTAGTTGGTCATTTTCTCTAGTGTTGCTTTTCTCTTTCCATTCATTTCCACTCCTTTCCACACCAGAAAATACTTAGAAAAACAATAGTTCTGATTATTTAAAATACCCCTGATTTCAGAGTCTCTTATAAATTCAACAGATAATTACTCCATGAGTATGCATGGTACACTACATGGAGAATTTTAACTTTAGCAAAGCCAAAGAACAGATTTCAATGGCAAAAATTTTTGATTTCAAAGAATGAATGAGAGGGCTCAGTAAAAATGATTTAATAATCTACTTAGATATTCCTCCCTTATCCTAAGACAAAGTCTAAGGAAAGAAGATAACTTTGTGTCTTAAAAAAAAATGAAGAAAATGAAAGAATTTAGTTGATTATCATGGGAGAAAAATAACTAAAGAGAATACTACAGACCAGAGCTTTATACTGGGAAGCACTCAATCAGGTCTTCTATCTAGAATCTGGGTTTTTCTAGATAGTCACTGAGGTTCCTTCCAACTCTGAAAGCCTGTGAGTTAGTTAAAAACATTCTAGGAGCTGATTAAATTTGAGTAGAGTATCAGTTGGTTGGTAATGAGGCAGACAAGGCACTAAACATCTGAAGCCTTTCTGAGTTAGACTCAGTCTGCAAATTCTTGCATTTTAGGAGTTTATGCCATATAAATAACCAAAGCAAGGTACACTCCAGATAATTCTGCTCTCCCTGGAGGAGCTTCTGAATTATTTTTGAGGTTGTACTGAAGTTGATGGTGCAGTCATCTATGTTTCATGAAGTTAAAGTGAAAAATATTTCTCTGTTGTTTTAACCAATAGCTTGGAATTAAATAAAAATTTTAATTCTCCTTAGAAAACAAGAGTTGCAGTGAAGGATCAATAAATGTTTATTAAATTATATGACTATGATGTACCAGGCTGTGGTTACTGTGCTTACAATTAGTTTTATGACAGTCCTCTGGCATAAGAAAGTCCCTCCTGGGAAAATGTAGTTTCTCTATTGACCCTTGCTTTCTACAATTGGGTTCATAATGCCCTATTCCTCCAGTGGAGGTCCAGCTGTCAATAGGGTAAATCCTTTCATGGGTACCCTTAAGGAAAGGCCCATGGGCCACCCAGAGAGTGATAGAAAACAACCCCTTAATGAGTTTAGATGCTAAGAATAACATATAACACAATGGAAATCAGCTCAATGGAAAGCTTTATTGCAAGCAATGGGGAAGACAGGGAGAGAGAAAAGGGAACTCAACATACAACTCAAACATGCACACTGATATAATGTACAACTCATTTAAAGGTGGAGCTGTGTTGGGGAGTACAAAGAAACAGGTCCATTCATCAAGAATGGCATGCTCCAGTGGGAAGTTATCCTTCTGAGGGAGGCAAAGGTATCTCCAAAATGTCCTTCTGAGACTGAGGTTATTATGGGATGTCCTGCCCTGGAGCTGACTGATTTGCATATCAAGACAAAATATTATTTTAGGGGTTTGTTATCAGGAAGAAAAATAACTGGTAGTAGACATAATAATATCTTGGGCGCACAACTAACCTTCAGAAAATATTTTTTTTTCATATTCTATAAACTTATAGCCTCCTTTAAGGGGAGCCCCTCAGCTTCAAGATCATAAGTTACAGCTTCCCTTAAGGGAGATGGTCACTGTGGTCTCAAGACCACCTGGCCTAATCCTCTAACAATCCATGCCTTGATGTTTAAGACCACCCATGACCAGCATGTTGACAAGATCTGTCAGGGCCAGTCATCTTTGGTAAGTAGGTCTTTCAAAGGCCATGGTTTGTGGGGGAAGGAGAGGTCTTAAACTAACTTATTCTAACCTTATGACGCATCCAGTGACCCAACAGGTCATAGGTACCATCTTATTTTAATTTCTGCAAGACACAAGATAAAGAGAATCAGAGTCCCAGAAGTACTCTAGGCCTAGGTTCCCTGACTACTCAGGAAGGCCCAGGATAACAGGTTGCTCAGTAGGCCTTGGGAGATGGAATGAACGTGGTTTGTGAAGTCACCAACCTGTTCTTCATCCAGCTGGTAGAGGGCTCTGCCCAAATGCAACAAGAGTTAAGGAAAGTGTATTCTCCCTTGTTCTTCAAGCACATAACCTAGGGCTATGTGGTGGTCTATAATCATGACCCAGAGAGTTCTCTGTCCTTTGGCTAGGGTGTCAAGTCATTTGGTAGTGTTCATGGTCTGTTCCTTCACATGTCTAGCAAGCAGTTTCTGTTAGTTTCTCAAGCATCTGTGCATATCTTCTTTGACCACTATGCAGAGGACCACCTCCAGGAGGGCCCTGACTCCAATCAGGAAGTAGCCTGCTCCCCTTTTGTACCTGGACAAATGCCTTGAGATCAAGAGGCAAGTTGCAAGGCCTCAGTGGAATTATATAAGGGGAGGTCAGTGCTTATGGTAATGAGGGTATTGGAGTACACAGGTTCACCAAATTTCGGAAGGGGTCTGAAGATGAATATTGTTGATCCAGATGCCATTAGAATGTGTGGTGATATTCTCTGGTTGGGTCCCTGGGGGAAATACCTTTATGATCAGGCAAGTGTCATGGTTTGTGTTTGAGCAAATGTGGTTCCAGTCTCTGGAAGAGTTCATCCAGTAAATTGAACTCTGTCAGGTTTGATATGAGGGAAGCAATAGACCCTGAAGTGTTGGCTGAAAATTGAATGGTGTTTTATGTTTAAGGGCAAGTTTCTGAAGGTATTTCCTTGACCACTTCCATGTCTCTTGTGGAGATTCTGTAACTAATGCTGCTAAAGACTGCTAGTGATAAGATAGCTTAATTTAGTAAAACTTGACAAAATCTAATCATATTGGCCTTCTGATATCAGTTCATGTGAAAAAACTAGTTCAAACTTTATGGAACTAACCTTACAAACAACAGAGTCATAGGAAGAATGTCAAAGTACCCAATAAGGTGGCTACATATTGGTATCTAATTATAGCAATTCAGAGGTACTGAAGCACAAGCTTCATCATCAAAAAATTATAGTTTTACCTTCTATGGTTAGACATTTGCCGTGAAAGGAACAAAAAAGAACGTGATTGTAACGACATTAAGCCTGTTCCTCCAGATCGAAGTCTCAGGCCAGAGGACTTATCATAGGTATAACAGGACTAAACATCCCTAGCTCTGTTTGATTTCAGGTAAGATTCAAAGTTAACTTTTTGGAAGAGTCAATTATATGGGCAGAGTGTCTCCATTATCCACAGGATTGGTTTCATAGCCAGGCTCAGGATTAACTAAATGGGGAAAAAGAAATAATACAATGGGGAAAATGAGTCAAGAGGCTCCTGCCATTGGCTAGTAAGGCCATTCTTTCAACCTTCCCAGATGTAGACCTCCACCTGTATCAGTTCTTGGACAACATTCCTGGCATTTCCTTCAAATGGTAGATTACTGACAATGATAATTCAGACAATTATACCTGAATTTAAAACTTAGGACAATATCAAATTATGGTCCCAAGAGATTTTTACCTCAAATAGCAAATTTCCCTAATCACAGCTTAGGATTAGGTTATCATTTCCCTCAAGTTGTTGCCATAGCAGTTAACAATAAAAAGTTTGCCAGTTCTTTCAGAAAAAAATCATTCAACATCTATTTCTTTTTTTTTTCTAGTTTAAACTCATCCTGGTATAAAAATCAATCATTAGTAATTAAGAAAATCAAATTCTGGAAATTCACTGAGATAGTGACTATATGATAGTTCACTCAAAATCTAGAAAAACACTAGCTACTTATTATAATCCTCTAGACTAACAGATTTTCATCTTTTAGGGTATTGTACGTTAACCCCCAATGCAAAAATGAATCTTTAAGACTGGAGTCTGTTAAGATAAGACTAAGTTGGTTCAAGATGTAGCTTCAATGGGTACTATTTTGGATGTAATTTCATGGTTTTCATCATCATAAATCATCATACAGTCACTTTTATATTATAAGCATACTTGTAATTTTCCTTCCCCCACCACCATACTTCAGCAGTGAATATTTGTAATGAAAGAGAGGATTCCAGTTTCTTAGCAAATTGTTTCATTATTTTAGAATTTCACAACATTTAACAACTTCAGTCACCGGACTGATAAGATTTTATGAACTTGTCCAAGTAGTATGTCCCAAGGAACCTGACTAGTTTACAGATAAGGAGATTTTACAAATCATATTTTGAGCTACTTTTCCTAAACAGTAAGTAATTATTATTCTTCCTTTTAAAGCAAAATATACCCAGTTAAATATTTAAGTTTTAGTATTATGACAACTTCTAATAACTTAATAATTTTACAGCACCCAGATCAAAAGAGGAGTTAACTTTTCTCATACAATTTCATCATCCTCTTAACAACATTTCTTGTATAATGGTTTCCTCAAATTCGTAATAGAAGAAAATTTAGAAACATAATAACATATGCAATATTATGAATTTAAAACATGAAACAAAACTTATTGACTGTCAAATTATATCAGTTCAGTTGGTTGAGCTAAGAGAAAGAGGTGAAGGGGCAGTGTAGCACAATGGATGTACCACCTTTGATGTCAGAGGAC
Organism: Bettongia penicillata ogilbyi; assembly: GCA_023548195.1. NCBI lineage: Eukaryota > Metazoa > Chordata > Mammalia > Diprotodontia > Potoroidae > Bettongia > Bettongia penicillata. Next base: position 273,150 of record JAJHZJ010000676.1, read on the forward strand.
TTGGCTTCAAGGGGTACCCACATTACCCATGTGACCATCAGGAAATTATTGAACCTTTCTGGGTCTCCTGTTTCCTTATCTGTAAAATGGTAAAAGGGGTGGGAAGAGTAGATTTGGTGGCTTCTGAGATGCGTCCCACCTCTAAATCTATGATCCTATGATACCAATGCCCTGACAAAAGGCAGTGGGAAGTGAAAGTCCATTTTAGAAATAGTTGTCTGCCTACATATCATAAATCATAATGACAGACCATTAAAGTAAAAAGGGGAAAAAAATTGCTACCAAATTAAAGCCAACAGATAGAAGGTATGCCAAGAGCTGAATCTTGGTGTGTGTGGATAGTTCTAGGGTAGGAGCCTCAGATGTGTTAAAAGCTTTTAATGGATCAGCACCTAGCATGGTGTAGGCATCATAACTAATGTTTGCTAAATGAATGAATAAGATAGCTGCTAATGGACAGTAAGGTGGAGATTTCTGCCTATTAAGAACAATTTGAGCAGCAAGCTATGGAAGAATCTGCTGGGAATTAGGCTGACAAACACCTATAATGAAGGTAGGTCAAAACTTGGATCTTCAGACAAAAGAACTCAGGTCGCTTTTTACCTCATGATAGATATATATTTGTATCCCATGACATATGGTAATTTAGGAAGACTTCCTTGAGCTGGTAAAAATTTGAGAAGAACATTAGACTAAAAATAATTCCCAAACTCTAAGTGGCAGTAGAAGTTAAGCTAATATGAGTTATAATGTCACATTTGATCAGTTTTTTCCATAACCATATTTCTTAGGGCGAAAAAATAAGTTTGAGCAAATTGCCGTATTTCTACTTTATATCCAGTAGTATCAGAATCCTCCTGACTGAGACTGTCTTCGCAATGCCATTTTAGATTTTAAGTCAATAGGATACAAGAGAATTACTGTTACTCTACTGAGTGCTGAACCACCCCCTGGTGGCTTAAAAGACAAATGACAACTTATGTACATGGGTTATTCCTGAGAAACCATATTAGTCTAAATTGAAGAGAGCTTTCCCCCTTCCCCCAAATCTGACTTGTATAAAAACCAAGTGCAATCTATAATTATTGGTGCTATTTTCATTATATGCCTAAGTATTTGATTCTTACAAAGTGGTCTCATGGTGGGGACATGCTGGGGGTGGGTGGCATGGGTGGAGGGGGCAGGTACAATTCAGCTTAATCAGTAACTCAACTCCTTGGGGAACCAGTATTAACTCCTTCAAGCCACTAGAGGACTAGGGAGCTACTGCCTGTGCGCTCCAAATAGCATTTTAATCCATGTTTATTTACTTCCTAATGACACACCCTGAGACTGATTTCTTTATAAAAACACATTTTGGTAGTTTAGGGAGAAACCTGCCTGGGTATAATGTAATTATCAGAACTGCAGAGCCATAAAATCTGCTTTTTCTAATTGGGTTCTGCTTGGAGTTTGTATGTAATTTGTGACCCTTAATTCCAAGATTTGCCTGCTGGCTGACTCTGATAAGGAAAACATCAATACCTCAGGACCCTGATAAGGGGAAACCAGGAACTGTAAAAATATTTGTGTTCCTTGAAAAGGACGGACTCCTACATCTGAATTTGGAATGGAGGAAAGAAAGCCAAATAGCTGAATATAACACACATAAAATTTTAATAGCTAATCTGAATGTTGTGGGGTACTCTGACTAGCATGGTGGCTTGTCAATGGTGAATAGAAATTTCTTTCAAAACAGATGTGTTTGAAATTTGGATTCTTGTTGGGGGAGATGATGAGACCACATCACCTGAATATTTTTAGTTGACGTATTTTAATGCATATAGAAATGGGAGGAAAAATTTCTTTTCTACCTACCTTCATATTAGCGATGAATCTTGATTTTGCACCAACTAGATGTAAAACAACTGCTGAGGATCAAGACTTTTGGCATGCTGTGTTTTCCATTAACTTAGATGGTCAAACCACTCAAGTTCCTAATTAGGGAAACTGAACTAAAAAGCTCCTTGTAAAAAGCTCTTTCCTATTCATTCTGTGGGTGACTGATTCAAAGTAAATGATAATGCAACTTCAACTGGAGCGGCATGTTCACTGAAACAGTGAAAATAATTCACTAAGAACTGTGGTCCTTCTACTTCTCTTTATCCCAGATCATCTAAAAGACAGTACTACATAGTGGAATGAAGCTCTCCTCTGCTATTTTTTGACCTATGTGACAGTTGAAAAATAAGTAACCTCTCTGAATCTCAGTATCATCATCTGGAAAATGAGGGAGTCAGATGAGATGGTCTCTAAGATCCTTTATAGACCTAAATTTATAATCTAGATAGATAGATATAGATAGATCAATAGGTGTAGATATACAGATATATAATTCTAAGTATGCATATTTAACCTTAGCTTCTTTATGATACCCTGTTAGACACTGCGCAGGGATAATATAGAAAAATGCTTCTTTTGCTTCTAATCTCAAAAGATGGCTATTATAAAGAAATATGACCCTAACAGAAAAAATAATTTGAAGTTGTCAATGACAAAATCAGTTGTTGTTGCTATTGTTGTAGAATGGTTTCAATCACATCTAATTCTTTGGGACCCCAATTGGGGTTTTCTTGGCAGAGATACTGGAGTGCTTTCCATTTCCTTCTCCAGCTCATTTTTCAGATTCTGTCAATAGAGTATCAGAATCTCACTTCTTATTTGCAGAGAGTTACCTCTTTACAAATAGGCAGGAGAGCCTATTTGATTTAAGCTAGAAGAGCATGCGAACAGGAGAGTATTGTACTAAAGTGAACCAGACCTTCAGTGGCATTGTCCATGATGTTGTACCATCGTTGATAAGATGGAATTGATTACTGAAAACAAACACATGCTTTATGTTTCTTTGCAAAATTTTAAAGCTGTCACTATAAGCTTGATAGTTTAATTTTTTAAAATATTTTTTATCATTCTAGTAGGATGTAAACTCCTTAAGATCAAGGACTGTTTTGTTTTTGTCTTTGTGTCTATTGTGCCCAACACAATACATAGAACATATAGTAGACATTTAAATACTTCTTGACTTGAAGTGAATTTCTAAGAAACTGGGAAAAGAGCTGGGGGCAGCTTTAGTAAATTAGTCAACTTAATTAGTAGATTTATTTTGAACTTTTATTCTTGTGGATGCCTTAGGGTTAGGAGCATTGGGATGCAGGATGGGTGCGTTAGGAGGGAATGGTACAAATAAAGGAATCCTGCAAAAAGATGTGAATTGGCTTAGAAATTGAGCTGTATATGTACATATATATGTACATACAGCTGTAAGTATATATTAATATATAAGATAAATGATATACTAATATATATGATATAAAATATAGGTTATATATTCTATATATTCATATATATATATGTTTATTATGATCATAGATTTAGAGTGGAATGGGATGTTAGACATTGCCTAGTTCAGTCCCCTCTTTTTTCAGGTGAGGAACCTGAAATCTAGAGATTAAGGGAGTTGTCCAGGGACACACAGGTAAGTAGCAGAGCTAGGATTTAAACCAACATCCTATGATTCCAAATTGTCTCAAAAATCTTAATTTATTAAAATCAAGGTAAAATTTATTTATTATAGGCTGAAAATACCAACAGCATCAGTTTCATAGTAAATAATAACAACATACATAATGTAGAAATAGAGTCTTCTTTGGGTGATGAAGAGAAGCCTTTTGTAATTCTTCATATTGAATGAAGGGAAAATCAGGAAAGGTGAAATCCTGCATTTCTGAGATCTAGTTGGAGGGTGTTAATAAAGTGACAGTATCTTGTCTTTCACTGATTGATCCATATTGTAATTTCCAAATAGCCGCTAGTCAATCTCAGATGAACAGGTTTATTGGTTTTATTTCTGATACTAAGAACAGTGAACAGTGGCACAGAGCTAAGAAATATATGTAAAGTCTCACTATATAAGCATACAAATAATATGTGACTGATTTTCATATGGAGTTTCTTTCTTATGGAGAAATGGTCTTTGAAGGTTGTAGTTCCCCAAGATTATTCCAAAAGCATAATATAATACCCCCAAAAGATGAACTGATATTCCTTCAGCTCTGATTTATTTCTTTTCAAACAGTAGTATTATTGTTTTAGAATCATAACTTCTTCCTAAGAATCAGGATTTTGAAATTGTCTTCTGTTTTTAAGACCCTATGACTTTCCGTACACTGGTTGATAAGTTTCTTTAAATGCTATCATGATCCGTCTTACTAGGTTGGTCTCTTATTTTTATTTGCATGAACTGTATTGATTGAAATCAACAAACAATTGTTAAACACTTAGGGATATAACATGCAAACAACTACAAGTAAACAAGATATAATCAAGATAAATTGTAGATATTCTCATAGAGAAGACCAAGGGCTAGAAATGAAGAGTGAGAGAATTCCAGGCATGAAAGGCAGCCAGCAAAATGCCCAGGGTCAGGATGTGCAGTGTCTTCTTCAAAGAATAAAAAGAAGGTCAGTCACTGGATTGAAAAGGATATGAAAAGAAGTAAGAAGTAAACATACTGAAAAAGGTAGAAGAGGGCCAGATTATAAAGGGCTATAAAACCAAAGAGAGAATTTTATATTTGTCCTGGAGTTGAAAAGGAGCTGCTGGAGTTTATTGAATGGAGGAGAGGTGACATGGTCAGACCTGTGTTTTAGGAAGATCATTTTGATAACTAAATATAACATGAATTAGAACAGAGCAATACCTGAGGCAGAGAGATCATCTAGAAGACTACTGTAATAGTCCAAGGTGGTGGCAGTGTCAGAAGGTGGAAGGGGGTACCTAAACGAGAGGATATGAGGAATAACAGAAAATGAGGAATCAAAGATGGCACCCAGATTGGGAGCCTGAGTGATTGGGAAGATGGTGATGCCCTTGTCAATAATAAGAAAGTTGGCATCTCCTGAGGCAGTAAATTCCTTGAGAACAATAATTGTTTCTTTTATTTCTTTTAGTTTAAGACATACATTACCTAGGGCACTTCCAAACATAAAGTGCTGAGTCAATGTAATGGTAAGATCACTGGACTTGGAGTCAGAAAAAATGTGGACTTGCAAGTTACATTTGTCGCTTATTAATTATGTGACCTTGAGCAAATCCCTTCATCTCTCTAGGATTCTCTTTCATCATCTAAAAACTGAAGGTGTCCTGAGCGAGATGATACCTAAGGTCCCTCTCAGCTCTACCACTTTATGATCTTATGAATTCCCAGTGCCCAAGAGCAGTCACCATAGAAAATCACATTCCATCATTCCATTCTAGAGATCTGCCCTTCTCCATGCCATCCGTGTACATCAAGGGCCATCCCTACCCAGCTATTCTCTTCTGAGAATGTGTAAGTACTAAGTGAGGTCTTTGACAGAATAATAAATACGTGATAACTCAACATGCTCTTTGAAAATCACCTCAACATTCCAAACTCAGTGTTCTCAAGCCACATTGTTCTCACCTTCACACTGGATGGGAGGCTTCTGGTTTAGAATCAGAGCAGAATTATTCTGAGGCTTGCTTGCTTAGAAGAAGCTCTGCTTGGCTTTTTTCCACATCAATTGCTTTAAATGTCTAGCTTCCTATAGATGAGAGAGATAAAAGGTCTGTATTTGATCTTGTGTTGACTCATCTACCTCCTGCTGTTTACAAATTGCTGGTGACAGGATTGATGTTCATTCGATTTCAGAAAATGCTGGATACTCCCTTTGCAGGGCTTCCGATTAAGTCGCTTTGTGGATGACAGTGTTTTCTCAGAATGATAGGAAGTAGGCACCATTTTCAGGTAGCCATGGCCATTCTGTGAAGGACATTTTGGGATTATCTGATCTAATACCAGCAATGCTACTGTCTGACTCCAGACTTAAGCATAAGGGAGATGAGCAGATAAAGGATAGCCCTTTCTTTGCCCAAGGAACAGTTTATTAAGTCACTACTGTGGATGTAAATACCCATGTCATATTAATGAAGAAGCAGAGAGCTAGCAGACAGTGATGGGGGAATGGGAGAAGGTAACCATGAGATATTCTGAATGATAGGCTTGGGGCCCTGTGGGCTGTAGTTCGCTGATGAGCCAGTGCTTCAACCAACATATATTCCATAGCTTGATTTAGAGAAAACTATATGATCTTCTTTAGGGATTCAAATGCTTTTGTGGGACAAGAATGAACACAAGCAGAGGCACAAAGGAGTTTGAAATTGGAAAGAAAAAGCAGACTGTTAATAGAATGAGAGTATATCTATTTATAGGTCACTGATTTTAGGACATCTCGAGTTGGATGTTTCACCTGTAAAATGCAACAAATGTCTAAAAGCGACATCATTATCTTTGCCTTCCATTTCTACAGGTCTCTTAATGTCTTCATTACTGTCAAGTCAATTCAATTCAACAAACATTAAATATCTACTCTATGCTAGTGACTAGACCAGTCCCTGGAACCATTCATTACTCTTGTTCATTGGATTAATGCCCTTGCAGTGAGTTTTGACTTCTCCTTCCCGTGCCTCCCACACCTACTCTCTCATCAATTCCTGCTGGTTATTCTTCTACACCATTTCTTAGACCTGTATTTTCTTCACTATTTCCACAACCTTTCTCTGATTCTTCCTTGTGTCTGAATGACCCAAGTGGTCCCCTAACAAAACCCAGTTGAATGCCTGGCACAGAGGATGCGCTTAATAAGTTCTTGCTGATTGACTGATTAACAAACCTTTGAGCCTTTTCCCTTCCAAATGTTCCTACACTGCGAAGAAGAATCATCATTATCAAATAACATTTACATTATATTCTCTATCTAGTGTATCTTTATGCAAGTGTGTCATAGAAGTGTAGAGACAGGAAAGACTACTAGGGCTGGGGTAAGTGGAATAAGATTCATTCCATGGAGAACTGACATGATCTAGGCCTTCAAGAAAGAAGAGCCTTTGGACAGATGGATGGGTGATCCCTCTACAACGAAAGCATATGGGCTAGCAATCAACTATGTCGTGCAAATAAAGACGATTGCATAAAGTATCAGAGTCAAGGAAATGTGATTTTTCAGGAAGAGATGGAAAGTTCAAGGTCACATAATGAATATAGGGGAGAGCATTTCAGGAGAGAGGGAACAATATAGAACAGGAATTGGCAAACTGAGATCCATAGGTCAAATCTAGTCCACTGCCTGTTTATGTACATCCTGTGAGCTAAGAATATTTTTTACATTTTTAAAAACAACTTTATTTTAAAGTGTAAAAAACAAACAAAAAACATTTTAACCTTGTTGGCTATCCAAAAATAGGTAGTTGTTCTATTTATCTCTTGGGTTGTGCCTTGCCAATCCCTGGCACAGACAAAGGCGGAGAGAGTCAGGGATGAGCATGGCAGTAGCAGGGAGGATAGTTTCCAAATCTGCTATCCCCATGTGAAAAGATAAACAGTAAATAGATATGGTTAGAGATCTGGTCATGTTATATCCTAGATCTGATGGTTAAATGACTCCTATGAAACAAATGAAATTTTCTAGAAAAGAAAAGCCTTATGAAGAGAGCCATCTTTAAGTCTTTGAAGGTCATCATGTAAAAGAGTCATTTGTCTCATTCTTCTTGACTTCAGGAAATAAAAATAAGAGCAATTGGTGGGAGTTGCAAAGCACCCGATTTGGGCTCGATTTAAGGAAACACATCCTCATCATCTGAACTTTCCAAATGTGGAACAGGTAGCCTCAAGAGTTAGTGGAATTTTCAAGGACACTTTTCAGACATGCTGTCCAGGGATTTCTTTGCAAACACAGGCAGACCTAGAAAGTCTCTGGAACCATATTAAACTCTGGAGATATTGTGGTTCTGTGATCTGATCATCACAGGTCATGTCATATTAATCAATTTATCAGCACTTATTAAATTCTTACTGTGTGCAGGCAGTGGGTTAAATGCTCAGGATGCCAAAAAGCAAAACCTTTATTTTGTCAGAGATGCGGTCATGTGAACCTAACCTTATATTATTATATTTATTATTTTTCCCTATTAATTACTCTAATCTACAGCCAACTTAGAACTTCCCTTGGTCCCCTAAACATGTCCCAGTACCTTTGTACCTCTGTGCTCATCTTTACAGACACTGTTCTCGTGCCTGGAGCATCCTCCATCCTCCTTTTCAGCTGTTGAAACGCTTACCATAATTTCAAAATCTAATTCAAATGCACCTTCTCAAGGAAAACTTCACTGATCCCTCCGTCAGCAGCAACTTTCCCGCTTAGTCTTCATATGTCTCTTTTGTGCTTTCTGCATCAGTGTGATGTCATGATACCATGTTTTATATTATCTGATTAGACAAACAGATTTTATGTTTTATCTAAACTTCTTTTCATTCTCAGTGCTTAGTACAGTGTTTTGTACATAGAAATGTTTAATAAAATGTATCAAATGCAATGTATTTAATTTTTTTTAAATCCTGGTGGTTTCGTTTGCATAGGGAATTCTTGGTGAGGAAGCCTCTTTTACCAAGGAAGGTAAGTAACTTCTGCAACTCATAGCCTCCAAAATGCACCAAGAAGTTAAACAATTTGCTCAGGATCGTACAACAATTATCTATCAGAGGCAAGATTTGAACTGAAATCTGACTTTGGGGCTCTCTCTCTGCAATACTATGTTTCCTCACAAGTCTAAATAAAATATGTAGCATTTGGTTTCCCTACTCTTAGAACTTTTTATAGTGAGGTCTCTGTTTCTCTTCTCTGACTGTTCTTAGGAGAATTAATCCAAAATTCAGCCAGTGTTTTCCTGTTCTCCGTTCCATGGCCACTATGAATATCAAGGTTGTTGTGTTCACTGGGGTGTTGTCATTGCTTCTTAATTGCACTAAGACATACCATGAACACAGCCTATGGGTAGGTCCATGAATAAAAAATAAAAATCTCATATTAAGTAATCAGTTTTCAAGATACCTGAAATAGAAGATGGCAAATGAATAGAAAAAACCCCACAAAGATAACCCCTTTCCTGCATACACACAAAAAAAATGTAAGCATATGGACATCGATAAATACTAACTTGTAAGCCTGTTTTCTCATCTTTATAAAATCTTCATTAAAAAAGTTATCTATCTTTGGTACATCCTTGATGTAGCTGTATGAAAAGAAAATAGGTAGCCTTTTGCAAGAGAAAGAAGGCTCCTGTCTTCGTATCTTGCCTGCACTATTTCCAGATCATCTTACTTGATGTCCCTCCCTTCAGTCTCTCCCATATCTAATCCATCCTTTGTATAGCTGCCAAAGAGATATTCATAAAGTCAAATTACTTGTATGCTCAAAAAGCTCCAGTGGTTCTCTATTATACCTAGGACCAAATACAAACTCCTCTATGGATGTATGCTAATAAATATTTAACAACTAGCTCTCAATACACACACACACACACACACACACACACACTCTCCACCAACTTCTAAGTTTAATCTGTATAACACCTTCTCAAGTCTAAACAATGAATGAAACAATAACTCTGTAGTATTTGCTGGTTTCAGAGGTGAAAATACTCACACTGAAAATTTAACAATTGGCTCTCCCAAGCCAGTCTGAACAAACTGCCACATCCCCCTGCCTCTGAATGACATTCAAAGCCCTTTACAATCTGGTTCCAAGTTAACCTTCTAGATTTGTTACACCCTTCTCCCCCAAGGTAATCTATACGATGGTAGAATAGATGCTTCCTGAAGGAAGGGGCTGTGTTATGGTTGTCTTTGTAATCTAAAAGCTTAGCATGGTACCTGACACATAGAAGGCACTACATAAATGGTTGGTAATTAATTTATTTTCTACATGGTGGGAAATGTGCTAATGGAAAGTTACACCAATGATAATCAATCATAATAACAATAGTTAAGATTCACATAGCATTTTAAGTTTGTAAATAACTGTGTTATCTGATTCTCACAGGAATCAGGGAAGTGCAGTTAGTATTTTCATATTGCAGAGGAGGAAACCAAGGCTTGGGGAGGTAACAAAACTTGCCCAGGGTCACACAGCTAGTAAGAGTCAGAGGTAAGATTGGAAATCAGTTCCTCCTGATTTGAAGTCTAATAATTGCTGAAGCTATAGAGAATACAAGATCTAACAGTTTATTTTTTATTTTAAATGGCATTTTGAAATGTTAGAGTAAACTACAGCTTTTAAGAGTGCACCAAAATACTATCTCTTATTGTATGTTCAGATTATACAAGATTCTTTGACAAAGTTAATTATGAAGATAATTTTGTTCAATAACCTTTTAATGTCAAGTAAGGTATAACATATAAATTCATATTCATGTCTCTGTCATGGAGGATGGGGTATATAAAATCCAAAAGGAAAAGTAATTTCCTATAAATGGTGAAGTTCTCCAGCTATTCCTGATTTTAGATGACCTTGCCTCTTTGTGTCAAGGACCATCATATTATAAGATCTCCTCAATGAGCTTCATCATTCAAAAGAGAGCAGCTTAATAATTCACACAAAAGAATGATGAATGTCTGTTGTTCAGCTCATGATGCACAGTTAGAGGTATAGCCATTGAATTAGTCCAGCAATATGCAGGCAATGAGGTGATACAGTGGATAGAGCTCTGCACCTGGAGTTAGGAAGCCTCATCTTCATGAGTTCAAATCTGATTTCAGATACTTATTATGTGACCCTGTTTGCCTTGGTTCCTCTTCGGTAAAATGAACTGAAGAAGGAAATGGCAAACCATTCCAGTATCTTTACCCAAATGGGGTCATGAACAGTCAAACATGACTGAACCCAAACCATCAATATGTATTATGTTGGACAAGTCTAACAACATAGGCTTAGAATTAAGTTGGGAAAGGAGAGCAGGGTGGATTGCATTTAGAAAGTGATGCTTTCAATGATCCAAAATTATTTCCCTTCCAACCACAAAAATCTATTGTTTTAAAATTAGTATTATTCCACTGATGATATAGTATAGTATCATCACAGAACACTATATTAGCCAAAGACCAAAAATTACAGATGACCCAAAGGGGGAATGGAAAGATATGTGATGGCTATAAGTATACTACATCACATTACCAACAATGATTGTATACCAGAAGTGGAGCAATATACATCATTCAGGAAGTGTACGATTGGAAAAGGAAGTAGGGCAAAAATAAGGGATAAAAATGGACAGCCTTAGTGGAGTACTTTCATGGACTTTTTAAGACCTAAAGAAGGATCACATTACTTATAGATATCTACATCTGTGGAGGATATTGGAGGACACAAACAAGAATCACTTAAATGTGTTTTGGGTTATGATCAATGTGATTGGAGATGGTAGGAGTCATGAGTGAGATTACAGATCTAAAGAGGTATTAATGGAGAAGATTCACTCTACTTAAATGAATCCAAATTCAGAAGAAAAATATGAAAAAAAAAAAAAAACTCCATCAGCCCCTGTCTTCACTTGGTCTCCTCTAAGCATTTGAAAGAAGTGATGAGATCTTTTTGTTTTTAGAAAATGTAAACATATTAGCACTGATTAGCAAATGAAAAATACAACTTTTCCTTATTTCTTTATTATTTTTTAAATCTGGCCACGACTATAGCTCTAACTCAGATCTATGGTATTCAAACCCTTTAAAAAGAAAGATATTTTGACATTAGCAACAATATCCAGGAGATTGAGGAAATATTATTAGTATGCCCACAAACCCTTATAAACAAAAGAAAAAAAAACCAAGGACTTGTGAAACAGGAAAAGTACAAACAATTGAACATGAAATAGAAAATTGTCAAAAGAAGCCTAAGGAAGATCTAAAATGGAGTGACAGAAGAATGATAAAGTTACCTCATGAATGAAGCTAAATGTGTGAAGGATCAATATCAAATGATCATTGAGACTGACAGAACAGACTCAACTGGAGACTATTGGAATAACTTTAAATGTCTAACCCCATAATCCATTCTACGATGATGATGATGAGGAGGAGGAGGATGTGATGATGATGATGATGATGATGGTGGTGGTGGTGATGATGCATGGATTCTCTAAAAGCAGCTCTGAGATGTGAAACAAAAGATGCCCTGGTTGTATTTTGACCTTATGAAATCATTTACCTGCTAAAAAATGAAAGGAAAACCAGCATGAAACCTGTGCTCAGAGTCAGGAAGACCTGGATTCAAGTCTTGCCTTTGAAATATCCTGACTGTGTGACCCTGGGGAAAGGTTGAGCATCTCCAGGAGACTCTAAATCTACAAGTTTCAAAGAAGATACCCACCTGCATCAGAAAACCCAGGCAAGAATCAATTAAGTGTAGCTGGATCATGTGAAATGAGTTTTCCTCATTAAGGAGCATTCCTCATTGATGAATTTCTTGTAACAATGAAATATGTAGCGTATCCCCCAAATTCTTTTGTCATTGCCTTGATTTTTCCCTCTCCCTCTTTGGGGTATCTCTTACCAATGCTAATAAGCAGTTGTTCTGTTCTTTGTATTAAAAAGGTGATGCACTGGTAGGTTATGTGCTTTGTTTTTCCTTAAAGAATTCCACAAAGATTTGTGCAAATTTATTCATACTTTCTCCCCGCTTCATCCCCTGGTGTATTTATAATCTGTCTGGCCAGGGTTGGAAATGTGTTCTGTGAAAATTACCTTGTTATGTGTCTTTCTGACTCTAAACTCTCCTTATTCCAATCCATTTTTACACAGTAAGTATTGGTATTATTTCATTGTCTATGATGCCTTTACGCATAAGGCAATTTCTCTATCTCTTCTAATCTCCTTGCTATTGCCTCATTTAAATTCTCATTTTTACCCCTTTTTGTAAAAAAAAATTCACTTTTAGCATAATAAACAGGTCTTTGTCCAGTTCCTTATGTTAACCCTTTGCAAATCATTCTGTTTCAAATGTGTTTTTTTAAACAACATATTGTTAGATTCTGTTTTTTAATCTATTCTATTATTTTGTTTTATGGGTGAAATATTTTTCTTCTAATTCTTTCCTCTAGAATTATTGTCTCCTTTCTCATTCTTTTCTCTAGAGCTTTCATGTCATTTGAAATATTTTACAATTCTGTCTTCATTTCTTCTGAGAATTCTAGTACATATAGAAAATCTGTGTTTCTGTTTGAAATTTTGCTTGTAGATATTTTAGAGTTAGCTTCTTTTGCTAGGTTTGTATCTTAGGCATCCCTGATTCTGTAATATTCAGAATTGGTGTTTTCTCTTCTTATTCATTTTTCTAGATTTACTGATTATATTGGGACTTTGTGTGAAGACCAGGATCTGTACCCTTGTGGAAGGAAAGGAGAAAACACACACAGAGACACACAGACAGACAGACAGACACGCGCACACACACACGGCCCAATTTCACCCAAATCTGTGTTACCTGTGATCCTACCTCTGTTTTTATCTGGGTACTGAGCACTACATTTTTCAAGAGTTTTAATGATGGTTCAGGTCTCCAAAGTACACAGGGGTGCTCTAGTCTAGGGTGAGTTCTGATCATTGCCCAGTTCAGAAGTAACAGCCCACCCCATTCCAAGATCATAGCTATACAGATATGTGTCCCAGCTGTCCTTGGCTAGTCCCTGGTCATGCATGGAGAAGGCTTTTGTGAGCTGCCCTCCCAGGCCAGGCTTTCCTGGCTGGGCCACTTCCATGGTAATCATAGGCTTTCAACTGTCTCTTTGTGCAAATATGAGCTGGAAAAAATATGCTTACTCTGGTTTTTCTTTGGAAACTTCTGATGTATATCCCTTGCCTCTAAACTCTCCTCATTCCTTCCTTTCATGCCTTGAAATTTCTCCTACTTGTCTTATTCTTATCCTAAGATTTTGATCATGACCATTACTTGGTAGTCTAATTGTCTTTCTCTCTCTCTTTTAAAAAATTCCTATTGAACTAGTTGTGTTAGAGCATGACTATTTTACTCCTATTCATTGGCCAGATTATCTTGAGGAGACCTTTCTTATACATTCTTTATACCAAAAAATTGATTGCACTGATGCTTTGCTATTAGCCTGTCTCACCACCCAGAATAAGCCCTCCCCACACTAGAAAGAATCCTTGTTCCCAAGGAGTTTTCCAAAATACAACTTGCCTCAATGGTTCCCTATTATCTCCTAAATTCAATCCCAAATCCTTGACCTGGCAAGCATTTGTACTTCTCCACATCCTGGCACAAACCGTACTCTAAATCCTGGTAAAATAGAAAGAGTGCTTTGGAATGAGAGAATCTACACTCAAAACCTAGCTCCACCAGATTTTTCTACCTGTGCACATCACAACCTCTCTGAAACAACTCTTCTGCAAAATGTGTATTGGGGGAGGCATTAGATTAAAGGATCTGTCAGTTTGATTCTAGCTCTGAATCTTAAGATCCCATGAGCCTCCATTTCCAGCTTTACCTCAGGCTACTCCTCTGCACCTAATATTTAATACTGGCAGACCAGAGTGTTTACTGGAACTTACACTAGTATTGCTTTTCCCATATCTGTGCATTTGCTTTTCCTCTTTGTACCCACCCTACAGTCCTTCTTTGACTTCTGAAATCATATTCATCCTTCCAAGTCATCTCTCATCTCCCCTGCTAGACTCTGAGTTCTTTGAAGGAAAGGATTGTATTTTATTTCTTGTATCTTCATGGTAAATACCAAATAAATGAACATTCACTGAGTAAATTGAATTGAAGAAAATTGAGCTTAAATGAATAGACATAATATAGAACTGAGTTTGGAAGGAACCTTAGAAATCATCTAGTTCTTCCTGTCCCACCCTACCCCTTCCCCTAGTATTTTACATGAGAAAATTGAAGTGCAAAGGGGTAACCATTGTTATACTGATGGTAAGTAACAAAGTTAGGGTCTGAACCCAGATTCTTTGCCTCAACATTTAGTGCTTTCCATGCAACCACATATGCCAGGGAAGGGAATGAAGTTAATCTATTTCAGGGTCTACAACATAATCATCAGCACACTCTAGGTTTAGATATGGAGATCCAGTCTCAGCCTCTCCAAATTATTTTGATGCTTCTATCGGCTAGTAGATGATATTGACTCAATGTCTTCCTTCATCCAGCTGTTGACTCCTTATCCTTGGTCCTGACCTAGTTGGTCTTGTTCAGATCTTTCCAGGAGAGATGTGTGTAGGGGTCTTACTCTCCCCTTCTACTCCTCTTAAAGGTGTGGGAAACTTTTCCCATGGGAGAAAGAAGTTTGCTACCTGAACTAGATCTAAAAGTAGTCATTTTTCATGAAAGTGAATTTGAATAAAAGTTACAAGTGGTGTGCCAAGCTTTAAACTTATGGTTCAGGCTTCAAGTGCTCACTGTCATCAGCTGAGTTGTTATTGCAGCATCATGTGTAGGAAGAGCCTGTGAACATTTTGTATGCTATTAAATCTTTTGGCAAACCAATTTTTAAGTTTTTAAGTTTATTTGTATCTGGCTCTGTTAAAGTAACAGTGTTCTGTTTCTTTTTATAACCTGAAATTTTAATCATTCTTTTTTGCAAAGGTCCTGCTTCCCCATTTAAAATAAAGCCCATTAGCTTTCCTCTTGTTTTTGAAATAATTATTTGGGGCACTTTGCAGAGCATGTTGCCCATTTGGCCTCCATTTTACATTTCAATTATCTTTCTGCCTTGGCTTCTTTTTAACTGTTAAATAGCACTAAGGCCTGGGGCACTCCGTTAGAAACCTCTCTCTGTGTTGACAGATATCATTAATAGCTACTCTTTGGGTGTAGTTATTAAACAAATTGTAAATCCACATAAATGTAGTATCATTCTAACTCATATCTCTCCATCTTGTCTGTAAGGATTTTGTTACTGTTCACTTGTATCCAACTCTCTATGGTTCCATTTGGGGTTTTCTTTGCAAAGATACTACAATGGTTTGCCACTTCCTTCTCCAGCTAATTTTACAGATGAGGACACTGAGGCAACAAGGGTTAAATGGTTTGCTCAGGGTCACACCACTGAGGGTGGATTTGAACTGATTTCTTCCTGACTTCAGACCCAGTGCTCTATCTACTGTGTCACCCAGTTGCTCCATGTGTAAGGACAGAATAAGAGAATTTGTTGAATGCTTTTTATAAAAGGTATATTATGCTATGTCTATAGCATTTCCCTAAGCTACCTGTCTAGTAACCCTGAGAAAGAAATGAAAGGAAGAAAGAAAGAAGGAGGGAGGGAGGAAGGAAGGGAGGGAGGGAGGGAGAGAGAGAGAGAAATAAAGAAGAAAGAAACAGCAAAGGAGAGAAAGAGAAAAAAGAAAGGAAGGAAAGAAAGAAGGCAGGTGGTCTAGAATAAAGGAAAAAGCACAAGGTGGTTGAAGGAGCACTACGTTTGAAGAGAAAAGACCTGTATTTGAATTCTTTATAAGTATCATGTGTCAACTCAGGCAAGTCCCTTTATCTTAACCTCTTTGCACCTCAGTTTCCCCTTCTTTTAATGAGGGGGTGTCAATATAGGCTTAGGAAGGTTCAGAATACCAATGTCCTATACAGTGAAAGAAGATAATCTCTTTTATCTATCATTTATGTTCGTGTGTGTGTGTGTGTGTGTGTGCGTGTGCCCAAAGGGCACCTAGTTAAGGCCATAGCTCAGGTGTTAAGAAGAAAGAGTGGGGCCCTGCCATTGGGGCATATGGTTACCTTTGAGTTCTGTATTCCTTAAGTCAAGGACTTGGGAGGGAGGTATGGCTCCTGAGACCATTAGTCATAACCTTCAACAACAGCTGATGGCCCTAAGGAGAGCAGTGGGTGACTGGAGCACCACCTGGATCAAACAGAGCAGAGACAGTCTAACATTAAAGTGAGCAAGGTCTATTGAGGAGAGCTACTCACAAAACAAAAGAGGTCCACTGGGGCCCTGGATGGAGTTAGATGCCAGACATAGGTAAAATAAAGGAAATATTTGTAGGGTTCTTATTAAAGGGATGGGGAAGTCAGAGGGATGCCTAGGGAAACTCCCACTACTTGATATTCTGACTCCCTGCAGACAGGCTAGCAAAGGGGTATCCATAGTCACTAAAGCCCTTACTGACAATCTCAAAGATTTTAAGCAAGGAAGATACTCAAAGGAACATCTTCATCTAAGAGGTTGGGGAGGCTAATGTATTTCCTACAGGGACAGGAATAAATAAATCACTTTTAGGATACTTTGTATACCATGTCCTCTTTAGGGACATTCTTACCTTACTGTAAATAGTGGTAGTCAGCTATTCCTATCAATGACAAAAATATGCAGTTGAGTCAAACTTAAAGTTGTTATTCTAATGTCTGGTAAAAACTATGTATTGGAAGTAATCAGTGTCCCATTTCTCTAATTCATCTAATACATATACATAGACAATATAGAGATGTCAATAAAGAGCATAATGGTATTTGCTGAAGAACATAATGGTATTCCAGGTTGAATCAAGTTGATTTTTTTTTTAGTCTCTTTAAAACATAGTAAAAAAAATAAGAAGGTTGAAGATACTTTGCAAAGCTAATTCCTTCCACCCAACCTTCTCAACTCAGATGAATGAGGATTTATTCTATCTTGTAAAAGACACACAAAGAAGTAGGCAATACAACTTTCCTTCGTATCTTAATATCACACATTGGAATTTTCTATGAGGGTGATTTTTTTTAAAAGCTACTTCATTTGCCTCTGCCCATTTTCTGCACTCTGAAGACCAGTTGGAAAAAATTAAAAACCCAGTTCTGTTCTGAGGTAGTAGGAGTAGGAGTAGGAGTAGCAGTAGTAGTAGTAGTAACAGTAGTAGTAAATAGCTGTCATTCATATTGTGCTTTAAGGTTTCCAAATATTCTATTTGACCTCAAAAGAACCTTGGAAAATAGGTGCCCCTATAATCCCTAGTTTGCAGATGGGGAAGCAGTTGAGAGAGATTAAATGAATTGGCCAGGGTTACACAGCTAGTAAGTATCTGAAAATATATTTGAACTCAGTGTTAATGCCAACTCCATCTGGCTTTAATGAGCTACCTAGCTGTCCTCTCAAAAGCAAATGAAAATTAACATAGACTGATATTCCTCTGAAGCCATATTTTAAATTCCATTAACCAAGAGTCTCATGAACATTGTCCATAAAGCAGATATATCATAAGCTACTTCTTATACAACCAATATAAAATTTGGCACTGGCTTATACTCAAAGCCTTTCCCTTTTTAATTCATACAACTGAAACAACAAAACAATTGTTTCCAATTTATAATTCATATGTATTTATACTATATATGTGAATATGTGTGTATACCATGTATACACACCCACAAATGGGGAGAGAGAGAAAGAGAGAAAGAGAGAGAGAGAAGTGGGGGTGGGTGAAAGAGAAGTGGCATGGAATAAATAGCCAGCCTCAGAATTAGGAAGATTTAGATCAAGAAATCTCCTCTATGGCATATATTGTTTGTGTGCACCACTGCAAATCCTTTATCCTCTCCATGACAGGAAATTCTCTACAACTATTAAATACACCCCAACTTCATTATATTAGTGAAATCACAGATCAGGTCGAAAAAATAATGTATAATATAACAATCTCAGTTGTTTTGCCCTGCTACTGGATTCTAATCTCCTTGAGCATAGGGACTGTATTTCATTGGTCAGTCAAAAGCATTTATTAATCTCAAAGTTTAATTGGAAAAACAACATGCAAAAAACCGAACAACCCAATAACTATGTACAAACAAACTATATACAGGATAAATAGGAAATAATCAACAAAGAGAAGGCACTAGAATTAAGAGGGACTGGGAAAGGCTTCCTGTGGAAGGTAGGATTTTGGCTGAGACTTGAAGGAAGCCAGGAAAGCCAGGAAGCTGAGATGATGATTGAAAACAATTCATGCATGTGGGAAAGCCAGTGAAAATGCCCCGAGTCAGGAGATGGAGTGGCCTCTTTGAGAACAGTAAGGAAGGTCAGTGTCGCTGGATCAAAGAGTATGTGAGAGGCTATAAGGTATAAGAAAACTAGAAAAGTGGGAGTGCTATGCTACAAAAGGCTTTGAACATCAAACAGGATTTTATATTTGATCCTAGGGGTGATAGGAAGGCACTGAAGATTGAATGGGGTGAAGGGAGTGAGGGGCAATATGTTTTGATGTGTACTTTAGGAAAATCATTTTGGTGGCTAAGGAGAAGAGAGTAGGGAGACAGAGCCCTGTGGTCGGCAGAGCAACCAGCAGGCTATTACAATAATCTAGGCATGAAGCAATGAGTGCTGCACCAGGGGGCTGGCAGTACCAGAAGAGACAAGAAGGAGTATAGGAAAGAGATCATGTAGGTTAAATCAACAGTTGGATATGAAGGGTGAGAGAATGGGGAGTGGAGGATGATACCTAGGCTGTGAGTCTGAGGGTTATCTACATTAGGTCTGCCATTTCCTTCCTCTTGTACGCATTCCCCTGTTGTCTCTCTCCATTGCATTTGCACAATGGCACATCAATAGCAACACAAAAGTTAATGGCATTTACCATAATAACCATCTAAAAGACAAATAATTTCTTTGTTGTTCAGTCATTTTCAGCCATGGCTGACTCTTCATGCCCCCATTTGAGGTTTTCTTGGCAAAGATATTGGAGTAGTTTGCCATTTCTTTCTCCAGCTCATTTTACAGCAGGATGGTAGAACCCTCAAAAGTAATAGGACATTTGGAAATAGGGGGTGGGGCAAGCAGAGAAAGAAAATGAGTTCACTTTTGAACATGTTCAATTTAAGATATCTATAGGACATCCAGTTCAAGATATCCAATAGGCAGTTGGAGATTTGAGACTGGAAGTCAGGAGAGATGTTGGGGCTGGATAAGTGAATTTTAAAGTAATCAGCATAGAAACGATAATTGAATCCATGAGAGGTGATGAGATCACTAAGTAAAGCAATATGGAGAGAGAATAGAAGCTTGAATGAAAATCCAACAAAGGAGGTTCAGGAGCAATCAGATAGGAAGAGAGCCAGGAGACAATGTCACCAAAACCTAGAGAGAAGACAACATCAATGAGGAGAGAGAGAGAGAGAGAGAGAGAGAGAGAGAGAGAGAGAGAGAGAGAGAGAGAGAGAGAGAGAGAGAGAGAGAGAGTGATGGATGGTATCAAAGCTACAAAGACATCAAGAAGGATGAAGCCTGAGAAAAGATCATTAGATTTGGTAAATAAAAGATCAGTGGTAACTTTGGAGAGTGTGCTTTCTGTTCAGTGATGAAGTCAGAAACCAGAATGTCCAGAGTTAAGAAGAGAAAGAGAAGAGAGAAGTATAGGCACTTATGGATGGTCTTCTCATAGATTTTAGCCATAAAAGGGAGGAAAGATATGGGGCAGTGGTTATCAGGGACAGATGGATTGAGTGAAGGATTTTTGAGGAAGGGCAAGACATTGGCATGTTTGTAGGCAGCACCTTGCCCAGGGTCACATAGCCAATAGGAGTGAGGAATTGAACCCAGATCTTGACTCTGGTGCTGGCTTTCTATCTACAATGCATAGCTGTTTCCTTTCCCTACCCTTAATAAATGTTTATGCATTTGAGTCATGTATAAGATTACTTTTGATGTACCTGCCAACTCTATGATTCTCAGATTCTGTGGTTTGATTGACTTTTCCTATTGATTTACCATTTTTTAGTGGAATTGAAACAGATTGCTTTGACATATACCAATGACTTTAGTTCCATTCCAGTTTCAGTACATCTTACCATTATTCAATGTACAAGGACTTTTTTAATGGCTATCTTTTTCTCCTGCTTTTGAGTTTCATATGAAAGAGAAATATATTTCATTTTATGCCTTGAGTTATTTCAAGTTAGAAGTTGAAAAGGAGTTCCTTATGCTGATTGCTATCCCCTTTGGGTTTTGAAGTCCTAGCAATAGGAACAGTTGATCTTTCTGTCCCTCAGTTCTCCAATTCTGCTGAAAAGTTGACTATCTACATTAGACCTCCTATTTCTTTCTTCTTCTAGGCATTCCCCTATTCTTCTCCATTTACACAATGGCACATAGATAATAACACAAAAGTTAATGGCATTTATCATAATAACCATCTTAAAATATAAGTAATTTCTTTGTGTTTCAGTCGTTTTCAGTCATGCCTGACTCTTCATGCCCCCATTTGAGGTTTTCTTGGCAAAGATATTGAAGTAGTTTGCCATTTTCTTCTCCAGCTCATTTTGCAGATGAGGAAACTGAGGCAAACAGGACTAAATGACTTGCCTGGGGTCACATAGCTAATAAGTATCTGAGGTCGGATTTGAACTCAGGAAGATGAGTCTTCCTGACTCCAAGTCTAGCATTGCATCACCTAACTGCCCCCAAAAGATAAGTAAACGAAAAGGTAAATAAACTGAGAAACAGGCACACACCCTCTCAGGAAGGGAGAGGGAGAAAAAGGGGAAGACCAAGAAAGCAAAAATCACTATCCTGGATCTACCTTCTCGGATCAGCAAAGCAGCATCTGGCCAAACATGCCTTGTTACTTTTGTGTCTGATGACCTTGCTGCAGCCCCTCTCCTCTCTGTGACAACTGCTCTCCAGGCTCCCACTCTTGCAGCTCAACATCACTCCCACCAATCACAGTTCTGCGCATCTACTTACAGCTGCTACTTTCCTCTTGGTCTTAGTATACCTACCTTGACTTCTGCTTCCCCCAAATCCCTTAGGATGGGAGTGACAAGCTTGTCATTTCAAGCCTAGCTTCAATCAGTTACAAAGCCAAGACAATCCCCTCCCCCCAGAGGTAAAGAATAGGAACACTGGGTGATTTCTGCACTTCCCAGCAGGCATCCAACTCCAGCATCCTGATCTCCTTGGTAACATCAAGAGTATAACAAAAATGACTGAAATGAGGGATGGAAGAAACATTGGAGGTCCTCTAGTCTAGCGTGTATGCAAGTCATGCATCCTATCCATACCCTCACTGAGGAGTGATCATCCAGCCTTCATATGACAGGAACCTGGCTATGCCTGGAACCTCACTAGTACCAAGGCACCTCATTCTTATGCTAGACGTCCATGATGCTTAGTAAGTTTTTCCTTATGTTGAGCCCAGATTTGGCCTCCTATAGCTTCCACCCATTGCCCCTAGTCCTGTCACCCAGATTTAATGAAAACAAGTGTAAGTTCTCTCCCACCTTATGATTTTTCAAGTTGTAGAAATCAGCCTTTTCTAGGCAGGGTTATTGTCAGTTGCAATCGAGCGCTAAAGCCCAAGTATGAGAGGAAACAGTTGCTTTACTGAGGCAAGATAAAGTTCTTAAATATCATTCTGAGGAAATATAGTGAGCATACTTACAGAATTATTCACATTCTTGCTCTAAAGATCAAGGAAAAAAATTAGATTTGGTACTATTAAGCTTTATTGAATGATTGTGTATTAAAGATATGTAGTGAACAGCAGGAAACATAGTGAGTGTGGTCAAAAGTCAAGCTTATTGACTCCTCAATCTGGTTAACTATTAAGGTGCTAGAGGGTCAGTCGGTTCTGAGAAACCATAGAACAGTGACTAAAGCAGTTCCTATAGACGCCTCTGAAGGCCCCTCCTTATGGGAAGATTTATACCCAAACAGCTGCACCTCCATCCCATCCATGTCATCCACTTGAGGCGAGTTCCTTATTAGGCTGAGCTGTCCTGGATCTAGGTTACAGACTAACTCCTCACGTACTACACAGCCTAAGATCACATTAGGTTTTTCTGGCTTCCAAATCACAATTTCTTGGTCACATTAAGCAGTAAGATTCCAAACTTTGTCACATGAACTGTTTTCTGGTTATCTCTTCTGTGCAGTATTTGTGTAATATAGTACAAAGAACAGTTCATGGAGGTGGCAGAGGAGGGAGAAGGCAAACTATTGTAAAGAAATGTAAGTTGTAAAGCACTATATACATGCGAACAAATATTATTAGTAGTATTACTCCAATACTTCAAATACCTATGTTTTCACCCAATCGATACTCCCAATATTAATGCATCTCACAAACTCCCATACTATAAATGGTTTCATAATTCCTATGACCAAAATGTTAATCACTTTGAGGCCATCTCTGATGATCAATGTCTCTAAACTAAGCTAGGCTAGTCCTTAAACAACAAATAATATGGTTTGGTACTGGTCTCAACCATAAGCCTTCCTAATTTGATGGAGTCTGCCAGAGATTATACCCTACTAATACAGCTTTCAAGAATCCAGATTCACCTCTATACCATAATGAGGTCTCTAAATAGAACTTTGTTGGAGAATTATTAGTTATTGTAGTTTTTGTTCTTACATTAAATTTAATTATGAAGAATTTTCATTTAACCATGTAAAAATTAAATACTTAGTAACTATTAATCATATTCTCTGTAGAAGTTGTGCTAACATATGTATAACATATCACATTGCTTGCCTTCTCAATGAGGGGGAGATGAGAAAAGGAAGGAGATAATTTGGAACTCAAAAATATTTTTAAAAAATGTTAAAATTATTTTTTACATGTAATTGGGAAAAATAAATATTACGTAAAACTTTAAAAAAGAAAGTTTTAAAAATGTTGTGCTGGAACAACTAGAAATGCAAAGATGAAAAATGGTAGTTTTACCCTTGAAAAGTTTATATTCTACAAGGAAGAATTAAATTATATTCTACCTTTATCATACTTATTTGTGCACAGCTCATATCCCTCTTATTAAACTATACGTTATCTGAGGGTAGACATTGTTATCGTGTGTCTGGGTGTCCTATGTACCTATTTATGACCAAAAGAAACAGCTAAGAAGAAATCAGTACCACAAAAGTATTTGTTTATTTTCTCATTACTCTAAAACCTTGATGAGAAAGGGTTATGTGTGTATCAAGGTAATTCCTGATCCTTGATGTCCTTGATGAAAACATGAGAAATGAATGGACAGGGATATCATCTTGAAGGAAGGTCTTGGGTGAAATCTCTAAGGGATCAGTCCGTGAACATATGCTATTCAAAATTTTAATTAATTATTTGACTAAAACCATCAAAGACTTAGGATGAATATTGCCAAATTACAGTTTTTATGAACAAGAACTGGGATTTTAGTGGACTCCAAACTTTAAAAAACACAACAATGTAACATAGAATCTTAAAAAAAAAAAAAAAAGGTGAATCACACTATCACATATCACATTGGAAGGAATTGCAGAAGCTGTCACATTCAACCTGTTCTTGAACAATAATCTGTACTATTTCCAACAAGTGTTTATTCTTCCTTTACCCAAAGACCTCTAATGAAAAGGAAATAACTATTTCCCAAGGTCTCCCTTTCCACTTTTGGACAGCTCTAATTGTTAGTAAGGTTTTTTCTTTACATCAGATGGAAATCTACCCTTGCAGTTTATACCCACTGATCCCAATTTTGCCTTCTGGGGCTAAACGGAAAATAATCTATTCCTTCTTCAATATGACAGTCTTTCAAATACTTGCAAACAGCTATAATATCCTTCATTTTTGTGCCATCTGTAAATGGAAAAGCATGTTATCATTTCATCATAGTTATGGATAAAAAAATTGAACAAAATAGAGATATGGCCAGATCCCGGGGCAATCTACTAGAGACCTCCCTACAAGTTGATGCTGAGTAACACTATTCATGTCTGGTAGGTTTACCATTTTCAAATCCACCTAACTGTACTGTCATTTAGTCCTTAGTGTTCCACTCTGTACATAGGAAAACTAAAAGAGACTTTATCATATGCATCCCGTGTTCATGGAATTCTCCTTATCTACTAGTTTAATGACTTTGTTAGAAAGGAAGAAAGGAAGGAGGGAAGGAAATGTGCTCAATCTCAAATGACATGTTATTATTATATCCATACTGCTTCATAGTGTTGATATCTTTCCTTACTAAATGTCAGTAAACTACTCCTTAAATAATCAAACTTGGACCAGTATTTTATACATCATTGTTTTCCTCCTTTATGATAATTGAGGCAATTTTTCTCATCTACAGCATGTTGGGGGTGATGGGGGAGGATGGGTGGAAATCAGCATCTACATGGTGCTCATTATGTGGCACATACTATACTAGGTACTTTTTATAGATATTATCTCATTCCATCCCCCCAAAATCCTGTGAAGTAGGTGCTATTATGAGCCCAATTTTACAGTTAAGGAAACAGACAAATAGAAGTTAAGTAACTTGCCCAGAGTCACACAGCTAATAAGTGTCTGAGGCCAGATTTCAACTCATGAAGATGAGTCTTCTTGACTCTGGGTCTAGCAGTCTGTCCACTGTACCTAACTAGTAATTACTAACTACTCCTATTTTACAGATGTAGAAATGAAGGTCTGGAGGTGAAGTGATTTGCCCAAGGTCATACAACTCACCAGTGACAAAGGCAGAATTTGAATGTAGGTCCTCTGTCTCCAAATCCAGCACACTTACCACTGTATCATGCTAAGCATCTAACCTCATCCTTCTAAAACAATGAATGCAGGTTAGCACTCACATCCACCAAGTTCTTTCTGGTGAAAAAGCCCTCCATCCTCTTCATTTCCAGTTCCCAACCCTCTCACTTTTATCCTTTCTACTTTGAGGAGTTCTTTCTTTCACACAATTTTCTGCCACAAAACGGTAATTAACTAATTTTGCCTGCTCTTGACACTTATTAAGACTTTTTAATTTCCTCCAAGAAATGATACTTTGCTGGATCTTTCTCCCAACAACATTTTTTTCTCTTTCTTAAGTTCCTTTGGTTATCTTGAGTTCTTATTACAAGCCTCACATCATGGAGATTCTGGCCTTCTTAACATTGTTATTGTAAGTCCTAAGCACCTTCCCTTTTTGTCCTCAGTTATCAACCCTCACTTTCTTGTATATATGTATACATGTGTGTGCATATATATATATATATACATGTGCATATAGGTGTGTATATGTGTATATATGTATAAGTGATACACACACACACACACACACACACACACATATACTCACATATACCGCAGTGGCATAATACAAGAATACTGGCCTGGAGACCTGGATTGGAGGCCTGGCTTGGACACTTATTGTCTGTGTTACCTTGGGAGGGTCACTTAACTCCTCTTAGCTTCTGTTTCCTCAGTTATAAAATGGAGTTAATATCACCTTAATTGCATGGTTCACAAGGTTGTTTCAAGTAAGTGCTTTTTTCGCATATCTTAAGACTCCATGTAAATGTAAGCTATTAGTACATGTCCTTTGAAAATCTGACTCTTTCATTGAGTTTCCTTATGCCTTTCTTTTGTTGAAAGAGATGAAAGGAAGCAGATGAGGGTTTGAGATGGAGGACTGATGAGCAGTGACTGACACAGGAGCTGGCAAAGGCTGCTTTTTTACTCTCCATATACATTCCCTTCTGGGAATAATTGGATGTTATGAATCCGGCAACAGCGACTCAAATAGAAATTTCGGAATAGAAATTTCAGTCTTTGGGCTCTTCATTGCTTCTCTATTTCTTGGATGCCTGGGTGTTTGGGGGAGTGCTTGGCATGACTCCCTGGAGAAATGAGATGATGGTCCAAAATGAATTTGTACTGAGATAAATGAGCATTTGAAAGAGATAGTAAATTATCTGTAGCAATAGCACATATTCTGATGCAGATTTTGATCTAATAAATAAAATGAAAGCTCAGACACTCAATCACTGCACAGCATAATGTGCCTTCGAAGCTTAGCTGTTTCACCTTATATAATCAATCAAATAGTATTTTATCTGTAACAAACATATGCTAGTATACACACATATGTATATAGTGTATATATTCCTTTTAAAATTTAAATTCTGCACCCTGATTCCATCTCCCCCCTCTCTCTCTCTCTCTCTCTCTCTCTCTCTCTCTCTCTCTCTCTCTCTCTCTCTCTCTCTCTCTCTCTCAGTATGTACATAACATGGCATTTGTATAGTCAATAATTAATCTGAACAACAACAGCCTATGAGGTAGGTGCTTAACTGTTAAACCCATTTTGCAGATGAGGACACTAAGTCTCAAAGAGATTAAGCAGCTTCTCCAAGGTCCTGCAGTTAAGTCCCTAAGACTTAATTCAAACCTAGATATTATTGATGGCAGATCCAGAACTTTATCTGCTATGTAGCTGATGAGATCATAGTGAGAGAGTCTCATAGCAGAGCCTGAGTCCCTTAATATATCCCTCTGCCTATAGTAATGGAACAATCACAAAACTCAGAAAGATTGAGAAGACACAAACTTGAGTCCTGTCTCTGCCCCTAACTAGCTGGGGGTGATTTTGCATAAGCCACCTAACCTCTAAGTGCTGTTCTCATCTGGAAAATTAAGATAATAATGCTTGCATTACCCATCTCCACTGAGGTGTTGCCATGAAAAGACTTGATAAAGATAAGTGAAAATTTCTGGGTTAGCAACAGGGAGAGACAAGGTTGACGACCTATGATTCATTAGTGTTAAAGCTTTTCCGTTGAAAAACTTTCTGGATTAATGGAAATTTACAAATACTCTGGACTTTCTGGGACACTGAGAGGTTAAGCAATTGGCTCATGATCACACTCACATAGACAGTGTTTATCAGAGATGTACTTGAAATTCTACCTCCAAGGCCATCTCTCTATCCACTTAAGAACTACCTCACAGTTACTATGATTGAGCATCAAAAATGACATGAAGAATATTAAAGTATTTTGAACAATCTAAAGCTTAATATGCATCTATGCCATCACGGGGATCATTCATTGTTTTCTTCTAATATTTTTGATGGGACATGTCTCTCCCCTGCTCTTATTTTTCTACATTTAATGTTTTATGGAAGTATGGATAAAAGAACTGTTTTTTGTAATTGAATTATTATTATCTGAAGACCAAAAAAAAGCAGGGTGTGGCATTAAGTCCTAGGGAGATAAAGAGTAACTCATCATCAATTTGGTGATTCCTTGTTATTATTATTTATTAAAATATTTTAAACATTACTACTAAGAATAATCTACTATTATTATTATTACACTAAAATATATTTACACTGAATTTATTTGTCTAATATCTTTATTCTGTGATGTGATGAAGGACGAAATTAGCCATTAATATCTCTTCATGGATAGCCTGAATCTTTTCCTTGGTTATTGAAATTGCAGTTTATTGCCAAATATTTTTAAAATTTCAGATAGCAATATGGGTACAAATGAATCAAGAAGATTAATCAGAAGCAAATAAAGATTGATCATTCTCAAAAATCAAGGTTGTCATGAGGGAAAGAATTTAAGGAACCTATTGTTTTAAGAAAAGTGTATTATACTTTGGAGCAGATGGAGATGTGCTTTCTGGTCTAATATATTTAGGACAAGTGAATTGAGAGGATATTCATTTGCTTTGTAAATACTGTTCATATAAAGGAGAATATGCACAAGTATATAAACAAAACATGCAGTTACTGGATGTGTCAAAGTATAATAGATAATGGAGTAATTATTTAAAGACTCTCCTGTAAAAAAAATCTATATATCATTTCTCTGCTGAGAGAGAGAGAGAGAGAGAGAGAGGGAGGGAGAGAGGAAGAGTGAGAGAGAGAGAGAGAGAGAGAGAGAGAGAGAGAGAGAGAGAGAGAGAGAGAGAGAGAGAGAGAGAGAATCACCATGGTAACACTGCCATGGAATAGTAGGTCAAATTTTATCATTTCGCCTCAGTATTATTTTATTAGATTTTGCTTAGATATGGACACCATTGTAAAACATAAGGCTCAATATTTCAAAGCTAATCACCAGGACAAAAGAATCTGATCAACAGAGTGCTGATCAAGGGAAAAGATACAGCACAGTAGGCTGTAATCCCATTGAAACTGACTAAGAGACATTTAGAGGCAGGTTTATTAGTGCTATCTCTTAAAATCTGGGTTTGGTTTACAGATACTGACATGATTAAAGGTGTAAATGAATTCAGACTGACTGTTTACCTAGGATGGGTAGAGAAGAGTGGTTTATAAATTTTATTATCCAAGGGGATTAACTGCAGTAAGGATATTTGTTCATGCTGAGGAAGGATTTTCTTGATTTTCTATCTCAAGCAAAGAAGCCGTGTGTCAAGAGAAAGTGGAATGCAAATAAGGGTCTTCTTTTTGCTTTGTTGCTTTTATAAAACCAAACAAAATTTGAAAGCCTTTTAATGTCATATGTGCAATGAATTAGGGAAACATATAGGACAAACATGGGATAGGATATCCAAGAAATATGTGTCATTATCAGTAGGTCATTTTTTTTCCTATTTTCTTTTACAGAACGCATCACTGTAAATTTCACATGATCATGACTGGATTTTCCTGTCCGAATATCTGGTGTAACAAAAGATAAAGCTTATGAAATTGTTATTGTGTGTGCTATCAGTAGCCCTAAGCTATGAAGCTATGCCATTATATATTGTTTCAGAAGACAGAGAGAAATTACCTTGGTACAAGTGGGTCTGGCTTATTTTTCTCTCCATCCTATCTCCATCCAGATAAGTATTTAGAAACATCAATATTTGGCAGGTTTAGATGTACTTAACTGGACCATAGCAACAAATTAACATGATTATCCTTCACAAAGAGAGGCAGCCTGGCATAGCAGCCTGGCATAATGGATGGAAAGTTAGCCATTGATTCAGAAAGCCCTGGATTGAATACAGACTGAGGCATACTATCTATGCGAATATTGACTGGTCCCTTAAACCTCTCAGAGCCCCAGTCATTCATTATGACTTTAAGTTATGTTACATTGCTGATTTGCATCAGTTAAGGAAGTTTCCAGTATGGAAATTGCCTCCCACAGATGAAATCATAGGTCCAGACCCTTTCTTCTCACATTACCACCACATGGAGCATGTGGGTTATTCATGGAGGACTTGCACCTCTGGTGTGAGGGCTGCTGAACCTTTTTCAGGACTGCTTATCCACCTTTGGTGTCCACCTGTTACCCAACTCTCATCTGTGGTTCCAAGAAGCTATAACGTGCACAGCAGCCACACTCTGGTTAACCATCTCAGTAGACAGGCTTAACCAGGTTGAGGGTAACAATCAGGACTTAAACCCTTAGATGAGTTAAGGAGATGTCTACCCCAAGCATTTCAAGACTTCCACAGGCAGAATGGGAGGAGGAGAACAATTTATTCCAATGGCCATGAAGGTGACTGAAGCAGGTACTGTGGAGCACTTAGAGTTTGGTCACACATCAAGGAGGCCAAGGTCATCCACTGCATCTTGGGCCATCACCGGTCATCCTGACTGTAGTCTTGTCACTGAACTTTGATGACTCTGGAAGAGAGTGAGGTCAACAACTTTATGCAATTCTGCCTCAGTAAAATACAGTTCACCCATGAATCAAGACATTACTTGTGATATCCATTGAAGAACATACAACAGCACAAAATTAAGCTGGGACTGTGGTTTTCTTTTTAGTGTCCACATATCACTAAAGTGATAAAGGGGTACAGGAGTAAATGTGAAATCTATATTATATTCTCTCTTATTTCCAATTTGCACCAATTCAGAGAATTGAGTGAAGAGGTCTTTCATAGAATTCACCTCCCTCCCATTTCTCGTAGCTCCATTGTCCAATCTATATCTTTACTGATTCTAACTTGCACAGTAGAGATGTTGATAATTCAGATTAATCAAACATTCCAAATAATAAAACATCACCCAATATACATTGACCACCGATTTTCATAGAACTAGAATAAAATACAATGTACTTAACCCTTAAAAAAGTATACCAAATATAATCCTTTGATGCTTCAGAAGGCATTTCAGACAAAACCCATCAAAGCATCAGGGCGGCAGAGATTTCTATCTGTTAGAATGCCAAATGAGCCTAATTTTACAGTCATTTCAAGTCTACTGAAAACCTACCACCAAACCTGCTTTTCATTCATTTCCTAAAGTTTCCAGCCCCAATTTTAATAATCTCTCTCTCTTTTTTGTTTTACCAATTAGATATTTGTTTTACTTATTTCATTAGATTAATTCTATGACCCTGGTTAGTCACATAATCTCTATGGAGCCAAGTTTCTCCAGCTACAAAATACCTGCCCTTAATATTCCACAGTTCTGTCTGTCCATCTGTCTGACTCTAAAACAGAATACAAATCAAAGTCAGTTGTACTTTATAGTAATGATGCTCTAGCCCATTCCTAGAATACTCAAAAGGCAGACAGACTCTTACAAACGTATTTTGATAATAAAGGCATTCATTGATCTTCACCTGTTCTGCTCCTTTCCTAGTCTGGCTAATGTTACAATGCAGAGAGTCAGAGACAGCTCCCATTAACCTAAGGCCAAGTACACTATGCTGTGTATCTTAGATGCAATTTTGTCTCTAAAGGTTATCTCTTTATAACCCATGAAAGAGTTACAGGATGCAATGTGTTCATTTGAAACAAATAAAAAAAACAAAAACATATACTGTTGATAATGATGGTGGTGGTAGTGGTAACTAATTTCTAAAGTACTTTTAAGTTTTCTAAGTTGCTTTACCCATCTTATTTCAACTGATCCTCACAACAGTTTTATGAGGTATGTATTCTTTATATAGCGAATATGCTCTAGCTCACTTTTTTTTATTCTTTTTTAAAAATGTATTTATTTATTTTTAGTTTTCAGCATTCATTTTTATAAGATTTTGAGTTTTTAAATTTCCGCCTCCCTCTTCCCCTCTCCCCAAGACAACATGCAATCTGATATGGACTACACATGTATAATCATATTAAACATATTTCCATATTAGTCATGTTGTGAAAGAAGAAACAGAACAAAAGAGAAAGACCATGAGAAAGACAAAAAAAGAAAATAGCATGCTTCAATGTGCATTCAGACTCCATAGTTCTTTCTCCAGATGTGGATGCATTTTCCATCACACGTCTCTAGGAATTGTCTCGAATCATGGCATTGCGGAGAAGTCTAGTTCACTCTTCTAGAGCCAGGCCAGTTAGGATTCTAAGGTTCCCTGAATGATTTTAGGTGCCTTTTCTCTAAGGCCATTGGCTTGAGTCACCTTTTAGCCACCTGTGAGAATGTCCCAGTTGAATGTACTCACTTAACATCAATTTGACTTTACAAAAAGATATTTGCCTCAAAGATAAGAACAGGAACAGATGCATCAATATTTCTGTCCATTGCCTCAGGGCACTCTCCCTTACCTTATCTTGGTCTCTGGAGAGATTTAGCTCAAACTTAGCCCAGTTCCTAAATGGTGTTGTTCCTACCAATTTTGCTTCCATGAGGTATTACAGTCAAATAAGTCCTTGTCTCTGGGTTGAGTTCCAAAGGCCACTCCTCACTTCTCAGGGCGTTGATATTTGGCTTAATGTAAATCCTGAATTGAATTTCAATTCCTAGACTCTGATGCTTTTGTCCTCCTGACCTTTTGACAATGTCAGAGGCTCCAGATTTATCCTATTTGCCTAAAGTGAAGGAGAACAAATGACAAGACAAAAAGACTGAAGCCAATTTTCACGGGACCAGATATGAGCCTTAATGGGGAGAAGTCCCAAGACCTCTCCCCTTACAGCAGTGTCTCTCATTGAATGCAGCATGTAAAGGAGTCAAACCATGATTGAGCAGCCAAAGAGGAAATGAATGAGTGAACCTTTGAAGGCACCCCCAGGTTCAGCTATGCAGTCAATCAAAGAGGCTGCCATTTATTATTTGGATAGCAGGTTGGAACTCATTGTATAATGTCCCCACATGCTCCATTGTCTCTCCAAAGTGTTTCCAACACAAATCATCACCACTTCACAGCAAGTAGGCTCCCTAGCCTCTTTTACACACTGAGTAGTACCAGAGATGCTTTGTATGTGTAACAGATCCCTGAATATTTTCATAAATAATTGTTCTCTAACAACTTCTTGTCTATTCTATGTTATCCTGCAAAGTGAATGTCTTCTCTAAAAACATGCCTTAGAAATTTGGTTATTTAAAACAGTGGAAGGGATTTTTTTTTTTCTTATTCAAAGGAGAAAGAAATGGAAATCGTTTCTGCCATAACAAGTATATTTTCACCTTTGATTTGATTTTTGCCCCTTAGCTTCTTGGGTTTAGAGCTTTTCCATGATGGTTTTCGCATATTGGAAGAACACAGTGTAGAAAATCTAAGGCACAGTCAAATGTCAGAATACATTTGAAAAGAAGAAAATTTGGGATCTCTAACTTTCAATAAGACTTCCTGAACAATATGAGAGAAGGACCATTTCAGCAGCCCAGGCTCTATCCTGGGCTGCTCACAGGGAATTACAGAGTGGCACTTGACATTATGAAAAGGGTTTTTGATCCAAATAGACATCCATCATTATCCCTGAAGAAGGAGTGAAATGAAGTGTTTACTTGATTTTCACTCCCCTACCATCATGAGAGAAAATGCTAATGATATTGGAAAAAGAAAAATTGCTTTTTTAAAAATATGCAAAAACAAGAGCATGAGCAACTTCACCAACTGTATATAACCTCAGTGTATTTGTTTCTTCTTTCCTTTCTTCCTTGTCCATTATTTCTTTTATGTGTCATGTCTACCAGCTAGACTATAAGGTCCTTGAGGGAAAAGATCGTCTAGTTTTTTTGTACTAGTAGGTGGTGTGCTTGGCATAAAGTAAGTACTTAATAGATGCTTTTTCATTTATATTCATTCTTTCTTTTGTTCATTTATATTAGAAAGCAAAAATATTGGCTCCTTCCCTGGATTTGCATCTCCACACCTTTTTCTGTAATAGTGCAGCTTCTAAATGAGGACTTTAGTTCAGAAAAGCTTCAGATTGAAACGTTGTGTAGACTCTCAAGTCAAAAGCAATGGTAGAGAATCTGCCACCTGTCATGTGGTTTCAACTTGGGAAAACCTCTAGGTTTGTTCCTTTTTCTTTTCAGCCTTTTGAGTCCCAATTATATTTCCCCACTCTGGAGAGGTCTGAGCTGCTCAGCCTGGTGGTTTGAAATGGCTCCCAGAAATGCTTCAGCCATGACCACAATAGGGCTTGATTGTCAGCTCCTTCTCAGATTCAGGGCAGCAGGATGCACGTTCAACAATTTTGGAGGCTTCTCTTTTCTGTCTGGTTGTAATTAGACATTCTTCACTGTAATGTGGCTTTTGGAAAAGCTACATTATACTCTTTGTGGGGTGACTGGTTTTAAAGCAGCCCCACTGAATGCAAATATGGAAAGTGGAAAAAAGAGTAATCCAGGGAAAGACCAATGGGGAGGGCAAAGGAGGGAGAAGAAGGATGTTGAGAGGCAGCCTGGCATATGACAGAGAGGGCAAACTTTGTGTTAGGAAGCCCCACGATCAAGTCTTAGCTCCGATATCTATTGGCTATATGACCATGGATATCATTTAAGCTCTCAGTACCCCAAACCCCTCTCCATCTAAGATTGTAAGTTACCAGTCTACATTGAGGGTTTTTATTTATTTGTTTCTTTATTTATCCATTCATTTATTTTTATTTATTATTTCCACATAAGGAGGCTACCTTGTTAATATCACAATCTAGACCAAAGATGAAATCAAATCAAACAAAATATACTACTAATGAGAGACAGTGAGGTAGAATGGGCATCAGGGAATAAGTTCTAGCTCCAGGGGCGCTGCTGTATGACCTTTGCCATGTCACATGAACTCGTTTGGACTTGGCTTCATCTGTTAGATCAAGGGGCTTGAGTTGGACTAAGAAGATAGAATTAGAATTGCAACCGGTCAATCAGCAAGCATTGACAAAGCACCTATTATTCATCAACTGTGCTAGATGCTGGAGAAACAAAGGCAAAACTGAAATAGACCCGGAAGACTCATGGAATCTGTATTCTACAGGGGAGCACGGCATATGTGTGTGTGTATTTATATATATTTATATATGTGTGTGCGCATGTGTATACATGTATACACACACATAAAATACACATATATGTATTCATACCTATGCATATATACACATGTATATACATATGCATAGTATATAAACAGAGCAACATACATATATGCATACACATATACATATATGTATATGTATGTGATGTGTATCTGTATACATGTATATGTTTGTGTGCATATACTCCTAGTATGTATATATGCGTATGTAGATGCATATGTATGTATGTGTATAGATACACTCCTATATGTAATATCTATGCACTCCTAGATAGGACAGAAGATAGCATGTGGGACTGACCTTAGAGAAAGACCTGAGTTCAACCCCTGCCTAAGACATTCAATCACTGTGTAAAACTGGGCAGATCATTTAACTGCTCTCAGCTACACTCTCTGCCTCTGTGAAGTGGACTTCATAGGAGTGCCCACCTCACAGGATTGTTGTGAGAATCAAGTGAGATAACATACTTTATTATTAAAAGGCTCTATAAATGCCTATTACCATGATTATCATCATTATGGAGGGAGTCTGGGGGGGAATCAGGAAAGGCGTCATGTGGAATATGCTGTTTGAGTTAAGCTTTGATGGAAATGAAGGCTTCTGAGAAGTGAAGGGGAAGAGGCAATCCATACCAGGCACAACCTGTTCAAAGGCGATGCCTTGGAAGAAGGAATAGCACATGTGAAGAATGGAGAGTGGGTGAGCTTGTCACCTACAGTGTACAAAAGGGAATAATGTGCAAGAAGACTGGGAACATAGGTTTAAGCCAGGCTATGAAGGTTTTAAATGCCAAACAGAGCACTGATCCTCGAGGTAATAGGAAAGGAAGTGACTTGGTCAGATCTGTGCCTTAGGAACTTCAATTTGTGGAGGATAGATTGGAGCAGAGAGAGACAAGGAAGGGAGACCAAATTAGGAAGCCAAGTGAGAGGGGATGAGCGCTTGAACTAGAACAGTGGTCGTGTGAGTAGATAGAGTGAGATGTATTCAAGAGACAGTGTGTGGACAAAATTGATGACTTGGCAACTGCTGGATATGTGGAGTAAGAGAGGGTAAAGAGCTGATGATAAGTGAGATTGTAAAACTGAGAGACTGGGAATATGGTGGGACCCTCAATAGATACAGGTGTGGATTTGAGGGGAAAGATAATGAATTTTGAGTTGGTGATGTTAATTTCAAGACACTCATGAGAATCTTATTCCAAATATCCAATAGGCAGAACTGGAGTTCAGGAGAGAGTTCAGTATATAGAGATCTGGGAATTATCTATATGGAGATGATCATTTTTAACCCATAGAAACTGATTAAGGTCACCAAGAGAGGGGAAAAAAGAGGTCCCAGGAACAGAATTTTGAGCAATATCCACAGTTATGGGGCTAGAGTATAGATAATGGTCTAGCAAAGGAGATGAAAAAAAAAGCAGTTAGGCAAGATAACCAAAAGAAAGGAGTAGTAAAATGAAAACCCAGAGAAAAAAGAGACTAGGAAGAGAGAATGACCAACAGTTTTGAACACTGCAGAGAGGTTAATAAAGCTAAAGGTTGAGGAAGTGATTTCCTCATCATTATGGATGAGGTTGAGGGAGGGTTTGCAATTAAGAGATCATTAATGTGTAGAGAAATGACTTTCAGTTCAGTGATGTGGCCAGAAGTCTAATTTCAAGGGGTTGAAAAGTATACAAGATCTCAGAGGCTAAAGGAAAAGGGATCAATTGGATGATGTAGGTAATACCAAAAAAAAAAGGCAATTCTTTAAAAGAAATGGAGGCAGAACATGTAGACAATTAAAAGGCAGGAGAGGTATAGGATGATAGCTTGGGGAGATAGAAGGATCAAATAAAGGCCTAGATTTTTGTAGGAATCAGTCCAAGGAAACAAGAGGAAACAGTGCAAGGATAAAAGTAGAGGGTTTGGCTTTGGGGATGAGGAGGGTCATAAAAACTGGAGTAAAGGAGAAGATATGGGAGATGATGCCAAGTTATCTTGAAATGTAAAGGAGAGAAGAAAGAGTTCAAAGACAGTGAGCTCTATTTTCTTAGTGAAATATAATGTGAAGTCCTCTGCTGAGAAAATATAGGCAGGGGATGGTGTGGGAGCACGGAGCAGAAAAAAAGAAGACTGGAAGTCTTGGAATAATGTCCGTTGGGATGGTAGTAGAGAATCTATTAGGAATGAGGGCCCAACTGAAATTAAATAACACAACTTTGTAGTGAATTCAATCAGCATAATTAAGTGACTTTCTCCAGGACTGCATAGGAGAAGTCAAACAATGGAAATAATCCAAGGCTGGAGTCTGGTAAGGTGCTAATGACAATTTGGAGAAAGGGGCAAAAGATTCCATAGTAGAGGAATATGTAAGGTTGAACTGTTTAACTACAGAGTCAAGATTGCAAGGAAGGAAACAAGTATTTACTAAATATCTACTACTATACTGTCAAGCACTTTACAAACAGTGTCTTCTTTGATCCTTGTGACGACGCTGTGAGATAGATACTGTTATGATGCATATTTTATAGTTAAGGACACAGAATCAGACAGACGTTAAATAACTTGTCCGTGGTCAAACAGCTAGTAAGTATCTGGGGCCAAATTTGACGTCGTCTTCCTAACTCCAAGCCCAGCATTCTAGCCACAGCACGGTGAAGCCACCTCTTGTTGGCAGATTGGGAAGGGAGGACAGTAGAGCCAAGCAGGAATAAAGTCTTTGTAGACTACCAAGGGGTGGGGAAGGCTAACGGTCATGGTGAGAACGAAGAATAGGTTTTGAAGCTGTGAGGTTTGGAAATGATGGGATTATAGGAGGTTATAGCTGGTAAAGGAATGTTAGGCCTCTTGATCATAGAAGGTGATCTCTGTGCTCTATGAACAGACCAACCCCTTATGTGGCTGAGGTAGAATGAAAGAATAGATTATGAGAGTTGAGAAGATTGAGGAAGGGGAAGAGTATAGTGTTTAAGGGAATGTCAACTCTTTTAGTGTGCTGGAGTCCTCTAGTCTAAGAGTAGGGATTTGTGGAGATCGAAAGGGAAAAAAAATTCCAAAACATGATCACTTAAGTAAACTAGCTTTATTGTTTTTGTTTTAAAACTTAAAAACTAGGGAGATGCACACAGACAGTATCTGCAAACAAACTCAACTAAGTTTTTCTATAAGGCTTCTTTTATACAGAAAAGCATGAAATTCATGTTTACTCTGATTGCACTACAAGGTTCAGGAACACATAGGCATACTGAAAAACAAATTCACAGTTAGGAAATGCCTGGGTTTTTTTTTTTTTAAAGAAATGAAAGATATATAGCAAAGACGATTGTAAGAGGAAAATGTTTCAATTTGGAAAAATACCGGGGGGGGGCGGAGCCAAGATGGCGGGGTAGAAGGACGCACATTTACGAGCTCCGAAACCAAAGCCCATAGCATTAATGTAAAAAGAGACCCCCATAACTTCTGGGTCAATACAAGGTGTGCAGAAACGGAGTGGAAGAGATTTCCGTGCCAGAGAGCCCTGAAGAGCTGTCCCAGTGGACCTCACCCCAACGCTGCCCTGGCCGCGGCCCCAGAGAAGCTGACCCGAGCAGGCTTCAGGGACGAAAGCTCCGGCAGCTGGGAAAGTCCCTCCGCCCACAGAAGCTACAGGTAGTGAGAAAGAAGGCTGGGCTACAGGAGGGGAGCAGAGCATCTCCGTGACTTGGGCCCCCTCGGGAGGAAGCAGCGGCAGCAGAGACGGGGGCAGGAAGCGGCGGAGGCAGAGGGGTGGGCGGCGGCTGAGGCGGCAGCGGCCCGGGACTCAGGAATCCCCCAGCAGCAGGCAGGATCTTCATTACGGAAGGTATCTGCATGAACGGCCTGAGGGGGCTGAGCCTGGGAGACGGCCCTGCCCCCACCCCGCTCTATTACTGAAGGCCTCTGCATAAAGCCCCTGAGGGAACTGAGCCTGGGAGGTGGCCCTGCCTCCACCCCAGCGCCAGAAATAAAGCTTGCCGTGGAAAGCACATTTGAATCTCAGAGGCCAAGCACTAGCTGGGCGGATCCAGGCGGGGGTGGAAAGGAATCTCAGAAGTCAAGTAACTGGCTGGGAAAATGCCTAGAAAAGGGAAGGAAAATAAGACTATAGAGAGTTTTTTCCAACAAATGCAAATGATCCCAACCTTCGGATCTGATGACGAGGATGTATGCTTGCCATCAGGGAAAGACGTGGAGGGCAGGGCCTCAGTACCCCAGACACCCCAGGGGGGTGGCGGGTGGGCTCAGGCCTTGGAAGAGCTCAAAAAGGATTTTGAAAAGCAAGTTAGACAGGTGGAGGAAAAACTGGGAAGAGAAATGAGAGAGATGCAAGAAAAGTATGAAAAACGGGTCAATACCTTGGTAAAGGAGACCCAAAAAAATGCTGAGGAAATTAACACCTTGAAAAATAGGCTCACTCAATTGGCAAAGGAGGTTCAAAAAGCCAATGAGGAGAAGAATGCTTTCAAAAGCAGAATGAGCCAAATGGAAAAAGAGGCTCAAAAGCTCACTGAATTTAATAGTTCTCTCAAAATTAGAATGGAACAGATGGAGTCTAATGACTTTACGAGAAACCAAGAAATCACCAAACAAAACCAAAAGAACAAAAAAATGGAAGAGAATGTGAAATATCTCATGGGAAAAACAACTGACCTGGAAAATAGATCCAGGAGAGACAATTTAAAAATTATGGGACTACCTGAAACTCATGATCAAAAAAAGCCTAGACATCATCTTCCATGAAATTATCAAGGAAAACTGCCTTGACATTCTAGAACCAGAGGGCAAAATAAGTGTTGAAAGAATCCATCGATCACCACCTGAAAGAGATCCAAAAAGAGAAACTCCTAGGAACATTGTGGCCAAATTCCAGAACTCCCAGCTCAAGGAAAAAATCTTGCAAGCAGCTAGAAAGAAACAATTCCAGTACTGTGGAAATACAATCAGGATAATTCAAGATCTAGCAGCTTCTACATTAAGGGATCGAAGGGCATGGAATAGGATATTCCAGAAGGCAAAGGAACTAGGACTCAAACCAAGAATCACCTACCCAGCTAAACTGAGTATAATACTTCAAGGGAAAATATGGTCTTTCAATGAAACAGAGGACTTTCAATCATTCTTAATGAAAAGACCAGAGCTGAAAAGAAAATTTGACTTTCAAACACAAGAATGAGAAGAAGCATGAAAAAGGAAACAGCAAAGAGAAGTCTTAAGGGACTTACCAGAAGTGAACTGTTTACATTCATACAGGAAAAGACAATATTTCTAACTCTTAAAACTTTTCAGTATCTGGGTAGTTGGTGGGGCCACACATACACATGTACACGCATGCACACACATACAGAGATAGAGAGCACAGGTTGAACTGAATAGGATGGGACCATACCTTAAGAGAAATTAAGGTAAATAGTGAGAGAGAAATGTAGTGGGAGGAAAGAGGGGGAAATGGAAGGGGGTAACTATATGTCATTTAAGAGGCAGGTAGGAGTTTTTCTTAGTGGAGGGAAAAAGAGGAGAGCTGAGAAAAAAAACAAAAAAAAACAAAAAACAAGAAGTTTACCCTCATCACATATGACTAAACGAAGGAGTGAAATGCACACTCATTTTGGTATGAAAACCTATCTTACAGTATAAGAAAGTGGGGGAGAAGGAGATATTGCAAGGGGGGGATGACGGAAGGGAGGGCAAAGGGAGGAGGGAGCAATTTGAAGTCAACACTTGGGGAGGGACAGGATCAAAAGACAGAAGAGAAACAAGGAGGGGCAGGTTAGGAGGGATGGTAATCCAGTTAGTCTTACACAACACGACTATCAGGGAAGTCATTTGTAAAACTACACAGATATGGCCTATATTGAATTGCCTGCCATCCCAAAGGGAATGGGTGGGGAGGGAGGGATGGGGAGAATTTGGAACTCAAAGTTTTAGGAACAACTGTTTAGTATTGTTGTTGCAACTAGGAAAGAAGACATACAGTTAATGAGGAATAGAAAGTCATCTGGCCCTACAGGAGAAAAGAGAAGATGGAGACAAGAGAAGGGAGGGATGACAGAAGAGAGGGCAGATTGGAGATAGGGAAAATTAGATTGCTTGGGGTATTGGGGTGGGGGGAGGGGAGAAAAGGGGAGAAAATTTGGAACCCAAAAATTTGTTAAAATAAATGTAAAAAGTTAAATAAATAAATAAATTTAAAAAAAAATTAAAAAAAAAAAAGAAAAATACCCATTTTCATGTTACATTTCAGGATCCTATTTTTTGTCAGATACTGCTAAGCAAAAGCTAACTATAACATGATGCATATGTTGGATGAAGTGGCAGCATTCTCAGCATAAGTCTACAATTAATTACAACTAATAAGACATCTGCACAAAAAAAGCAAAGATAATACGTGACATACAGTACAGAAGCAAAGAGATATCTCTTGAAATGGGATAAAGGGTATCGAATGCTTCTTCAGATACATAATCTTAAACTTGAACTTACTCTGCAAACTAAATGTTTATTTGGATCCAAGATGGAGTTACTTAGGTTCATAAAGAACATCTCCATTTCAAGGGGTTGGGGTAGAAATGAATTCCATGATTCCCACACTGAATTTGTTGCCACAGGAGAAAGAATTACCTGTGGAGTGGTAGATATAACAGCCTCTAGGATAAGCCTAGGGTGAGCTATATGTATAAAATGATACTTAATGGAGTGGTTGCTGTGTGGTAGCAGCAGAGGGACAGTCCAGTAGTATCATCTGCGAGCAAGGATATGACACATTTCTCTGTGACTGTGTATCAGGGGGCATGAGAGAAAGTTCAGCCTGTTTACAGAAAAGGGTGGCAAGATCTCCATGATTCCTAGAAGATGGAAAGATAGTATGACTGGGCATTTATATATATATATATATATATATATATATATATATATATATATAAATGCAAGGGTATATTATTACCCTATAAGAAATAACAAAACGTATAGATTCAGAGAAACCCAGGAGAACTTATACAAACTGATGCACAGTCAAATGGACAGAACCAAGAGAACAATTTACATAATGGCTACAAGACTTTAAAACAAAACAACTGTGAAAGAGTTTTAAGAGTAAGGGACCTTAGCCCATTTTGAATTTTTTTGCTTTTGGTTTTGTTTTTGTGTTTGTTATATTACTAATGAGGGAACTGATTTTCCTGAGATCACACAGATAACAGAAGGGGTTTTAAGCCAAGTTCTCCATCTTCATATCTAATGTTATTTCTACAGTGTCATTTTAGCTTAGTTGAGTTCTAAATTGGTATGAGTCACAGCTAACTGAAGACTATTTGGAAATGAAGATAAATATCCCAGAAATTATAGTGGAAATTACTGGAGAAAAATAACTCAGGAAAATTTCATATTTTCACATCACATTTCAGGATCCTATTCTTTGTCAGACACTCACCACTAACCAAAAGCTAACTATAGTGCTAATGTGGTATACTGTTAGAGGAAAAGGCAGAATACTTAGCATCTCCCTGCAAAATTATCTCTCCATTAAGTAATGTGTGAATATTTGGACACATGTTTGAATTCTTCTCTGGTAGGGTGAACAGTTTTAAGCTAATGGGGAATTTGGATATAAACATTACCAGCTAATACCATCACTGCCAATGTACAGAAAACATTTTCTACTTTATGATAGC
Source organism: Bettongia penicillata ogilbyi (assembly GCA_023548195.1). Lineage (NCBI taxonomy): Eukaryota > Metazoa > Chordata > Mammalia > Diprotodontia > Potoroidae > Bettongia > Bettongia penicillata. The sequence continues at coordinate 315,629 of JAJHZJ010000676.1, forward strand.
TAATAGAAGGTGATGCTAGCAAGCACACATTTGGAAATATGATGGGAGGTGCTGGGGTGTAATGGAGAGAAGGCCAGTTCTGGCATTAGGATGGCTCAAGTTCAAGCCCTGCCTCTAAAGCATACTGGACATGTGACCATGGACAAGTCTCTTACCCCCTTGGTGCTCCAGGTAACTCTCCAGGACTAGCCAGTCACCATGCATTTTAACAAGTTCCTATTATGTGCCAGGCAATTTGCTGAGCAAAGAAAAGGATGCAAAGAAAAGCGAAAGATAGTCCCTGATCCCAAGGAGTTCATATTCTAATAGGAGAGACAAAAATAAAACAACCACGTACAAATAAGAGATAAATAGAAGACAATCCACAGAAGGAAGGCGTTAATATTCAGGGGGTTTCATGAAAGGCTTCTTGGAGAAGGTGAGATTTTCATGTGTAACTTGAAAGAAGCCAGGAAAGCCAAGAGACAGAGAGGAGAAGGAAGATGATTCCAGATATTGGGGACAGTCAGAGAAAATGCACAGTCAGGAGATGAGTGTATTATTGGAGAAACAGTCAGGAGACCCATGTCACAGGACTGCAAAGAATGTAGAGGTGATTGAGTTTAAGAAGAGTGGGAAGGTAGATGAGAGCCAAGTTAGGAAGTTATTGAACGTCAACAGGATTTGCAGACTCTGATTTGCTTTGCACACATTGAGAAAGGGAATTTCTTCATTGAGAATTTCCTCTAGTAATCATATAACAGGTAGGCTTCTGAATGAATGAATGGTTAGATGATAGGTAAGTGTATAAGAAAGAAAGGAAGGAAGAAAAAAGGAAAGGACGGAAGAAAAGAAAGAGGGAGGAAGGAAGGAAGGAAGGAAGGAAGGAAGGAAGGAAGGAAGGAAGGAAGGAAGGAAGGAAGGAAGGAAGGAAGGAAGGAAGGAAGGAAGGAAGGAAGTTTGGCAAATGTGAATTAAAGTGTAGAAATATATTCTGGCTATTTAAAGTTAGTTCATCAATTATTTTATCAACTTATTTATCAATTATTTTATCAATTTTTCAACAAAAAGCATTGTTTTGGGCTGCAATAACAGTAAAGTATGGGAATCATTAGAAACAGACAACAGCCATTGTCCCACTCCCTGAAGGTTATTTCAGAAGCTATGGAAGGGACGTTTCCCACATCATTCATTAGTTTCCTCTTAATGTTTTGCCACATGATTTAGAGGCTTAGTAGCATTTTGTTTTGTTTTCTAGGACACAGCAGGTCAAGAGAGATATAGGACAATTACTACGGCTTATTATCGGGGTGCCATGGGCTTTATTCTAATGTACGACATCACCAATGAAGAATCCTTCAATGCCGTGCAAGATTGGTAAGCAAGACCCAAGTGCCTCTTGGTGAAAAATTGTTATGGGTTTTCCTTTTTGGCTTCTCTGTCCCTTTCTTTCCCAAAGAAATAATATTATCTACCTTCCTCATTTATTGCATATTGGGGTCACTCTTGGATGACAACCAAGATTTTTTTCTAAAACTCAGCACTGACTTGTGATCAGAATCATCCTCTGGAATGAACTTATTATGAGCTAAATTTGTGTTATCTTTCCAAGTTCTGTCATCCACCCATTCTGGTGTTTGACAACATGATTCTGGCTATTTAAAACTAGTTCATCAATTAGGAACTAATCACCCTTTATTCCCTTTGACAAGTAATAGATGTTGTTACTCATATACGGTTGAGTGATTGCTTTCTCCTAGAAATTCTTCAGTAGATTTGAAATGGTGGATTCTTTAAAGTAGACAGTCATGGATCCAGTGGAACTAGGGAGAGAGCACTATCATTTGGAAAAAGTCTTGGCTATTCATCAGATGAGCTGGGTTCAAATCCCACCTGTAACAATATCTGCGTGATCTTGGGAATGTTACCCAACCTTGCTGGACTTCAGTTTCCTCTTCAGTAAAATAAGAGAATGAAATTAGATGACCTCCAAGGTCTCTGATTCTTTTCTCATTCATATCTATGTTTTGATATTAAAAAAAAAAAGTATCTACCAGAGATCACTTCGATCAATTCAATAAACATTGGGATTCAATAAACATTTATTAAGCCTCTACTTTGTTCCAGACACTGTACTAAGTACTGGGGATACAAATAGAAGCAAAAAACAGACAGTCCCTGCCCTCATGGAACTTATAATCTAATGGGGGAAGACAACATGAAAACAAATACATACAAAGCAAGCTATCTGCAGGATAAATAGGAAATAATTAAGAGAGGGAATGCACTTGCATTAAGAGAGGTTGGGAAAGGCTTCATGTAAGAGGTGGGACTTTAATTGGGATCACAAGTAGGGACTTACCATCACTATTCAGTTCTGGTTCCCTCTGCCCTGGGAGGAAAGCATCACATGAGAAAACTTTTCAAGAGTTGAGTACAAGGTAGCAGACTGGTGTCCCTAATTCATTGTTATCCCTCTCAGTAGTCAGGAATCCAACCAGAACTGTGGGGTTCTTTATGGCCAACATGTTCAAAGACAGGTGTGCTCCATTCTAACATGGAAACATGAAACTCTCTCTGTAATGAAAGAATAGCATGGATTGGCATTTAATGAACATTTCTGCTTCATGCCCCCAATCTCTTTCCTAATTCAAAAATAGGTGGTCATAGGTGATCTCTAATATGGAGAAAATGAGCAACCACTTGAAAGAAGGGGGGATAAAATCATCAAAATACATTTGACTAGCCATTAAATGAGGCAGTCTTTTCATGTTAACACCCAAATAGAGCTAAAAGAGACCTCAAAGGCCATCTACTAAAATCCCCTCATTTTACAGATAAGGCAACTGAGGCTCATGAAAGTTAAGTCTCTGGGAGACTCAGGATCACTCCAGGACTATCAATTAATTCACACTTATTTTGGGACCTGTTGTTGGCCAATCAGTGAGAGCCAAAGTGATTTGGGTTTAAGGTATGGTCCTTAAGAAAGAAAACTAGCCTGGGAATCCCAAGAAATGTTGCACTTATGGTAGGCACTTCAACTACAAAGGAGACAATCTTTACTCTCATTCTACTGCTTTTCCCTGTGCTTTCTCTAATTGCCGCAGAAGCTTTTCTCCCTGTCTCAGCCAGAATGCCAGTTGTACTCCTTGGTCATAATGTCATATGAGGTACAGTGAGAAAAGTGCTAGAATGTGAGTTAGAGGTCCTGGATTCAAGTCCTCTAGATGTGCCACAGTTTCTTGTCTGGGTGATCTTGAATGAGTCATTAAACACTCTGGGCCACACTTTTCATCTGTAAAATAAAATAAGGGGGTAGAACTAAAGGACATTCTATGTCTAAATCTATCACCCTGATCGGCTTGGAGATATTTATACTAGAGTGACCTTAACTTCCACTACCTGGCATATTTCCTAAACTATGTGCTAAGACTTCTGGCTCCCTCCCACTTCCCCACAGCTCTCAATTATTTCAATATCCACATCACCATGAAAAATGGATAATTATAGCTTCTTTAAATAGACACTTTATAGAAGTCTAGTGCAGGGATATAATGCTACCAGACAAGAGGAATCTGGGTGGGCGTCAGGTACCTTAGATGCAGGGCCACACACACTGCTGAAAATGACTCATGGCCACTCTCGCCCTGCTGACTCAAGGCAAACTGCTCTACTGCTGTGCATGCATTAAAGACCCGTTTGATTCATTCACCTCTCCAATGGCACCAGAACAGCTATCTCCTGTTAGCTAATTAAAACTTAGGAAACAATGACAAGAAAAGCTGATACAGAAACTGGGAAGTCTGTGTGCTTGGTTCTAACTCCAAAAAAAGTAATTTCAGATGTGCTAGATAGTTCAGAGATATTAATGTTCCAGTTTGCAAAATTCAGTGAAGTAGTTAGGAATTTATATGTCATCTAGTCCACCATAGACCTGAGTTCAAATCCTACTCCTGATGTCTATCTAGAGGTAATCTGTCAAGCCTAATACACTCATATTAGAGATGAGGAAACTGAAATACAGGACTGTTAAATGACTTCATATAGATATGTAGATACACTCATGAATATTAATATGGCCAGAGATGTGGGTATAGATATAGGTACAGACATAGATGTAAATACGGGTAAAGAAATAGATGTGGATATAGATACAGGTATGGATATGGGTATCAGTGGGTATAAAGTGGGACAGATAGGAAGTATAGTGGATAGAGTGCCAGCTGGAGTCAGGAAAAGTTGTCTTCCGAGTTCAAATCTGACCTCAGACGCTTAACAGTTGTGTGGCCCTGGACAGGTCACTTAACCCTGTTTGCCTCAATTTTCTCATCTGTAAAATGAATAGGAGAAGGAAATGTCAAACTACTCCAATATCTTTGCCAAAAAATCCCAAATGGGGTCACAACAGTTGGGCATAACTGGGAAACAACAAAAACAACATGGGTATAGATACAGATAGATGGAACTGGATCTGTGATTACGTTAGTATAGGAAACATCTCCCTCCAATTTAAGTCAGTGCCTTCTCCTCACTGTAGAGAAGTGTCTAGGAGGCACTGAGAGGGTGTCTTGCCCAGAGGCTCACAGCTAGTGTGTGTCAGAGGCCATAACTGAGCCCAGGTTTTTTGATTCTAAGGCTTGGCTATCCACCCATTCTGCCTCTCAACCTCTCCCTGCATGGGGAGACACAGGGCTGACAATTTACAAAACACATGCAGATGCTACTGCTTCTGACTCTCACAAGAGCTTTATGCAGTGTTACAGAGTAGAGAGAGCCAGTATTGGAATTGGGAAGATCAGCCTTTGAGTCTAACATGTACTGGCTGTGTGGCCCTGAACAAGTCACCTATACTTCTTAAAGCCCTTAAGCACTTTCCAAGACTACACATCCAAAAAAACATGCTCATCTGCCTCAATAAAGGAAGTTTCCTGCTGAGCATTGTCTCCCTCAGTGAAATCTCAAATATGGACCCTCCTCCTCCCCTCCTGTAGCCCAAAAAAGAATCTTATGAGGTAGGCAATGCAAGTGTTATCAACCCCATATTGTCTGAGGAAACTGGGACTCCACTCAAAGCCACACTGCAGAAACAGGCATATTTTTCAGGGATTCTGAATCCCAGCTCAGTGATCTTTGCTTTGACCATACTGAAAGCTTTGCCTGGGCCGTCTCCAGCCCTCCTGATGAATATCAGGCCACTGGATCCAGATGGCTCAGGAGAAGAAAGTGAGACTGGTGACCTTGCACTGCCCTCCCTCACTCAAATCAAAGTCAACTGCAAGTCATGTCATCATCTTGATATCATGGTCCTCTTTGAGAACGAAGGACAAACACAGCAACTGAAAGCATTAAATGTATTAGCCTGTTAGGTGGTATTGAGTGCTGGAGATCAAGGTAAAAAAAGACCTGAGTTCAAGTTAGCCTCAGATAATAACCAGCCATGTGACCCAAGGCAAGTGATTTAACCTCCGTTTGCTTCAGATGGGATAAATGTAGTACCAAGCCCTTGTGACTGAGGTCTTTGCTGAAATCTTACCAAAGGATCTCTAGCAGTTCTCTGATCTACTTGTTTAGAAGTTGTCAGAAAAGGAAATGATGACTCTCTGGGGTCACTGGCCCTTTGTTAGAGGTTCACAGAGTCTATTTCTCTTCCCTGTTTTGAAAATCAGAATAAGATTTACCCTCTCCAGTCCTGTGGTACTTCTTCCTTTCTCCAAGATCTTTTGAAGATTATTCCTACTAGCTCAGCAACCACATCTGCTGGCTCATTCCTTACACATTTTCTATAATTAGAAATTTAATATTATGGCCAAATAAGCAATTAAAGTGCATACCTTTTAGATACCACATCCCCAAGTATCTTATCTCCATGTCCAATCAATGAACATTGATTAATGTCTCATTTTACTGGTTTAATAAGGTTCAGGACTCCACAGTATAATACAAAAAAAAAAATGGCAGTCTCTTTTATTTACCCTTTAGGCTGCTGCAGAGAAAAGTCTGAGGGGCACAGGGTCTCAGCCAGGGCTCCTACTAATAGCCCTGGTCTCAGGGAGAAGGGAGGAGGCATTTGGGGGCACAGAGTAGTCTAATCCAAGATTTAGAGACTGTTAGTCCCCAGCCCTGGGCAACCCTGGGCACACAGAGAGTAGAAACCCTATAAGTGTAAAAAGTGTAATAAATTCACACATCAATCAAGTTTTTATACGGGAAATGTCTGGTACTTCAAAGGAGAATACTGGCACGGCTGGGAGAAGAAAAACCACAAAACACAGAACAATGCAGGAGCTGGCAGAGAAAAAGCAAGCCTTGGTGAGGGGATATACAACATAAAGGAACAGTTAAGGACCATGGACACTGGACAGTCCAGTGGTGTCCTGGATAGAATTAGGCACTAAAAACTGATGCTTTTAGTGTGTGGTGGGTTTTTATAGGGTACTTACATAGATCATGCAGACACTGAGGGCAGGGAAGAGGAAATTCAGACCTGGGGTATTAGGTCTGGGATTAGAATTGGTGCTTAATCATGGGAGTGGGGTGGGGTGGGGCAGGACCTAGGAAATTGTTAGCTAGTTAACATTTAAATTCTCTGCCATCAGGAAAGGGAATTTCTGCAGTCACTGCTAAGTCTTTCTTTGCCCATAAGACTCCAAATTTGAGCTTTCCCTTGACTTTTTTCATTTAAAAGGGCAGGGAGGATACTCCGGTCCTTACAATTAAGCACCTATTATGTGTAAGGCACTAAAATTGCAATCAAATATGCATAGCAAAATAAGCCAAATTTACCCTTGATTCTGAAGCTCCAAGAATTTTCCCTACTAATAGGCAATTTAATTCCACAGAAATAAAAGTATATTTGTGCTTACTAAACCTGATATTGGTAAAAAAAAAAAAAAAAAAAAAAAATCATTTAGCTTCCTGATTAGAGTTAGGAACCCATTTACATCTCAGAATTGCAGTTCTGAGTGCTGGAATCCAAATTCTCTGTGAAGTCATGATCAAAATTAAACTCATTGTAAATTCATTTCCTTTCTGATCTAGCCATACCTGATTCTCTTGGTAGCAAATGGCTCCTTGTGCCTGATGGAAAAGTGAATTACAACACCTATAAAGTTTGGGATTGAATGATGGGGCCAGCCCCCTTCTGAGTTTGTCAGCCCTCTCCATTTAGGAGGCATGTAATTTCTACCTCAATTTTGCAGCTCTTGCTTTGAGAATAAATCTTAATCCGCATATTTTAGACTTATGAACCTATAAACCATTCTTTGAAGGGTCTTCTTTTTATCCCAGAATCCCTTTCTATGGGTTTAATAGTTCCTTAAGTATTTTGGGGGGTTGGAGAGGGGCAGGGGAGAGTAAGGAGCTTAGGAACAGAGAACTTACTTGGAATTAACAAATTTAAATTCCTTTGAAACTCCAAATCCACAATATATAGATACAATCACTTTCCAAGTAGTCTTCCAACCTTTGTCAGGGTTTAAAGGTATTATGTAAACTCCCTCAGTAGACCTCTACCTACCAGCAGCTTTATTTTTAAAAGGGACATTAAAAAGTATTAGAAAGAAGACAGACAGCTCAGAGTAGCCTCAAAGTAAGGAAGATGTGTTTAAATCCTGTTTCTGCAACAAACTGGCACCGTAACATACTATAAAGTGCAGGGCAGACAACTGTGTTGGTCCTAAATTCCTTATACGAATGAAATGATAGTTCTGGTAAAACACACACACACACACACACACACACACACACACACACACACACATACACATTCTATATTTCTGTAACATTGGATGATTTGTCTAAGTTATCTGATACACTTAAAGTATCATGACTTTCAAGGGACATTCAATAGCTCATAATCAATCACTCAGCCCAATAAATGCCCATTATTTATGATGGTGCAATGGACAGAACAGGGGAACTAGAGTCAGGAACCCCAAATTCAAATATGACCCCAGACACTTACTGACTGTATAATCCTAGGCAAGTCGCAAACTTCTGTGCCTTAGTCTCATCATCTGTAAAATGGAGATGATAACTCATAGCACTTATTTCCTGAGGTCCTTGTTAGGATAAAATGATGCATTTGTAAGGGGCTTTGTAAACCTTCTAGGTGCTATGTAAATGTTAGCTATTATTACTATTATGAAATTCTAAATATAACAGAAAACAAAACTAGATCTAAGAAAGTGGTCTTTGCTATGTTTTTTCTTTCTCCCTCCCCATTACCACCCAGGAAATGCTTATAATACCTGGATGTTTAAAATAAATTGACTTCAGCATTCACTAAGATTAGGAAACCTTTAAGAGCCCAAAGATCCTTTGAGTATGCCCATAGGCACAGCAATGGCCTTCCTGCACCTTGGGCAGCTGTTCTCAATTACTCCCTAAATTCACACGTTGGGAACAGAGCCATTTAACCAAGCATCAAAAGAAGACCAGACCATAGGTCCATAGATTTAGAATAGAAGGGCACTTTGGGGTGTGGCTGGCTATCAGACTGGTCCACCAAATCCTGAAGAAGCCCTAGTGATGTCATTGCCCCCAAGCTGTAAAGTATGCCTCAGAAGATTGGAACAAGGTCATTCATCCAAGAGATCTTCTACATGATCACTGATCCAGAGTATTCTCCTCTTCTGTCCCTATGTATAAATGTTTGTCACTCCCTAAGAACTTTTCTACAGTGTCCAAGTCATGGGGACTTTGTCCAGTTATAGTGGAAAGGTCAGTCTACTATAGTGGAAAGAATATTGTACTTGGAGTCAGAAGCCTTTGAGATGAGTTCAAATTTTAGCTCTGCCATTTTACTACTTGTATGACATGGGTGGGAGAAGGGGGAGTCACTTAAGTTCTCTGGCTCTCTTAAGCTCTCTTAAAAAACTCTCTCAGTTTCCTCATTTGTATAAGAAGGGATTTGAGTGGAAGATCTCTAAAATATATTCCGACTCTAAAATCCTGTGACCTAGGTTTGAATACCACCTCCTCCACTTTCTAGGTCATTTGACATGCCTGAACTTCACAGAATCCTAGATTTAGACTTTGAAGGGACCTCAGAATCCATCTCCTTATTGGGGAAACTGAGGCCCTATTTCCTCATCTGCAGTTGATGATAGTAATGCTTAACAATACCCACTTCACAGGGTTGTTGTGAGGATAAAATTTAAATCTGAAAGCATAAAGAACTACCAGTCATCACCTTCTTCATCATCATTATTGTTTTGACTGTTGGTGGCAACAGTGGCCTTGGCATCCGGGTCCAAGTCCCCTAGAGGGTCAAGGAACAAACTTGGACATGGCCTGGCCCTAGGTCACAAACCTTTGACATCAAACGTCTCTGGGTTCTGATAACGATTATGAACTTGAAAAGGATTTGCAAAGGTTTCATTTCACATAGTTTACTGCAAAGGAAAATGTTGAGCTAGGAAGACTTTCTGTAACTAGAAATTTAAATGCCTACTTGCCTTAGAGCAGGACAGTAGGTTATAACCTGAACACAGTGACTCTTTCCTCTTTTCCATTTCAGGCTTTTCCTTCCTGAGTGTGATCTCCTCTGGCTACTGCCCTTCCTGACAGAAGTATTAATAGCTCATTTTTTCAACTTGTTTATTTACTTTCTGTTTTTCATGATACAATGACAAATAACTATAAATGAGCTCTCTTTTTTAAAAAAAAAAAGAAAATCTGGTGAACAGATTGATTTTTTTTTAATCTAGAATGAGGCAGGCTACAGTGAAAGTCTGACACCATCTTCCCACCAGTTTAAAATTATTCCTATCTGTGATATTCAGTACACCATTGCAGATGTTCTGGGAATGGAGTTGCATTCCATTCTAAAGGAGTTTTTTTTCTTTAAGTTTCCTATTGTTGCTGGGTTTTTCCCCAGCCATAAGTATGTAGTGATTACATATTACTCTCCAAATAAAATAAAAAGAAATGCAGCAATATTTTTACTTGGATAAGAAGAGTCCTCCCTTCTCCTGGTTGCTAACTAGTGTAATTTTTGTTGTTTCTGATGTGATGCAGAAGTAGACATTTTCTCTAAAGACAGAATACCACCTACCAGCATCCTTCAAACACTCAAATAATAGCTAACATTTATATATTACTTTAAATTTTGCAAGGCATTTTACAAATATCTCATTTTATCCTCGCAAGAAATGGTCATTATCTCTAGGATGGAGCAGGAGGGGAGGGAAGAAAAAAAGGAAAAAGAAATTTACATGATAACTTTATTATATATTTAGAAGAAATAGCAACTTGTACATAATTTGCAATTTCATGCACAATTATCTTTTATATTATACTATGCTATGGAAATGCTTGTTGTAGTCCATAAATTTAAAATAAAATAAATTTTATAAAAACAACCTAGGGAGGTAGGTGTTAGTATTATCCTCATTTTACAGATGAAGAAACTGAGGAAGGCAGAGGTTAAGAGAATTGCATTAAGGGTCAGTGTCTGAAGTCAAATTTGAACTCAGGTCTTTCTGACTCAAGGGATCAAACTATTGTACCATCTAGCTGCAGCTCCTATCTCTAAGGGGAGCAAGGATAAATAGCTTTTGGATTTAGTGTCCAGAAACTAACTGGTTGCCTTTGATTTCCAGAAGATTACTTGGAATTATGCTCAGGTCAGTATGATATAAAGAATTTGTCTTTAGTTCAATTATCAGGAGAAAGTACTGTCTGCATAAGTATGCATGAGTTGGAAGTGTCTGGATGAGCCAGCTTACTTTGCCTACACTCTAGGCACATCTATGATTGTCTGAGTTAGGAAAGAAAAGGACTGAGCACACTGAGGCTCCCCCATGCCCTGCCCCTCTGGACCCATTGCCAGCTCCAGTGCCAGGATTTGAGCAAGTAAGGATTATGTGTGGATAAGGTTGATATGGGGAAACATATACTTCATATGTGAACCTTTGATGTGGAGGTACCTGCTCAGGCAATATAATACATTTCAACAGCAGCAAGGTTCTTCCCTGGGGCAGTAGTCAGCAGATCATTTCATAAGAAGAGGTCCTTGGAGGATTTGAGACTGTTTAACCTACAGAAAAGAAGATAGGATAGCTGAACCCAACTATGTGATAAGCCGTCATGTGAAAAGGAGAGCGGACATGTTCCAAATGGCCCCAGAGGGCTGCATTAGAGCCAAAGCTGTCAGTTGCCATGAGGCAGATCTCTGCTCTAAAAACAGGCTTCCTAACAATTAAAACTGTGTACAAGTAGAATGAAGAGGGGAGACAGAGCATCTCCCAATGACTAGGAGCCTTCAAGAAGAGTCTGAAATGGCCACCTGTCAAGGATGCTGGAGGATTCCTGTTGAGTTACAGGTTGGGGTAGTTGGCTTCTGCAATCCCTTCCTACTCTAGACTCCGTCATTCTGTGAGTTCCTTGTTCAGGGCTCTTAAAATAGAGCCTTATAAATCTTCTCCAGCATAATTTTTTTATTTATAAACCCACTGGTGTGGGCGACACTGAATGGAAATTTTGTTTAAAAAGAAGAAAAAAAAAAAAGCTAGCGAGTATGTCCACCTCTTTCTTGAACTCTGCTTAATTTATCTTTCTGTTTCTCCCAGAAGTCTTCCTGTCCGCTCTCTGCATTTAATATTTTTGAACCTTTGTCTTCTCCTGATCAGTTTCCTCCACTGAGATACAAATAGACCTCATGGGGAATGTTTAAATACTGAAATTGTGAAGGAACATTGAAAGGAATGGTGGCTTACATAAACATTTTATTTCGCCTCATATGGTACAGTTAAAAAACAAAACAAAATACTGGATTTGGAGTCAAAGGACTTAAGTTCTAATCTTTCTTATATTTCCTACCTGTGTGACTTTAGGGTAATTCACTATGGCCCTCATTGTCTTCATCTGTAAAGGGAGGGAGTTGGATAGATGGTTTCTTTGGTTCCCTCTAGCTCCAACTCCATGAGTATTGATCCAGAACAGAGACCAAACTCAAATAGAAAGGGGTGGGGGGAGCACCAATGCATACATGAGGGTCACTGTGGGCTGTTCATTGACTTAGTTTTAAACTGTAATATTATCTATGTTTTACTGTATTTTTATTTCTTTTGTTAAATATTTCCCATTTACATTTTAATCTGGTTCCTAGGCAGGTTATATGTTTGATATGTCTGGTATAAGTATACAAGACGAGTCAGGAAGGAACTAAATGTTCTAAAGTTGTTCTAAAGTGTCCCATTGCTAAGTTCCCTGGTGTACTTTATCATTTAGTGAGGTGTGGTATTTTTGTTTTGTTTTGTTTACAGCTAACCTACTGTGTCTACCTTTGTGCTTCTGTGCCTCATTAGTCTTGTCTGTAAAACAGTGGTCATATTGCTTCATGGGTATCAGAGCTAGTAATAAACCTAGAGGTCAAAATCAATGGGCAAAGACCAAGTCCCATTGTTCTCTATGGGACAAATGAATGTTAGTGAGATGTTTTTATTCTTGAATTAAAGGCCTTGGATAATGAATCGGTTTTATTTTCTGTTTCACTCATTCCATGAAAATATGCCTTATCATAAAGTACGATATTAATTTGAATCATAATATTGATAGCAAGTCCCTAAGGATTTCCCAGATTTGCTTTATTATTGTATACCTCCTCCACCTCCTCCTCCTCCTTCCATTAAGAATTACTTCCCCATGAGGGTTAGGGTTGTCTTGAGAGATAGCAATTAAGCCTGTCACTCAGTTTTTCAGTGAAGAAGCTGGTGGAAAAATACCATCTTTTTTTTTCTACCTGCTTCAGATATTCAACTTGCAATAGCAGCCAGAAACATGAGAGTCATTAAATAAGTGTAACATAAAAGAAAAGTAGGGGTCTGGTTGAGAATATTCATTGATTACCTAAATCCTGGTTATCAAACCCTCAATGCCTACCTCTTATCTTCTCTGTGAAACTTTTCCTGCCAACTCTTAGGATCATAGATTTAGAGCTAATAAAAAAAGATTGTAGAAGCCACCTAACCCAACTCCTTTTCCCCCACCTCCAGGCCCTCCTCATTTTACAGATGAGGTCTTAAATAGCCTGTCCAGAGTCATAAAGCTAGTAAGGTTAAAGGCAGGATTTGAACTGTCTATTCATTATGCCATGATACCATTACAAAGACACATATAGGATCAATGCCAGGGAAGGAAAAGGCTTTCTAATAATTAGGAGTCCAAAAATGGAATGGCTACTTTCTCCTGGAAAGGGCTCCCCACTTTTGGGAGTCTTCAAAGACTAGACAGTCATATGTTGCGGAGTGATTCTTTTCCAGGTAAGCATTGGATTAGATAGCCTCTGAGGACCTTCCCACTCTGAAATTCTATGGCTCTATATTGGACTTAGCTGAGCTGAGTTGAATCAGTCATCATAAAACAGATTTATTTCCTATATCTAAATTCAGGCTCATTCTTGGTCCTTTTTTAAATGCATGAGATTGATTGCTTAGTACAGGGATCAGATAGTCAAAATATTAACACAAAATATTAACTCTTAAGACTGTCTAACACTCTTACCATGTCTATCCATTTTTCATTGGGGATTAGCCCAGGCTCTATGTTTTAAGTTGTGTTCAGGGAGATATGAAAATAACTAATATTTGGTTCCCACTCCCAACAACCAGGTTTGCTGTAGGAGGCTTTTCAAGAGGGAAATGCTAAGAAAATCACAGTGTTAACATTAGTCAAGAAATCATTAGAATTTCCCAGAGAAACATATACACTATATTCTGTTTTGTTTATGTAGACAGACATATTTAAATAACTATTACCACATGGAGGAACACCTCACCTCTCTGTGACTATCTGGCCACTTCCCCAGTCCAGAACATAGCTAAAGATGAGAAAGGAAGAAATAAAAGGCCCTGAGTGGCCAGAGTAGATGTCACAAAGTCTGTGCAATAAATTAAGCTATACACACGTCTCTTAGGAGAGTTACTTGGATCTCTGCTCCAAGTCTATTTACCCTTCCTTCAGAAGCGATTCTAATAAACTTTTTGGTTTGTTTTTGCTTCCAAGCATGTAGCAGGTTAGAGGAAGGAAATTAGGGGGTAAAGAAGGATATCCATAGGCAACCATCCTGGCCTCAGCCAGAAATAATAGCTAATAGCCTAAAAGCAGTGGGAAAGGCAGAAAGACTATAAAAACTGAACAAAATAACTCAAAAATTATAGTAGTATGGAGGTCATTTAGTGTAGGGCCTGGAGTCAGGATGGTCTGAGTTAAAAATCTAGCCTCAGAAACTTATTGGTTTTGTGACCCTGGGAAAACCACTTAACCATAGTTTTCTCAACTGCAAAATGGTGGTGATAACAGCATCTACAACACCAGGATTGTTGTGAGGAGTAAATGGGAAAATGTAAAGCGCTCAGCATGGTGTCTGGTGCATAGTAAGCACTCATTTCATTCTCCCCATCATTTCAGCCTCAGCATGTTCACTAAAATGCAGGTTCTAGGATTCTAGGAACTTGAAGGAATTTTAGAAATCACCTCGTTCAGCTCCCTCATTTTATTGGTATGTGTGCGTACATGTGTATATACACATGTGTGTACGTGTTATAGAGACAGTCAATCAAAACCACAAGCATTTATTATTCACTGTGAAAGTGGGTGGGTTGACAGAGATAGAAAGATGAAGGTATCACCCTGCCCATGTCAAAATTCCACATCTATTTCAATTCAACTTAAACATTCACAAAGTACCTGCATTATGAAATGTGACATTCAAAGAACTTTGGCAAGAAAGAAGGCTACCTTTTCTGCGACACTGGAGTAGATGAGAAAAAGGTGGATTTGAAAATTTGTAAAGAATAGAAAAAGATAAATTGAAATTCTCCTGAGAGTCTTCAGTGTTCTCAGCAACACAGACATCTTGTAAGATTGCATGAGGAGTGGTGGAATGTAGTCTTAAAGCAAGAAGAGATGATCTGGGACAACTATGGCAAGGAGTATGTTCAATACTAAACAATCTCATTGAATAAATTGGTTATTGCGCAACCCCGATGGCCCAACAGAGGCTAGCTACTTAATGGCTGAGCCAAGACTAGAACTGAAATCTCCTGACTCTTTCCTCTTCCTCAGTTGCCCAGATATTGACTTCCTCAACCAAAACATGATATTAAAACAATCCCTTTGGAAAGTTTTTCCTTACTACTCTGCAATTAATGTTCAACTTTCTCATCCTTTTTGCATCATTCTAGATGAGGAGAATTTGGTCTGCTTACCTTCAATTTTCCTATGCTTTGGGTTATACCATTCTAATTTTAAAATCCATTTGACAGACACCTACTAAACGTATCTACTATGTGCACAGCACAAGGGATACAAAAACCAAAATCAATCCTGCCTTCAAGCAGTGTCAGGAATTTTACAAAATATTTGAACTAAAAAGACCCTTGGAGACCACCTCATCTAACCTCCTCATTTTATTGTTCAGAAAATCAAGATCTGAAGTAGTCCTATGCCTTTTTGCCTCAGTCTACACATGTACCCAGGTAGTTGGGATCCCAATCCAGATTCATTCACTCTAAGTCTAGTGCTCATCCCACAGAAATACAATTTTGGTAAGAAAGACTTTGAGACAAAGACAAACTAAAATTTTTAAGAATTCAATTAATTTCTGTGAGCTAATTCTATAAAATTCTAGTGTTCAAATTTGAGGCTGTATGTATGACAAATAAGGAAGATACTTTCTGACTATGCAAAAGGAAGTGGAGAATGGAAGCAATTGTCTGGAAAATTCAAGCCAAAATGAAAACATTGCCTCCATTATCTGAATATTTTCAGTTGAAAGCATTTTTTGCCTGAATTATCTAGGTAATTGCCTCTGTCCCACATTTCAATTTACATGTGAATAAAAACACCCCAAGGTTAGATTTGACAATTCAGGTTTCTGTCTACTTTTAAAGGGCAAAAATGAACTTAAAACAGAGAAATCATAGTGGCTTTTGCCATGTTTATAGTGAAGAAAGAAAATGTCTATTGTTGATGTGGTCATGAAAGACAAATCCAAAGCCTGGACAGGTTGTACGGTCAGGATCAGGCAGGATCTCTGTATCCCCATCACACAAAGAACTATGCATTGTGCATAGCAAGTACTCAGTGCGCATTTGCTTAATGTATGAATGGAAAAATACCAGCGGTGGGATATAGGGAGAAGTCTAGGAAGGAAGGTAGAGTGAAGGTGTCAGGGGAATGAGGCACGAGTTAGCACAGCTCAGAATCACCAGTGAGCAGTGGGAGGGGTGCTGGCACATAGATAAAGCTTAATGTCAGAGGAGGAGGGTTGGGGTGGGGCTTCTTACCATTAGTGATGAATTCAGGCAGATGGACCAGTGCTTAATGTCCAGAGGGGGCTAGCAACAGATAGCAAGGACTCAACCTTAAAAATGGGGGCCTGGATCAAGACTCAAGTTAGTCTAGAGGAAGGACACACCTCGCCAGCCACCTTGAACCCTTCCAAATACTTCTGCCCTGGGCCTGGCTCTTCTGATCAGTTCTGACCCCATTTCATAAGAAGCCCCAGACATGAATATTTTACTGCCATCTAAACTTCCTCTCCAGATATCTTGTGTGAATATCCACTCAGTTTCTAGCTTCCTGCTTTTTGGACCCTCTTTATTCATTGTCATCCTTTATCAGAATGTAAGCTCCTTGAGGACAGACACCTCTCATTTACCTTTTTTTGTATCAATAGCACTTAGACTGGTGCCTGGCACATAGGAAGGGCATAATAAGTGTTCTCTGTCTCTCTGTTTCTGTCTCTGTCTCTCTCTGTTTCTGTCTCTATCTCTCTATCTCTCTCTGTCTCTCTCTCTCTGTCTCTCTCTCTCTCTCTGTCTCTCTCTCTCTCTCTCTGTCTCTCTCTCTCTCTCTCTCTCTCTCTCTCTCTCTCTCTCTCTCTCTCTCTCTCTCTCTCTTTGTCTCTCTTTCTCTTCTATGTCTAAAAAGAGGCTAAGAATTCAGAGACCGGGATATCAAGCAGTCCCTGGTCTGAACTCCCTCTGTAATATCACCAGATGCTTTCACTGTTTGAAGATTTCATGTTCTTGTATTTGTCCTTCTAAGAGGACCATGACAGTAAGATGATGACATGACTTGCAGTTGACATGGATTTGAGTGAGGGAGGGCTGTACAAAGTCACCAGCCTCACCTTCTCCTCCAGATTCATCTGGGTCCAGTGGCCTGATATTCATCAGGATGACTGGAGAAGGCCCAGGATGCAATGGGAGACCCTAGCCCTTGTAGGCGAAGGTCTTTTCAGATTCTCACATTGAGTGAGGCAACCCCCATTCAGGGAGTCTACTGTATCCCAAAGCAGCCCATTTTACATTTGTACATTTCAAAAATTTGTTCTTTATTTCACAGGAATAAAGATAGGGAATATTTTTGTTTCGTTTCATAGCATTCATATCATAACACAATTAGGGAGGCTGAGTAACCATGCTATGAAAGTTGGAAGGTAGTAGATGCTGTCAATCACTAAGGAGGGTGCCTGCCTGCAGATGATAGAGAAAAGCAAGAAAACCCAGAATGTCTGGCTTAGCATTTCTAAAATGCTCCAACAGTACTCCAGAAAAAGCGCTGATTGCTTTGGTGTGTTGTGTGTGTTCATCCTTCATTGCCAAAGAAGACCATGCCATCAGAGAAATAATGATGTGACTTACACTTGACTTTATTTTGAGTGTGGGAGGGCTGTGCAGGTCACCAGCCTCACTTCTCCTCCAGAGCCATCTGAATCCAGTGACCAGATATTCATCAGGATGACTGGCGATGACCCAGAATGAGGCTATTGGGGTTAAGCTACTTGCCCAAGGTCACACAGCTGGTGAGTGTCAAGTGTCTGAGGTGACATTTGAACTCAGGTCCTCCTGACTCCTGCACTGGTGCTCTATCCACTGCACCACCTAGCTGCCCCAAACAAGGTTAAGTGACTTCTCCAAGGTCACACAACTCTGAAGTGTCTGAGTCCAGATCTGAGCACAAGTTTTCCAGGCCCTGTGTGCTTCCAAACTGATTGCTTTGGTAGGATTCAGGCAAAGAGAGACAAGTGATAATTTTTTTTTTAATAGCTCCAGTGAGTATGATCTTTTCCCTGGTGGTTTGTGTGTGTGTGTGTGTGTGTGTGTGTGTGTGTGTGTCCCTGTCCCTGGGAAAGTCTTACTTGTTGAATTGTGAGGTAAGCTGCCTGAAGTCTTAGACAAAGAGGAATCAGTCAGTTATTTTCTGTGGCACAAAGACAATGCCAGCTATAACTTCTACATCTTCAAACCTCTCTCACTAGTGATTCTGGGTTAAAGATTACAAGATGCTGATAGTATGAACGTGTGACCTTTTTTATGTTGTTTTGGGCTACTATTCAATTCTCCACACTTTTAACTTTTAATTACATTCTAAGTAATTACTATACTCTTAAATCACTTAAAGAATATGATTTCTAATAATTAATAATAACTCCTAATAATCATGTGAATAGATAAGCAATACATTTATGGAAAAAAAGAAATCCTCAGTATGAGATTTTTACCAGCATGGCAGTTGGAGTCATAAACCTAAGTTCAAATCCTGATTCTGTCATTTTTCCACTTGTGTATACTTGGGTAAGCCGATTGACTTCTCACATCTTCAGTTTCCATTCCTGTAAAATGAAGAAGCCTAGATGACTGCTAATGTAAAATCTGGCTTTGGATCGATGATGCAGTTATCCTAAAAGTTAAATTCATAGGCTCAAGGACTAATTCTAAGGGGGAGAGAGGTAATCAGGGCAGAATGTCCTCCAGGATATGGTTTCTAATGTTGGCAGTGAGATGGTTCTTGAGGAGAATTATAGAGGTGCCACTTCTAAGATCATTATACAAATGTATAGCATCATTTGGTTAATTATGAGAAACTGACAATATGGTACCCTCACCTAGATAACATCCATCTATACCTGAAATAAATGTACAAAGACAACTCAATTCTGAAAGACTGTCCATGAACCCAAGTGTTTGTTGTAGAGTTATTTCAATCACATCTCACTCTTCCCATCTGAGATTTTCTTGTCAAAGATCTTGGAGTGGTTTGTCATTTCCTTTTCCAGTTCATTTTACAAATGAGGAAACTGAGGCAAACAGGGTTAAGTGACGCCCATGGTCATACAGCTAATGAGTATCTGAGGCCATGCCACTAAAAAGTGAAAACAAAAACAAACCAACACCCTCAAATATACAACTCATGTACAGCAATGCTTTATTGAAGGCTATGGCACAAATAGCCAGATCTTGGATGGATATCAAGTATCTATCTAAGAATACAGAAGCTGCTAGGGCCCTCTCAGTTGCTTCCAAGAGATAAGAGTGTTCTTTCAGGTCTGTAGAGATCCTTGTCCTATATAATCTGCCCACTAGCACTTTTGTGAGGATACAGGATGAATCATTGGCAACAATTCAGTATGAGGTTAGATTGTAATCACTTACAAAGAGAAAAAGGTCCACTTCTTATATCAGTTATCAGCAAAATATTGCTTTAGTATATGGTCTTAAAGATTAAAAAATAGGCATTATTGACTATAGAAAATATACTTGAGGTCAAGTACACCTGACTCTATGGCCAGTAAGTGGTGCCCTAGACAGACTGTTGGCTTTAGAATGGGGTAGACTCTTCCTGAGTTCAAATCTGGCCTCAGATACTCACTAGCTGTATGACCATGGGTGTCACTTAACCCTATTTGCCTCAGTTTCCTCATTTGTAAAATGAACTGGAGAAGGAAATGACAAACCACTCCAAGATCTTTGACAAGAAAATCTCAGATGGGATCAGGAAGAGTGAGATGTGATTGAAATAACTCTACAACAAACACTTCGGTTCATGGACAGTCTTTCGGAATTGATTTGTCTTTGTACATTTATTTCAGGTATAGATGGATGTTATCTAGGTGAGGGTACCATATTGTCAGTTTCTCATAATTAACCAAATGATGCTATACATTTGTGTAATGATCTTAGAAGGCCACTATTAACTCAAAGTTAGGCTCCTCTGCATTGTAGATGTTAATAATTATCCTTGGTATGACCATTATCATCCTTGCAGAGACAGGGGTGGAGAAATGGGTGCTGGGGGAAGAGCAAGAGAGGGCAAAACCTGCTTGTTAACACTTATTGCAAAAAATTACTGATGGAGAAAACTTGGACTTTTAGTATGCAAGTGATCAGTTTAATAAATGGATATACATAAAAAGGAAAGTATTCAATCTTAATATTCAAGCAAAAGGGTTTTTTTAGTAAACTGTACTTAATGCAAATGTTTCTTCTGCATACAAAACAGTTTTCTAAAATTGGAGTTGTATTTGCTGTTTTAGCATGTAACAAATGATAAATGTGTCCAATCCCTTGCAGGGAGGGATTAAGTCTATCACTTATCCTTATAGTAGGACCTCAAATCCTGGAGTAGGTCACAGCAATCATATGTGGCAAAATAAAGACTACCCAGGACACGTATTTTAGCATGTTGAAATAATATTCCATGTAGGCCATTAAATTCTATTTGTGGTTTTCTTTAGTTTTAAGCCTCAAGATTTGTATTTGGAAAATGTTTGGTGATATCAATCCAGTTCTTAGGGGACTTGGGTCTGCCACCAAGGTTGCCTTTACTGAAAGTCTTTCCCCAGCCTAATTTTAAGAATGAGCTACGGGAAAATTTTAGAAGTTTGGCTCTATACCGACCTCAAATAAGTGGGAAAAGTTAAACCTGCTGTCTTCAATTTGTAATGAATAAGGTAGAGTAGGAGGAGACACGGATTTTATACACTGTGCCATAGATGTCTGGCCTGGTTGCTTGCAGATATCTTATCTTTAAGAGTTGTTAGGCAGTTACAGTTATGGCCTGAACTTTCTGTCACAGACAATCAGGTCCCACAGGACTGTCAAATGCCATCAGTCATAGGATCCCACTTATTAGCCTTATTTAAAATGAGCAGTGAGACATATAACTGAGGCTCAGGGGGTATGTGTGTGCATGTGTGTGTGTGTGTGTGTGAGAGAGAGAGAGAGATCGACAGACAGACAGACAGAGACACAGAGAGTCAAATAGAGAGAGAATAAGAGAGAAGGTCCAAGTTAGACAATAAAAATACTTGTTAACAAATAGCTCATTAGATAAATTAAAATTTCTCCTTTCTTGAAACGCAAGTTTTGAAAGATTCATGATGTGATATATAGGAAATTAAGCAAATATTTAAGAAAAGTGTAACTGCAGATACTCCACCACAACAGAACTTTGGAGAAATAAAATAATATGCAATTTTAAATATTGAAATTGTCATCTATGACAGTATTTTGGCCATGGTAAATGAATAGAATAGGTGCTGTCAGATTCCATATACTTAATAATATATTCAAGTAGAAGATATACATTTTGAATTGATGTGACTTAGGCCAGCTTCTCACACTGAACTGTGGTCCCCAGTCTTTTTTCAAGAAAAAGAGTTATTTTAAATTGCACTTCCTTAAAGCCTTAAGATTGTGAGGTAAAAGGGAAAGTGAGACCTAACAGTGAGTCTTTACATTAGACTGTCTCCCCCAATCTTTTTAGCATTTTTATACTTTATATCCCTCCCTCCCCCTCCACATATTCTTCCATCCAGTGATACTGACCTCCATATTCTCCCTCCTCATCTCCACCTCCTGGTTTCCCTAATTTCCTCCAAACCCAAATGAAATTCCATGGTCTACAAGAGAGGTAGCAAGCTTTCAACCAGGAAACCCCCAAGGGAGCCTGAACCAGGTTAAAATGTAATTTGGGGAATATTTAACAAAATAAGTAAAAATACAATAGAACATAGGTAATGCTAATATGTGGTTTTCTAAGTCAATACCTGACTGTTTAGTGCCTCCCTCTATCTATCTGAGTTTTGATTTATACAAAGCCTAATTGCCCTTTATGCATGTCTATAGTTATATATAGTATATCCTAATCTCTTTAAAGACAACTTGGTCTTTTTAAAATTAGATTTATGTTTCTTTGTCAATTAGCTCATCCTTTTACAGAGTATTTCCTAGAGAGTATTTGTGACACCCTTGAATTATGTGATTCTAAAGAAATCCTCCTTTGAATTTCCTTGATATAGATGGGCACAGATTGACATCCTGGTACATGGATGAAACTAGGCAAGAACAAACTGAGATAGGCTAGCCTAGGGTCTAACTTATAGAAAGTAGATCTCTGAAGCCTATGTAAGAGAGAGATTGACAGTATAGGACTGACTAAAATGGGAAAGATTAAGGAGTCATTATTATAGATTCAAGCCAAAAAACATTTTGCTGAAATAGGTTTAGGCAAATATCACATATTTAGCTAGGCAAACAGTTAAAGGTCTTAAAAGTCTGCAAAGGGACTGTCTAATATGATAGAAAAGGAAAATGATAAGTGTTGGAGAAGATTGAGAAAATTAGGACACTAATGTACTGTTGGTGGCGTTGTGAACTGATCCAGCCATTCTGGAAAACATTTTGGAACTATGCCCACAGGGCTGTAAAATTATGCATACCCTTTGACGCAGCAATATAATTTCTAGGTCTTTATCCCACAGAGATTTAAAGAAAACATGGGGACTCATTTGTGCAAAAATACTTTACAGCAGAATTTTTTCTGGTGGCAAAAAATTGGACATTGAAATGATTTCTGTCAACTGGGTAATGACTGAACAAGTTGTGATATATGATTGTCATGGGATACTATTGCATTATAAGAAATGATGATCAGGATGATTTCAGAAAAACCTGAAAAATCTTACATGAACTGATGCAAAGTAAAGTAAGCGGAACCAGGAGAATATTGTCTATAGTGACAGTATTATTGTATGATCAACTGTGAATATTTAGTTATTCTCCACAATACAATGATCCAAGACAATCCCAAAGGATTCATGATGAAAAATGCTATCCATTTCTAGAGAAAGAATTGATAGTGTCTGAATGCAGATTGAAGCATACTCTTTTTCACTTTATTTTTTTTCATGTTTTTTTTTGTCTATGTTTCCCCTTACAACATGACAAATATGGAAATATGTTTTGCATGTATAACCTATATCAAATTGCTTAGGAGGGAGAAGAGGTGGCAGAGAGAGAATTTAGAACTGAAAATCATATATATATATATATATATACATAATTTTTATATGAATTGTGAAAAATAAAATATTATTAAAAATAATTTTTAAAAAAATTTGCAAAGATAGGAGGTGCAAATAGTTCAGAGTTTAGGAGAGACATTCACAAATCCACACCACGCAGGTGAGGCTGTCTTGAAAGTATCGTTGCTGCTATCCCTTAGTAAGTGATTGCTAGCTAATAAGGATATCTAGCATTTATATAGCACTCTAACATTTACAAAAAACTTTACAAATATGTCCTTTGATCCTCGTAACCATATTGTGCGGTAGGTGCTATTATCATCCCCATTTTCAGATGAGAGAAGTGAGGCTGGCAGAGGTTAAGTGACTTGCTGTGTATGATATTTATTACTATTAAAATTATTGTCAGTATTGTTATGGCTATTGCTGTTACCATCACAATTCCTATTGCTATGCCATATTACTATCGCTACCATTATCCCCATTTGAAAGTTGATGAAATGAATTCTCAGTAATGTGCAACCTGTGTTCATAATGCTAGTAAATAGCAAAGCTGCATAACAGGTACTTGTCAAACATTTTAAAATTTCATAATATGGTCTTGTATTATTCAAGAAATAGGCTATGCTTGACACTTAAGACCAAATCTCCACTTTAGGGCCTTGTATTAAATTTATAACCTTGATAAAACTAGCTCTTCTGAAATCTCTGAAATGTTTGCTTTTCACATTGCTGCTATCACTGTATTTCTGGTCTTTAGACCTTTATTTAGTGGCTACAGTCAATTAGACTTTCTCCCAAAGCTAGAATTTCCAGAGACTGGATAATTTCGCCATATAAATCTGTCCTGGTTACTGTTGGGCTCTTGTTTGTGAATGGATCTAAAGACTCTGTTGAGTAATTTTGGGGGGCTATTTTACTAGCAAGTTGAAGTACTCCAGACAAATTTATTCAGAGGAGTAGAATACATTTCCATCAAATTCATAGGCAGTCCTGTTTAGGATTATCTATATTGGTCCTACTCAGTTTTTTAAAAAAGATTCTTAATGCCTTCTGTGAATGTTAATTTAAATATTGTACAAAACTCCTTAATATGCATGCACAGTCAAGTTGATGGCATACATAAAAATCTCAAACTATGTTCAAAGTTAAAATGTTCCCAATTAATGCACTGAGATTTTCTCTTACTCATTTTTTTCTTTCAACTTTTTCCATGAGTCCTTGCCCTTTTCTTTCCAAAAGTTGTTCAAGATTGCCCATTTTTGAATATGTGCACTTGGAACATAAGAAAGGCAGTGTAGCATTGCAGGGAGAGAACTAGGCACCAAGTCAGGAAGACCTGAGCCATATGAAAAACTCCATCTGCTGTGAGATCCTGGATAAGTCATTTACTCTCTCAGTTGTATGGCAATTAATTCCGACTGTGAATTGCAGAAAAGGTGCTGATCTGCTTTGATGGAGGGAATTCTCTATGCCACAGGTCTCGTACCCATCTTTAAATGTGGAGAATAGCCCTATGAAAAATTGGAATGCTTATCTGTGTTCCAAAGTCCATAGCATATAATGATACATCCATGTATATGCCTCCCCACACACACACACACTTTTTAGTCTAGTGACACTGGCCTCCTTACTGCCACGAAAAAGAAACACTTGGAGCATTTTCTCTGGCTGTTCTCTATGCCTAGAATGCTCTCCCTCCTCATCTCCAAGTCCTGGGTTCCGTAGCTTCCTTCAAGTCTCAGGTAAAATCTGACCTTCTACAGAAAATCCTTCCCAACCTCTCTTGAATCTACTATCTCCCCTCTTTTTATTATTTCTTATTTATCCTGTAAATAGCATTTTTGTAATACAGTTGTTTGCATGGCATCTTGTTCCTTACTGTGAGCTCCTTGAAAGCAGGGATTGCCTTTTCTTTGGTTTGCATCCCTAGCGCCTGGAACAGTGAATATTTCATAGTTGTTTATTAACTGTCGGAATGACTGGACCGTGTATTTGGACTCTGAAGCCTCCAACTACCAGGGTCACAGAATCTCTGGCCTAAGGACACCCGAAGAGATAACAACAGGAAATGTGAAGGGGTTGTTACCAAGGGTGTCACCTTGTAAGACAGATTCATGAGCACCAAACTGTTCCAATTCTGTGTGATTAAGATCATAAGAAATTTGTATGTGGCCCAACATATTAGACTTTTCCTCAGACTCATATAGCACAGGGGTGGAGGGAAAACAGAGCCCAGAGTCCACCCCACCCTATCATAAGGATTCTTTATGTGTCCCTTTTTCCTCTCTCCCCTTTGCTCTCTGTCCCTGTCTTTCTTTCTCTCTGTCTCTCTGTCTCTCTGTCACTGTCTCTTCACATTGCTCCATTTCTGTCTGTCTCTTATTCTCTCTGTCTCTGTCCATCTCTCTCCCCCACTCAACTCACTTCCTTGGCTTCCTTAGTGTGATAATCACTTCTCTTATTGATTACATTATGACAGAAGGACTTTGCAGACGTGAGTTGTTTTTTTTCCTTTCCTAGTGGGGACAACTCACTTCTCAGGTTTTTTTACAGATCAGTTAATTTCCAAGTAAATTTACAGAGCCAGGAAATTGGAATTTACTGAATTGGCTTAAGAAGTTATTTCAGGATGCTTTAATTTGACTTTTAATGTGTCTCGGTTTGGTAAAACATTTTATTACATCTCTCTAAAAGATAACTTAATTCCCCATGAATCTAGGTTTGAAAAAAAATCACAAGTTCCCAAATTATATTTAAATTTCCCCAGAGTTTAGCAAGCACCATACGGAGTTTCAGAAGTGCCTTGCCTAGCTATGTCACTCTGTATTGTGCTTACCTCTGCCAATTTGTTTCAACTTAAATTTTAAAACAGTTAAAAAGTAGCAATACTTGAAAATCTTTTGATTGAAGCTTTATATTATGTGATGTTTCAATAAAAATTCAAAATCTGATTGCTCAATTTGGAGAAATGAATAGTATATTACTGAACTGAGAGGTTTTTTTCAGGAGATAACCTGGGTTCCTAAGAACAATAGTTTATACCAAACAGCTTTATGTACAAAATATTTCCACGTGATTAGCCTATGAATAGGTAGTACAAGCACTCAATATCTATTTTTTTTTACAAATGGAAAAAGATAAGGTTTGAAGAAGGGGAAGGGAATAGGCGTTTTCATAGCACTAACTATGTACCAGGTTAAGCTCTTTCCAAATATCTCCTCTGATCCTTATAACAACTCTACAAGGAAGGTATAAGATTAAGTGATTTTATTTAATGCTCATATATACTCATATATGTACTCATATATCCATACTCAGATATGTCAATCTAATATCATTTGTCTTTAAGTCTTAATTAAAAGAAAGCCCAAATTACAATTCATGTATTTCATTAGTATCTGGGAGCAACCAATGTGGAAACTCCCTCCCTTGATGCAGACCCCTATCTGTAATTTATACAGTCTTAGAAACTGCCTGGGGCAACATGCCCAAAGTCATATGGCCAGTATGTGTCAGAAACAAAATTGAAACCCTGGCCTTCTTGACTGCAAAGCTAGCTCTCTACCCACCAGCACTCACTGCTCACTCATAATGAACATGTAACTGGTTATATACAATGAAATAATCTGAAATCTTTTCAGAAAAAGTGTTGAACTCAGTGGAACTGAGTTTCTACATCTTATAAATCTACCTGATGAAAACCTTTTCTAGGTGAATACTATCTTTAAGGCTCTCACTTTTCTGGAATGGGTCTCGAAGGTAACTGAAGGTTCTCAGAGATTCCTTATTTTTTCCTTGCACTCATTTTCCTTCATTTTCTTAAAGAAAATCCCCCACTGTAATTTGCTCTTTCAGTTTCTGAATTTCCTTTGATTTATGTAAGAAAGTGAACCCTGGCTAGAGTAAACATGAAAGTCAGGAAGAACATAGGGGAAGAAAGAAATTGGTGAAGTTAGCTGCTTTATAATTCTACAAGTATCCCCCTCTCCTTTTTCACATTTCATTCTTACTACCATGAAGAAGGCCAACAGGGTAACAGGCTAATTTGTAGGCTAACAAATTAGAACACCTCTAGGGAGAAAGGATTAGGCTCAGTCTGAAGAAAGGAGGAGAGAGAGGAGGGAGAAAACTGGCAGAATGTGATACCTAACTTAGAAAGACTTCCTGCCTCCAATTTTTTCTTTCCTCTAAATTTTTTCAGTGTAGAATCCTATGCATAATTTGGACTTCTGATTTGAAAAGATTTTGAACTTGGGAATTTACTGTTATTATAAACCTTATGAAATAAAAGAGTAGGATCAAAAAAATCTGAAATTTTTCTTCTTTGGGATAAGTATTAAGTACTAACCACCAATGCAATGTAAAGGACACTAGATTTTTAGTCAGAATTTTGAGTTCTGGTTCCACTATTTCCTGGCTAGGACTTAAGACAAGAGATCAGATGACCAAATGAGGTCAGAAAGAGTCAGACATAATTCTTTAGGCTTTAGATTAATTTTCTGTAAAACAAGAATGAGAAAAATTATTTGCATATATATACGTATGTGTGTATATATGTATATGTGTATGTGTGTGTACATATATATCTCTTCCACATCATGACTTTCCCCTCATAGTTTCGAAATATCACAGGTTGCCATAAGAAATTAAGAGGGAATTTGGGGGAGTTTTGTGAAAGCTGCAGATGATGCACAAAGGCCAACAGACAACACAGAAATGTTTAGAAACTCAGAAATGCATAAAATGTAGGCATGGTGTTGTATAGTATCAACATATTTTATCTTTTAATACCATCATAATGCAGACGTCTTCTTTGGTGTGAAGGGAGGGCCAAAAATTTTAGGTAGATTTTCTAGAGAGTGGGAGTACCCTTAACCCCTACAATGTGAAAGGGATAACCATATGTTTTTGTTGTGATTTCATTGCACGTCAAGTTCTCAATGAAGAATATAACCTGTTCTGCAACTTTCAGGATTCAGTACTGAAAGTGTTTAGCTCTTAGCCAGAGATGCCAAGAATTTAAATGACTTGACCAAATCACACAGACGGTATATCAAAATAGAGTTGAGCCTACAACTTCTTGACTTCAAGGCTAGTTTTCTATACACTATGACTCATCATCTCTGGTTGTTTCCTTCTCTCCACTCAAATATATCTGAGCATTTTTTAAATGGCAGGCAGATGTGCATAGAGGATTTAGAACTGGCATCCGAGTCAGGAAACAGTAGATTCAAATCTTGACTGATGTACTGACTGTGACCCTGGGCAAGTCATTTAACCTCTCATTGCCCCATGCAATTTTCTAGAACTATAAATTGTAGAGAGGGTGCCAGTTGCTACTGATAGAGGGTATTACTCACCAGAGGGCAGCTGGGTGGCACAGTAGAGTGCTGGGTGTGGAGTCAGGAAGACATCTTCCAGAGTTCAAATCTGCCCTCAGATAGTATCAGTATGACCCTGGGCAAGTCCTTTAATCCTGTTTACCTCAATTTCCTCACCTGTAAAACGAACTAGCAAAGGAAATGGCAAACTACTCTAGTATCTTTGCCAAGAATATCCCAAATGAGGTCACAAAGACACAACTAGAAAATGATTGAAACTCCTTAACAACTGGTCCCTAAAATGTGAAATGCCACATTTAGTAAATATATACCCTGATAGATATAGATATCTCTATCTTGGTATTTATATGGATATAGATAGATACTTCTCAATATTGATCTGTCTGTATAGAAAGATAAGTATAGATATCGATATAGAGAGGTATCAACAGAGATAGATTTGTCTCTAGCTATCTATGCGTGTGTTATATACTTATCTGTGTAGAAGTAGTCTCTCCCATAAAGTGGAAGTTTTTTGGTGACAGAGACTATTTCTTTTCAGTCTGACACTGACTGAATGCTAAGTAATTGCTTATTGAATTGAATTAAATTTTTGTTGTTCCATAGTTTCAATTATGTTTGACTCTTCATGATCCCATTTGGCATTTTCTTGGCAAGGATACTGGAATGGTTTGTCTTTTTCTTCTCCAGCTCATTTTATAGATGAGAATACTGAGGCATATAAGGTTAAGTGACTTGTCCACCATCACAGAACTAGTGTGTTTCTGAGGCTGGATTTGAATTTGTTTTCCTGACTCCAGACCCCATGCTCTATCCACTGTACCACCTAGCAAAAAGGTACCAAATTAAACCGAAATGCACTAGATCCTTGTTTGTTTGGTTACCCTTCAGTATTTCCCCCATATTGAGTGGTTCAATCGTTCTTTTTAATTCTGCTATCCAATTAAGTCAGATTGTGTCTTTGCTCCAAATGCTTTACACAAAGTGGTTCTCAAACTTTTTTGACTTACAACCCTTTATTTTCCCCAAGACACATATCAATCTAGTCTTTCCAAGTAGGAGGTATATTAACTCTTTCCTGACAATAGGGTATCAGTGTAACACTGTAAATCTCTAAATGCCATCTCCACTCTTGAAACAGTTAAAGGCCATAATAGGGAATGATTTGTACATGAAGGGAAACAAAGGTCAATAAGGGCTTTTAATCACTAACCATTCTGTATCTTTAGAGATCATTTTGTTTTGTTTTTAGCTCCACATCATCATTACTATCATTCACAAATAAAATATATTGAGAGATCGTGAGGCCAATGACACTGAACCTGGAACATTGGATTTACAGTTTCCATTGCCTATGATCTCAGTCTTCAATGAATAGATATATCAAGAAGCAAGCAGAATGAGACAATATACATAAACAATAGAAGACAATTAAGAAATCCATGTCAACAATCACGTAGAAAATGGTTTCTTTGAAGTCACAGGATGACTAATTCAGACCCCAAAATGCTCTGCCTTTTGCATAAAGGACACAGTTCATAGCCTCCAGAAGCTTATGTTCCTTGGATAGAAATAATAAAACCTTATGACTAGATTAGAGCATTTTTATTATTAACTTTGACTGCTGAAGATGAACAAGGCAGATGGCATAATAAAAATGGGAAGTAACTATTCTATATTGTTTTAGTTAGCAAATGGCTAAAATGTGCTTCTATTTTCTTTAAAAAAAAGTTTTCTAATAATTTCAGCATGGTGTATTAGAAAGATTACTGGATCTGGAGATAAAGGACCTGGGTGCAAATCCTGATTCTGCTACTTTCTATATATACAACCTTGAACAAGCATCTCACTTCTCTGGGATTTTATCTATTTATTGGTAAAATTAAGGGGGCTGGCAAAGACCTCAAAGACAGAAAGGTTCCACCTACACCAAAATATTTTAGCATTGCTTTTCATATTTGTTAAAAACCATAAAGTTCCTTACAATCTGGCTCCTTTCTATCTTTTCATTCTTCTTACACTTTACTACAAGTCCTCTATGATCCAGTAGCATTGGTCTACTTACTATTCCTGGTACACAGCATTCCATCTCCCACTCTAAGTGTCTTGACTGACAATCTCAATATCTAGAATACCCCATAGCTTCCATTTCCTGGTTTCTTTGGCTTCCTTCATCTTCTGCAAGTGACCTTATCAGTCGCTACGAGTGCCTTCCCTCTGAGATTACCTCCCATTTACACTGTAAATATCTTCTGTGTACATGGTTGTTTATATGTTGCATCTTCCACTAGAATATAAATTCTTTTGAGGTCCGTTAGCATGTTTTTGCTTCTCTTTGTATCTCCAATGTTTAACATAGTGTCTGACATATAAAAAGTACTTAATGAAGTCTTGTTGATTATGACAAAGATGATGAAGGTGATGATGATGATGACTATGGTGGTGATAATTATAATGAAGATCTGGAAACAAGGTAGATGTCTATAGATTTGGAATTGTATGAACAAGTCATAATACTTGAATGGAACAAAATATTATATGTTATAATATAATATAAAATGTTATAAGAAACAATGAATACTGAGAAGCATGGAATGATTTATATGAACCCTTAGAAAATGAAGTAAGAAAAATCAAAATGTTTGTGTGTGTTTATATATATGTATGTGTGTAAACATACATGTACACATATCCATATGTATGTATTATATATACATATATGTTTACATGTATGCATGTGTATATGGGTGCCTATCTAATATCTTGACTATAACAATAGAAATAGAAAGGAGAAAAAGGTTGAAACTGAATGCCACATCATTCTATGATTGAGTTTGATCCAGAAGAAGGGAGGAGAAAATATACCTCTCTTCCCTCTTTTCAGGGAGCAGTTGGTAGGGGGACTCTAGATACAAAGCACTGCACATACTTTTAGACTCCTTGGCTATGTTACCTAGTTTGCTGAATTGTTTTTTTTCTCTGTTTTATTAAAATGATTGGGAAGGAAAAATGAAAGATATATTTGAAAGTAAAGGTGACATAAAAAAACAAATGAAATCAATAAAGACTTTTTTTAATCTGAGAAACTACATCATTCTCTTCATATTAATAGATAATATAATCCTAAATAATAAAATTTTAAATGAGGAGGTTTAACTAAATTAGCCCTAAAATATCTTGTACCCTAAATCCTATTATAATCTATTGTTCAATAAAAGTTCCTCTCAGTTACTTCAAGCTTCAAAATGATAAATATCTGATCTTCTTTTGAAAAAAAAAATCCCATCAAATAATGAGTACTGACATTTATATAGCATTTAAGTTTTATAAAATACTTTCCTTTCCCCAAAACAACTCCATATTTATATGACCTCATGAGGTTGGTATTCTAAGTTTTATCCCTGTTTTATAGATGAAGAAACTAAGGGTCTGAGTGGTCAAGAGATTTGTCTTTGACCACATAACAGGCATAAGAAGCTATATTCACACTCTGAATCCAGATTTAGAACTCTATCCTTTGTGCCATGCTACTTCTCCAAAGTCAAGATATTTGATCAGAAGTCCCATGAGGAATGCAATTGGAGTAAGGTAAAGAGAACTGGATTTAAACTGTGTTCAAATTCTGAAGCTGATACTTTTTAACCTTAAACTTAAACTAGATAAGCCTTGGGCAAATCATCTAACTTCTCTAGACCTCAGCTTGCTTTTCTGTAGAAGGAGGTGATTGGACTAGGACCAAGGGTGGGGAACCTGAGGCCTGGAGGCTATGTGTGTTCTTTTATTTTGTTCTTTTATTAAGAGGATTTGTTCTGCAAAGTTTGGATTCAATGAAAGGGCCACACTTGAGGACCTATAGGACCAAACATGGCCTTGAAGGTACAAGTTCCTCACCCTTGTGCTAAGTGATAGCTCTAAGGTTTTTTCTAGCACTATATCTATGATCCAGTGAAAAGTTAGCACAAATTTTGGCAATGTACCACTAGATATGGGGAAATGACCCTGTGTTTATTATTGGTGGGAATTGTCTGTTCTCTCTGGACATGGAAGACGTTTTTCCATTATGGGAAATAATCATATGCATGATTCAGGAATAGAATATTCTAGTAAAGGAACCTGTTAGATCACCATGTGTCTGTTATCTCACCTCTGTTTGAGGAGACCACATAAGATCTCTTGTAGCAAATGGTACCTAAGCTGGGCTTGGAAGGAACCAATCAATAGAAAGCTGGAAGTGTCCTTGAGGCTGGAAATAAAAACTTAGTAGTAGGTCCACAATTTCCTGCAGACTGAATTTTCTTCAGACAAAGCAATTAGAGAAGCAGAGTACCAGGAACCAGAGCCATTGCAACCTCCAGGGAAGGTGAAGGAAATCACTTGAGGATATGGGTGGTATTTTTGGAGACCAAATAGGGAAAGGTCTTTCTCATTTAGGGAGCTAAGTGTTAAGTGATTTGTCCAAGGTTACATATGCAAGAAATATCAGAAGCATAATTCAGACCCTGGTATTTCCACTCAAAATTTAGTATGCTTTCTACTGTACAACTCTTGAACAACTTGAAAACAAGGGAAGAATCTCTGGATCACAGGTTCTCACAAAGTGTGTTCTGCAAGCCAGGAATCCCAGTCCTGGTTATAAATTAGGGGTGGGAGAAATCATTTAGAAAGGCTTAGAAACCAAACAACCTTATGAAATCAAATCCAGTGGTTTGTAAGTTTGGACCACTGATCAACGCGGGCAGGAATGCGGCTAATTGACTCCATGGAGAAGCTACAATAAAAAAAGAGGATCATTCAGTGTTTAGACTTATAAAGAACTAGACCTACTTGTCTTTACGCTGGCATGAAAATTCAAGGATAATTTTTAAGATTTTTATATCTTAGAAACACAGTATTTCTTTGCCACCCAAGCTGTATTTTGCAGGAGAATTGAGTGTGTGTGTGTGGGTGTGTGTGTGAGTGTCTGTGTGTGCGTGTGTGCGTGTGCGTGTGTGTGTGACATAGTACTTGGCACTAGAGAGTCAAGGAAAGCAAATAGAAGAAGCCAGTAAACCAAGCCTTGGGGCTCAGAATCTGGAAGAAAATGTTAAGAGAGAAAGAGTGGTAGAATACAAAGAGAATCACAGGTATTTTCCAGCCCTGAAAGCAGCAGTATCCCCAAAAACAGGGCACCAGAGTGGCAATAGCATTTGACCGCTAAATTTTAAAGCGGACAAATAATCCTTTAAAAGAAATTGAGTAATTGTTTCTCTTACACAGGCAGAAGAGGAAAGAAAATAATCAAATTCATTTATGATGTTGGCTAATAAGAAATCATGAATCAGACTTTCATATTATGTTAAATGATGGCAATATAACTGATTTTTCTAGTCCTGGCTCTGCCACATACTCTGTGTGGATCCTTGAGAAAGTGACATCCCCTGCTCCAGTCCTCACTCTCCTCATCTGTAAAAGGAAGGTATTAGATTAGATGATCCCTAAGGTGTTGTTTTTTTTTTTTTTTTAATAGATTCAAGAGTCTAGAATTTGTACCTGTGATTTAATTTCAGGAACAGGATAGGAACAGGAGCTGGACCTGGGATTGTCACAGCATGGATAGAGAACTAGACTTTGAGTCAGGAAGACCTAACCTATTTTGTACTTCCATTTTCTTATCCATAAAATAATTAGGGGGCAGGAGAGAGGGGAAGTGTGTAGATGTGGATGGCCCTGAAGATCTGCTCCAATTCTATGGTCCCATAATCATGGGGAGCCCTGCCCCTTCTCTTTCTGAACTCTCCTTTGTAATAAGGGGGGGGAAAGAAAAATTAAGAAAAAATGTCTAATACAGTGGCCCTATTTGGTGATACAAACACTGTCTATCCCCTCCCACAGTGACCAGGTTCTGCTTCTTTATCTGTTTTCCAGCACTCTCACTGGATTTTTAGTTTCTTAGAGTTTGGCTTCCTTTTTCTTCCCATTTACATTATTGTCATCATTGTGTACACTGTTCTTCTTGGTCTACTTTTTCTCCCTCTGGGTCAGTTCGTACAATATATTTGAATTTTAAACAATGATGGAAGCACTGTAGGGATTATTAGCTTTATTTTGCCCTTTGCAGACATATGCTAACTGAACAAAAGAACTTATCTAGAGTAAATTCTAGCAGCTGCAGTCTACTGAGAAAGAGAAACATACATAGTAGTAGAATTATAAATAAAAAGGCCAGATAACACACCTAGGCACAGAAATAGTATGTGTTTTTCACTGCTGAATGTCTAGACCTTGAGCAGGGTGGTCTACCTTAAATGGCTCCGTTCTTTATCATCCACTCCTTAATCCTATGCAATATGGCTTCTTCTTCCCAGCATTTTGCACAAATGGCTAAATCCAGTGCCTTTTTTCATCCTCATCCTATTTGATTTTCCGTAGTATCTGATACTTCGTCCACTCCCTCCTACTTTGTCCTCCCTTGGCTTCTATCATACTCCTCTTTTCTGGTCTTCTTTCTCTTAACCATTCCTTCTCAATCATCTTTACTGGTCCATTGTCTTTGTACTCTCCCTTCCACCAAGTGTCGTCTCCCTTAACAGAGCATCTCGGCACCGTCTGTCTCCGTCTCTTTATTTCTGTCTGTATGTCTCTCCATCTCTGTCTTTGTGTCTCTGTCTCTGTCTTTGTCTCTGTCTCTCTCTGCTTTTTCCTTTGGTGATCTTTTCCATTTTAATGACTTTAATGATCATGCTCTGTATATTACCTCATAATCTAATATCCATCCAAAGTCTATCCTCTTACTTCCATTCTTTCTTCCCCTGCTAACTATGGAATGCCAGTCCTTTCCACATACTCTCCATTCCAGGCAAATCAGACTACAAGCTCCTGCTTGTCTCTTACTAATCACTCCCCTGACTTCTGATCTTCACAAACAACTGAGTCTTCTTTTGGAGCACACTTCTATCTTTCTGTCTATCTTATCTTCCTCTTCCTTAAAGACCCGGTTCAGGTACCAATTCCTCCACCAAGCCTCTTTATTCTACTCCCAACTAACAGTGATTTTCTGTCACTCTTTTATCCTTCATAGTTGACCTTGTAATAAAAATCCAACAAGTAATGTCTTAATTAGATGTAGCCAATTAAACATTCTTAATATCAGATTCAGATTAGTTCTCATGAAGTACCTACTATGTCAAGGTCCTGTACTAGGGATAGAAAGACTAAAAATGACAAACTGGCTTTAAGTTGCTTATACTCTATCAGGAGAGGCATCATTTATGAACATATGCATCTATACATGTTATAATATATACATTCATACACACATATGCATCCACATACACATATATGCCCACATACATTCATGTAGACATGTATGTAAATATGTGTATATATGTGTATAAGTATGTATATATATTTGTGTGTGTGTGTGTGTATGTCCCAAAAGGCTTACCTGAGGAGTTATTGCATAAGATGAGTGTAAAATGAAGCTAAGAGTTTTTAAGGAGACAATGAGTTCCAGACTTAGGGGCAGACAAAGACAAAGAGGTGGGAAATAGAAAGACAAACTCAGGGAGCAGCAAATAAGTCAGGATGTTTATGTGTATATCTTATCTTCCTCCCCACCAGTTAACTCCGAGGGCAAAGACTGTATCCTTTTTTCCCCCATATTTATGTCCTCAACCTTGCACAGTGCCTAGAACATAGTAGATTTAAAATAAGTGATTGTGAAATGAGATTCACTCTTCAAAGTTACTTTTCAACTAGCAAAGGTTAAATTCTGAAGAGTATTCAGAAAAACCAAATAAGGCTGTTCTAATATACTTTACTCAAGACACTTAGTTGGAACTGACAGCTAACTGCTATTTCTAGTGAAAATCATTTCCTGGTCATTTCCCGGCCCACCCAAATGCTAGGGCTGACATCCAAGCCTCCTCACACTGGAAGCTCTCCACGTGGCAGACTGACAGGAGGGACCAGGGAGAGAGTATCCAAAAGACGATGAGTTACAGTCCTGAGTCACCTCCTGTAGCGTTCCTGGGTGCTTCTCCTTTTGATGTCTTGATTTAATGTGGCTGTAAGCCTGAACTAATCTGACTTTATAAATGCTTAATTGGCTCCATCCAATTAAGATTTTACTTTAATCTGGTTATTTGTTTTCCTCTGGCATAACTTGGTTATTCCTTGGGGCAGGATGTGCTTTATGCATTGTAATATTCCGTTCCTGTGTTTGGGTAAATTTAAATGAACTACCATTTCTTGAGTCATTCTTCATGAGCCTTCTGTTTATTTACTGTGTTGATCTCACTTCATTCTCAACTAGCCAGATTTGGCACAGGAATTGGGGGTGGAGCAGGGCCAGGAATCAGGACCTGGGACAGCAGGGTAGGTGCATGACAAAGGGTGACTCCAGACGTCTGAATATTGGGGCAGAGGCACTTCCGTGGCCAGGTTTGTGGCTAGAGTAAGGATGCTGCTTCTTTCCTTCTCCCCACTCCACAGACTGAAGTAGCAAGACCTAAGCATCAGGAAATTCTCTGTTCTTGATTGTTCCTAGCTAATGGGAACCTGGGACCCCTAGGAGTTGGAAGGAAGCTTTTTTTTTCTTTTTCAATACAATCAATTACTTTATAAACTACCATATCACCATGTAGTTTAGATGTGGCATACGACATTCTCTCCCCCTCCTCCCTCTTCCCCTCCCTTTCCTCCCCCGCCTTTCCTCCTCCCTTCCTTTTCCTTCCCCTCTTCCCATTTCTCCCCCTCCCCCTCTTTCCCTTCTGCTCACTCCTCCCCATTTCCCACTCCTGCTTTTCAGCCTCCCCTCCATCCTCTGCCCCTTCCTTCCAGCTGCTCCCACCAGCTGCTAGTGTCTCACATCCAAATTATCTCGGATTTTTTTTCTGAGTCATGCTTACATATGTTCCCTAATAGAATACAAACTCCCTGAGGTCAAGGAGCTCACCCAGCACCTAGCACAGGCCTGGCACATGGCAGGTGCTTAGTGAATACTGGTCTGTTGATACCTAATATCATATGGGTTTACACAAAACAAGGCCTGTCATGTTTCACCTTTGTCTTTGAATCTCTGCTGTTTGGCTTATAATAGGAACTTAATACAATATTTCATTAGTTGAATGTTTGCATTTCTCCATTAAAAGTGAAAGATCAAATGATCACAGATTTAGAGTTGGAAGGGAGCTCAGAGAACATCTAATACAATCCCTTAATTTGACAGATAAAGAAACTGAGGCCCAGAAAGCTGGGGCCAAGAAATTTTCTTTTATACTTGGAACACCTGATGCAGATCAAATCCTTGGAGTGTCCTAGCCAAACCATAACAACTCAGCATTGGAGACTGAGAAATACACACATATGAATACAATATAAGGTTCTGTACTCAAGTAACTTACCATTCAGGCAGGGAGAGGCAACCTCTTTACAAATAATATCTCATTTGATTCTCACAACAAACCTGTGAGGTAGGTGATGTTCTTTTCTCATTTTCTGTCTTGTCTGATCCTTCATGACCCTTTTGGGGTTTCCTTGGCAAAGATACTGCAGTGGTTTCCCATTTCCTTCTCCAGCTAATTTTACAGAAGAGGAAACTGAGGCAGACAGGGTTAAGTGACTTGTCCAGCATCACACAACTATTAAGTGCCTGTTGTCATTGTGTTGTGTTCCTTTTCTCAAAGGGAACCATGACATCAAGATGATGACATGACTTGCAGTTGGCTTTGATTTGAGTGAGGGAGGGCTATGCAAGGTCACCAACCTCACTTCCTTCTCCTGATCCATCTGGGTCCAGTGGCCTGATATTCATCAGGATGACTGGAGATGGTCCAGGATGCAGTGTGAGACCCTGGCCCTTTCAGGCTAAGGTCTTATCACATTCTCACTTTGAGTGAGATACACCTATTCAGTGGATAGGCTTCTTTAAGTAGTTACTCAAGGGATGGCCCCTTTAATCAAAAACAAAAACAAAAAAAATTAAATTGGGAGGGGAAGACCCTCAGGGTTCCTGGGTAAAAGAGAAACAATTACTATTTAGTATCTGAGACCAGATTTGAACTCACATCTTCTTAACTTTAGGCATGGCACTCTATGCCCTGTATCACCTAGGGGCCATGTTGCTATTATGTTTCCCATTTTACAGATAAAGTAACTGAGACAGAAAGAGGTTAAATGACTTGTCCAGATTCAGACAACTAGTATGTCTAAGGCTGGATTTGAATTCAGGTCTTTCTGACTCCAGGCTAGCTACCTCCAAACAAAATATATAAAGCTCTTTTCAAATGCCAAAGCATAGTATGCATTTCTGTTCTTATCAATATGTTCACAGGTGAAGCTAATTCACAGTAACATTTCTGGGCTGTCCTCTAACTTTGTATGAGTAACATAACTGAAGTATACAAGGAGTTTGGGATTTTGTTCCTTAAAGCATAATAAAATTGAGATTTCTTAGCAACAAGATTTCTTTAAAATATGTAACATGAAATAGCATTTATTATCCAGTCCTTTCACATTAAATCTAAGCTACAATTATAACTACATAAAGCAGAAGGGAGGAGAGCTGTTTGTTAGAACTGTTGTTGAACATTTCTCTTATCCTTTTAGCAGAGAAGTTATATAGCAATTATTTACAAATAGAAAGAATGACTTCCTTTTACCCACTTGATTTTTCCAATTAAACTGAAAGCCAGGTAAGTTTGGCCATGTTTCAAGTTGCATAGTGAAAGCTGAGCACAGCTGGTACTGATTAATTAGAGGATGAATGATTTCCTTTATAAACAGAAGCAGTACATGGTGACAAATGGATAAAAGTAAAGCACAGATGGGTAGCAATGGCAGCTAGCAACCTAAATGTGTGACCTAAAAATTGAAGGCAATTTCTAGAACTTTCTCTGCTATCTTATTTATGTTTAGAAAACTTTGTCATATTTTGCATCAGTATGAACTATCAGCACTTCTGGGAAAACTCATAGTAATCAGACTTGGTGAACTATCTCCAAAATGTTCTCTTTATTCAAGGCCCAAGTCTACTGAGGGACCAAGTCATACCTCAAGTCAGCTTAGACAAGTGCTCCTTGAAGTTTGTCTTGATTAGCTCCATCCAGATTGACTTCTCCTTTAAATTCATAGAATTTAGATCTAGAAATCACCTAGCCCAGAGTCTTTGAACCTGGAGTCTTTGGATGGATTTCAGGAGACCTATGAACTTGGATTTGGAAAACTTCTAACTGAAATTGAGCATTTCTTTTCATCACAAACATAGGCAACAAACCACAGTAATATTAGCCTTCACCAGATTGCCAAACAATCTGTGACACAGAAAGCTTAAGTACTCCTGACCCACTCCAACCAAAATTTGCTTTTATTATAGTCATTTTGAGATATCTTATCTCTATTGTTAAATTGTTAAAGACAGGAATTGGGTATAATATACCTTTTGTGTACTCCTTATTTCTTAGTATAGTGACCCTCTCCACTGTAGGTGCACAAGTAATGTTTGAATGAATGAATTCAATTCATCTCAACAAGTTTGTATTTAGTATGTACCATGTAGAAGCATTGGGGATACAAAGACAAAATGAAACAATTCTTGCTCTGGAGTAGTTTACATTCTATTGGGAGGGGTACAATATCTAAGTAGATAAATAAATACAATATAATTTGAGGAGGAAAAAGAGAGCGTTTATTCAGCTATCAGCAAACTTAACCATAGATGCAGGGCTAGTCCCATGTCTCTTTGTCATTTAGGTCATTATGTTGAAATGAGACCTATTTTAAGTGGACTGCCTTTAAAATATCACAGTAGCCTATTGTCTGATTTTTTTTCAAATACGTTATGCCTAAAATCAGAATCATATGAGTATATCTGTAGTTCCAAGGTATTATGGAGATAACTGTTCTAAAATATTCAGAACAAAGAATAGATTAAATTGGAAATAAGGTAATATCTCTATTGATGAAGACGGTGCATTCCAACACGCACATGTTGGTACAAACCAGAATTTTATATGATAAAGATGAAAGATTCATTGTAGGATATAAATTTCCTGAGAGAATTCTCCCTTGGGATGGGAGGGGAGAACAGGCACCCATTTCCAAAATGCCCATGTGGTGGGGAACAGCTACAGACAGGGTAGCCTCTCCCCTCTCCCACTTAGAAAACCACAGAATTACCCAGAATACAACTCTCACCCAGGGGACTCTGACCTGCCACTAAGAAACCTATAGCTTAGTTATCATAAGCTCTTTCTCTTTCTCCT
The DNA here is from genome assembly GCA_023548195.1 of Bettongia penicillata ogilbyi. Lineage (NCBI taxonomy): Eukaryota > Metazoa > Chordata > Mammalia > Diprotodontia > Potoroidae > Bettongia > Bettongia penicillata. Next base: position 356,293 of record JAJHZJ010000676.1, read on the forward strand.
CAACTTCCTCTTTCTCCTTCTTTCCTTCTCTTCTTACACCAATTTTTCTTCCTCGTACTTTTGATTATGCACAGTTGTTAGATAAGAAGGCTGGCTCCATGAAGCTAGATTGTGAACAGGGCTGTCCAGAAAGAAGTTGTAATATGGAAGTGGTAATATGCTGCTGATTAGTAAAAATGACAAGCAACATTTTAAAAATAGGAATGAAGGTGGGTGCAAGATGGAAATAAAGACATCACAGTGGGAAACTGACAACTTTAAAAAAAAATTGAACAAGAAGGAAAGATTACTCACTGATCCTCCATTATTATGGAGAATGTGGGAAAGTGAGGTAGGTGAAGGAAGTCATGAATTATTAGCATTTTCAGAGCTGTTTTTGAGAGAGAGGCATCATGTCATAGTGGATAAGGAGCCAGTCTTGGAGTTACAAAGATCTGGGTTCAAGTTTTGACATAAACTAGTTGTGTGAGCTAGGACAAATAAATTTACTTCTCATTTTCCATAGAAATTCCCTGAGGTTATGAGTTACAAAACAGGGGCTGAACTGCAGGAAAAATCCTTCTCCTTTGCAGCTGCTACCACCAGCCCAATCCTGAAGAACCTCTAGATGGTCCCAAATCCTTCTGTTTCTTGTTGACTGTATTAAAAGGATCTTTATTTCCAAAGCATTTTTAAATTAATGTGTGACTTTATCAGCATTCTTTCTTATTTAGTGGGTTTTCCCCAATTAGTGCTTCTGAATTAGCAGTAGTGATAACTCACATTAATATAGCAAGTTCATCTTTCTCACAATGACCCTCTGAGACATGTAGTATCAGTATCAATATATCCATTTTACAGGTGATGAAATTGAGACTCAAAGAGATAGAATGGTTTCCCCAAAATCATACAGCTCATAAATGAGGGAGGTAGAATGAGAATTAGATGTTCTGGTTCTAAATCCTATGCTGTTTCCAGTAAGATGCTTATAGGATACATCTACTCCCAGCAATTCCAGAAAGGTTTGGCTTCCTTTTTTTTCCCCTCATTTCATTCCACAAAAAATTTATTAAACACCTACTCTATGTAGAACACTGGAAAAAACATTTTAATTTCCTTTGTTGATATTTCATAGGAATCAGCTCTAGTGTGTATTGGAGATGGCAGGAAGAATTCTGGTCATATGTATTTCTGAAGGTAGGATGATAATTTTTAATTAATGGTTCTTAGACATCAACAAAGTGTCTGGAATGATGTAGGGAAACTTTTTTTAATGTAAGATTGTTTTCATTTCATTTAGTACACTATTTCTTCCAATTTAGAACAAAGAGCAATCAGAGCTTCAGAACATGATACTTTCTTAGTCTACTGATTAAAGGAATAGTAAAGGAAGAATGACTTTTAAGGTATAGTAGATCAGGAAGATGTGGGATCAAATACAATCTCTGATACGTATCAGGTAACTTCTCTTTGTGGGTAGTACTTGATACAAGGAAGTTTTGGTTTTATTTTAGCCTGACCAAATGGGTTGTTGTGTTCATCCTTTGTTGCCAAAGAAGACCATACTGTCAGAGAAATGATGATGTGACTTGCACTTGGCTTTGTTTTGAGTGAGGCAGGCCTGTGCAGGTCACCAGCCTCACTTTCTCCTCCTGAGCCATCTGGATCCAATGATCAGATATTCATCAGGATGACTGGAGATGGCTCAGGATGCAATGGGAGATCCTGGCCTTTCTAGGTACTCATTTAGAGAGGGTAATGCCCATTCATTGAATAGGCCTGTTTAAGAAATAGCCAGGGCATGGCCCCTTGAATGAGGCCAAGAAAAAGACAGATATCAGTCTGAGAGGGAACCAGCAACAGTTGTTATTGATAATCACTCTTTAGTGAAGGAAGAATAGTTAGGAATGGATTTAGATGGTACTGCTATATGTGAGTAGAGGCAATATAAATTTAAAAAACCAACCAAAAGGTTGGTGGGCAGGCTATTTTTTAAAAGTCTTTGCAAAATTAGGTCATAAGCCACTATATTTTTGCTGTAAGGAAAAATAGCTATTTCTCAAGTTAGGATGATAACTTTTAATTAATGGTTCTTGAACATCAACAAAGGGTCCATGGAATGATGTAGAGAAACTTTTTTTTTAAATTCAAGATTGCTTTCATTTCATTCACTACACTATTTTTTCCAATTAATTTAGAGCAAATAATAGCTGCAACCAAAGCTGAATGTGCTTCTATATTTTCCCCAATATTACGGCAGAGAATAAAACTAGGGAAGAATGTCATCTAAACCTAATAATAATTTGTGTTTGTCTCAAAGAACTTTCACAAGTCTTCAGAGAAATTAGCTTTAAAAGGTCACAGATGAATAATACTGTTAGAATGAGACTGGAGAATTACATAAATTAATTACATAAATTAAAGCAATTAATTGGAGAAACAATGCTTAATTGAGTTATTAATAATAAGAACTGACATTTATAGAGTTACTTTAAGTTTTGTTGTGGAGTTAATATTCATTATGTCATTTGTCAAATGACATAGCAACCCTGTGACCCGGGTGATATTATATCCATTTTACAGATGAGGAAATAGGCTCAGAAAAATTAAAGAACTTGTTCAGTATCATACAGGTAGTAAGAATTTCAGGTAAACTTTGAATCCAGGTTTTTCTGGCTCTATGACCAGGGATGTGTAAGGGAGTAAATGATATAATGAAACACATATTTATGATTAGAAAAGGAGGTAGAATTGTTCAGTAGTGAGAAAGAGCAGTAAAAATAGGAAGTCTATATTCTGTATCAGTATTCATGTAATGTAAACAGATCTCATTTGTGGATCACTGGTAAATATTTAACAACCAACTCCCCAGAAAAAAAAAATGTACTCATGACCCATTTTTAAGTTTAATATGCATTATTAACATTTTTCTCCACCACATCTCTAAATCTAGACAATTGACAGGTTGTTGTATTCATCCTTCATTTTTGAAGAAGGCCATGACATCAGAGAAATGATGACATGACTTCCACTTGACTTTGTTTTGAGTGAGGGAGAGCTGTGCAAGGCCATCAGCCTCACTTTCTCTTCCTGAGCCATCTGGGTCCAGTGACCATGCATCATGATGACTGGAGATGGTCCAGTATGCAATGGGAGACATTGACCTTTTTAGGCTAAGGCCTTTTCAAGTACTCACTTAGAGGGAGGTAACACCCATTTATTGAATAGGTCTCTTTAAGAAGTAATCAGGGGATGGCTCCTTTACTGAGCCAAAGGAAAAAAATAACTAAATCTAAACCAGTCATTAAATGGAGCTCAGAATGCACTGGTTTGGGGAATGACAAGAAAGGAAGAAAGGAAGAAAGGAAGGAAGGAAGAAAGAAAAGAAAAGAAAAGAAAAGAAAAGAAAAGAAAAGAAAAGAAAAGAAAAGAAAAGAAAAGAAAAGAAAAGAAAAGAAAAGAAAACCAAGCAGCCCCTGGCCATCCAAATTTTCCTTCCTTCATTCCTTCCTTCCTTCCTTCCTTCCTTCCTTCCTTCCTTCCTTCCTTCCTTCCTTCCTTTCTTCCTTCCTTCCTTTCTTCCTTCCCATGGCTGGCTTAAAGTGATTATCAATAGTAACTGTTTTTCCCTCCCAGCTTGATTTAGTAATGTTTTTCTTTTGCTCATTAAAGGGGTCATTTATTCAATGAATGGGCATTACTCCCTCTAAGTGAGTACCTGAAAAGGTCTTAGCCTAAAAAGGCCAAGGTCTCCCACTGGACCCTAAGCTGCCTCCAGTCATCCTGATAAATATCTGGTCACTGGACCCAGATGGCTCAGGAGGAGAAAGTGAGGCTGGTGACCCTGCACACCCCTTACTCAGAACAAAGTCAAGTGCAAGTCATGTCATTACTTCTCTGATAGTCTTCTTTTGGCAATGAAGGACAAACATAACCTTTGAGTAGGCTGAGCTGCCTGAGTGGGGACCCAGCTAGCTGGCTAACTCATCTCAGACAATTGACAAAAAGATAAATCAAGCCCTATTTTGTAGCATTTGTCAATTTCCAAGACGTAAATGCTCATACTCATAATTTAACAATCAGCTTTCACAGGGAGGTTTTAGCTGACTCCAGATATGGATATACTTAAAAGTCTCCAGTATATTAGATAGGCCACCCCACCCCCATGAAGGATTTATAGGAGGACATGAACAACAGAATAAGAAGGCATAAATGGGTTACAATCTACCTGAAGTACCTACATCTCTAAAATGACAAAACTATTAAAGTTTGGGATTATATTAGGCTTAAATAAATGCTTCCTTAACTAATAGTGCTCTAAGGTTTCTCTCTACAAAGTGAGAAAATAAATGATTATAGTTTTCTGGCCACTGTCTTTCCTGGCCCCCAAGATTCCAGGTCTTAGCTCTAAGTACTTAAGATAGTGTAAGGAAGATCTCCATGTTTGAGTAGCTCAGGGCAAAGGTTAAGCAGATTCAGCACTACTAAGTGCTTTCTTGAAATGTTCGAAGGATCTAGAGTACTTTGTGTGGCCCTGGTCGTAGGCGCCAGAAGCATTTTAAAAAAAAAAAAATGGATTCCTTCTATCCAACCCAAAGAGTAAACAAGCCTGAGAAGAAAGGAGGCATGATAATAAAAGGAGGCAGCACCTCATGAAGAAACAGACCACTAGCAAATCACAGCAACAATTCAGTGGGCCCCTAGTGGTGCTGGACAGGGCAACCTTTGTCCCCATTTATACCCAAGTCCTTTTCCTTCACTACCTAATTTGTCAGAACTTTTTATTTATTAGAAACTCAGTGAGGAGGCTTCATTGCAGTTCAGCCCCTGTTTTGTAACTCATAATCCCAGAAAATTTGTATGGAAAATGAGAAGCCAATTTATTTGCCCTGGGTCATAACAACTACTTTAGGTCAAAAGTAAAACTTGAACCCTGGTCTTTCAGACTCCAAGATTGGCTTCTTATCCACTATGACACATTGCCTCTTGTCTCTCAAAAATAACTCTGAAAATGCTAGTAATTGACTTTCTTCAGCTGCCTGCCTATCCCACATTCTCCTTAACGTTGGAGGGTCAGTAAGTGAGTAATTTCTCCCTTCTTATTTAGATTGGTTTTTCTTAAAAGTTGTCAGTTTCCACTGTGGTGTCTTTATTGTACTCACCTTTGTTCTTGTTTTTAAAATATTGCTTGTCGTTCTTAGTGGTCAGCAGCATAGTACCACTTTCATATTACAACTTCTTTCTGGATGGTCCTGTTCACAATCTAGCCTCATAGAGTCAAACTTCATACCTAACAACTGGGTCAAAAGCAAGGAGTATGGCCTTTTATAATTACTATAAGACTTCAGTTAGAACCTAATCCCTATTTTATGCTTTAATAATCTATTGTGGCATACATATTTCTTCATACCTGTTTTAATATTTGAACTATGGATTCTTAACTTCCTTATCCTGTATAGCATATTTAGGAATTGCCTTAGATCATTGTGTTGCTAAGAAAAGTAAGTCATTCACAGTTGATTGTCATACAATATTGCTGTTGCTGTGTACAGTGGTCACCTGGTCTTATTCACTTCACTTTACATCAGTTCATATGTCTTTCCAGGTTTTTCTGAAATCTTCTGCTCATCCTTTCTCATAACACAATAGTATTCCATCACAATCATATACCACAAATGTATTTAGCTATTCCCCAATTGATGGGCATCCCCACCGTTAAGAGAGCTGCTATAAATATTTTTGTAGAAATAGATCCTTTCCTTTGGTGTCTTTGGGATACAGACTTATTAGTAGTATTGTATCCCAAGATCTGACAGGTAAAGTATTCCATACTCCCCTAATTTGCTTATGTTGCCCCCTCATTTTCTCTAAATCACATGTACTTCCCTTTTGACCTTAATTTTGGTATGGTATGAGATATTAATCTAGACCTTTTTTATGTCAAACTTCTTACAATTTTCCCAGCAGTTTTTGTCAAATAGTGAGTTCTTGACCCAAAAGCTTGAATCTTTGGATTTATCAAATGCCATATGACTATGTTCATTGACTATTATCTACCCATTCCACTGATATACCACTCTATTTCTTAGCCAATACCGGACTTTTTTTTCTATAATTACCACTTTGTAGTACAATTTTAGATCTGGTACACATATTGGATTTTTCTTGACCCAACTCTCTGTTCTTATCTCCAAACTGAATAAGGAATTCCAAATGCTCATTTTTAGAAAGTTTTATGTAAATCAACAATTCCTTATAAGAATCGATGGATTGTGGTACCGTGGGGGTCAACTTCACAATGTACGTTCTCAAATCGACTTTTCAAGGACACACTACCATAGAGACCACTCAGAAACTTGAAACCCAGTTTCTAGGAGTGAAAACCCTGGGACACTGTGGGACATGAGGCTACTATTGACAAGTTATGAAAGAAGGGAAGAAAGGTAGTGAGAGATGGAGAAGGATAGACAGGGACAAGGGGATCAGGGCCAAGCTGGGCCACAGAGCAGCGCCCTGGTAAACACCATAATGTAGTTTCGTAGCTTAATAACTTATCCTTACTAAGTTGAATTGTTTCTGTGCTGCAAAAGTAAATACTATTGCTAAGTCATTTTCAGCCCTAACTCTTCGTGACCCCTTTTGGGGTTTTCTTAGCAGAACTACTGGAGTGGTATTTCCTTCTCCCCCTCATTTTACACATGAGTTGCTGAGGCAAACAGGGTTAAGTACTTGCCAAGGGTCACACAGTTTGTAACTACCTGAAGCCCAATATGAATGAAATTAGCACCCTCTAAATTTCAGTGCCCTAGTATGAAGTCTCAGTAACCCTGTTCTGTATATAATGTTTTATATATTTATACATGCATATGTATATATATATATATATAAAATATTAGAACTAGAATAAAACATGGAGAGTGTACACATATTTTGAAAAGTGTTTTCAAGAATCATTAGGCAATGGTGATGAACTTAGGTAAACCCACCCACATTTATTATTTTAGTGCATGTGGTTGGCCCCACCAATCAAAAACAGGGAGAGAAATAGCTTCAATAAAACTATAAAAAGTGGGCTAACAAATCTGTTTGAGGTTAGCTTCACCTGAAACTTTGCTGCTCATATTCTTTCACACCCTGAAATGGAGGCAGAAGGATTGAGTGGGCAACCTAACCATACAATTGTGATATCTCTTTCTTGGTGGATTTAGGTATGTTCTAACCTCCCCTCTCCCATCTGGATCCACATGCTACAGAATCCAAGAGTGTGTTTTCTAGGTTTTTATTTATAAGGAAAAAAAAAATTGTGCAAATTCGAGAATAATGAAACAGAGTAGCATAATTTGAAGTGCATGTAAGAGAGACAGTGCAGTGGAAAGTGTGAAGGAGGCCTTGGAGTCAGATGACCTGAGTTCTGCTACCTGAAACATGTCACTCCCCTCTCTGGGCCTCAGTTTCCCCATTTGTAAAATGAGGGGGTTGGCTGAGATGACTTCTAAGATGTCTTCCAATTCTACATTTATGACCCTTGTATCTGTTCTAGCCACACTGAGAGTCACAGTGCAAGCTTTAGAACGTCAGCTCATGGGAGTGAACCAGGGGCCTTTATATGTTCTCTTCTCATTTTAGGTCCCAAGCATATTGTGCACATTGAAAATGACAAATATCGATTAACTAAATATTGATTGAGCCCCTGTTATGTGTAATGAGTTGCAGAGGGATACAGGGAAGCATAAGGCATTTATTGCCTCTAGCTGTAGGAATTTTGCCTTTTAGGAGACTAATAAAGATCCAAAGATTCCTAGCACATAGTAGGATGCTTAATATAGCTTTGTTGAACTGAATCTTCATTCGAAGTTCAACACAAAAAAAGAGATATATTGTTTATGTAGTTGTATTTTTATCATTTTACATGAACTCTCAGCTTTCCTATCTCTGTTAACTACATCGCCATCTTCCCAGTCCCCTTGGTGCTGAGTCTGGGATTCATCTTTGACTCTTCCCCTCCCTCACCCTCAGTTCCAATCAGGTGACAAGTTCTGCCTGCTTAGTTGGCTTTTTCTCACCTCTGGAACTTTGTACAGGGCTTCAGATCATCTCTATGCCTGAGATGTACTTACTCTTTAACTCTGACTATTAGAACCCAGAGTGGAGACTGCTTCACTTAATACAAGGCAGGCACTTAAATTGCTTGTTGAATTAAATCAAATTGAATCATTATTCAAATTTCAGCATAGTCATTAACTCCTCTGTGAAGACTTCCCAGATACCTCCAGCTGAGAGTATTTTGTACCATCTCTGTGACCTCTCTGTCTCTCTCTCTCTGTCTCTGTCTCTCTCTCTGTCTCTGTCTCTCTGTCTCTGTCTCTGTCTCTCTCTGTCTCTCTGTCTCTCTCTGTCTCTCTCTCTCTCTCTGTCTCTCTCTCTCTCTCTCTCTGTCTCTCTCTCTCTCTCTCTCTATTCTTCCCCTTCCTCCCATCCCCATCACTTTCTACCTTTGATCAGACTTACTAGATCTGGGTGCGCCCATCTCCTCCACTTGAATGGAAGCTCCTCAAAGGCATGAAATGCCTCATTTTTACCTTTGTATGCTCAGTCCATAGCACACAGTGGGTGTTTTATATTGGTTGAATTGAAATGAATTAAACATTAAGCATGCAAAAATAAAAGCAAGTCATGGTACAGGAGAAAAAGAACTAGATTTGGAATCAGAGGAATGTGGATTCAAATCTTGATTGCTCTTTATAACTGTGTAACCTTGTAGAAATTATTTAACTTCTCTTGACCTCAGGTTCTTCCTTGACAAAAGAAAATGATTTGGACTAGCTGACCTCCAAGGTCTCTTCTAGGTCGAAATCTATAAGTTATGACATCCCCTCCCTTTAAGATTTTATGTTTTTGGGGTGTTTCAAGCTCATATTCTGTTTATATGTTTGTATTAGTTAAGACTGTAAGTTTAATTTAATTTCAATTCCGATTCAACAAACATTTACAAAGTACCCACTTTGTGTAGAGCGTTGTCCTAGGTACTGAGAAGAACACAATATTTAGATAAGTAATAATAGCTAACATTTATGAAGCGCTTTAAGATTTCCAGAGCACTTTACATATGCTAACTCTCTTGTGAGTGGTCTTCTGACTGTACTTTTTGGAGTACAGGGCAGACATAGATATGATTTCAATGTATTTTATTACAGTTTATATCCTTATGCCCCAGCATGGATGGCTGCCCAGTTATATGTGGGTTTTAGGTCTCTAAGTCACTTGCTTCCTCACAAAGGTCTTATTCTCTCATTATCATCATCCTGATGGATATTTGGACTCTACCCTTTGCTCTGATAGGTAAGCTTTTGCCTTATTTTGCTGGAGTCTAGACCGCCCTACTATCCCCTAACTCCACCATCTCCCCACCTTCCCCCATCTCCTCACCATGGTCTGGGCTCAGTTATCTTCTCCCTACCCCTACTGCTTCATTATTTTTCTGCCTCGTCTCACCTCATTTTTTTTTTTTGCTATCCCTCTCACTTGTTGTTTCCTCAATTAAGCAATTTTTTTAAGGGGGGAAAAAACAACTCATCATAAATATGTGTAGTCCAGCACAAACAAAACCCACATCAGTGATGTCTCAAAACATACTTTATAAATTCATCATTTCTCTTGCAGGAGAGAGGTGATATGTCCCATCTCCATTCTTCTGGACTTACGTTTTATCATTGTATTGACCACTCTCCAAATTTTTCATGACTATGATGGCATCATGGTATAAATTATTCTATAGAGTGTCCTTATTTCATTCTTCATCAGTTCAGAAATGTCTTCCCAATTTCTTCTAAAACTTCCCTGCCCCCTTTTCTTATGGTAAAAAATATCTCATTATAGTATTATGCTAAATAATATTCCATCCTATTTATATGCCATAATTTGGTCAGATATTCCTAATGTTTTTGGCTACTATGAAAAGAGCTGCTAAAAATTTTAGATAGATAGATAGATAGATAGATAGATAGATAGATAGATAGATCGATAGATCGATAGATCGATAGATCCTTTCCCTCTTTCCTTGTTTTATTGTTTTGGAGTTTTTTGTTTTGTCTTGCTTTAGGGTTATAGGCCAAGTCATGGTCTAGCTGGTGAAAGAGAATACACAGTTTGGTAACTTTCTGGACATAGCTCCAGCTTGCTTTCCAGAAAGTCTGGACCTACTTAAAGCTACCACACAAGAGTGCACTAGTATGCTCTGAGGCTCTTCCAACAATTACTTTTCTCTTTTATCATCTTTTCCAGTTTGATGGCATGAGATAGAACCACAGAGTTCCTTTAATTAGCATTTCCCTCATTATTTAAAGCATTTTTTCACCTGGTGGCTGATAACTTGGATCTCTTCCTTTGAAAACTGCCTATTTATATCCTCGATCATTCATCTATTGGGGAATGACATCAAGTTTTATACATTTGAATCAATTCCTGATATGCATTGAATATGACATCTTTGTCAGAGAAACGATGCAAAGGTATTTTTTCTCTCAGTCCCTTGTTTCCTTTCTAGTTTTAACTAATGAGATCTGATTAGGGAAAACATTTTTTTTTAATTTTCATTGAAATTGTCTATTTTATCTTGTGTGATCTTATTACTTGTTTAGTCATGAACTCTTTCCCTAACCAAAAAGTCAGAAAGTAATTTCTTCTTGCTCATCTAATTATTTTTTATATCTAAGACATGTATCCATTTAAAGTTTATTTTGATATATGGTGAGGGCTATTGATATGAATCTAATTTCTGCCAACCAGATATCACAATTTCCCTGCAATTTTTGTCAAATAATGGTTCCTTCCCTGAATAACTGGGATCTTTGGGTTTATTGAATACTCTTTACTATCTTTACTTGCTTTTGTATGATCTGTACTTAGTTTGTTCTACTGAGTTATGACATATTTGAAAAGAAAAAGACAAATCCATACCTGGATTTAAATGAATGATAGGCTATATTTAATTCTAGACCTGAAATTTCTATCACACTATTTCCTAGCTGGGAAGAGATTTTCTTTGTTTAGTATTTAACAGTGACCCTGAAAAAAAGGCAAATTAGAGCCAAATCAATATATAAAAGAAAATTCTTGTATTCCACAAATCTCTCATTTTAATGACCTTCAAAGAGAGGCAACTACTGAGAACAGGAAGTAGGCCACCATCAAAGGTCTACATTGAATTTGTCTTGCTTCTAGGTCTGAAGCATTCCATTTCATCTTTTCTTCCTGTTCTACCATTCCTCCAGAAAGAATGCTGTGTCAAGCTGTGTCCTTGATTGGTTCATGGCGGAAAACACTGCAGAAAGGACTTCATTTTCACTTTGGAAAAAAAACAAACAAACAAATCTAACATCAGAATAATCAGTTAGCAAGTGAGAACACTTAAAAGGGATTTCTATACCTTATCAATGAGCCATGAGTAAGATAAGAGCGGAGTTGCTCACTCGCTTAAAACCTCTTTCCAGGACACAGTAGCAATTATCACCTCTATCACTTAACAATATTATTCCATGATAAAATGACTAATTATCATCTTCTAACAATAAACACTGTGTAAGAATTATCATTCCAGAATACTTGGTCAAAATACTCAGTCAAAATCTACTGTTTGTGGAATGTATTGTTCTGCATTGGATTATTTTCATATTAATATTGTTTTGGAAAATTTCATGTAAGATGATAAAATTTTGGAAGGCAGTATGGCATAATGACTAAAGAACTGGCATAGTGGTTTTGTGACTCTGGGTGAGTTATTTAACTTGCTGCTCCAATCGCCTCTCCAAGATTCTAAATTGCAGAGAAGGTGCTAGCCTATGCAGGTGGAGGCAATTCCTTACCTGATGTTCCTTAGAACTGTGCTTCTTAAATTGTGGGCCATGACCCCATATGAGATCATGAAAAATTTGGCAACAGTAAAAGGTTGCTGACCATGCAAAGATAAAAAGTTTATTAATAATCAAACACGTGGCACTTGCCCATTGCATCCACAACTTCACTGCAGCCTTGGTGCTGAACACAAAGCATACACACTTTGCACAGCACCTGGAGTGGAAAAAATTTAAGGCACTCTGTTTTATACTAATGGTATCATCTGACTGGTTGGAACAAAAACAACATTGTAGATCAGTTGCAATTTCTATTATAATTCCAGATTTTCCCCTCCAAAAAACCAATCAAAATATCAAATGCTCCAAGAATTCTCTGTAGGAGACTTTTAATTTTAGTTTTTATGTTATTGTATCGATGGCTTGTTTTTATACCACATTCATTTCTGGAAGGAATGTATCCTTCCACCTCACCCCATCTCCCCTTGCAAGACTTATTATGAATTTTATATCCTGAAAAGAGACTTTTTAACCAAAATCATATACGGAATTTATTTTCTTTTAAAGCCTGCAATAGCAATGTCACTTAATAGTAGAGTGTGTTCTCTGAGCTCTTGAAGCACTTGAAGAACAGGATTATATGAATCAAAAAAAATGAAGATATAAATTTCAAACTATAGTGCATTCAATAAAATGTCAAAATTATAGGAACTTGACAAAAAAAGAAATCTATCTTTCATAGCAAACAATGAAACCTCCTTTTTTCTTCATTTGTTGGAGGAGAAAAGAAAATTTAATCTTTTCCAGGTTTTTTTTCTCAATGAGAATTTTTTTTTTTTTAACAAAATGTGACAGACACACCAAAACATTTAGTCACATAGGGAATGGTCGGCCTAGGCAAATAGCTTACCTCTTTCCACCTGACCTAAGAGAAACAAACTGTCCTAAAAAAAAGTAAGTCAAGACCATACTTGTGGTTAAGAAGGTCACATGGAAGATATCAGAAAAGCCCAACTCTCCCATGAACAGTAAAGTAAAGATCTGAAATGGCACCCACTAGAACAATGATGGGGAGCAAAAGGGATCACTAGTAATCCTCTAACCAGTCCCGGACTGTACAATAAGATGGGGAAGCCTGTGGATACTCCAAGAAGAGCCACAACAGGCAGAAGCCAGGGTGCAGAGAAGGGTCATGGCCAAAACCTGCATTGGACTACCAGGAGACAGAATCAGAAGTCTGGGTAGGATTAGACCTAGTCCCAGTCAACTCATCCAAAAGGGGCCAAATGCAAATTAAAACTACAGAGGAAACAGGACTGAATAGGACCTGTTCACCCCGTTCAACAGTGTGGGAAAGTGCAAAGCCAGGACCTGATACAAAGTCCTAATCCAAAAACTGAAACTTTAGTAAACAGAAGAAAACTCTGACTAATGAAGGAATTACCCTTCATCCTTCATTCTAGAAGACGATCAAAGACATCAGGAGGGCGACCTCTTGACTAGCAAGTGAGTTGGATTTAAGTGAGGCATTACTCATGAGGTGAAGAAGAACCCAAGAGGTAAATCTTGGAAAGGAGCAGCTCTAAAACAAGCACAAGTAGATCCTCAGGGGGAAAAATAAATGCTTGGCTACAGGGACTCCAGAAGGTGCTATAATACATTAAGCAAGTGATTAAAAACTGAAATATGAAATGAAAGAAGAATAAATTTCTTTGAAAAGAAAATGGAACATCTTAGTGGACTCTCTAAAAAAAATAGAATGAAGAAACAGAACTTGGTTCAATGAAGCAACTAGAGACTTTAGAACAAAGTCAAGACTGAAAAATTAATAGAATATGTAAAGAATCAAAAACAGGTCAAGAGCAGATAATTGAAGGATCATCAGACTCATGGAAAATCCAACCAAACCCCAAACTTAGAAACCATTGTTCAAGAAATTGTAGATCAAAACTTATGAGATTTATAAAACCAGAAGTCAATGTGAAAATGGAAAGAAAGAATCCACTGATCCTTTCCTGAATGAAATCACAATTGAAAATGCTAGTGAATGCCACAGGCAAAATGCAGAGCTTCCGGACAGAAGAAACTCCACAGGCAGCCAGAAGAAAAGTGTTCAAGTATGAAGGAAGGTAGTCAATATTACACAAGACTTTGCTGGGGTCAAATGTAGTTTCTAGCCCATTCCCTGTTGCTTGCTAGCCATATCCACTGCATGTCTGGTTGCCCCCTTAACCTCCCTGAGACTACATTTCCCCAACATTAAAATGCAAGAGGTGGGCTAGGTAGCTTCTGAAGTCCTTTTAAACTCCAGGTTCATGATCCTATGATTTTGAACTTCATTTTCAATGAAAATTTAAAAAAGTGGATGCATTTATGTAAAGTTGTACTTTTTAAAGAAATACAGTAATTCAGTCATTGCTTTGTGTACCTTTCCTCCTTCCACAATGTTTTACGTATCACCCCGTAGTTTAGAAAACTTTGTACCATGATATGATTGGATAGTGTGTAGTTGCCAGTTATAGATAACCAATGCATGGGGCTTTTGGGTAACAAAAATAGATCCACCAGATAGCATGAGGGCTACAAATAAGCTATGAATAGACAGTCCTTAAAAATCACAGGGCACAATCACCTTAACTTAAGGAACTTTGTTTTACCCAATATTTAAAAGGGTTAGCATAATCTCTGATTTCACCCAGACACAGAAAAAGATAAAAGAAATCCTGCATTCCTCCTTGCTTTTGGACATTTCCTTTTTATTTTTTTTTTTTTGGCTTGAAACATACTAAGAGGGAAAGATGCTGGAACGCCTACCACCAGCTGTATTCAGTGAAGGTTTTTCCTACTCATAAAATAAATAGGGATTAAACCTTTGATTTCATTAATGCATCATACTCCCAGGTGAGGAAATACCCGCTACCAATGCAGAATGGTACCTTCTTTTCAACTTAGAGTCCAAGAGAGTTGCCCAGAGGATCTGGAGGTTGTGAATTGTTCAGGGCGACTCTGAAGTCAGGTTCTCCTAGCTTTGAGACCATTACATCATCCACTACACCACACTGATTTTCACATATAAATATGAAAGGGTAACAGTCATTGCTCTCAAGGAGTTTGGATTCTAATAAAGAGAAGGGAGTTTTGGTCTGGTTACTGAATGGACCTTTGGGGCAGTCAGATGACATACTCTTTCCAGAAGCATAAAGGGAAGTGTATTAATAACCCTTGGAATAGGGGCTCTGGAGGGCGCAATGGCATGGTAGTGAAGAGTGGGGTAGGTACCCTGAGTTTGCTTTAATGCTTCTCTTGACAACTTCATAATTTAATTATCAGGCATCACTTGCAATTCTTGACTCAGGGATATGTTTGCTTGTACATGTTTAACAACAAGCTCCCCCAAAAAATGCATATCACATTTTAAATATAATCTACATTATTAATATTTTCTCCATTACTTAAGTCTCAAAAATCAGTGCTAGACTAAATCAAACTCTGATCAGGCTAACTCAAATACTACAGTGTTTGACAATTTTTCAAGTGCAAATGGTCACACTGAAAATTTGGTAATCAGCTCTTGGGAGCTAGTATTGTCTGACTTCGGCATACCCTTGTTCTTTTTTTTTTTTTGAGATAATCAGGGTTGTGACTTGCTCAGGGTGTCCTTCATTCTCAAAGAGGACCGTGACATCAAGCAGGTGATGCCGTGACATGCAAGTGAGTTGGACCTAAGTGAAGAAAGGTTGTGCAAAGTGACCAGGCTTCAGGGGTCGTACAGTTAGTAAGTGTCTGAGGCTGGATATTAATTCAACTCCTCTTGACTACAGGGCTGGTGCTCTATTTACTGTGCCACCTAGATGCCCCTAGCATACTCTTGCTCTTAATTCATAAAAAATTCACACATGCACACACACCCCACATGTTGGCTTTGGGAACCAAATAGGAAATAGAAGTGCAATCTAGTAATTTATAACTTTACATATCTATAGCACTGTACATAAACATGCTGCATTAGTTCATATTTATAATCTGGAAAGGTTTTCAACATAAATGACAGTACAGATCTTTTATTTTTTTGATCCTGTATAAGGAAATCTATGTATTTTAGTGTTATCAGAGGTTTGAATGCTGGTAGAAAAAAATCAAAATGACTAATATATGCCTTTTAAAGGTATATATTTATAGTTTATTTAAAGTTAAAGTAAATGATTCAAAACTGCCCTTTAAGCTAGAGTTTAAGAGAAAGTAAAAGATATGTAAATAGGAAGTCACTGTTGCATATCCCAATGATGATGAGATCATTTCAAGAGAGGGCACAGCTATTTTCTTGATGCTTTTTCAACTATAAAATTAGATACTATTGATCAGTATCTAGACTTCATTATCTGTTATAGGAGAAAATTTAACATCCTTAAAATTAAATTTAAAATGATATTGTTAGAGGAACAAAAAAGAATAAGATAAAGCTGATGATGCCCAGGAATTCTTACAAAATTATTCTATTTCTTTTCCTGAATGAACTGTGAAAGATTTGGCTGTCATCAATGGCATTCTTCTGATCTATATGCCACTATAACAGCTGAATTAAACAGTCTAAATCTTAACACCGGAGTATTTACTTTTATCTTCTTTTCTTGGTGAAAAAAAAGCAAAGTTAGGTAAATGTGCCAAAGCTCATAGCTTCTGGCAAGAAATAAAAGGAGCTGAGCTTTCAGAATGGAAATACAGGTAAAAGCTTGACAGACGGTACCAAAGGATGTGATTGGTTACCTGGGAAACAGGTTGAAATTCTTTCATCAAACAAGATGTTTAAATGTTGACCTATTTTTCAGAATGATGGATTTAAAAATCTTTTCCCAAAACTTGTCACAAAAGGTTTCCCTCATTTTGCAAACTTGGGCATTGCCAGATGGCTTCATTAGCCTGTAAGTCCCTTTGAAAGGAAAGAGAAACCTTTTGTCACCCCTGGAGTAAAAATAACTGATGTAAAAGAAAACTTGTACTTACTAGGGAGTTTTCGCCTTTCTTAAAGGATCTTTTTACTCAGAGATGTAAAATTCATTTCTATTTACCTAGAGACTAATTTGTACTCCTATCAGAAACTGACTGTTTCCTCCTTTCAACTCATATAGTACTTACTACCATCTGTCCTACTCCCTGAACTCGTCATATCTGAT
Source organism: Bettongia penicillata ogilbyi (assembly GCA_023548195.1). Lineage (NCBI taxonomy): Eukaryota > Metazoa > Chordata > Mammalia > Diprotodontia > Potoroidae > Bettongia > Bettongia penicillata. Next base: position 373,292 of record JAJHZJ010000676.1, read on the forward strand.
GCTTGGTATTAAGGTAACTAGGTGGTGAAGTGGATAGAGCACTGGATCTAGAGTCAGGAAGTTCCTTTTCATGAGTTCACATCTGGCCTCAGACACTTACTAGCTTTGTGACCCTGGGCAAGTCCCTTACCCTGTTTGCCTCAGTTTTCTCATGTGTAAAACAGGCTAGAGAAGGAAATGGCAAACCACCATCCCAGTATCTTTGCCAAGAAAGCCCCAAATGGGGTCCTGAAGAGTTGGACACAATTGAACAAGAATTGGCACCAAGATGGGAAGAGCTTCCTTGGAGTAAACGAGCCCCCTCTAGCTAGCTGCCTGCCCATCCTACATATGCATGCTTAATCAGATGTTTTGGAGCTTTTACCTCTCATCAAAGCCTGCAAAGCGTACCACCCTTCACTTTTGTTTGAGGGAGAAATGCTGCAGTTCATAGACCTCTTTCCCTGCATGTGTCATTTAACCAGCAAAACCCACAGTGAATGAAAATGTTTTGTTCTCCTTTTTATTATGTGCACAATTACTAATCTTTGACTCTGAAAGCAAGAGTAAATATTCTCTTTAATCTTCACACACACAATATTACTTTCTTTGTGATTGCCACTTGGCATATTTTATTTAACCATTCCTAGGGGCAAAGGGAGGAGAAGGAAGTGTTTCTCTACCCAGGAGTCATTAAAGTAATTAATAATGCTAGTTAGTGATCATCATATTAAAAATACTTTGCATTTCTTTGGTGCCTTCTACCTAAGAATTCTAAGGAAGGAGAGGGGGAGGAAAAAATGAGCATTCCAATAGTAAATTCACATTTATTCATTTAATTGAGCTTTCACTAGGCTAAGAGATTACCTTTGACCCTAGAAACCAAAAACAAGATGTGAAAATGGAAGCTCTTGTAGGAATTGTTTTTCAAGAGCTGGACTCCAGAAAAATGCTTGCCTTTCAAATACAAAGTATAAAATAATTATCTGATTTCAATATAATTTGATTTTACCTTTCACTCCACCTAGGATACTTATTACCTCTGCCTCTGAAAGATGCTGCAGGTCATGTTATAAAGATTCCTTACAAGATCAGAAGCTTGAGTTGTATATGAAACACTGGTGCATTTCTAAGCATATCTGACTATGTGTTGCTCCTTCCACATAGCAATTAAAATATATGAGGGCCCAACATTGTTATAATTCCATATTTCCAAATCAGGGACAAGAGAGGTTTTTCTTCCTTTTTTTTTTTTTTGATTCATTGTTGTATGAGAAGCTTATGGATCTTCTTTCTCCTAAAGATTTAAAGATATCTTGAATAAAAACTGAACAGAAGAAAGGCTTGCTTATTTTCTTATAGTAAGAAGAATCAAAATGATATCCCAGCCCCTTAGAGTAATGAATGCTTAAAATGCATGAGTGTACCTTGTCTAGACCTAAAGAGGAGAACATTTTCTCCCATGCCAGGCACGAATCCCCTGAACTTACTTCATTCAGAAGGAACACACAGTATTTGTCAATTACATTACCTTCTGGATAAGTGATCTGTGTTTCTGGGGATGGTTGATTTGAGAAGACAGGAAGTCTCATTTGAGCTGATAGGAGAAAAAACAAACTGAAAAGCAAAAAAAAAAAAAAATCTCTTAAAATAATATGGGGAGAAAGACAGTACCTTCATTTGGAAATCTGGCATGGGGCTAGGTGGGCATTATTTTACTTAGGGTAGCATACATTTTTTTTTTAAAAGTTGAAAGATTATTTCAATACCTTCAGGAATTAAAGGAAAAACATTCAGTGAGAATTATCCATATAGAATTCTAAATCCCTTGAAGTTGATAGTAGAGATCTCTTCTCTTTGTTTTTACCTCTTCTTTGGAAATAATAACAGGTTTAAGAAAACCCTTGATTATCTGAGAATAAGTATGGGGTTATCTCTTGCAAAATGTGCCTCTGGGGAAGACTATGCTATACTTAGTGTGTGTCCCTGGTATGAAAGCATAGTATAGTGGTAGGTACCCTGGGTTGAATGTTTGGAGAAAAAAAGACCCCAGATCTTGTCCTAATTCTGCTACTATTCTACACTTGTGACCTTGGATAAGTTTCATCTTATCTTTTTCAGGCCTAGCTTATTTCTTTTTTTAAAAAAAGAAAGGAATATAGCCTCAGATGCCTAGTTTAACACATTTATTTCAGGAGGAATCTTAATTCTCAAAGGTCTCATGTCTTTTCTTTCTCTCTCTCTCTGTCTCTCTGTCTCTCTCTCTCTCTCTCTCTCTCTCTCTCTCTCTCTCTCTCTTTCTCTCTCTCTCTCATCCTCTCCCTACAATTCATTTAAAATTATTCCTTATGCCTGGTAGTATGTCATATTTGACAAACATTTATTGATCTGCTCTGTGCAAAGCATTTCCCTGGAATTAAAAAGATGACTAAAATAAGCACCATCTTGTATAATAATAATAATATTGTGTTTTAAGGTTTGCAGATATCTCTTCTGATCCTCACAAAACCCAAAACTGTATGGAAGAGTTACAACAAGTTAATACAAAGACCCTAAAGTACAGTGATACACGATTAACAAAATGCTCACCGTATCTTCTGTATCTTGTGCATTCACCCCTTCTGAGGAATTCAATCAAAGAGAGAGAAGCCGTTATCCCTTCATCCTGCTCTTGACATAAATGACTAAATCTTGAAATTAGCTTCAGTTTGAGCAGTCATATTCAACACACCTCATGTTTCTGTTGTTTTATATTTCACCTCAGTTCTGCACTGTCTCTCTCAAAGTCTACATTTTCTGGTAAGCTAAGTTTGACTCCTTTTTTTACCTGTGGATTCCTGTCCGATATGGAAAAGAAATTCTGCCATATCAGCCCTATCTCCTCCAAACCTCTCAAACTCAGAAAGTGAACATATCCCCTTGGAGACTGGTGCTGATTTACCTGAAATTCAGAGAGAACAAACAGAAAAGAACAAGCCCGAAATCCAGGCTCAAACTCTCCTGGGAAGGACATGGACTTTAGTGACCATGTGCTCTGCATCTCACCATTTCTTCTGAACCATCCATTCCCTCACTTTTCATAGGTAGTTCCAGGGTTATATGATGCTGCCTGGGACATCAAAGAAACAGAAAGGCCAGGAATGGTTGCCCTTCTTTAAAGGTCCACTGAATCATTAAGTTTTTTGCTCAATGGTCAACGAGTGATGCTTCGCTGTCTCAAATGATGCAAGATTACCAAGTCACACTAGTGACCAAGCCCTCTTAGGGCTGAGTCATTCATATGTGGTCAGCCAAAGCAGGAAAGTCAGCTTTGTACCTGCCCTGTTCAAACCATGTTACATTGTATTACAGCTGTGCTAGTTACTCACCTCAAGAAGATAAATGAACCCATGGGAATAGATGTTTACTAAGAGAGAGTGTGTGCAAGCCCTGTGCTCTATTCACTGCACCACCTACCTGCTCCTGTACAATGGGAATGGTGATTCACTTGAAGGTTCCACATTGCATACTTTCTTAAGATTCTTCCCAGCTCTAAGACATTGATTTACAGTCCCACCACTTAGAAGGGGTGATTAGCTAATATATCTCTGGACCCTATTTAATATTGATTACTCTTCATTGTCATCAGGTAGACTATAGGGCCTGGAAGAATATGGAAACTGTTGGGGGAAGGATATAATAGATTTGAGCTGGAAGGGACCTTGACGGCCATCTAATGCAAACTCCTCATTAGACAGAGGAAACAATGTCCAACCTGGTTAAATGTTGATATATAGATATATACACATACATACATTTGTATGTATGTCTACATATGTAGAGAGATATAAAAGTAGAGAGAGAGAGAGAGAGAGACAAAAAATGATATGTGTAGGAGATTTAGATAACTATGATGCTGTAATCATAGGCATTGAATGATATGGCTTCTAATTTTTCTTTCAGCTCTAAAAATGTTATGAGTTTGTGAGACTCAGAGATTGTCTCCTTAACTGTATTTGCAGTGTTATCATCTCTTCATGAATTCTTTCCAGTTTCCACAGCAGCTAAGTTACTTTATATTTAAATTGTAAGCATTTCCCATATGGACCTATGTACTTTTATCCTCTTCATGTGTACAGAAGAAACCCATCTTCCTCATTCACCTCAGTTCCAGTTTTGTCATATGGCATTTCTTTTTACTGTTTTTTTTTATATTATGCTGGAGGTAGAAGTCCAAGAAGACTATCCTGGAAATTTATTTTTTTAACTGAAGAGAGAGGTAACTATTCCTTCCTTCCACAGATAGCATTGCTGTTAAGTCATTTTTCAGTCTGATTCTCATGACCCAATTTACAGTATTCTTGGCAAAGATACTGGCATAGTTTGCCATTTACATCACCAGCTTATTTTACAAATGAGGAAACTGAAACAAATAGGGTTAAGTGACTTGTTCAGTGTCATACAGATCTGAACTCAGGAAGATGAGTCTTTCTGAATCCAAGCCCAGTGCATGAAGTTTATACACTTCTGTGATGCCTTAATTTCAATATAATCAAATGAGGTAACATTTGTCAAGCACTTAACAAATTTTAAAGCCCTATATAAATGCTAGCTATTACTTATTGACTTCCTTTGTAATCCTGTGTATTTTATTTCATGCACTTTAAAATGTTATTCTGAAAAGGGGTTCATAGGCTTCACAAAACTGTCCATAACACCCCCCAAATTTAGAAACTCTGCATTATATTGTAAGCTCCTTGTGGATAGGGATTGTTTAATTCATTGTATCTATGTCCCCAGTGCCTGCCACAGTGTTCGATGTATAGTAACTCTTTAATAATTACTTGTTGGTGATCAGTTGCCTGACATCCTCGTTTATTGGTGAGAGCCCAGAATCTGACTTTGGACAACCTAGTTGCAATTCCAGCTGTGCTACTCATTGTCTGTGTGGCTTTGGATAAATCACTTTATTTTCTCTTGGGTTCTTTTTTCTCATCTATGAAATGAATGATTTGAACTAATTTCTAATATTCCTTCCAGTTCTAAATACTGTAATCCTGAAACTCAATATTATTACCCTGCCCAGAAAGGATAGGAAAGGTCTCTTGCTCATCTTCTAGTAATTATGCCAGGATGTACCTGCTGTTAGCTTCTCTAGAAATTAACCCCTTTCAGCATCTGCCTCTGGATTTCACCCCAGAATGTTCTGATAGGTGCTATAAAAATCCAGATAATAAAAAGGTGAATTTTCCAAAGAGAAAAAAGCAAAGACTAATAAGATAGGTTGAAAGGAAGAAGGAAGGGAAGAGGAGGAGGAGAAGGAAAACAGGAAAAGAGAGGGAGGGGAGAGAAGAGGAGAAGAAAGGGGAGGGAATAGGGATGGGAAGAAATGCGGAGGGGAGGAAAGGGATATAAAAAGAGGAGAGGAATGTAAGTAAAGGAGATAAGAGGACAGGAAAAGAGAAAGAGGGGTATAAAGTAAAGAGAGGAGAGAAAGAGAAAAAGAAATGCTTTTAAACTGCATTCTGGTGCAGATTTTGTAACTCAGGTCACCAGTTATTCCCCTGCCAAGCCTGCTCTAAGCACTGGGCCAGAAAGCTTTGAACTTAAGTGATATACATAAAGCAAGCTGTTCACTTAATCTGCAGATTTAATTCAGCCTGCTCTGCATGCTGCTCCACACAGTCTTCCTTCCATATAAGGATTCAGTGCTATCATCCTGCAGCACCCCTGCTCTCTTCTGTAAAACAGCCAGAGATGGCTTTGTGTACCTTGTGTACGAAGCATTCGCTGTAGGCCCAAGTCCTTAGCTGCAGGTCCTTCCCTTACTGTCTTTCTCCTCTCCAGGTAAGTCCTATGGGTTCCAATTTTATTTTCCCTTATGGAGGAAGATGGATTTTAATCCATTTCCTTGGGCTTTGGGCTATGAATGAGTGGGAAGCAGACCTGTAAATGGAATTCCATTCCTGGCTGCTTATTTGATCCTATCAGTGACAGATGTGCTTATGCCCGTGGAATTCCTGATTTGTGAAAATATTGGCTGGACCTGTGCTTTACGGTATTTTATGGAGAACATGCTGGAAGCTTCACTTTCACTTTCCAGTAAAATAAATACTTATCAGAAATGCACTCAAATATATAGGAATCCATGTAGGATGGGGGAGGAGGGAGACGGCAGTCATTTTCTCATGGATGTATCATGTTGTGCTCTAATCAGAATTCTGTGCAGCTGTAGTTCTTAAGGAGTATAAGCTGTAACACTGATCACCTCCTTTCAGTAGACATCATAAATAAACATTTTTTTTTTGACACAGAAAGAGCTTCTATTAGGTGGCAGGCTATATGCAAATAGTATCTCCACATTTCCCTAAGTGGATTCTTAAGGCAGAGGTTTATTAAGGCTTCTAAGGAGATCCTGATGTTGCAAGAGCTACAAGAAGAGACTAGAAATTATTTGGTGTGAGAAAGAGGATTTGGTCTACAGAAAATAGATTTGGCAGGGTAAACATGCAGGTCAAGTAAAAAAAATGAATTATTTAGGATCATTCATTATTAAGCTAAACATACATATATGTATACATATGTGTGCATGTATGTTGTGTGTATATACACAAAAGAGAGAAAAAGGGAGAGATAAAAATTGATGCTTTAATATTTTGAAGTCCATAGTGGCCAAAAATGAAAAAATGCCTCTCTTATTTGAATATACTTATAGGCTACTGATGTGACCTCATTTATTATCTGCTATTTCCCACAGTATTCATTTTAACCAGAGTGCAAATATTAAAGAAAAATCCTCAATATTGAATATATAATTCACAAAGCTGGAAATATATTACTGACAATGTATTAATGTCAGTAAATGTATTATTCTGGGGCTGGCAATATGAGCCAAGTGGATTAAACCAATATTGTAGTAGAATGAAAAGTCCTGGATATTTTAGATTTCTGGCACTGCTACTAAAAATTAAGTGTAACAACTCTGAACCTCAGTTTCCTCAACTGTAAAGTGTTGGGGAGAGAGGAAGGAGATCACTCTGTCAACTCTAAGGTGTCTTCCAGCTCTGAAGCCCATGATCCCAAATTATCTCCATGCCTCCCAGTCACACATCTCCATGTCCTTATTTAGTCAAGTCAAATATGAAACTATTTCTTCTTGGTTAAATCAGTGTTAGGTAAACACCTCAAGCAGGAACAATAGGTGGAAGTTGAAAAAGAGGCAGATTTTTAGGTCGGTGTAAGGAAAATCTTCCTAACAAACAAAGCGGTCCAAAAATGGAATGGATTGTATCCAAAAGACCTGTCTTCCACCTTCAGACTCAGGTCTTCTTGACTCCAGCCAGGGCACCTTATCCTCTGGCTACCCCAGCTTACATTCTAATAGAAAGCAATTATGTATCTTGGGGAGTGTTGCATAGGGATGGGTATTCTGGTTTGGAGAGTTACTCAGAGGCTGAACAGAGGACTAGACTGACATACACTTTCCAAGAACAAAGGGCAATGTTGTTTTGATTATGATTGGGGGATGAGGGAGAAGAGGGAAGAACACTTCTTTTATAAGAAGGCTATCAAGAGGATGGCAGGGGAACACACTGAAACATGGATATAGCAGACAGCCTTGACAGAGAGAGCACCCATCAGTCAGGATAGCAGGGACCACAGTATGGAAATTCCATGAATTAAAGTTTTAAGTCCTCTAGGGCATGGTATCAGGTCAGGACGACAAGAAAACTGATAAGAAAAGATGGAGAAGAAAGGAGTGGTATGCAAAGGATCGGTGAATTCATAATATAGGAAATTCACAAATCAGAGCCCATATACAATCTGGTGGATGAGGTCTAGGGAGCTGATTTACTTACCCATAGTCCAGAACTTGGGCAGCTATGTGGCACTGTGGCTTGAGCACCAGGCCTGGAGGCAGGAAGATGTTCAGATCTAGCCTCAGACACTTCCTAGCTCTGTGTGACCCTAGGAAAGTTACTTGACCCTGTTTGCTTCAGTTTCCTCATCTGTAAAATGAGTTGGAGAAGGAAATGGCAAGTCACTCAAGTATCTTTGCTAAAAAAAAATCCCAAGTAGCATCATGAAGAGTCGGACACAACTGAGAAACAGCTGATCAACAACAGTGAAGTCCAGTCCTAGCAAGGGCAGATGAGGGGAGGATGTGAACCCAGGCTTCCTGATTCCAAGCCTAGAATAAGGTCTACTATGCCACACTCTCTCTATAGATTTGTCAAATGGTACACAATAAATTGCCAGTAGTGAGTGCTAGAGAGTGGCAGCAGGTCCTAAATCAACTCAAAAAGGATTTTTTAAATGCCTGTGGGCCCAGTAAGAGAGCCACAGCCCTCGGCCCACTTTCCTAAGCAAGGGAATGTTGTCTCTAGTGGGTCAATTTCATTTTTGTTTTTGTATCTCCAGTGCACAGTGCAGCACCAGGCATATAGAAAGTGCATTAAAAAATGTTGATTGATTGATAGATTATTAATCTTCTGGAATGCTTTCTTCATATCCAAATTGAATTCCTAAGCACCCATAAATAACACCTATTGTCTATACCATGCATTTTGGCCTCCATTACAGTGCATTTACCATGAACTATCTCCTCCAAAATATTGTTAGCCCCTTGGGTAGAGGACTAGTATCTTTTATTCTTTTACATCCTTATACAATATTTAGCACAGTGCTGGGCACCATCTGGTAGAAGTGAACGTCTTCATTCTGAAAGCAGATGTGAGTACAATGTTGCAAACTTTAAATATGATCTTTCATTTGGAATAGTCATCATTTCTCTGATGTCATGGTCTTCTTCAAAATCGAAGGATGAACACGGACAGATCAGCAATGCATGCCCTGAGCGACTTCTGTTCTATCTGGAAATGCTGTTGGCTATCACTCGGATAGAGGAGCTAAAAAGGGAGAATGAAAATATCTTACTTAGTATTTCAGAAAATTTAATTCATGCCCTATGTAGCTTATGGCAAATAGGATTTATTTATTTAGCTTCTCTCATTTCCTGTGAATGTTAGCATCATATATAATTTCAAATTTAGTTGGAATGTATTATGTAATATTTATTATCAGGATAGTAACAATAGTAACTGGCATTTATGTGGCACTTTGAGGTTGGCAAAACATACAACATAGGAGTGTGCATGTACATGTGTTTGTGTGTGTATTGTGTGTGTTCTCATTTGAGTCTCATGATGACCCAGTGCAGGTATTATCATCCCTATTTTACACAAGTGGAAATTGTGTCCTGCCCCTAGATACCCATCTAGTAAGTGTCAGAGGCAGGATTTCAACCCAGATCTTTCTACCTCCAAATGTGCTATTCTATCCCTTGCACCCCTCTATACTTCATGAGAGACTGATGACCTGCACAGCCCTGCCTCACTCAAAACAAAGTCAAGTACAAGTCATGTCATCATTTCTCTGACGACATGGTCTTCTTCAGCAACAAAGGACAAACACACATCTATACTTCATATATAAAGAAGTGTTTTGCAAAGATAAAGTAATAAATGGATTCAACTGAAGCAGATAAATATATTTAGGCAGGAGGAAGCACAAATGCTCTGGCTGGACCATTTAAAACTCCTGCATGAAATGCCCTGGGAGCAGTGAGGAGCCAGATTGTACAAACATTTGCAAAAACATTTGTGATGTTGGGCCCTGAAGCTAGTTTCTACCCACCATCATAGTGACTAAAGCAAATATTTCCAACTGAAATAAATGTTTGGATATAGTTATCTAACTTAATTCCTCGAAGCCAAAGTTCTACTTGGCAAACATCGAGCAGAGTTGTCACAGTGTTCTGGTAAAGCAATGGTTTCAGTGGCACAGTGGGTGTCCCCTTCACCAGTGCAGATGGCAACCCTTCCACACTGTGGAATTCTTGTGAAGGTCACAGAATCTGAAGTGTTGGTAAGAAATCTAGAGACCTTCCAGTTCAACTTGTAGCTAAATAATCTACCCTAATCCAGCATACTCAATAAGAAGTCATCAAGCCTTTCCTTAGAGCAGGTAGATGGCACAGTGGGGCCTGGAGTCAGAACGACTCTGCTTCCTGAGTTCAAATCTGGGCTCAAACACTTACTGTGTAACCCTGAGCAAGTCACTTAACCCTACTTGCCTCACTTTTCTCATCTGTAAAATGAGCTGGAGAAGGAAATGGCAAACCACTCCAGTATCTTTGCCAAGAAAACCCTAAACGGAGTCACAAAGCATTGGACGCAACTGAAGTGGCCAAACCAGAAACAAACACCTGTACTTGAAGACATTCAATGAGAAAAGCCCACTATGTTCAGAGGTGGTGCATTCCACTTTGGAACAGGTCCAAATTCATATGCCTCTTTGCCATTTCTCTTCACCGAACTTAGTTCTGCCCTCTGGACAGATTCACATGTTTCCCCGTGTAGGATACCCACATGGGATCTCTGCAGGATTCTGGAGACCTTCCTCATATCTAAAGGAGCACTCAGGTTGTCTGTGTCTCCTTCTCAACATGTGAGCGGTATACCTCTTTTTTTTTCATTCTGGTAACTCATACCCTTAATAATGAGGTTTAATGGAAATAATACTGAATTTGAATCAAGAGGACCTAAATTTGAATACTGTTGCTCACTACCTATGAGATTTTGAACAACTTATTTATCTTCTCTGGACCTCAGTTTCCTCCACTATAAAATGGGGGATGAGTGGACTTAATGATTTCAATGGCCCCTTCCAGTTCTAAATTCAAGTATCTTATCATACTGATTCCACTTCCATCATTCAGGTCATTGTTCATAACCTGCTACAACATGTTCACCACTACCGTGTATCTTTTCTTTGCCTTTGCCTATTTGTTATTTCAATTTTTCAGAAATCATGATGTGCATGATTCGTAGTCAGAGTATCATTGAGAATATTGGCATTAAATAGTTGGAGCTTGGAGGCAAGAAAGAGTTTGGTATCATTAAAAGCATTATGTTATTTCCCCTTTTGATCTATCCTGACTTCCTACAACCACTCAGTTAAGACTTAGCTCATTGTTGAATAGCAACACCAGCCCAAAAGGTGCATTGTGTTGTTATTAAGTCATTTTTCATTGTGTCTGACTCTCGATGATCTCACGTGGGGTTTTCTTGGCAGAGATACCAGAGTGGTTTGCCATTTCCTTCTCCACCTCATTTTACAGATGAGGAAACTGAGGCAAACAGGGGTAAATAGCTTGCCCAGGGTCACACAGCTAGTAAGTGCCTGAGGACAGATTTGAACTCTTCCTGAGTCCAGGCACAGCACTCCATCTACTGTGCCACCTAGCCGCCCAAAAAGTACATAGTGGCAGACAAATTAGAAAGGCTCTTGTCCATCCAGCTGCATGTTGCAGTCTAGACTTCTCATCTATTTCATTTTTCTAATGTGCAGATTTTTAATAGTCTTTTTTGCCTTGCCCCAGCTGGGTTTGTGGAGAACCAGGGGCTTGGTGTCTGTGTTCTACAACTCAGTGTGATGAATATGGTGTCATCCGCAAAAGTACCATTAGGTGTGGAATATCCCATGGATATGAGATCATCCTTTTGTTCAGGCTGCATGTAGTAGCAGTATCGAAAATGCTGGTGGGATGTAATTGAGAAAAAATAAAAATGAAATGAAAAAATAAAACACTGGTGGCAAACTTGAGTAGACATGTATCTCACTGTTTTATAGTTCACTGAGCGTCCATATGTAGCAATGTTATTATGGTCATCGCACAATAGGGTGGAAGAGCTCGATTTCTGCCAGGTACTGTCCCTTAGGACAGATTCTTAAATCCAGGATGCATAAAGCTCTGGTCAATGACTGTTTGCAAAGGTAGAACCTTCTCACTAAATCATTAACAGACCACTCTGGGATTTACAGAACAGTCTTTTATTTGGGGGGGATGGGCAGGAGAGAGTAGGCAGAATTTGCTTCTATTGTCTCTGAATTACCCCAAATTTAAGATTATATCTGTAAATGAAGATTCTTTTTTCTAAGCATGTCTTATGCTTAGATAAGATAAAAAAAATTTATTTCAATTTTTCTCCTGTAGGAAAATAATTAAGGGCATTTACATATTTTAAAGTTATTGTTCTTCTGAAGTCTGTGAGTTAAAATGACAAAGAGACATTGCCAGAGTAGAAAGAGTAAGGTCTTTAGTGAGATAAAAAATGAACAAGAGTTTCTCGGGATAGAAGGCTGCCAATCTGCCTCAGTGTAGAGGGAGAAAAGACAAGAATGTGGCATTTCTGAAGCCAAAGGTGATGAGGTAGTGGTGAACTACGTCAAAAGCAGCAGAGGTCCATCTCCTTCACTCCATCCCTCCTGCTGCCTCCCACCCTCCTGCTTCCAGCTCTTTAAACTGATTCCTGAAAGGTCACCAAATCCCTCCGATCACCAAGTCAAATGACACCTTTTTTTCACTCCTAATCCTCCTGGGCTACTCTACTTTTCACATGATCCACCACTGCCTCCAAATGAAAACGTTCACTTCCTTTTTCAGTCTTGACCTATAGTTAGCCAATTCAACTCCACGCTGTCCCTTATTCTTTTTCCTTCTTCCTTTATCCCTTGTACCCTTTTCCTATAGACATTTCTTTATTGCCAAACTCAACCCCTGGATTACTCTCACCATATATCTCCCATGTTCCCATTCATGGACCACCAACCTTGGCTGGCAATTGAGGCCATCTGACATAAGTTCCCTCTTTTCTTCTTCCTAAAACCCCTTGACCCCTCCCCCTACTCTCTCTCTTTCCAGTTCAGGCTCTGACAAAGAAGTGCTGCCATTCCTTGACCACATTTCTACATGTGCCCTTTGTCATGTCCACCACTGCAAACTGCAACTCCATCACCTCCTATCTCTAATCTTCAACCTCTGCCTATCAGCTGGTTTTCTTTCTGTTCTACCTTCAAAGATGCTCTGTTGTCCCCTAGCCTTTAAGAACCTTGCTTCACCCTCAAGCTATCTAAATCATATATCTTTCCTCTCTTTCTCGTCTCAATTCCTATAAAATGCAATCTTCATTTACAGCCTTCACTTCCTGCCTTCTCACTTAATTCTCAACCCTTAGCCGTCTGACTTCCTGCATTCCTGAATTTGATTGAAACTTCAAAGTTAAAGTCATGTGCCAGATCTGATGGTCTTTTCTCAGTCCTCACCTTTCTGTTTTGTTTTTCACTCTTCCTTCTTGAAGAAGACCAATGACACCAGGAGGGGATGTCTTGACTTACAAGTGAATTGGATTTAAGTGAGGCAGGGCTGTGCAAAGTCAACAGCCTCACCCTCTCCTCCAGAGCCCAGTGGCAAGACATGGATCAGGATGACTAGAGATGGCTAAGTCTAATAAAGCTAATGTCTTTCCCAGGTCTCAGTTTGTCTGAGGCAACACCCATTCAGTGAGTCAGTTATTTAAGGCTAGGTAAGAAATGAGGCAAAGGATGGCCTAATTTGTCTACTCAAAAAAAAAAATTTATTTGACACTGTTGACAACCCTTTCCTACTCCAAACTCCCTTTTCTCTGGGCTTTCATGGCGCTGTTCTGTCTTAGTTCTTCTGCCTGACTGTTCCTTCTCACTCTTGTTTCCTGACTCATTATCTAAGTTGTTTCTCTTGACTTCAGTGTTCCTAAGGCCCTGTCCCAAAAACCCCTACCCTTACCTTTCTATGTTTTCTCTCTCAATTACTTCATTAGCTCCATGTGTTTGACAATGATTTCTCTGCAGAGAATTCATAGATAAATGTATCCAGAACCTTTCTCTACCCTGAACTTCAATCTTGCATTGACCTATTGTGTATTTCAAGCTGAATGATCTGAAGTCATCCATCTCAAACTCAACGTATTCAAAACATAAATCATTGTCTATTCCCACAAACCCATCCTGTATTTAAAATTTCCTTGTTTCTATCATGGCATCACCATTATTCCAGTGCCGCATACTCATAATCTTAGCGTTATACTTGACTTTTCATGCTCCCTCCCCTCCTCCCCTGTATTCAATCAGTTGCCAGGTCTTTCCATTTCTACCTGTAAGACAGATAAGCACAGCACACAGGTGTGTTGCTAGCACAGATTCACTCTTGATTTGGCCAGACAGGAAAGACACTAAGAAGTGGTTAATAAGCTTGCTATATTTTAGTCTAGTTTTCTCAGAAGAGGTTGCTGATAATGAGAGCACAAACTCCTACAGCATTCTCTAATCACCCTTCTCACAGGGGGCTGGCAAGAAGCGGAGGCAGCTACCCCTGTATCTCAATGGGGTCAATCGAGACAGGCACAGTTTGTGCATCCTCTAAATCCCCTCAAGCCTCAATGGGGGCCATTTGAGGCAAAAACAGATTGCCCACCAGCCTTGTTGGGGGCTGATCAAGGCTCACATAACATTCCAGCTTGTGCACCCAACCCTATTGTTCCCTACCAAGCCTCAATAGGGGCCAGTTGAGGCACACATAGTGTTTGTGAATTCAACACTAAGGGTTCCGCATTCGCTGTCTTGTGGACACCTGTTTCATAGGCCAACAGACAAAGAAGCCATATTGTCAGCAATAGCCTCACAAGTTTATATCACCTCATCCCTGTATCTTGCTGTGCAGCTGCAGTGGATGTTTATATTATTTATCATTATATAACTGTGCAAGCATGGGAATGTTTTGAATCATAACTGTGTGAACTCATGTCTAGAGTCTGGGAACAGGAAATTGTTATGGCTATGGATCCTGGGAAACTGAATGCTGAGAAGTAATAACAAAAATCACTTTGCACACACTAAAATCCATCTTACTTAGACTAAAATTCACCTTACATACACTACCTCTACAACATCTCTCACATTTGACCCCTTCTCTTCACTCGCACAACTATCACCTTAGCCCAGATCCCTATCACCTCTTACTTAGGTTGTTGTAATACTCCCCTAATTGATCTCCCTGCTTTCTCCATTCTAATCCATCCTACACACTACTTCCAAACTGATTTTCCTAAGCATAGCTCAGACCACGGCACTTCATTCAACAAATTTCAGTGATTCCCTCTGACTTGTAACGTAAAATACAACCCCTTCACAATATGGCCCCAACTTATCTTTCCAATCCACTTGGATATATTACTCCATTTCCCACACTCTTCATTCAAACCAGACTGACCTTCTCACTGTTCCTCGTACATGATGCCCCATCTTCCATGTCCTTTTCTTTGCATTGGCCACCCTCCATTGCTGAAACGTACTGGTCTCTATTTTTATTTAGTATCTACTTTCACTCTGTGCTAGGTGGGTGTAGACCTATTGTCCAGTCTATGAGCTCTAGAGTCATAGGGTTTAAGACTTGGTCTTTGAGCAAGAAATCTAGTCAGTAAACCCAAAATCAAAAAGGCAGCCTTTGACCTTGGAAGTGTACTATCCCCTGCGTAGAGCACTCTTAAGAGAGGAGAGGAGGGGAGGGGAGGGGAGAGGAAGGGAGAAGAGGGGAGGGGAGGAGAGGAGCTGCTACTCACAGGTTATTTGTACTTTGTTCTTGAAGAGGACCATGACATCAAGATAATGACAGGATTTGCAGTTGACCTCACCAACCTCACTTTCTTCTCCAGAGCCATCTGGGTCTAGTGCCTTGATATTCATCAGGAGGACTGGAGATGGCCCGGGATGCAATGTGAGACCCTCAATGTGAGAAACTCAAAGGATGACCCCTTTAATCAAAAGAAAAAAATGTCAAATTAGGAGGAGAATACTAAATAGTGTTTCTCTTTTACCCAGGAACCCTGAGAGTCTTCCCCTCCCAGCTTGATTTTTTTTTTTTATTAAAGGGGCCATCTCTTGAGTAACTACTTAAAGAAGCCTATTCATTGGATGGGTGTATCTCACTCAAAGTGAGAATGTGATAGGACCTTAGCCTGAAAGGGCCAGGGTCTTACATGGCATCCTGGGCCATCTCGAGTCATTCTGATGAATATCAGGCCACTGGACCCAGAAGGCTCTGAAGAAGAAAATGAAGTTGGTGACCTTGCACAGCCCTCTCTCCCTCAAGTCAAAGTCAACTGCAAGTCATGTCATCATCTTGATGTCATGGTCCTCTTCAAGAACAAAGGACAAACACAACAGTGGATCCCTCCTCTCTGTCTCATAGATTCCTTCTCTTCCTTCAGAAAACAACTCGAGTCATCTTCTCCATGAAGCATTTCCTATATTCCTCACATGCTAGTGCCCTCCCTCTCAAATTCACTAGATTTACTTTTTATTTAAAGTTATCTCTATTTATTCTATATATCATCTCTCAGAATAGAAGCACCTTGTGAGTAGGGATGTTTCACTCACTGTACTTGTGTCCCATTGTCTAGTATCACCTGACATGTAAGTATTGAATAAAACATGCTGACTGACTGATTGATTGACTGCTCAAGGTTATAGGAATTGTGGTAGTCAGAATAGAGATATTTTTCAAAGTTGCATCATCTGACTCCCAAACCTCTATACCATACCCTTTGCACTATACCATACTTCTTGAGACCATATTTCCCCATCCTCTTCCCCCATACAATTGCATATACTGTGTGTTTGGAGTTCTTTATTTGAAAAGACAAACTTTGCCATCAGAGCCCCTAGGTGTTCCAGTAAATAGAGTGCCTGACCTGGAGTTAGGAAAACTCTTCCTCATGAGTTCAAGCCTCAGACACCTACTAGCAGTGTGACCTTGGGCAAGTCGTTTAATCCTATTCACCTCTCAGTTTCAATGAGGTAATGAAGAATCAGGCATAACTGAAAAACAACAAATTTTGCCAGAAAACTTTTCACTGAGGAGAAAATTACAACATATTCCATGGCCCAGTATCCTCCCAGTTTATGGACTACCATGGAAAGTATCCAATCTTAAGATATGACTGTGGGGGTTCATTTTCTCTCTAGCTTATTACCTTCACCTCAAGTTACTTCAAGAAAATCTCTTAATATAATCGTAATATTGCTCACGTTTAAGATTTCCCAGATGTGGGTAATAGAGTCCCCAGCTCTAATATAGCCCTCAAGGTATTAAACCTATATCAGGTATGAAATAGCCTTTTTGTTACCCCACAGAAAATAGAAAAGGCACAAAGAATTCATGGGAATCTAGGAACAGCTAAATAAATCCACCAAGTGCCCAAACAGACTATTAGCTTTTAGCTGGATAGTAAATCCTTTTGAGGGTGCTACCAGTCCAGCGATCCCTTTCTTATTGGTTTGTGCTCTCCTAGTAACACAGTGAAAACAGGGTTGGCAAGGTATAGACACACACACACACACACACACACACACACACACACCCCACACACACACACACAATGGCATCACCCTTGTTCTTGTGTTGCAGGATGGTGCTTTGTTAGTGATCTTCCTTCTCCAAAAAGCACACTGTTGGAGGTCAGTGACCAAACTGTCAAATCAGAACTACTAACAAAGGTACATCCAAACTGGGAATGTCCATTCTCAGGCTGCAGACAAGCACACATGCTCCCCGTCTGTCTGCTTCTACGATAGGGGAGTTCATCCTCAGGATATTCAGCTTCTGACCTATTTTCAGGAAAAGATACAACAAGGTACAGGAAACCAGAAATTTAAGGTCCTGGAATCTCATGGTACCTGGGCAAGACTGTACCACTTGCCATGTACTTTGACAAGTCTCCATTAACTGTTCCTTTGAAGAAGAGGGTAACTTTCCCCCTAAACACACACACACACACGCTCACAGAAGTCCATTCTGATTAATTCAGTTCTAGAAGTCTAACATGTATATATGTGTGCCCGTATGTGTGTGTATGCATGTGTATGATAAAGAGGGAAAAAATGAGAAAAAGAAAGTGGAGGGAGGAGACACACAGACACATACACAGATCTTAAAAGAGACCAGTACTTTTATTAGCTATGACGGGGCAATTCTTTGGTAAGAGTCCAATAATCCTCTTAGTCAACAATCATCTTAGAGGCTGCCCCCATCACTGGGACCAATCAAACACATTTCTTGTGTCCTCTCAGCAAGGTACCAGTGTGCAAGCCCACCTGCATGGGAGATGCCCTTCATATGCTCCTAGACCAAGGTCACAAGCTATAATCTCATCAAAGTGATGAGATAACTCATCAAAGTGATGAGGAGCTCCCTTGATCCCCTTCATGCCACCTTTTGTTACTGTAGTAAATTATTAAATAACTTTTCATAAACTCACTATATCACCAAACACATTTACATTACCTAACTTTCTTGCTTTTTACCATGCATTACTAAAGCTGTTTTCAGTTTTCAGTGTGTTTAATTAATTGATTCTTTTCATATGATTATTCTTTGTCCTTTTTAATCTATCTTAGTGAAAGAAAACAGTTTCCAAATAATTTGTAAAATAGATTTTAAAGCATGCAAACTAGTTACATGGTTTTCACACTGGAAGGAAATCAAACATGATGATGAAGAGGCCACACATATATAGGCTGTTTTTCTTTAGTTTCCCTATGCCATGGTTAGCATTGAGGCTGTTTAAATTACATAGAGTGGTAAGAATCAATGTGTGTCACTAGCAGCAACTAGATGGTGCAATGGATAGAAAGCACTGGGCTCGGAATCAGGAAGATTTATCTTCTTGAGTTCAAATCTAACCTCAGATACTTCCTAGCTGTGACTGAGCAAATCACTTAACCCTGTTTCCTCAGTTCCTTATCTAGAAAATGAGCTGAAGAAGGAAATGACAAACCATTCCAGTATCTTAGCCAAGAAAACTCCAAAGTGCTGGACATGAATGAAAAGTGACTAAACTAATGTGTTACTCGCAAAGACCAAATCCTGGTGAACATGGTGATTAGCTGGCTATTGTAGTAGTGCTGCAAAAGAAAGTGTTATTTTTCATGTGAAAGCCTGAAAAATTCTTCAGAGAGAGAGGCAGAGACCCAAAATACAAACTAGAATTCCATTTGGGATGAAGTGTAAGGTAAGTTTTCTAAGAAATCACTGAGAATGTAGAAACAGAAAAGAGGGTGGAGGGAATGCCATAGGCAGTGAAGAAGCATGAGAAGAAGAGGTCTGAGAGGAGAAGTTTGTTTTTAACTATCCTATTTTGTGTTTCCTCCACCTAATTTCTTCTCAATACACCTATTAAAAATAAAAAGGAGCTTCTTTTTTCTATTTGTGAGAGTTGGCCCCCTCATAGTCTAGAGAGGCCTAAGGACAAAGTATTTATTAAGATTTTATTATGTCCAAGTATTGTGCTGGGTTGCTAATATAGGGTGTGTGTGTGTGTGTACGTGTGTGTATGTGTATTGCCCATGTAGATCATATGTATCCACATGATTCTCTCTGTATGAGCCAAACCTTCTAGAGAGTCTCCTCTGACCACCATTCTCCAAAGGAACTTTGGTTTGTGACAGGAGAGGAAGTAGGATATTGGAACCAGAAGTCATTTACTATGCTTTCCTCGGAGACAGAGTTCCAGGCTAGAATTATAATGTCCACCCTCCTAAATATGGTTAGTCTGGGGAAACAATTTTAAGGTTCAAGCTACATTCCTTATTGACATGCCCTTTATCTAGGAAGGAGTGCTTTAGGCTATATAATTAAGCATGGGACTCCCTTCCTACCAAATGCCAATTTCACAAAAATTTCTCACAGCAAATTGCAAGTAAACCCATTTATCTAAGCCAATAGCAAACGGAAATCAGAGAAGGTTACATATGACAATATGTAAGACAATGTACAGAGTAAATGTGCTTTCCCTTTGGGAGTGAGATATCTCAGCTCAATCAAGAATGGCAATCCCAGCTTCACCCAAGGGTGTAAAAACTGGGATGATAGGGACATGGCCAAGGTGCCAACTTTACTCGATGTTGGCTTCTTCCCATAGTCTTACTCTCCCTTCAGGAACTTTACCTTGAAAAGAATTTGGAACTGAGTGTCTTCCCTCTTGAAACTAAAAGCTGGAAAATAAAAATCTATTCTCTTTTAAACTCACAACTTTCCCTCTTACACGTACGTGCAGGGAGTATAGCATAATCAATCTCCACCAGTGAGGAGAAGCTTATGCAAATGAGCTTTGAGCCCCTGGCTTGAACAGTAAGTATATAAAACAAAATTAAAGCAGGTTTTATCTTTAAGTCATAGGGAGAGAGGAGGGTAGAGCTACAACAAGTAAACAGAGTGAACTTTGAGTATAATCCACATGCTATGAGATTTAAGTGTTTCTCTTGTAGTAAATAGAGGTCTACTGGGGCAGAGGAACTCTGGAAAAGGCCAGGTCCCAAGCCTTCCCATCTCTGGCTTTCTCCTTTTGGTCCTTGCTACAGAACGTTTGACAGTGGGTTCATATTGCATCTAGGGGTGAATGCAATTTAGATTATAACGTTCTCTTAGGTCTGTATTCTCCTCTCCTGCTTTTTACCTTAAGCTGATTTAAAACACAGTATGAGGGCCTTAGTTTTCCCCAGGCAGCTTTAGTCCTAGAGGTTGACCCTGGACCAGAAATGAGAGATTTTGTTCATTCCTCTATTATGTTCATATCTGTTGCACCCCAGTTCCCAAATGATTACATTGCCAGAACTCAAAATGGTTTTATCCATGATGGAGAGGAATTGTGTGAATCGTGAATGAGGACTTAAAACAGGGTGGGATGAAACAGAACCCTTCAGTGTTTGTTTAGATGATCATTACAATGCAAATGGGACAGCCAGAGACACAAATGACATCCGGGGACAATAAAAGCTTCCTGCTTGAGATACTGGAGTGAGGACTCTCATTCTGCGTACCTTTCCCTTGATACAGTAACTAGGGAATGAGGAGTAGGGAGGGGGAATGTGTCAGCAGTTGTGAGGGGTTGTCTCACCCATCTGAATGGGGATACAGATCTGTATCTGCACCAGGAATAGCATCTCAAGTCATTGGCCATCCTAATACCTCTAGATTATGGGTTCTTACCTTTTTTTTTTGTATCTTGGATCCTTTCGGTAGCCTAATAAAGCCTATGGACCCCTTCGAAGAAAAATGTTTTCAAATAATTAAAAGGAATGCTAAATTTCACTTAGAAGCCAGTATATGCATATACATTTAAATGTTGTACAATGTCTAACTCTTCATGATCCTCATGGACTTGTCCGAGCGGCTTTCTTGGCAAAGGTACCGGAGTGGTTTGTCATTTCCTTCTCCAGTGTGTCCTCATTTTACATAAAGGAAATGGGGGTTAAATGACTTGCCCAAGGTCACACAGCTAATAAGTGTGAGAGGCTGGACTTAAACTCGGATCTTCCTGATTCCAGGCTTAGTGTTCTGTTCTTTGTACCACCTGACTGCCCCCATACATTTAAATGCTACCTATTAAAATAAAGATGTAATTTTTTTCCATCCAAGCTGACGGACCTTCTGAAAGCCATGAATATGATACTCAGCACTTAACACAGTGTCTAGTATGAGTAGCACTTAATACATGCTATCTATATATCTAAAAGCATTTGTATTTGCCTGCTTAAGTTTATAAGCAATAGACATTTATAAGATATACGCTTAGCTAATGACATTGTCTTTAACGTTTATTCGCCATAGCCGGGGATAGATGCATACTCCCCTTCCTTCCCGTGCCCAAGTACTTATGCATTTAGAAAGGCACATTAGTTGTCTAAATTATCTCCAGACAACACGATGCAGTAAATTGCCTACTAGCAGCCTGAGAGAATTAAGGTGTCTCCCTAAATACCTTATTAGTTTCACTACCAATGAGCTAGTTAAGCTCTGAGGAAAACCTGGTTCATTAAAAACACTGAAAATAGAAATGAAAGAATGAGCCAACAACCATATCCCATTGCTGCCTTTACCCTTCAGCAACTATTCAAGATCTATTGAGCCAATCTACCTTTTATGATTGGAGTTGACTCCAATATAAAGTATGACCTGGATAGAGGCAAGTAGCAGGGGCCGGGGAAGAAGACAGGGCTATTGTTAATGGGAAAGGATATAAGAATGGTAATAATAGGGGAGATGCGCCAATGTCATTGCTTGTCAGTCAGAAACAGAGACGTAGTAGCATGTGATGGATACATGGATATTTTTGGATCATTTTGGCTGTAGCCATAATCTCCACCTTTTCTTATTTCTCTTCTGTCTCATAGCCAAGTGTGTGTGTGTGTGTGTGTGTGCGTGTGTGTGTGTGTGTGTGTGTTTTCCTCCTTGGGCCAAGCTCCTGTATTTTTAACTCAGGGACCATATTTATCTTGCCATATGGCCCTGTTGGATCTGCCTTCTCATCTGGTCATAGTTTGGCCTCTCTTGTCATAACCAGTGTGAAAATGATGTGTCCCAGAGGGTGATGCTTATTTTCACAAATTCCCCTATGACAGCCACATAGATCAGGCATTCAGTGAATTATCTAGCATTTCTCTTTGGCATTCAAATGCCCTTTTCCCAAGGTTAATGAAGCAGATACTCTTATGAATGTTGCAGGGAAGGTTTTGCATTCATTCTGAGGCTATGACGCAGGCCCTGTGTAAAGTCAAGTTGACTGTTAACATTTAATGGATCCTGGCTCTTGAGGCATCTCAGACTGTAAACCCAGGCAGTGGCAGTGCGATGAGTGAGATGACAATTTAAACATGTGTTACTTTAACATCCAGTTGTGTTTTGGATTGACTTAAGTGATGCCTGCTTGAAACAGCAGGGAATAAGGAGGGAAAAAAGATGTATTCAGGCCATGTAGATTTTTGTCTCTTAAAGGGAAGTGCCAGTGGGTTAGGAAAACAAGGATTTATTTTATATCAAGTAGATGGGTGAGGTCATAGTAGTAATGATGTGTTTACTAGCATGAAAATTTTGCCTTTCCCAGGCAATCCCTGCTCAAAATCAGTGGATTTAGATAGATTCACTGAATAGCTATAGCAAATGGTGTGTTGGCAGGCCTATTCTTCTAACTAGACATAATATAGAATGATAGGACAGCAATATTCATTTATGGCTCTGGAATCAAATTCTTGGTATAAAGTGCCATCGTTTTATATGAAAAGATTATAGAGGAAATTCATTCATAGGCAGAGCTACCTGCCACGTACTCAGTAAATTTGGCCATCCATTTTCTTCTTACAACCTGACAGAGGATGGATTTTAAAAGTAGCCTGAAACTGGGAGATGTTGGTCTTGAAGCTTCAGGGCATAGACAGGAGGGAACAACTAACAGCAGGCCAGTGAGGTCATTAGCTACCTCTTCCTTTAAAGAATAGAAGGAATGAAATGATCAAGAGAGTTTGAGATAAAAAAAAATGATAGGCTCTGGCATCATTCCCAGAAAGAATTGGTTATTATTGTTTAGTCGTTTCAGTCCTGTCCAATTCTTTGTGACCCTATTGGGGTTTTCTTGACAATTCTCCAGCTCATTTTACAGTTGAGGCAATGGAAACAAACAGGGTTAAGTGACTTGCCCAGGGTCCCACAGCTAGTAATTGTCTGAAGTCATATTTGAACTTGGATCTTCCTAGCTCTGGGGCCAGTGCTCTATCTAGCCTCCCTTTAAAAAGGGAGTGCTTATTTCTCTGACTCCCTAAAGTGGGTAGAGATTGCTGTTGTTTTTTTTTTGATGTATAAGCTACTACCTGCAATGCAGATAAATATATTTTTTTAAAACTACTCAAAATGGATTAAAACTAATATCTTACAAAGTGAAAGGGCATTCCAAGAAAAATAATATATTTGGGAACCTTTTGTTTCAGATTTTTCTCTTGAATTCTTTGGCAAACTTGAAATGAAGAGAATACAACATAAGAGAAGTATCTGGCGAGTCCCAGAAACAATACTGGGTGGGGAGAAGAGGATGCCCCTCTGTTCAAAACCCTGCCCGACCCCTTACTAAGTGCTGTGATGTTGACTGAAGTACTTCACACTTGCCTTGTTGATTCCACAAGGTCTTCTAGGGAAAAGGGTTTTGTAGAGTCTTGGGTGTCCAGGTTACCATGCTCCCCTGACATGGCAATGGTCCCTTAGTTCTGCACAGTTTGGAAAGAAGGCAAAGTGATAAATTAAGCTTTAAGGAAGTAGGTACAATGGGGAAAATTTTGCATTTGTCATCTGAGGCCCTGAGTTGGCTTAAATTCCATCTCTGCCACTTATGGCCTGTGTAACATCATACTAATCGCTTAATTTCTCTGGACATTAAATGCCCCTCATCTGTCAAATGAGGAGGGTGTACTCAGTCATCTCTAAGCCAGCTGCCTTCTGGGTCTGTGATCCTTTTCCATTAAATGTGGAGGCGAGCTGGTATTGCTATTAACCTTTGCATCTTTCTTCCCAACCAGATACTAAGCTCTCTGATGATAGGGGCCAGGTCCTTGTATGTCCTTCAATGCCTAAGATGGTGGATTGCACAG
Source organism: Bettongia penicillata ogilbyi (assembly GCA_023548195.1). Taxonomy (NCBI): domain Eukaryota; kingdom Metazoa; phylum Chordata; class Mammalia; order Diprotodontia; family Potoroidae; genus Bettongia; species Bettongia penicillata. Next base: position 397,598 of record JAJHZJ010000676.1, read on the forward strand.
AATAGATGCTCAGTCATTGGTGAATGAATAAAGAACTACAAGCAAGTAGGAGGGCCTTGTTCTGAGTTGTTTCATCAGAAGAATTCAGGCACAAATATGAAGTTTGCCTTTATGCCAATATTGTGGAACAGCGGAAAGAAAGAGTGATGGATTTCCTAGGGTCATAGATTTAGATCTAAAAGGGACAAGAGAGATCACTTAGTCCAGAGGTTTCACTTCCAGGGCACAAGAGCCTGCATAATTCCAGAGTGTGGTCCAAACCAGATTAAAATATAAATGGAAAATGACTTTATAAAAAATACAATGCAACAGAGATAATGTTAATTTGTGCTTTTTAAGTCAATTTACAGCATTTTCTATTTGAGTTTAACACTATACATCTAGTCCAACTTTCTGCTTTTACAGAGGAGGGAACCTAGGCCCAGAGGTAACTCACTGACTCTAGGTCACACAAATAGTAAGTGTATAAGGCAGGATTTAAACCAAGGTCTTCCAGACTCCATGTCTATTTCCCTATTCACTATACCTGTCATTCTCTGTCTCTGTCTCTGTGTCTCTGTGTCTCTGTCTCTCTCTCTGTCTCTCTCTCTGTCTCTCTCTCTCTCTCTCTCTCTCTCTCTCTCTCTCTCTCTCTCTCTCTGTCTCTCTCTCTCTTTCTCTCTCTCTCTCTCTCTCTCTCTCTCTCTCTCTCTCTCTCTCTCTCTCTCTCTCTCTCTGTCCCTCCTTGTCTCTCTGTCTCTCTCCCTCCCTCCCTCTCCACAGACACTGTGTGACCCTGGGCAAATCACTTAACCCTGTTTGCCTTGGTTTCCCTCTAATCTGTAAAATGAGCTAGAGAAGAAAATGGCAAACCACTCCAGTATTTTTACTAAGAAAACCCCAAATGGGGTCAGGAATTGTCAAACATGACTGAAAATGACTGAACAACAAAGCATGTTGTACCTTAGCCCCCAGGAGAATGTAAACTTCCTGAGATCATAGGTTGTTCTTTGTCTCTGTAGCCCTACTGCCTATAACAGTGCTTAATAGGAGCTTTCAAAATGTCACTTTAATTGAACCGAGTGTTTTCCAAATCTCCATATATAGCTTTAATATGCATTACTAATTTGTAAATATAAAAGACCTCTGATATCACCAAACAAACCCCCTTATTTTACAGATAAAGAAACTGGAGCTGAGAAAGGGGAAGTGACTGGTACAAGGTCACAAATCTGATGAAGAGCAGTACTGCAACTTGACCCTTACTTTTCACACTCCTGATCTAGTTCTCTTACCACTACGGCACAGCAGTGGCCAGAGCTTGTCTTTCCATGGCTTATTTATACTTAGATCTCCTTTAGGGCCTATCACAGTGCTTTGAACCAAGTAGACTTTCAATAAATGATTTATTGTATTGCATGAAAGTAAATTGAATTGAACTGAATCAAAGACAGCTGGCATTCAGGGACCACCAGGGGTGGAGAACCTGCAACCTCGACACCACATGCAGCCCTCTAGGTCCTCAAGTGTATCCCCTTGACTGAATCCAAGCTTCACAGAACAAATCCCCTTAAGAAAAGGATTTGTTCTGTAAAACCTGGACTCAGTCAAAAGCTCCTCCCCCAAGGACCAAGAAGGTCACATATGGCCTCAAGGTCGTAAGTTCCTCACCCCTGGACTAGACATATCTACCAAGGCAATCTGAGAAGGCCGCACCAAGGAGAATCAGGACAGGTTACTGTAGCACCAGAGAAGTACATCAACAGGCAGTGGGCATGAATATGGTAGACGTCATCAGAGAGAAGACTCATAAAGGTATCTCAGCAGGCAAGTGGATTGCAGAATCATCTTAGTCCAAAGGCAAGGCATTAGCCGTTACAGAGGTCTGAAAGAAGGGAGCAGGGATCCATCCATAGGAGCTAGGATGTGGAATAGATTTCCAGTCTGTGGAAGGATTGACAAGCAAAAAGCAAGAGCCCCATTCCTTCCCTGAACTTCAGTCCATCCTGTAAGAATCTTTTATTTTACTTCCTTCATCTTCCGCCTCAATGGTAAAGGGCTCATTTGAAGTTGGGCCTCATCCAGACTCCCTGGCTGAGAAATATGCTTCAGTAACTGACATACTTAGGCTTCAGTCATTCCACAATGGCCTGGCTGGTTGGCCGCAGGCACTGGAATTCCTACCTGGTCTTTAGCTTCTTCCTCTTTGTCCTAACTAGCTTTCCTGGAGCAAAAATCACTACTCTTGTTATTATAGCTGATTCAAGTTTGACTTCTTCAGCTGCTGCCTTCACCTCGCATTTGAGCCCTAGGAAAGTCAATGCACATTTAGTAAGTGCTCACTTTGTACCAGATGCTATGCTAAGATCTGGGATCATATGAGAAAAAGAAGCCCAGTCTTTGCCCTCAGGAATCTCACAATCTAATGTGGAAAAAGAAGAAACAAAAGAAAGGTGAAAAGTGATTGGGGATTTTGGAGGCCCAGGGATTTAATACTTAGACTACTGTGACCTTTGCATATATATTTCAAAGTTGTCTGTCTCTATAATGTTATCATTATATAAATTCTTATTCTACTCTTTTCTCTATGTCACTCTGTGTCATCCCAGGTTTTGCTGAAACTATCCCTTTTGTCATTTCTTATGTAACAATCCATTACATTCCTATATCATAATTTTTTTCAGCCAATCCCCAACTGATGATCAACTCCTGAGTTTGCAGTTCTTTACTACCACACAAAAGAGCTACTATACATATTTTTTTTTACATAAAGGTCTTTCTTCTCTTTCTTTGGTCTCCTTGAAGGAATAAGGTCTAATTGTGTTATAACCATTACATTCATTTTTCTAAAAAAAATTATCATTCTCCTTTTCTGTTACTCATCAAATTTCCTTTGTAACAAAAATATAAAATGCCAAAAAAAAAGTTGCAGCAAAAAAAGCATATGAAAAATTCCATACCCATATTTCCCATTCTCTAATGAAGGGACTAAGTTATAGTTTCTCAAATCTCCTTTGGGGCCAAGATTGGTCATATCATAATTACATTGTATGCAGTTTTGAGTGTTTCTTTTGTTTACACTGTTATAGCCATCACATGCACAAATCTGTGTGTTTATGTTTGTATATATCCATATGTAACATTTTTCCTGACTTAATTACTTCATTCTATATCAGTTCATATATGTCATCCATTGTTTTTCTGAATTCTTTGTATTTATAATTTTTTACATTGAAGTAAAAGTCTTTTACATTCATGTACCTCCCCCCCTTTTTTTATATTCCTCAATTAATAGGCAGCTGCCTTTTTTTCCAGTTCTTTGAGATATTAAAAAAAAAGTACTTCTATGAATATTTTAGTTTGTAAAGGACTCTTCCTTCTGACTTTGATTTGTGGTTCATTGCCTAGGAGAGGGACCTTTGGGTCAAAGAATATGGACATTTTAATAACTTTTCAACATTGTTCCCCACTACCTTCTAAAAGGACTAGATCCTTTCACAGTCCTATCAGTTAATGTATCTGTCTTGCCACAGTCCCTCCAACATCTTTTGTTATCTTTGCCGATTTTCCATGCCTGTTTTCTCCAAGGGGTAACCTCAGATTGTGTTCCTTTTCCTGTTCAAAATCAGTGACACATTCAGGAATAATTCTCCTGAGATTAATATACACATCATACCTCTCCTCACTTTGCTATGAGTTGATTCAGCTTTCCTGGTGTACTCAGAAGGATACTATCATTTGGATGCCCAATGAGGTGGTTTTTAGAGCCTCTGTAATGTAGATAATACTTCCTGTCCTCCATTATGCCACAGGTTGTAGAAGTACGTTTGTATTTTTCAGCGTGAGCTTTTTAAGAAGAGTTAGTTCATATTAATTGAGTACTCCCCATAGACATTACTAAGTGTTGTTCTTTTCCCCCTCTCTCTTCTGGATTCTCGGCTATTTTCCCGGTACCCGGGAAGTTCCCTTTCCTGGCAATGTCATTAATGAAATAAAATAAATACACTACATTAGGCCAGGAGGTTAGTTTTCTGTTACTCTCTGATGGGTTTCTAAATGCTTTTCCATCCTTATCTCAGGGCTTGTCAAAAGCAAAAGAAAGCATTTGGTCCCATGGAATTAAATGGCTACCTCTAATGTCCACATCAGAATTACCTGATAAAATTCTGCTGTTCCTTGTCAAAAATAAATTAATTTGACTTACAGAACCAGCTCTGTATCTACACAAACAAGAAAAGACTGCCATATTGTCTGTCATGACTGTTTTCTCACAATGAGTGTGCTGGCTATAAATGAGCTGAAGCCCCTAACCTTCCCCCGCCCCAGGTCTCAGGACCTCTGCAGCCTCCATATCTCTTTCTTTCTCTAGGAAGATGACAAGGGTATTTCCTTGTAGGAAGACATTCATGTTGCCTAAAAGATAAAGACTTCTGCAACAAGGAGCTCAAAACCAGTTTGTTGTTTGGGCTTCTAAAATTATGAAACTCAGCAGTTGTTAAGTATATCACCACACCTGCCATTTAGCTATTTATACTTCTCTTAATGAACAGGTATTATTTTTGTGGATGGTACTTGATGAACATATTTCAATCAGTCCTGAAGCATTTATTATGCATCTCATATTCCAAATGCTGTCCTAGGCACAAAGACAAAAAATAAAAAGCCTGCTCTCAGGAAGATTATATTCTATCAGTGAAAAAAATACATATACATAGAAGTAAAGACAAAATTATACAAAGGAAATACTTGGTAATTTTTTATTTTTAGGAAAAGCACTAGAAATTTCAGAGATTGAACAGAGCTTTGGAGGAACCTAGAGAATCTAATAGGCAGAAGTGAAGGAGTAAATTCTTTGCATGAGGGGAGATGAGATGGGGGATGAGGAGGAGGGGCAGCCTGTGCAAAGACATATATGAGGAGCAGCACGGAGATCATTTTAGCTGGAATAGCAAATGTGTGCTTAGAGAAATGTATAATAAAGCTGGCTAGACAGACCGAAGTAAAATTGTGAAAAGCTACGAAGCCAAACAGAGGAGTTTTCATTTAATATAAAGCAGCAGGGACCCCTGAGGCTTTTCTAAGTAGGGGAGAGGCATGGTCTGATTTGGGATTTAAGCAGAGCTCTTAGACAACTGTGTGAAAGATGAAATGCAGTGGAGAGAGAGTTGTGGTAGGCAGGCCAATTAGGAGACCATTCTAATCATCTAAGAAAGAAGTGATGAAGGCCCAAATGAGTGCAGTTGTGGGGTTGTGGTCATCTTTCTTTGTACTAAAGAGATGTTTCATTTTCTTTATCTGTTCCACACAGACTCCCTTTCCTGTGCATCCCTCTCTAGGCAAGTGAGCCTTGAAAATGACATTCTACCTCAAATTGATTTTAAGTTGCTTTCTTACTCACAAGGAGGTACTTGAATACTGTTTCACCAGGGTAAGGGCCTTATTAAAAATAGGGAACAGAGTAGAGAGGCTATTTAATCTAGACTTGCTTTTCAAAATAGGTTTGCCCCAATTTCAGTTTAAAAAAAAATAGAACATGAGGAATGTATATTTTTTTCAGAAGATACTATTTATTTTTTCATGGAATAAGAACAAGGAGAAAGTTTAGCGTTCATCTAATCCATACCTGCCCATTTTATAGAGAAAGAAACTAGGTCCAAGAAATGAAGCAACCTATCCAGAGTAATACAGAGAATGCTACAGCCAGAATTAAAACTCAGGTCCTTTGACTCCAAAGAGAGAGAGGAAGGATGTTCTAGCAGAAACGTAACTGGATTTGTCCTCAGGAAGACCCAGGTTCATATTTTGCCTCATACTATTTTGTATGACCATGAGGTAGTATAGAGGTTGCACTGGATGACCTCTAACTTCCCTTTGACCTCTAAATGTATGATCCTACTCTGTACGTCAGGTACTATGCTAAGTGCTATACATTTATTATCTCATTTGATCCCCACAGCAACCATGTGAGGTAAGTACTCTTATTATTATGGCTGAGGAAACTGAAGTAGACTGAGGGTAAGTGACTTGCCCAAGATCAAACAGCTAGGAGGTTTTTAAGGCTAGATTTGAACTCAGGTCCTTCTAGCTCCAGGCTCTATCTGTTGTACTAGGTAGCTGTCTCTACTATTTGCAATATACAAATGTTGATTTGTTTTTCTATACTGTTCTCATTTGATATAAGGGAAGGTTCATTGGAAAATAACCAAGATATTTTTTTTAAAAAGCATAAAAAAATTATTTTTAACTCAAAAAAAATAAACTTCTCCAAATGAATAACAAATTTATGAGTATCTCCCCCTGAGAAGATGTTCTATCCTGTGATGGAATGGAAGAGATAATAGTAGGGAACCGTGAGAAGAAGGCAGGGCAGGTGCAGTTCACATGTGACCAGTTTCCTAACAAAACTAAAAGTTTTTCAGGGTTTGATGACTTGCCCAGGGTTACACAGCTAGTAAGTGTCTGACATCGGATTTGAACTTAAGACTTCCTGGCTTCAGGTCTAGCAGTCACATGGCCTGAGTAGATATCTTGATTCTGCTACTTCTCTGTGTGACCCTAGGCAAGTACTTTTAATCTACCTGGGCATCTGTTTCCTCATCTATAAAATGAGAAAGTTTAGCAGCTTAGCTAGAGAACCACCCTCATTTCTAACCCTGAGTTTCAAATTTCACCTCTTCTATATAGGCTGTTGGGCAAGTTTTCTAATCCTTAAGTGTCCATAGCCAACTTTCTTTGGGAGGACAGAAGGAAATGACCCTTCTCCAGTGAGATCACAAGTCTGGACCAAAAGGAAAAGGCTTCTTTCAACCAATCAGTAAATATTTAACTTCCTGCTATGTGCCAGGCATTATGTTAAGCACTAGGGAAAAGAGGAAAAAGACAGTCCCTGTCCTCAAGAAGATAACAATCTAATGGAAGAGACAACATTCAAAGATAATATGCAGACAGACATGCCAGGCAAGCTATATACAGGGTAAATAGGAAGTAATTAACAGAGAAAAGGCATTAGAATCATTCATGCACTAAAATCTCATAGAAGATAAAGGAGCAGAGTCTTGTAATTTTTAATGGAAGGAGAAGAAGGAAAACTCTGGTAGGCCCCTGGAAGGGAAGGAATTGGGGGACTTGTCCCTCCGGCCCAGTATAGTTTGTGCCCAGCCTCAGCTCAATCCCAGGTCAGTGTGAGACCAGTACATTTTGCACCTGAAATGTTTCAGCCTGCTTCGTTTTTCTGTTACGCTTTTACAAAGAACTCTTTTTGGTCATGAATGAGCTAGCTGTAAGTTGCCAGATGTTTCTGTCAAAACAAGTTATGGGGCATGAAGTACTGCTTTGGGCTTCTTTGAAGCAGCTCAGGTAGCTCTCCAGATAATTATGATATGATTTCAGTGGAACTAATTTTATTTTTTTTTTCCTTGAGCTTAATGATGAAGGTGAAAAGTGAATTCTTTGGACCAGTAGCTCTTTTGAAAAGAGTCACATTCATTAAATGACTTTCTCTGGCTAGAAAAACATTGCATAGGACTTTTTAAAAAGGGAGCAAAAGGCAGTGATGCCATTTACGCACCAGCAAACCATCCCTCTTCTTTGGCCGGTGATTTCCTCATTTGTATAATGGGCAGATCAGACTAGCTGATTGCCAAGGTCCTTTCCAGCTCTAAAGCTGTATGGTAAATGATGTATCTAGTGAACAACTTCTTTAAAATATCGCTGTCTTCCGTTGTTCATCCCTAGTTCTCAAAGAGCACCAATGACACCAAGAGGTGTCTTGCAAGCCTTCCATTATAAGGGATTTATGAGGTCGTAAAGGTTCTGAGTCAATTAGCAGTTAAGTTTGTAAGGCTTCCCAGTGCCATGCTTACCAAGTTCATTTCACCAGGAAGGAAGGGGCTGAAGATATGTTTGCTAAAGAAGAATACTATGGTTGGTGAGAGGACCTGTGTTTGAGTCGGTATTCTTTTATGTACTTCCTATGTGACCTTGGGTAAGTCACTCAGTTTCTCTAGGTCTCTTTTTCTTCATATGTAAAAAAGGGGGGGTAGGCAAAATCATCTGCAAGGTCCCTTTCATACATTTAGAAATGTATATCAGTAATTATTTTGATGCTTTTCTCAAATTTCTCACAAATAACATTCATATGGATCTCATTAGATACATGCTGTCTGTTTTTGTATTCAGATGTAATTCTTTAGTTTTTACACAAAAATATTCATTTTAGAAGGTATAATGAAAAATATACAAATTACTCGTCCAACGCTTGAGGGGGCGTTGGACGAGTAATTTGTATATTTTTCATTATACTGCACCCTGCAGTCTCTGAGAAGAGGAAGGAGATTAAGTTCATAGTTTACTTTGGTTCCCATAGAGTCTTAGCTTTATGTTCAAACTTGTCTCCGGCTCTCATCCCAGGCACTCTGGCTTTCAAGGGCTTCCATGCCAAGCTGGCTGGCTGCACCATGTTGCCTGAAATCATGGCTCCAATATTACTCGCCGTAAATCAAACTCCTGGTGCATTGAGGAGTCATCTCAGTCACCTGAACCTGAGTATATACAACACAGAACAGAAACACCCTCTGGCCCATTCCTTAGAGCCAAGGTAAAATAGAGGGAGTTCATGGCATCGGTGCTGAGTACAGCAGATAAGAGTTGGCAAAGAGAGAGAAGCAGAAAGTGGGTGGCAAAAAAAGCTCAGCTGAAAAGGGTCATAGGCTCAGTCTCACCAGTTTTTAAATGTAAGCAGCCAATCAAAGGAGCCCACCCAGACTCACATGATAGAGAACATGCTAGGCAAACTGGCATACCCAAAAGTCCCCTCAAGGCATCTCTAGTTAAAACTAAGTGTACCCAGATAAACCTAGATTACACATTCCCTCCCACCCCCCCCACCCCCACCCCATTTGAAATTTGCCATCCTGGCAAATAGGTAGAGATGCCTTTCTTTTTTCCTTTCCTTTCCTTCCTTCCTTCCTTCCCTCCTCCCTCCCTCCCTTCTTTCTTTCTTTCTTTTTCTTTCTTTCCTTCTTTCTCTCTTTCCCTCTTTCCTTCTTTCTTTCTTTCTCTTTCTTTCTCTCTTTCTCTTTCTTTTCTTTCTTTCTTTTTTTCTTTCTCTTTCTTTCTTCCTTCCTTCCTTCCTTTCTTCCTTTCCATAACCCTCTTCTCAAATGCAGAGCAGTTCTCTGTGGTCTTTAAGGAGAACTAAGTAACGTCCTTTCACTTGCTTCCCCAGTTCCATTTTTGTGAAAGAATGACATTATAAGTAGCAGTAAAAGTAAGACTGAGTAGTAAAGGAGGCTTGGAAATCATTGCTTTCCCTTTGGTTGGAGGTCATCTGGTACATCCTTTTTATTTTGTATGGCCTTTGCATATTTTATTGTACTCACCTGTTTATGAGTTATTTCCACTAATAGAATATAAACTCCATGAGGGCAGGAACTATTTCATTTTTGCCTTCATACAACACCTATTACAGTGCTGGGCACACAACAAGCATTTAATACATGCTTTTGAATTGAATTGAATTAGTTCAAGGCTTAATCATAGAAATAAACTCAAGCTCGCAGGCTTCTGGGAACTTTGTAGAAAAGCCTAGAGTCACTCAACAGCTTTCAGCCACTTAACACAAACATAGGAAAGGTTAATAATCAAAGTGACAGACATTTGTTGTTTCTTCTAGGCTGCATTTTAACTATGCTTCCTTTATGAATAAGAACTTATTCACGGACAAAGGAAAAGAGACTTTACTTCCAGGAAATCTTTATCTTTTCATCAGATCCCAGACTGTCTGTACCATGACTGAAAGTCTCTTCCTTAATGACACCGTTCAATTCACACCTACCATAGGAAGGCTTTTATGGTGCTCCCTTCCTATAGCACCCTCCCTCTGTGATTGCTTTTCATTCGTGTATGTATTATATCATATGTAGTTATATGAACTCCCTAAAAACAGGAACTATTTTTGTCTTGTTTATATCCTCCATACTTAGAACATTGCCCAGCAGATGGCAGGAACTTCGTAGATGTTTATTGCTAGACAGACAGACATCCAAAGAAATTTGAGGGTATGTTGCATCGGTAGTTTCAACGATGCTTCATAAGCCTTAGGTTACCAACATATCCTTGGTCATATTTTTCCAGACTTTTTCTTTATCTCCCAACCTATTCTCATGAGAGAAAAAAATTTTTTTTCTGTCAGTCAAATCTCTAAAACCTCAAACAGGTCATTTTTTTTTTTTTGCTTCTCTAGCATTCAATGTTGGGTGGGCGTTTTGCTTGTTTGCTGAAACAAGAAAATTGTTCTGAGGGCCCAAACAGAATCTATATGCCTCCCTAGCAACCTCATTTGCTGTGAAAAAGCACCACAGGCCCTGGGGAGTGGTTGGTTCATTGTATAGATAATAATTCATCTTTGCAATTGCCTTACAGAGAGTCATATTTATTTTCCCCATAGTAATCCTGGGGGAGATGGCGCTATTCCTGTGGGAAATGTGTGCTTCATTCTTTTTGCACAGCACCTAGCATTCTGTCATGCATGGTTAGAGGCTAGCAATGCTGTGCAGTGATGAGGTGGAGGAGACAGGCAAGTGGCCCGCTGGAGGTGAGATTTCAGTCTAGAAATCACACCCACTGTACTCCCAGACTGATGCTCAGGCAGCAGATTGCTATTGCTCTGCAGATCTGAAAGATTATGTATACATGGGGTAGAGAGACAGGAATGACAATGTGTCTTAACAAAAAATAGAGAATCCTCTCATTTTCTTTTTTTTCTCTTGTTGAAATTCTAAAATTCATTCAACAAATATGTATTCAGTGCCTACTGTTTGCAGAGCACTAGGTTAGAATAGGGGAGATAAAGATGCAGTCCTTGCTCTCCTAAATCTTATAATGAGTTACTTACTTCATTTCCAGCCACCATGCTTTTACACCAATCTTTCCTGGAATGCTTTCCTTCCTCTAGGATCCTTCTTATCGTTGTTCAGTTGTGTACCACTCTTTGTGACACCTTTGGGGATTTTCTTGGCAAAGATATTGGAATGGTTTGCTATTTCCTTCTTCAGTTCATTTTACAAATGAGGAAACTGAGGCACACAGGGTTAAAGGACTTGCCCAGGGTCACACAGTTAGTAAATGTCTGAGGCCAGATTTGAACACAGGAAGATGAGCCTTCCTGACTCCAAGCCCAGTGTTCTATCCACTGCATCCCCTAGCTGCCTCTTTCTTCCTTCAGAACTCTCTCAAACATCACCCTCTAGAAGAGGACCTTTTCTGGTTTCTTCTCCCTGCTCCCTCCTCCTCTAGTTTCTAGAGTAGGGGCTGAGAACCTGTAGCCTCGAGACCACATATGGCTGCAGGTTCTCCACCCTATTCTAGAGCTTTCCTCTCTAAGGTTTCTACATATCTATCCTGAGTGTACATGTTGTATCCCCCATTAGCCTAAAAGCTCCATAAGAGCAGGGACTGTTTTTGTCCTTACTGGTAATTCCTGAGTTTGGCACAGTGTCTGGGAAATAGGAAGCATTGAATAAATGCTGGTAGAATGTCTGATGTCTTTGTTCTCTTACAGGTTAACACTGAGTCTAGGAATAGCTGGTTAGGCCAGTTGAATGGAGGATGATACTGACAAGGTCATGGATTGGATCCCGATATGTTCAGTCCATTGCAGTCTATCCTGTGTCTATAGATTACAGCCTCCTCCCTGCCCACCCCCCACACATCCTAACCAGTAATTTTTAAAATGCACACCTTAATTTACTGAGGGTCCAAGATAGCAGGATGTACCTATCGACACAAGTGAAAGAACAAGCTGACTCACTTTCACTGCTGCTGCTGGGTCTGAATCATCATCTTCAAATAGAACAGCAGAGAGAAATGAACAGAGGAAGCAAAAAGCTCTAGGAACAGGAAGGAATGGTATTGGCAAATATGGGTAGGGACCATAAAATGTACATCAAATAAAATTGTTACTTGCATGTTTTTTGAAATGTTTGACTAAGGGGAGGAGAGGAAGGGGGATATGGTCACCATTTGGCTTAATATTCTAAATACTGAAGGGAAGACAGCATCTTCTGTGGCTATTTGTAGAAAAAATGTTTAAAATGTTATAATTCTGAGTCCAGTCCCATAGCAAAGATAGACCACAGTGAGAGAATATGGGAGTGAGCATCCAATTCGTATCCAAACAGTATTCAGTGAATACAAAGAATTTAAAAATGGTTACATTTGAGTCCAAATCAAACATAAATTAAATATCAGGCCCATCTCTACAAAGTAATTCTATCATTCAAGTCATTGCAAATTACTTAATTGTGTTACAGATCATAGAAATTGAAAATGGAAAAGAACTTGTAGGTCATTTAATCTAGCGGCCTCTCATCAGGAGATTGTTCCCTGTGGTATACTTACCAAGCCAGGCTAGATTTTAGTTTCAAAAGATGAGGAAAATGTCTTTATGGTCTGATTGCAAAGAGATGTTTGTTTTGAATTTGTTGGTCTGTTTCTGGAATAGGGATATATTTCTTCTCTTTTTGAACTTCATCCTATGAATTCAAGTGCCCTTTGACCTCAAGTAAAAGTATTTAATGCTTCTGGGTATTTTCTGCTGCATTATCAGTCAGCAGATTCTCGAAGGGAGTTGGGATAAACAATGTGCTGTGTCATCTTAAAAGGCATCACTGGTCAGGAGCTCATTAAAAGGAGACACAGAATTGAACTGGGATACATTGAAGTGTTTCAACTGCAGTATTGGTGGAGTTCTCCTGCTTTGTGTTAACCTGGCGTATTTGTTAGGAATAGGAACTAAACTTGGGTAGTTCATAGCTGTAGGAAGCTCCCAGATGAGGTAACTCCCTCTACCGGTGCAAGTGGACTCTTATGGAAGTTATAGATCTTGAGATATCCTAGATCACTGAGAGGCCATGCTTTACCCAGGGTCAGATAGTCAGGAAGGGGAAGTGATAATTCTTAACCCCGGGTCTTCCTGGCTCTTTGATCTGGCTCCATGCATTATGGGGCGCTGCTTCTCTGTTCACTCCTATATGTCATTTTATTCTTTCCTGTAGATAAGCTCATTTTTCTTCCCTCTTGATTCATATTCCAGGGGAAAACATACTTCACTAGAGTTAAAACACAGTTCACAAAATGTGCCACCCTCACACTATCTAGCTCAATAATAACAATACTAACTTTAAGTAATAATGTCTGACTCATTTTATTTTCACAACAACCCTGAAAGGTAGGTGCTGTCATTATCACCATTTTACAGATGGGGAAACTGTGGCAAATAGGGATTAAGTGATTTACTCAAGGTCATAGCTTGTAAGTATCTAAGGTAAAATTTGAACCCAGGTCTTCCTGACTCCAGGTCCAGAGCTCTAGCACTCTGACACCTAGCTGCTCTAAATATTCTCCTAAATAACTGTCAAAGTTGACTAATTACACAGAGGGGAACCCAGAATGTGCATTTTTTTTCAATTTTATCTTGCATGTAACCAAATCATTTTGCATATCATGTACGGTTATTGCCAAGTCAAAAGAGGAATGTGTAGGAAGAACTATATACAAGGCGGGGATATTCTTAGTATGGGGTATTGACGGTGGTTTTTTGTTCTTTCTTCTAAAAGTAAAAAAAAGAATTGGAACTTTATATCAGAAACTAAAGAACTTGCTATGGTATAAAGCCTTCAGATACTTTGTGGTTGTCATTTTTCATTAGAAAGTAATTTGATTGGAATATAATTATTTGGTATATTGTGTATAAAGATGACTGGACTGAGTCCAAAGACTAGAAAGTTTGATGAGCTATGTTTTTTTATACTTGTAGAAGCAATAATATAATTCAGTGGATTTAGAATTTATTGAGTGGCCAGACTGCAAGAGGTGTCATTAATGATTCTGTGTTGTCTTAAGAGGTCTCCGAGAGACCTGGATTTACACTAAATCTTAAACTGCACAGTTTAATATTTTTATCAGTGACTTGGATAAAGTGCTGTGTTTTTGTGTGTATGTATATGTGTGTGTGTGTGTGTGTATATATACACATATATTTATATACCATACCACACCATATATATAACCTATATATATACTTACATAGATACCTATACACATATGCATATATTATACATATATGTTTGTATATATATACAAATATGTGCATATAGAAATAATAAAGATATAAATATATAATATAGTTATTAAATTATATATTTAATATAAATAATAGGTATATAAAGGTACAATATATGCCCATATGTATATATAAATACAAAATATATTATACATACCTAAATATGCAATGCATGTAGACATGCATGCATTGTGTATGTATTATATGTATATAGGTATATATAATATATGTATATCATATCTTTATATATAAAGGACTGTATGCATACATGTGTATAATATGTGTAAACATGTATATTTGTATATATGTAAAGGGGTATATGTGTGTCTATATATATATACATATACATAGGGTGTCTATATATATATAATATGTAAAGGTATATTTGTATGTGTGTGTACATAATTCTTATCAAATTTGCAGATGGCACAAAGCTAGTAGGGGTGTCTAATACCCTAGATTACAGAGTTAATTTCCCAGTCTTGGCTCTGGAGGCAACACCTCTCAGGGGAGGAAAGTAAATTACTAATTATCCAAAGAGAAACAATCTCAGAGGAGGTATAGAATATATCATTAGTACCAGAACTGGGACTGGAACCCAGGTAAAAGAATCACAGGATTTCAGAGTTGATAGAGACTTTGCCAGCCCTGTAGTCTATCCCTTTCTCAAAATCATAACAGTGAGGTGAAGTCACATATGCAGACTTGACAAAAGGAAAGTGGGGAAAAAAATCACACTAGCGAGTTATCCAATAGTGGAATGCACTACCTTGGGAAGTGACTGTGGTAGTGGTTTCCCCCTTACTGAAGGTCTTGAAGCAAAGAGATCATCCTCACCAAAATGGTGGAGCTGTGGTCCCTTCTGCTCTCCAGTCAGTTCAGTATGAACTCAAATCTGTCTCTCATGACATTATGTGAACAGGACTTGGGCTCATCATCGAAATTCATGCATTCTTAATCTAGGGATGCATTAACTTATTTTAAAAATATATTTTCATAACTATTTCAATATATTTGGTTTCTTTTGTAATCTCCTTTTTGTTGCACATTTGGAAACGTTATGCTGACACAGGTTAAACCAGGCTGCCAAAAGGGTCCAAGACACACCAAAAGGGTAAAAATCAACCCCTGATCTAAGTTCAATCTCCAAAACTTTCCATTAAGAAAGTGCGATGGTTTATTTGCACACACCTCACTGGCCTTGGTCTCACTGGAAGGTACTTTATTTGGAGGGCTCTACAAGAATGAAGAACAGTTATTTTCTGCAATCAAGGGCAGGTATCAGATGTTCAGCTCAGCCTTTTCATGTTTCTCACTTTTCCGGGGCCAGAGTTCTTTGCAGGGACACATGTGAAAGACAATGTCATTTTAAATGTCACATTTGCAAGATGAGGTGAAGGGAGAAGTGATTTTCTGGACAAACCTGCAAAAGCAATTAATAAGAAAATGGATGGAAAGCTAACTGTATTGTTAAGCTTTACTCTCTATCCGAGTTCTCATTTATATAATTACATTCATCATCTCATTTGTCCCCACAACAATACTGTGGCATTCATGGTAGTAGGTTCATTATCCTTGTTTTACAAATCAGGAAAACTGAGGCTCAGTGGGGATAGCATCTCACCCAGGATTCCACAGTTAGTGACTGGAAGAAAACCTCAATTTATATACACTTTACAAAGTGCTGTCATTACAACCTCCCTAGGAGGTAGGTAGTTTAAATATTATCCCCATTTTAGAGATGCAGAAACTGAAACATAGAGGTCAAGAGACTAAACTAGGATTACGTAGCTTGTGAATGAGGAGGACAGGACTTGAACCTAATTCAAGTCCTCTGCTCCTCCTGTTGAAGTTATCCTGAGACTCCTCCTGTTGAAGTTACCCTGAGACTCCCAGCTAGACACTGCAAGCATCCTAAAGTGTTCCCCTTCCCACAAGTTTCATTATTGTCGGTCTTGAGCTATTGAATATTTTATTAGAATTTAGCTCTCTGAATGTTTATTCCTTGCCTCCCCAACTAGATTGTGAGTTCCTTGACTTTAGGGACCTCCTGGCATTCTTGCCTGGGTCTGCCATAGTGCCTGGAATATAGCAAACATACCATAAACACTTTGGTGGATTTGGCTGAATTTACTCCCAGGGGTCTGTACAGGGGAGCTTGAAGTTCCCCCTGAATATTTCAAAAAATGTTGGGAATTTTTTGTTGTTGTTTTTGTATTTGCCTTATTATTTGCTGCACAAAGAGGAAAACATGTTTGATGAAAAGTCACAAAAGATTCCATTGTTTTTAAATATTAAAAAAAAAATCAGGCCCACAATGATGACTAAAATTGCCAGCTTATTGTGATTTGCATTTAAAGTTCAAAGATCCTTGACAAGCCCCTTGATAATTACAGAGTGCTTTGAAATCTGCAAAATGTTTCACATGATGACAATTTGTATGAGGAGGATAAAATGACATAACACTTGTAAAGCACTTTACACACTTTAAAGCTCTATACAAATGTTGGTGACGATGACGGTAATAGTGATGATGATGATAATGATGGTGTTGGCAGTGGTTATGATGGTGGTGGTGATGAAATTATAGCAGAAAAAGCCCAGGACTTGGAATCAGAATATGTGCCATTTACTCATTATATTTCCTTTGATAAGTTATTTTCCCCTCTGTCCACCTCAGTTTCATCATAACTAAAATGAGAGGATTAAATTAGATCTGAGGTGTCAAACACACAGCCCGTAATGTTCCCTTGTTCAGCTGGAACCTGATTAAAAGGCAATTGGGAAATGTTTAACAAAATATAAAAGACATTATAGAACATAGACATATAGTTTTCCAAGTTAATATGTAACCTGCCCAGATCTTTAAGTAAGGTTTAATGGCACTCTTTCCATTGCAGTTTGATATCACTGAATTAGACATTTAGCTTGCACCTTGAAAAAATCCATCGTTCTATGGCATGATTTGGGGGGCAGCCCAGAGGCTCAGTGGGTAGTCTGGCTTGGAATCAGAAAGACTCCTCTTTCTGAGTTCAAATCCATCCTCATATACTTACTAGCTGTGTGAACCTGGGCAAGTCACTCAACCCTGTTTGCCTCAGTTCCTCATCGATAAAATGAGCTGGAGAAGGAAATGGGAAACCACTCTGGTATCTTAGCCAAGAAAATCCGAAATTGGGTCACCAAGACTCAGACGTGACTTAAAACAGCAATAATCCTATTACTACAAGGAATCTGACTACGTAGATATTTCAATTACATCAGTTGTGGTGGGATCTATCCTAAAAGTGAAATGCTGAAAAACTGCAAAAGTAAGAATATTTCATGACACCATTTTCTTTTCTTTTTTTACTCAGAAAGGGAAAGTTTATTGGACCAGGTAAAAATACCTTTTCCTTGTTGGTCTTAATGTTATTGTAGTACTGACCAATGACAGAGGAATTTATGTTTGTGTGTTAATTCATGATACTCCTATATTTTTATTTTTAAATGTATTTTTTTACTTTTTTGAATATTTTATTTTTCCCCAATTACATATAAAAACAATTGTTAACATTTGCCTTTGAAAATTTTGAGTTCCAATTTCTCTCCCTTTTTCCTTCCCCTCCCACCTCCCTGAGATGGTAAGCAACTTGATACAGGTTATACATGTTCAAATATGTAAAACAGATTTCAGTATTAGTCATGTTGTGAAAGAAAACACAGACACATACACACTATGAAAATAATAAAGTGAAAAGTATTATGTTTCAATATATATTCAGACTCTATCAGTTTTTTCTCTGGAGGTGGATAGCATTTTTTATCGTAAGACTCTTGGATCAAAACAGATCCAATGGATCAAGGTAGCAATACAATAGCTAAGTCATTCACAGTTGATTATGATACACTGTTGCTGTTACTGTGTACAATGTTCTCCAGCTTCTGCTGGCTTCACTTTGCATCAGTTCATGTTTGTCCAGGTTTTTCTGAAAACATCTTGCTTATTTCTTATAGCACAATAGTATTCCATCACAATCATATACACACAATTATTCATTCATTCCCCAGTTGATGGGTATCCCCTCAATTTCCATTTCTTTACACAAAAGGAGCTGCTTTAAATATTTTTGTACCTATCGGTCCTTTTTTTTTCCTTTTGGTTTCTTTAAATGTATTTTAGACAGTCTTTTCTTGTTAAATTAGTTCCAGATTCTCTCTGTCCCACTCTTTTCCTACCTACCAAGAAGGCAAACAATATGATATTAATTATGTATGTGAAATCATGAAAAACATATTTTCATATTAACCATAGCTCAAAACAAAGCGAAAAAAGGAGGATTGTGTGAAGGGAAGGAGGAAGGGAAGGAGAGAGAGAAAGAAGAGAAGGAAGGAAGGAAGGAAGGAAGGAAGGAAGGAAGGAAGGAAGGAAGGAAGGAAGGAAGGAAGGAAGGAAGGAAGGAAGGAAAAGAAAGAGAGAAAGAAAGAAAAAGAAAGAAAGAGAAAGAAAGAAAGAAAGAAAGGAGGGAAGGAAGGAAGGGGGAAGAGTTATACTTCAATCTGAACTCAAACTTCCTCAGTTCTCTTTCTGGAGGTGGATAGAATTTTTTGCATCACGAATCCCTTTGGAATTGCCTTGAATCACTATATTGATCAGAGTAGCCAAATCTCTCACAGTTGATCATCATTACAATAGTGCTCTTACTGTGCACAATGATCTCCTGGTTCTTCTCTTTGCATCTTCATTTTGCATCAGTTCACATGGATCTTGTCATTTTTTTTCTTGAACCCAATCACCTCATTATTTCCCACAGCTCAATAGTATTCCATCACAATTATACACCACAACTTGTTCAGTCATTCCCCAATTCATGAGCATCCCTTCAATTTCCAATTCTTTGCCACCACAAAAAAGCTGTTATAAATATTTTTGTACATATAAGTCCTTTTCCTTTTTCTTTGATCTCTTTGGGGTACAGACCTTATAGCAGTATTGCTAGATCAAAGGGCTTGCACAGTTTTATAGTCCTTTGGGCATAGTTCCAGATTGTCCTCCAGAGTGACTGGACCACTTAACTGCTCCAGCAACATTTCATTAATGTACCTATTTTCCCTCATGCCCTAAAAGTTGTTTTAATTTGTCTTTCTCTAATCAATAGTGAGTTAGAGCATTTTTTTTCGTAGGAATATAGATGCTTTGATTTCTTCTTTTGAAAACTGCCTCTGCATGTCCCTTCACCATTTGTCAATTGAGGAATGGTTCTTAAATAAATTTGAATCCTTTCCCTATATATTTGAAAAATGAGGTCTGTATCAGAGAAACTTGCTGGAAAATTTTTGATATTACTTCACTGTCTATGGTACATTTTAGCAAAATGTAATTTCCCTTATTATCTGTTGTAGTTGGGGCTATTTTTGCTTTTGCTTTGTCTGAGATCATGATTGCTCCCCCTGCTTTTTTGACGTCAGCTGAAGCATAATAGATTCTGCTCCAGCCCTTTATTTTAATTCTGACTGTCTTTCTATTTCAAGTGTGTCTCTTGTACACAACATATTGCTGGATTCTGGTTTCTATTCCATTCTGCTATCTGCTTCCATTTTATAAGTGAGCTCATTCCATTCGTATTCACAATTATGACTAATAACTGTATTCCCCTCTAACTCATTTTCTTCTGTTTATTCTTCTTTCTCTCTTTTTATCCTGTCCCTCCTCCAAAGTCAGTTTTGCTTTTGACCATTGCCTCTCTTATTCCACCTTCCCTTTTTAATCATTCCTCACCCCATTTATTTCTGGCTGCTTGCAATAGTTTCTCCTTGACCTGGAAGCTCTGAAATTTGGGTATACCACTCCTGGAAGTTTTCATTTGGCATCTCTTTTCAGAGGTGATTGGTGAATTCTTTTAATTTTTATTTTACCCTCTGGATCTAAAATATCAGTGTAGCTTTCCTTGATAATTTCTTGAAATATGATGTCTAGACTTTTTGTTTTTAATCGTGACTTTCAAGTAGTCCATTTATTTTTATAATCTCTACTGGATCTATTTTTCTAGGTCAGCTGTTTCTCCAATGAGATATTTCATATTTTCTTCCATTTTTTCCTTCTTTTGACTTTGTTTTATTATTTTGTGAAGTTTGATGGAGTCATTAGCTTCCATTTGCCCATTCTAATGTTTAAGGAATTAATTTTTCCAAAAAGTTTTTGTATTTCTTTTTTTTTCCAATTTGGGCAATTGTCCTTTTTAAGGAATTCTTTTCTTCACTGGATTTTTGTGCTTCTTTTTATCATTAGTCCAATTCTTTTTTAAAGACATTATTTTCTTTATGATTTTTTATGCTTCTTTTACCAAGTTTTCAATTCTCTTTTCATAATTTTCCTGTATCACTTTCATTACTTTCCCCAATTTTCCTCTACTACTCTTATCTCAAAGGTGTAGACATATTTCTCCATTCTGCCTGACACCTTTACGAAAATAATATGCAAGAGCATAAAGCACTCATGAACAAATTCAGTAAAGGAAAAAATCATTTATTAGAATGCAATAAAGTTGATAATAAATGGCATTTAAAGCAAAGATTCAAAGTTAAGTAGAGGCTAAATAGTCTAATCCTGCAAAATGTATGAGAAAGAGCAAATTATAGAAACACTAAATAATTTCATCAAGGAAAATGACAACTTACTGAAACTCTTGGGATAAAGCCAAAGTTGTCATTAGGGAGGATTTATATCTCATTACTGTGAGATAATTCTCCTACTATATTACTCCTATGTTGATCCTTTTATTATCATGTACCTGTTTTCATAAGAGACTCAACACATCTAAGTGTATTTCTAAAATTACCCTTAAAAAGAATAGTCACAAATACAATTAATTTTTTTTCAAGTTCAACAAATACTGTTTTGAAATGTTGGTAGCTCCTCATAACTACAACAGTCATTTAAAAAATTAATTTGAAATGGACATGTAAATTCAATTCAATAAATCTTTTCTGAGCACTTACTTTGTGCAAAAGAGGCTCTCCATAGAACTAAGGGAAAACAAAGATGAGTAATTGAACTTATCTGAATTTTCCCTAGAACTCTAGCTGCTGGTTAGAACATCTGGTTAAAGGGAGAAGAAACACCAACAGGAAAGCTGGGTGGTAGAACCTACCTAAACCCACTAGATGGAGGAGATGGTGAGATTCGCACTAGTGCTTATGTTGTTTTTAGGTTCAATAATAAATCAGGCTCTATGGAAGAATTAGCTCTGTTTAACAAAAAACAATTTTTTTCAGGTAACAAAGAATTGTTTTCTTTTCTTCCTACCTCCTCTTCTCTTCTATTAAGAAAGAAAGAAAGAAAAGAAAGGAAGAAAAGAAGACATTTTTATAATGAATATACAGTCAAGCAAAACAATTTCCTATGTTGACCATGTCTAAAACTATATGTTTTATTCTATACTTCAGTCTCCTAATTCCAGCTGCCTAATGATCATTTTCAACTGGATGGCTTAGATACATTTCAATTTCAATATGCCTCAAATGATCTATTATCTTTTTGCAAAAACCCACTCCTCTTCCAAAATTTCCAGTTACTTTAAATGGCATCACCATCTTTCCAGTCTCTCAGGTTTGTAACCCTGGAATTAGCCTGAACTCCTCAAATCTATACTTTGCTAATCAGCAGCCAAATTTTAATGTTTCACCCTCCAATTCTCTCACATTTGACCCTTCTCTCAGTACACACACACACACACACACACACATATCTTCCACTCAGTCCCAGACACTACTACAGAATGACTTAAGCACCTAAGGAAATTGATGTTAATATGTTAGCATTAAAATCTTGTGTTAAAGCCTCTCATTTATTTTTTTTTTAGTTTTCAAAATAGATTTTACATTATAGAGCATGGCAAATGTACCACTTTTATAATAAAAGTTCTTGCAATTTTTTACTTCTTGCATCCTCTCTTTGGAAGTTCCCCCACTTTAATCTTTGAATAAAACTGAAATGAGGAGGGCAAAATCTGCTTTCCTTTTCTAAATGTTTTTTTCTTTGCAAATGAAATTCAATTCATGACCAATGAATAAAGGCATCTTTTAGTCCCTGATGGTCTGATACTGTGTGAATTCTGAGTTGACTGCCATTTCCAGAGTAACCATGGTGACCAGAGTAGCTCCAATGAAATCCATTAATCTCACTGTGATTAACTGTAAATCCCCAAGGATCGTTTTTTTTTTTTTCAAGAATCTAGCAATATCTAGTTCCTCTCCATGGGTAATAGTGTGTGATGCACCCCTTCCTACTCCCTTTAAAAATGTGCATCTCTAATCAACAAATATCCACAGAAAAGACTCATTAGTGCACATTGTTAATTAGGATACCTGTCCCTGGTGAGGCAACATTGCAATATGGCAAATGACCTCCTGCAAAGTATAAACACACAGTCTTGGAAATACCCCACGCTCATGGGTACTTTTGACACCTGTGCAGAAATTTTCAAAAGAGGTTTTCATATGGTTAAAAGTAAGCATAGTGTTGTATAGGGTATAATGCTAAAGAAATTTTAACTGTACAAGCCTATTTACAGGTCAGTTTAAGAGTCTTTTCTCACTCTCATGATTAATATTTCAGAGGGTAATGCTTTTGGGGAATAATTCATAGTTAGAGACCCAGGCACTCAGAGCCTTACTGTGGGGAGATGAGATTGTAGGTTCTTAATTGATGAATCAAAGTGTCTCTCCCTTGTGGGGTTGACCTTGGTGGGAATAAACAGTAGACCAGGCTGGGATGGTAAAGTGTAAATAATAACAAAGGTCACCCATCTGGGCTGAGAGGGAAGTAGAAACTCACCTGTTATTTACCTGATCCTTGCTCTAAGTAGCCTTCTTTCTTGCCCATTGAAGATTAGAAATGATCCTTGAAGAATGAAACATGATTTGATTGAAACCATAACCTTTCTCTCAATTTGTGAGTAGTTATTCCCGCCGACATCAAGTTTCTCTAATTAGACATAATCGAAGCAATTCATTTCCATCTGTATGTTCATTATCAGAGAAATACTAGGAAAACAACCAAAACACAGTTTAAAAAAAATGATCATACTTCTGAATACAAATAGCAGCCTAGTTTTTAATCCCCTTGCAGAGTCTATTTGATTAATTTCTCATTTGGTCCCCTCTCATTATTATTTTTGGACAGTAGAGGAAAGAGCATTCACTCTAAGAATTAGAAGAGCCAAATTGAAGCCAGCTCCAATTCTAGCTATGTGACCTTGGTTGAGTCATTTAAATTCATTGGGATTCATCTCCCTCATCTGGAAAATGGGGATAATAATATTTGCATTATATACTCATGGGAATACTTAATTGAATAAAACAATAAACATTTATTAAACACCTACTGTGTACAAAATCTTCTATGTTAGGTGCTGAGGATAAAAATGCAAAAAGGGGAGCAATCCCTCTCTTCAAGAGGTTTACTTGCTCCTGAGTAAGGAGCAGAGTCAGGGTTTGCTACAAATCTACTGACTCTGAAGCCAGTGTTGGGGAGAATGGTGGGGAATCCAATTATAAGCAGAGAAGTAATTAACTTCTAAATGTTTGGAGGATTTATGTGGGTAAGGGTATCCAATATATGATTTCATTGGCACTGAGAATTCCCAATGAGGAAATTCCATTTGTCTACCCAGTTTGATATCTGTTCTAAAAATTAATGTCTTAGAGAATTTCCTGGATGTGGAGAATTAAATGACTCACCCAGCAGGAGACAGACAGTATGTATAACCTGAATCCAGGTACTGATTCCAAGGTGTGCTCTCTATCTACCTACCATTCCATGGCTATCTCTAATAACAAGGAGGTGGGGTTGGGAGGGAGAAGTGAGGGACAGGTGGGAAGTATCTCCTATAAAATGCAGTAGCTGAGCTTTATCCAAGCTAACAGGAGAAACACACATATTGAAAACCTTAAAGCATCATATAAATGACTTGTTATTATGCTAATAGCAATCAGTATAGTATCATCAAGGTAAGTGGTGTCTACAGAATTCAAAATAAAAGATTTAGCATTCATTTCCTTAGTGCTCATCATAAAATCATATTCTGGCAGCAGCAAGGGTGACCGCTCTCTTCCTTCCCAATGGCATAGTTCATATTTTATTGATTTTAAAAACGTAAATTATTTCCATTTGCTTTCTAAATAAAATATGTCAGGATCTTGTTAAAAATTGCAATTTGGAATTTGTCAATACATAAATATATACATATAGATAGAAAGATACATGGATACATAGATAGATAGATGATTTAAATGATCCTAACCTCTTACCATGGGGTACCTGGGAGGTCCAGTGGATGGATAGAGCGTTAAGTCTAGAGTCAGGAAGATTCATCTTCCTGAGTTCAAATTGTTCTATTAATGATTTCATAAAATAGAATAACTTTCTTCTTTTTTTCTCCTTGCATTAGTTGTATAATTCCTCAGCCCAACACTGTGGAGAACGAGAAGTCTAGTGCAGTAGAAAGAATATTCTCATGTCTTTAGAGTCAGTGAATCTAGATTGAAATTCTGCCCCGGCTCCTTACTCCCTGTGTGGCCTTGGGTAAGCCATGCAGCTTCTTAGTATTTCAGTTTCCTGGTCTGTAAAATGAGGGTGAGACTTCCTATGTCTCTTCTAACTCTGATGTTCTACACGCTCTCTTTCTAGTCTTAACAGAGATAAATTTCACCTCTCACATGTGATAATCTATTATTGTTGTTCAGTTGTATTCAACTGTTTATTAACCCTCTTGGGGTTTTCTTGGCAGAGATCTTGGAGTGGTTTCCCATTTCCTTCTCTTGCATATTTTACAAATGAGAAAACTGAGGCAAATAGGGTTAAGTGACTTGCATGGAATCACACAGCTAATAAGTATATGAGGCCAGGAAGTTGAGTCTTCCTGACTCCAGATCTGGCACTCTATCCACTGTCCCATTTAGCTGCCCCAGAGATACACACACACACACACACACACACACACACATACACACATATATATACACATATACATATATATGTAATCATATCTGTACATATGCATACACATAAATATATGTATGTAAAACATATGTGCATGTGTATATTTATATATAAAGATCATATTATACATGTATGTGCATATCTATACATATGTATATTTTGTGTGAACCAACATCCTGTGATTTTAATTAGCTCCCATCCAAACAACAAAATAAAGGGGGAAGAATGAGGGGTGAGTCTGGGTGTGATATACTTTATCTGAGGCTATTTTTTAAATTAGATATAATGTAATTATGAGCTAAAATGCCAACACAGTGCAGCATCTTTGTTACTTTGTTACATCTACAGCATATCCTGGTTTTATTTTATATAAACTGAAAGTAATCTAATTGTCATTTCATAGTGTTCATATTTTTTATTATCCTGGACACTCTAAGTTTAATTTGCCTTAGAAGATTAACACCCTAGTGTGACAAAAAATAAAATGAAATTTACGTGTGGTGGGATGAAAAGGCAATAGCAAACTTTTGGGTTTTGTAAAGAGAAGGAGTCTTATTCCTAGTATAGCTTGTATAGCAAGGGCGTCAAGATAACACTGAACTCCTTTAGATTTCTGTTTATGCATTCATTTACTTTTGAGCCTTTAACGACTGACTTACAGAACAAGCTAATTTAATCTAAATGTCAGAAGGTGTCTGAGTCTCATTTCCCCTGCCATTACAGTCTCTGGCGTTTGTTTCTTGTCTTTTTCAGTCATGCCTTCCTTCCTCTGACTTTTTTAAATTGTGTTCCTTCTCTTTTAGGTCAACTCAAATCAAAACATACTCTTGGGATAATGCCCAGGTTATCTTGGTTGGGAACAAATGTGACATGGAAGATGAGCGGGTCATCTCAACAGAGAGAGGCAAACATTTAGGAGAGCAGCTCGGTAAGAAATCAACCAATGAGAGCCTTATGTTCACAGCATCTCACCCAAGGAGCATCAGCACTAATTGTCAGGGTGGATTAAATGAAATTCACTACCCAGACAGTGGAAAGCTATGCATTCTCAGCAAGTGATCATTGACTTTTCTTCAATTCACAAAGAAAAAAATGACTAGAATGGTGCAAATGAGATCCCATATGTAAAGTGCTTTATAAACCAGGAAGCTATAAAATTGTGAGCAATGCTTACAATTATTATCTGTTAAATAGTACAAGACCCAGAAGAAGACCTCCAGCTTTTCGTAAGACCTCTGTGAAAGGGAACACAGATGAAAGCTTGTGGATGGATTGTACTGGAACCAGATTCTACAGGCTCAAGAGAGCTGGTAGTTAAATTTTTGGTGTATGCATTTGTTGCTGTTCAGTCATTTCAGTGGTGTCTGACTCTTTGTGACCCCAAATGGGGTTTTCTTGGCAAAGATATTGGGGTGATTTGTCATTTCCTTCTCTAGCTCCTTTTACAGATGAGGAAACAGATCAGAAAGGTTAAGTGACTTGCCCAGGTTCACACAACCAGTAAGTGTTTGAGGCTGGATTTGAACTCAAAAAAGATAAGCTGTCCAGGCTTCTGGGCTTCCAGGCTTGGCTCTATACCCAGTTCCCCACCTAGCTGCTCTGAGTGGGAGCGTTTACATCTTAGATATCTTCAAGCACTACACATCAGGGCTTGATTTCTTGTTTTATAGATTGTGTAGACTTAAGAAAGTGATGAATGTTGTGTTCATAATAATGCAAATAAATTAAAAATTATATGAACATTTTCTTTTGGATAACTGGCTGTCAAACATTTACCAGAACACCACTGATTGTGATCTGTAATGGTAAGGGCGTTACCCACTTGAGAGAGATCACAGATTCAGTGAAGGCTTTTTACAGGACGGATTCTTATCTTGCTGCTCCTTAACAAAAGCCATGTCCACTTTTATTGCTGCATCCCCTGCCTACCCCTACCATGGGGCAATATCTGGCTGATTAGAGTTGCTCCCAGACCACATCACAAGATATACTTTCTTATAAAGATAAGATGAAGGGGAAGCTGCCAAAGAAGGGGAGAGAAAAAGGATGTTGCTACAAAGTGACAATCCAGATGAATGTATTCATTCAGCCCATATTCATCATTTATCTAGTACCTACTATAAACTCAGTGTTGTGCTGAACCGTCATTGAGTGGAGAATACAAAAGTTTTCATGTCCTATACATGAAACTCTACTAAGAATGCAAAGGTGCTACCTACTCCCTTCCAACATTTAAAGACGTCTTCATTGCTTACAGGACTTTGGAATCTTGTATTAAATACAAACAACAGCAATGACAAAAAACCTTTGCTGAGCCCCTGGGTAACCTTTAAAAGGAGAGTCCCAAAATGATCATGAAAATCACCTATATTCTATAAGCTGCTCAGTGAAAAATTACTGAGAAGTTCCTGAAATCACAAGGCAGCAATATTTTATGTCCCTTGCAAGTTCTCCCAATTGTTTCTAATTGATCTTTTTCTCTGGGTTCAATAAAAAAAAAATCAGTGGTTGCCGTAGCAACCATTATATGATGCTCTCCTGGAGAGAAATGTACCTCCTTTCATGTGGCTTAGTCTTTCTCCCCCCCCATGACCGTACATGCCTTTATTAACTGAAATGAGAGATGAAGACTAATGCAAAGCAGATGCTGAACCTTATGGTTTCCAAAGTCAAGGTTTAAGCATTTGTCATCTTTAAAATTACACAGGTAAACCCCATGATAAAGAGTGCCATTAAAAAGGAGACTGTTTAAAAGGAAAAGAAAAGTTATTTCCAAGTCTTGGCATATGACTCTAAATAACAATTCTCTGTTGATCTCCTTTTAACTCATTCTATGTAAGGAATAATCCTTTATAATACATGTTTTCTTTCACTTTTGCCCATGTAGCATTCATACACTACAAGGAAAGTACCTGACAGCCAAATTGCAACTGAGTTCTTTCAGATTATTTAGTCTTACCATAAAATATGTCTGAGGGAGAGACGTTGCTTTCTTTCTCCCAAGCTTTCCAAATCCCACCACTTAAGAGACTGACAGACTTAGGTTGGCATCTGTCAGTAAAGTCTAAACCTGTACCTTAAAAGATCCCTTAGGTTTCCAGTGGGACTAAGGCAGGTGTTCTTATTCTATTGTACATGGACCCTCAGCAGGGTCATTGGATAGATTTCAGGATGTTCATGAATTTCATGGGGGAAAAATCCATTTACTGGTTTCCTTCCTAATCCTATGTACTTTTAAAACTGTGCATTTACAAACATGATTCTGGGAAAGCATCTATAGGCTTTCCCAGACTGCCACAGTGGTACATAATACAAAAAAAGGTGAATAAAGTCTGGGATAAGGGTTTAAAAAATTATATATTCATCACCTGGAGTACTCATCAATTCTCTTTGGTTCAGATTACCTCTAATGGTACAAAGTACCTAGTCATTTTCTACCCCCCTGAATTTATATTTCCATCCCTTGTCAGATCATTTTTCCCAGAGCTCAGACCTTGGTTCTTTTCTTTCTATTCTTTCTCCCTCTGAGAACTAAATCACTTCTATGGATTTATCTCTCACTTTTTGGTGAATACTTCCCCCAAATTAGATCTCTAGTCCTTGCTTCCTGAGCTCTAGCTCAATATCTGTAGCTGCTTAGGAATACATTGCCATGTGACTGTCATTTCATCTCTGAAATTCAGCATGCCTGAAGTCAAACTTGCCATCTTCCTTCCTTCCTCCTAGCCAATTTTCCCTCTTTTAACTCTTTCTTTCAGTGGTCCAATCAGTTTCCTACTAGCCTGCACTTTAAATCTTTTTTCTCCCCCATATCTATATTGATTTTCCTCTTTCCTTCTTCCTTTGTTTCTTCCTTCCTTCTTTCCTTCCTTCTTTCCTTCCCTCCCCTCACTCCCATCCTCCCTCCCTTTCTCCATCCTTCCCTCCCTCCCTCCCTTCCTCTCTTCTTCCCTTTCTTCCAGCCAGAGCTCTGCCCAAAGGAAATGTACATATTCATCTCTGAAACATTTTTTTTTTTATAACCCCAAATCACTCTGGCTTTCACTGACTCTGACAAGTTATTGTCAGAATGAATGTAAATAGCAATTGTTTTCATTTGGGCCAGAAACCCTGAGGGTCTTCCCCTCCCAGATCAATTTTTTTTTTTCCAAGTAGGTAAAGAAACTATTCTCTGCCTCATTTCTTATAAAGCCTCAGTGACTGAATGGGCATTGTTTCAGTCAAACTGAGACCTGTTCAAGACCTTAGCTTCAAAGGGCCAAGGTCTCCCACTGCATCCTGGGCCATCTCCAGCCCTCCTGATCTGTATCTCACCATTGGACCCAGATGACTCTAGAGGAGAAGGTGAGACTGGTGACTTTGCACATCCTTGCCTCACTTAAATCCAATTCACTTGTATGTCATGGCATCCCCTCCCTGATGTCACGGTTCTCTTCAAGAATGAAGGGCAATCAACAATACGGAGCACATTTCTTAACATTTTTCTTCCATAATATTTTCCATTTTCAGATTGGAGCAAGGTTCTAGCTTCCCCTTGGCCTTTAGTCTAGTTGTGCCACAGCCTGGCTCTGTAAGGGTGGAAAGGTGAAGAAGGCACGGCAGCAGCAGGTGGAGACAAGTAGGGTCAGACTACACCAGACCTTTGTGGTGCTTCTTCTCTAGGCAGAGACTAAGCAATTTATTTCAAAAAAATTTTCCCTGAGGAAAATAACAGAGCCTTCTGGTAGCATCTCTTCTGGTCTCCAAGCTATTGCTTTAGTTTCCACACCCTTGGGTCCTTGTTTGGGGTTAACGATTTTTCTTTCACAGACTTCATTTTCCTGTCCTATGCATCATTAGACAGATAACACCTACCATGCCAGTTGTTAGAGGAGAGGTGGCTCGGGAGGCACCAGAGAGGGGCAGGTGTCTAGCAGGTTCACTCTTGATCTGGGTAGCCAAAAGGGCAGCATTGGAGTCATAATAATAGGTTAAATAAGCTTACTTTATTCTAGTCTTTTCAAGAGGGTTGCTGATGATGGAAGCACCAACTCCTATAGCATCCCCTCTTCTAACAGGAACAGGCAAGAATGTAGTAGAAGCTACAACTCCTAAAGGTCCACTTAGTTGCTTTGGGGGCTGGTCAAGAGTAACACACATTAACAAATCCCCCCAAGACTTGATGGGGGCTGATCAAGGCATTCACATCATTGCAGCTTGTACATTCCCCACTAAGCCTCAGTGGGAGCCAGTTGGGGCAAGCACACATGCACATTCCCCTTGTGCATTCCTATTCTCCACTTACTGACCAGTGCCCACTTGATTTTTAGGGCAACAGACAAAGAAGGCAATTTGCCAGCAATAGCCCCAAATGTTTACATTATCTCTTCATTAAATCTCACTGTGCAGTCACAGTGGATATTTACAATTGTAAGCACAAGTGTTCACATTATTTATCACTATATAATGCTGCACAAGTGTGATGGAGATGTTTACAAACCATGAGCCTGGAAACTAGAAACTGTTACGGCCATGGTGCTAGAACTAGTGTCTATGATCCTGGGAACTATTATCTGAAAAAGAATAACAAAATTCACCTTACACACACTAAAATCCACCTTACATACACTCATTTGGAGAAATTAAAAGTATAGCTCTTACCAATCTAGTTCAACATTACATATGTGACTTTAGGTGACTCCCTTTACCTAACTGGACCTCAGTTTTCTCATTTGAAAATTGAGAGGATTAGATTCATTAATCCTATATATCGTGCTTTTGGCTCCAGAATAAAAACAACTACTAGAAAGTGACTAGATCACCATTAAGGATGCTAAATCTTCATATTCAATCTTATTCAGATGTATAAGTTCTCTCAAAATCGGCATCCTAGCAACTCCCAGCAACCAACCAACAAATATTTATTAAACACCTATTATGTGAAAGGGACCCTTTAGGGCCTGGAGATGCAAGTACAAAGAATGAAGCAATCTCTACTCTCAAGAATCTTACTTTCTGATGGGGGAGATAAGTGTAAGTACATGCTATATATAGGGAATAAATTCAACAGAACTCTTCACAAGTAGGGAAGGGGCTAACGTTTTTGAGCCTTAGAAAAGGTTTCAAGGAGAAGATGATGCTTGAGATGTCTTTAAGAGAAGTCTACAAGCGACACAGAGTGCCAGTGTTCCCTATCAGGTTACTTTACATGCAACTCATTGATAGTCATTCTCTCTGGGCTTCCTCCAACCTCCCACTCCCCTCTATTGTTCTTCCCTCTATTCTGTTAATGCTACATCTTCAGTTGTTACTGCTCTCCATGAAGGAGGAAGTCTCTATGGTCATTCAGACTGACATTCCATGAATGCAGCATTAAGAAAATTAAAAAAAAAAATCCATAGTCCTGACCTATCTTGAATCCTTTCTTCATTTCTGCCTAAGGCTTGAAAGGTATATAACCTAGTGAAAGATTTTATTTATTTTTTTTTTCCAAACGAGAGAGCTAATTAGGAAATCTGAAAAGAGGAACATTACCTTGAAGCTCATTTTTACAAAGCCTAGCCCACCTTCAAGTCTATAAGACTCTGGTCTCCAGCAGATTTTTATTATTATCTTTAAAATCTTAATTTTATTGCTTTTCAAAGGCTAGAGATTACCAAATCCTAGAGTCCTACCAATGCAATTTAAAGGCTCCTAAAAGCTTGTCTGCCAAGACACGTTGCCATTCTTTTCACTGACTCATGCTCTCGCTAACTGAGCATTCTCAGGGGATTTTGGAAAATTAGGTAGATTTTAATCTCTGTTAGTTTAAGTACGGTCCTGCCTGAGGGCAGTAGAATAGGCAAAATTACATCTTTAGGTCCTTATCAGACCTAGGAGTAGGATTGTGGCTGCTGTGGAGTGTTATGATCATCTGAGAATCTGCACATTTATCCCAGCAGCAGTATGGTAGCTAGAGAGCTGGTTTCCAAACCAGTAAGGATGTGTTTCAAGTGCTGCTTGATATTTATTGACAGTATGACCCTGGGAAAGTCATTATCCCCTCTAGGCAACTGTCTAGGATGAATATAAGTTGCAGAGAAGGTATAAACCCACACTGGCAGGCGTTTCTTCATCCAGTGACATCCTATGTCAATGAAATCACAGATCCCATCTCTATCCATATCCTCTCAACAATTCGAGCCAGGCTAACCTAGGATTCCTTCTAGCTTAGCCCCTCTAGCTTTATAACTGTTTTCTCACATGTGTTCCCAACCTATTAACCACTTTTCCACTTCAAGATCTTCACTGATAGTACCCAAGCATCTGAAAAACCCTTATATCTCTATAAGTGATTTCCAGCCTCACAGCCATCACCACCCCTCCACCTTGAAAGAGCCCTGTTTCTTTATTCCATCTCTTAAATATTCTAATTTTTCATTGATGTTCACTATTTCATAGGGTCACTATTTCATATTTCTTCACTCCCCCAATGTCCCATAGACTTCTTATTTCACTAAATTTCTCCTTCCTATACAGTCTTCTATCTCACATTAACCCATTATTGTGAGTTCTCACTTGCCGAAATGCTTCACTAGCATCAAAATTCTCTCTGGCAACTCTATTTACACACCTGCATCCTTTAATGGTCACCCTCTGTTCCTCCCTACTGATATTGCCTTGTATTTTTATTTGTCTTCAATTGACTCCCTATTATAATTCCAGATCTTTTGTTACTTTCCCCAAATCCTCCAAATTCACGTCACTCCCTTTCCCTCTCCCACCCAACAGATAACTATCTCCTACTTTTCTGAGATGATGAGGATTTATCAAAAGTTACTTTATCCATTTTATTTATCCTTGTTTCAGATAAGTTAACCAATATTCTTGTCCCTCCACTTGGGCCCTTTCCCCAAAGTGGTTCTATTCTTTCTCCTTTGAAAAGCACCTATTCTCATTGGCTATTCAGTCAGTCAGTTAAATACCAACTATATGACAGGCACTATGGTAAGCATTGGAAATACAAAGAATGGCAAAGATGTCCCTGCATTCAAAATCTAATGGGGATATAGCATGTGGTCAACTATGTACAAGTAAGGTATATACAGTAGAAATAGGAAATGATCAGCAGGGAGAATACACTAGAATTAAGAGTGATTGGAAAGGTTTCCTGTAGAAGCTAGGACTTAAAGGAAGTCAGGAGGTAGAAATGGGGAGGGAGAGCATTCCATTCCCAGAGGATAGCCAACAAAAATGCCCAGAACCCAGAGGTTGAATGTCATGTTGAAGGAAGAGCAAGGAGGTTGGTGTTACTGTATGGAAGAGTAGTCAGAACATAAGGTGTAAGAAGATTAGAAAGGTAAGATGGGGTTGGAGTAGGATATGAAAGGCACTGAATGCCAAACAGTTCAAAAATCAGTCTATGCAGGTGATTTCCAAGTATGCAGATCCTGACCTAATCTCTCTCCTGAACTCTAGACCTCTATCTGCAAATGTCTTCTGGGCATCCCCTACCTGTGTATTTCATCCATACCTTAAGTTCAGCATATCCAAAAACTGAATGCATCATCCCTCCTTCCAGCTATCCAGTTTCTATTAATGGCACAAGATCTTAGACTCATCTTGGACTCCCCCATGTCTAATAAGTTGCCAAGTTTTATTATTCCATCTCTAAAATATCTCTTCTCTCTGCAGGCACTGTCATCATTCTAATTTAGATTCCCCTCGCTTTTCTACTAGATTATTCGAATAACCTCTTATTCAGGCATCCTTTTTCTGATCTCTCCTATCTCGAAATCATCCTTCACATAGCTGTTAAATTAATTCTTCCTGATGAAAAAACCTTACCCTTTAATTTGCCTACTGTAGAAACTTTAGTGATTTTCAGTCATATACAGAGAGAAAAAAAAAAAACCAAAACTCCATAACCTGGCATATAAAAGTCTCCATAAGCTGGTTCTATACTACCTCTGACTTTATTGTACCCCATTGTCTTAAAAATATTCTGTGTTTCAGTCAAACTGGGCAATAAACTGTTCCTTAATCTTATCCAACACTCTCTAACTCTGTATATTTATAGAAACTGTATCCCATAACTAGAATGTACTCTGTCCTCATCTCTGCCTCTTGACAGCCTTCCCTTCTTTCATAACCCAGTTCAGGTTCCTCCTCCTGAAAACCTCTCTTATCACTTGAAAATCTCTGTCACTGTCTCTGTCTCTCCCTGTCTCCCTCTCCTTCCCGCCCTCCCTCTGCCTTCCTTCCTCCCTCCCTCCCTCCCCCTCTCTCTCTGTCTGTCTCTGTCTCTCCCTCCCCCCCTTCCTTTCTCTCTTTCTCCCCTCTCACCCTCAGATTTCTCCTTCACTCCATCACATTTGCCTATATACCATTCAGTTTTAGGTCATGTCTTGCTGTGGGCTCCCCTTTGCATACCCATCTCTCAGCCCAGTGTACACTGTAGGCGATTAGTAAAAGTTATAAGATGCATTTGTTAAATTGATCCATCTCCATCCCCTGCTGACTGACACCTTGGATATCAACGCTCTAACATCTGTTGCTGCTTAAGAATCCACCTGCCTACCCACTCTTCTCTTGCTCAGTGCTAATTCCCACACTCACCCTTTCCAGTGACTTACTGAACCTCAACCTCTAAAGGGCCCCCATTCTAAACCTTCACTTGTTCCCTTGCCCTTTTCACCAAAGTGTCTCAATGTTTCCTTCATCTTGATTTGTTTTACGCCCCTCCCCATTCCTAGTCCACTTACCCTATCTACTCCTTTTCCTTCAGTTCCTTTAGCCCAGTCAGACCCTAGTTTTTCCTCTATCATTTAAATACCTCTCTCTTCAGACTCAGATAGGACAATACCACCTTTTCTTCTTCTCTTAGCCTGAATGCTCCCTTTTTAGCTCTTGATCCCTAAAGCACTTTCCTCCTTGACTGGCAGCTGGATTTCAGGCTTCCTCTTCACTTCTCTCTTGCCTTCATTCCGTAGATATCATCATCCACCTTGGTCCTCCTTCTAATGTCCTGCCCTTTTTTGGGCTTTCCAGAAACCATGACCTAAAATTCTTCCACTAGGGCAGTCACATCTTAGACTTCACCATCATTCACCTTACTTTCAATAATCTGAACTCTGAAAGTCTTCTCTATCCAGTCTCCTATCCTTCCACACCTGTTCTTTGCCCCATCATAATCCTCGGTTTTCCTGTTTGTCAACAATGTTCCAGTCTTCCTTTCCTCCCTAGATTTGACCCTTTTTGTCAGTCAATGAAATCATCCCCTTTCTTCTAGCTCTTTCCTAATCTCTGGCATCCTTTACTTTTCTTTTTTTTTGCCAGTTATCCCTGATAGTACTCATACATAGGTCAGCCCTAACATCTGGATCCTCTCCTCCTAATCTCAGGATGACTTAGTTTTCTATACATTCATGTCATCTCATCTTAACTGGGGCATCATTTGCTATACAAAAATCCTTTTGTCCCTATGTTATTGGCTACCATATTCTGTACAGCATCTGTCCCAAATTTTCTTCCTTTCTCACAGCCTCTCCCCTAATTCTATCTCTTCTCTATTCACTTTCAGCAGATGACTTTATCTTCTATTTACTGAGAATCTGAGATTGTCTGATATAAATTCCTTTACTTCCCTAAATCTTTCAATATTTCTACTCATTCTATCTTTCATCTGTCCATTACTTTCATAGAAAAGGATATTCCTCATCCTTGCCAAAAACCATCCCTTCCACCTATACCTTTGATCTCATTTCCTTCCCATCTCCATTAATCATCTTGCATGGATTTCCAACCTTCTTCTGTGTATTTCCTATCTCTCCTTTTCTAGTACTTTCCTTTACTTTGCCTATTAATAGGCTCAGATCTTTCCTAGCCTAAAAATACTTTCCCTTGACCCTACAATCCCCTACAGCTATCATCCTATTCTAAACTTAGAGAAAAAGAATCATCTATTCATTGCCTCTCCTTTCTCAGTCCCTTGTCATCTAATTTTCACTCCTACCACTTTAACAGAAATAACTTTCTCCAAGGTCACT
This sequence comes from Bettongia penicillata ogilbyi, assembly GCA_023548195.1. NCBI lineage: Eukaryota > Metazoa > Chordata > Mammalia > Diprotodontia > Potoroidae > Bettongia > Bettongia penicillata. Next base: position 433,686 of record JAJHZJ010000676.1, read on the forward strand.
CAGTAACCCTGTCCTTAATAAAAATGACATTGAAGAAAATAGAGATAGATCAGTTGAACTAGACCACATATACAGATATGGTCTGTGCTGGAGTAACAATATTTTGAGTGCATTGAGGTATTGATTCTCAAAGTATCTAAAAGAGTCAGGAAAAAATAATATATGATATTTCTACCCAAAAATAGTAAGAGAAAAAATGTCATTAGCTAGCAACTCACATGCAGACTACAAGATGTTTATGAGATTAATCAATACATGTATCAAGACTATTCATTCACAAATGACATTCTAAAAAAAGACTATATCTTTGAGGTCATACATTTGACTGAAAGGTACAGAGAATATAGCATCCCAATGTGCTTGGTATTTTTTTAACCTTAAAAAAGCATTTGATTTAGTAAAGAAAATATTGTCTTAAAAGTTCTGTCATGAGGAGTCCCCTGTGCAGAAGTTAAAATAATTCTTTGATAATAGAAAATATTTTTACCAACATTCCTCTCAACAATAATGTCAGACAGTTATAAAACAGAAGATGTATGCTCACCAAGATATTGACTATTATCATGGAAAATGCCCAGTACAGAGTCCCTATAGAAAGTGAAGTCCTCTAGATCAGTGATGTCAAATTCAAATAGAAACAGGGAGCACTAAACTGTACATCCCTGCAGACCACATATTGACTTAAAAAACCACATAGTTACATTATCTATGTTCTATTCTATTTTGATTTTTTATTATGCAGTTGAATGAACAGTGGAGAGAGCAATTTTATTAATACCTATCTTTTAGAGAGACACTGCAAATGAGTACAGAATTGAATAGGAGAGAGAACTGGATTGAATTTGGTAAACTACATTGCTTTTAATGACCACAACTCCTTTTCCTGAGAAAATGGTTCATCTCTTTAAGTCTAATATTAGATGCTATATGACTGTGAATAATGGGATATCAGAGACACATATGATAAGTATAAATATGCATCAATATATTATCAATGAAGAATCACATGCCAGATAGTATGTGAAAGATATGATCAGAGTTATAGAACTATGCTAGGAAGTGAGTTGGTCATGTACTGAGAATGGATGAAAACACATTTCATAAGCACTATCTATATCCCAAGCACTGTGCTAAGGGATGGGGCTATGAATAATAAAAATAATAATAAAACATAAACAGCCCTTACCCTCAAGGAGTTTATAGTCTAACGTGGAGACAATATACATAGAGCAGCAGTGGCCAGGAGAATAATTCTGCCCTGAAATATCACAGAGAAGGCGAGCAAGATCATACAGGAATAGATTGGCACATCCCATCCAGGAACAATGGCAGAGGTAAATTGATTGATTATAGTTCATTGTTCTTGAACCGGAGGGAGGTAGAGTAAGGAACAACTCAGTAACAAGGTGGTAAGCAAGGTTGCAAAAGAGAAGTCTGAAGCGTGACGAATGGAGTGAAGCATGAAAATTGAATTTCCTGAAGTAGTAGTCTGGGAAATTCACTAGCCAAGCTAGTCAGCAGGGTCCCGAAAGGTAAATTTCCCCAAATTAGGCAGTTCATGGGCAAGAGATACCCAGAGAGTGGGGAATAAAAAGATACTTTTATATCTATACTCTCAGTGGGCAGCTAGGTGATGCAATGGATCTCTCAGAGCATTAGTGCAGGAGTCAGGAGGACCTGAGTTCAAATCTTACTTCAGACACTTGACACTCACTAGCTGTGTGAACTAGGGCAAGTCACTTAGCCCCAGTTGCCTCATCCTGGGTCATCTCCAGTCATCCTGATGAATATTAGGTCACTGGATTCAGATGGCTCTGGAGGAGAAGTGAGGCTGGTGACCTGCACAGCCCTCCCTCACTCAAAACAAAATCAAGTGCAAATCATCTCATTATTTGTCTGATGGCATTTCTTCACCAATGAAGGATGAACACATACACATACATATTCCCAGTACCTAACACAGTTCCTGGTACATATTAGGCACTTCATAAATGCTTATTGTTTGATTGTTAAACCACGTGATACAATTGTACCCAGGTCTAGAGGACAGAACCCTAGTATGTTAGATAAATACATCTCCTCCCCTCTCTTCTGTAGGATTTATAGGGTAATATGATCACAAGTCATACTGAAATAAAAAGACATGGGCAAGTTGAAATTAGTACCATCTGAGGGGAGTGCCCATATACATGTAATTGATTACAGATATCAAGATAGAGATAGGGACTAAAGCTGTGATTTTGCTGATATAGAGAACTCCCAAATGAGTAAATTCCCTCTACTGAGGCAGGTAGATACTTACCCTGGGATTTATACACCCAGAGTGTTACCTAGAGCACTGAAGACTAAATGACTTGTCTGGGGTCACATAGCTAGCATGTGTCAGAGGTGAAAATTAAACACAGGTCCTCCAGGGTCCAAGGATGGTTCTCTGTCCACTACATTGCCTCTCACAGTATCAAAGTATCCCTAAACCCAGGTGCCTTTTTCTGTCTTTATTCATCTTGATATCTCAGTGGTCTTTGACAATACAGACTGTGTTCTCCTTCTTGATACCCTTTCCTCCCTTGGATTCTGTGACATTGCCCTAATCTTTTCCTGACTCTTCTGCTTCCTCCTCTTCTACTTCAAAGCCCTTAAGATGTAAATGTCCCCCAGCAGTCTATCTTTGGTCTTCTTCTATCTCACCACTGTACTGTCAGCTCTGGAAATCTTATCCATTTCCTTAGGTTCAGTTATCAGTCTATGCAGATGACTCCCAGAGCTATGTATCTCTACTCTTAGGCCCTTTGCAGCATTTTGGTCCTGTATATTCAGATGTCTACTGAATACGTCCACCTAAATGTCTCAGCATCTCTAGACTGAACTCACCCAGTGTCATTGACAACATTGCCATCCCCAGAGTCATCTAGGCTTTTTAAACTGTATTCATGTAGGAGTCTTTCTTTTTCCCTCATCCCAAACATCCAACCAGTTGCCAAGACTCGCTGATCATACCACCTCAATAACTCTCATACTCAGTCATTCCATTCAACCCACATGCTGTCACCATTCTGATTCAGGCCCTTATCTCTTCTCTCTTAGACTGTTCTAAGAAGCCCAATGATTATTCTCACTGCCTCAGATTTTCCCCTCCCAGTCATATTCAAACCAAGACAGGGTGACCACCAGGTTTGCATATTAAAGAGCAGTTTTTTGCTCAGACATGGGTTATACTAAATGGCCTCTGAGGAGCCCCTTTCAACCCTGAAATTCAGTGATACTACTTCAACTCACCTTTTCAGCCTCATTTTATGTTGCTTCCTTTCACATTCTCTACCTTCCATCATATAGTTTGCCTTGCCCATTCCTGCTTTCATGATATCTCTAATATTGTTCTTCATGCCTAGGATGGAATCTTTCCCTGCTTTCCCCTCTTCCCCTGCTCATTCTCCATCTATTGAAGCCACTTCCTAAAAGTCAAATTTTATTCCATAGAACCTTGCTTGGACCTCTCCTCTGTACTTACCCCATATTCCCTTTTATTGTAGAATAGATCAGAGCAGCATGAAAATATGCAAAGGTTATTGGTTTGGGAATCAGAGGACCTGGGTCCAAATTCTAGCTCTTCAGTCTACTCTGTGACCTGGGGGAGGTCACTGAACCTCTCTGAGACTCAGTTTCCCCATTTGCAAATGAGACAGAGTACTTCTAAGGTCCCTTCCACCTCTAGATCTTGGACCCTAGGATTCTCTTCCAACTCTCACTATGATCCTATTTATTTCCATGTCTTTTTTCCCTTTAAATTCTAAGTGATTTAAGAACAAAGTTTGTATCATATTAATTTCTGTATATTCAGGACCTAATATAATGTCACATAATTATAGAATTTGAAAGTTGTAAAGGACCTAAAAGGTGATCTCATCTAACCCATGGACAAAGGAAGCCCCCCATAACCCATCTGACAAGTGATCCTTCAGCCTCTACTTGATAACCTCAAAGGAAGGGCTCCCACTACCTCTTCAGGCAGCCCATGCTACTTGAGAACAGCTCTGGTTATTAGGAAGGAGTTCCTGACCTAAAGCTAAAATCGACCTCTTTGCAGCTCCATCCATCATGTTTTTCCTTCTTGTTTTGTCATCTGGGCCCGGACAAAGCAATTCTAATTCCTCCTTTAAATGTTAATTCTTCAAAAATATAGCGTAGCTTTCATCTTGGCCCCCACCCCGAGCCACGTTGAACAAATGTTGGAACTATTAAAAAGCCTTACATGCTCATTGTCAGCTAGAGGTATGTGTGTGTGTGTGTGTGTGTGTGTGTGTGTGTATGTGTGTGTATGTGTATGTATGTATGTATGTTGGTGGGGGAGGAGGAAAACACTAGACTTTAAGAGCACCAATAATAATGATACAATAAATGTCAAAGAAGGAACCAGTCAGAATAAAAACAGTATAAAAAAATAAATTAAAAAAAAAAAACAAGCTAAGACAGTTAAGTCTGACAGGTTGTTGCAACTAGGAGATGGCAGACTGACCACCTGATTGGTGTCCAAGTTGAGTCCCTTGGTACATCAGTGCTGCTGAGCATTTTGGGTATGACAATCCAGTTTTGTCAGCACACCCAAGAGATTTCTGGACCTGAGGGACTGATTCACTCTAAACAAATTCACCAGAGATTGAATTACAAAACAAAGAGCCAATGAATTAATTTACATTAAGTATTTCAACCTCCAATTGAGATGGAACACTCATGTCAGCTGGCCAGCATGCTCTCTTCTGAGAGAGGAAGTCCACAGCTCAGTCAGTGTAAGAAGACCATTTGGTAAGCTGGAAACAGGGCAGGAGATACCCTAGTAAGTAAAGGCACCCCAGTAAAGAAGCGCCATAGTAGGGTCATCTTGTTAGATAGTGTGGCTAATGTTTCGTTTCCATCCCATGGTCTACTCTTCATTCCCTTAAATAGAATAAATGACTATCCCAGGATTTTCTTTCACCCCACTAAATCAAAGACAAGAATGCTTTAGTATCAGCTATAAAGAAGTAAGGAAGACAAAGGGGAGAGAGAAGGAGAAAGGGAAGGAAGGAGGGAGAGAGAAAGAGGAAAGGAGAGAAGAAAAGATGTATTAGGAGAGAGAGAAGGATGGGAAGGATGGAAAGAGAAAGAAGGGGAGAAGATGATAGAAAAGCAAAGGAAATGGGGGAGGAGAGAGGGAAAGAGGAAGAGAATGAGAAGAGAAAAATAAGAGAAAGAGAAAGGGGCAGGGCAGGAGGAAAAGGTTAATTTCTTAGTCATTTAGATTGGGCCTCCCAGGGCTATCTGTGCCTTGGTAGAACTCTCATAGTTTTTGTAACGTCTGTTCCTAAACCTTCAGTGTAATTAGCTCACTTATGTTTTTGTTTTGCTGTTTGTGGGAGATGACTGGATCGGGAGGTTTGATTCAGGCTCAAACCCATAAAAAAAGTGATTTACAAAACAAAATACTATACTGTGGGACATACATAGTGATCTAAATATTCACATCCATTATTGTGGAGGACCTGGAATGCCAGATGAAGGATTTGACTATTTGATAAGCCATTGTGAAGTCATTTAAAGTTTATGAGAAATGGAATGAAATGATTGGACCTGGTATTATTTTAGGATCATATCTTTAGAGTTAGAAGGGACCTCAAAGGTCAGATAGTCTAATTCTTTTGTTTTATAGTTGAGGAAATTGAGGTCCAATGAGATAAAATGACTTGACTGAGGTTGAACCCACATCCTGTAACTCCAACTTTGGCTTATACAAAACTACACAATGGTATATAGGGTAAACAGGAACAGGTTAAAACTGAAAGAAATAAAGAGGAGAATTAATTGGAAGTCTGTGACAGTAGTCTAAGAGGGAGTTAATAGGCTTGAACAGCAGTCTGAGAGAAAATGGATTGGTGGTGGGAAAATAATGGAGAGCAATTTAAGATATATGATAGAAGCAGAATCAATAGTTCTTGGCAGCTAATAGAATGTCAGGGTTGAAAGAGAGGGGGTAGCCAAAGATTACTCCAAGAGTAGATGCTAAGTGACTGGGAGATTATGGTGTCATTGACAAAAATCAGGAAGTTAGGAGGCAAGGCACGCTTTAGGGGAAACATGAAGAATTTTTGTTTGGTTATAATAAGTTTGGAATGCTGACAGTCTGCTTTGTGCTATAGTGTAAAGAAAACCAATAAATCACTTTACAAATTTGGGTTTTCTAGATTTTTGGTAACATTATCATCATCAATTATTGTTGGAGTGGGAGAATTTTAGTCCAAATTCTGGTTCTCTTGCTGCTATCTATCTTTGACAAATCAATTCAACAAGCCTTTATTAAGTCCTTACTGTATGCCAGGTGCTGTGTTTAACCTCTCTTGTTCCGCCTTTTTTTCTACAAAATGACAAGGTTAAACTTAATGATTTATGATCCCTTCAAAAACTCTACAAATTTTTGGAGATGCTTGAGAGTCTAGATGACAGTTGTGAATGTACAGATTTGAGAATTAGCTACCCAAAGGTGTAGCTGAAAGCTGATTGGCTAAGATCATCAAGACAGAGTATATAAAGAGAAAAAAAAATGGCCAAACACTTAGGAAATGTGAGAGAGAAAAGAAAGGAGTAAAGGAGAAAGTGGAGGTAGAAGAGAGACCTTCAGAGAAGTGGAAACAGACTTGTCTGTGGCATTTAAAAGTTCAGGGACATTAATTTCTGGGTAATTTAATCATTTTTACTAATAATGCCAGCATTTTCAATAAAAAATTAAGTGACATTCTCAAATACCAAAGACCCTCCTTGTCAGTGGGCTCATGGCTTATATGCCATTGGAAGAGGGATGTTCCTGACAGTGGTGATCAACTCGGCTTGGTTAACAATTAGTAAGAGATGGGTTTTACAAAGAGAAGTGAGCTCACTCCAATGAGGGGCTGACAGTGACATCATGTCACTCAAGCACACAGAGACCCCCAGCCTTGGTAATCTAGACAAAGAATCTATATCCCAGACTAAAACTTGAGCTAGTTGGGTAGAGTAGAAACACCCAGGATGAGGAGAATATTAATCCTATCTTCCATCAGCCTGGCACTTCAGAGACTGGACAAGGAAATAAGACCTAGATAAAAAGCTAAAGTCTCCCAAATTTTCCTAATTGGCTACTAATATGAGAAAGAAATAATTATTTCTCTCATGTCCAAGTACAGTGTCAGGAAGTCAAAGGAGGAGAGAGTGTACAGAAGAAAGGGAGAAGTCAACAGTATCATGTTACCAAAAAGTGACACATGATAAAGATTGGATTCAGGAAGTAAGAGATTATTGTTTACCTCTGAGAGAATGGTTTCAGTAGAGTAGTGGAGATGGGATCTAGATTGCAAGGGACTGAGGAATGAGTAAGTGCATCATAGTTCTTTATTCAGGAAACTCTTTGTAATGTCCTAGGTCCTTAGGTTCTATTAGACCTAGCACCATTCCCTCTTGTACTTTCCTCACCTGGAACTGTAAATACTGCACAGCATCAGTCAGACCTATTTATATGGTGATATTGGCTGTCTGCTGTTGGGGCCTCCCTCTGACATGCATTCTTCTTTGTCTAACCTGATACCAACTCCTAGACTATGGATTTGCGAAAAGAATTCAGCTCTCCTGGGGCCCTGGCTTTCTCTCACTGAGCTTTTAGAATCAAACAAAAAAATATTATGAATCCTAAAATCTTTAAAGCTCTTCCCTAGCATGGCCACTTTTTAATCAAAGAAAACCAAGGCATGCTGTTTCAAGTTAATGAATGTTGGCAGTGAAGGAGAGAGAGAATTGTGATTTAGTAGCTATAGCTAGTAATGCAAGGTTCTTTCATCTCTCCTTTTCGGTACTAGCAATTCTCACAGATTCAGGATAACATTTAAGTATTTAGTAGATACAGATTGTGGGTCACAGATAAGGTAAACCCAAGAAGGACAGAAAATGCTGCTATCTGAAATAAAACTGAGAATTAAAGGAAACCTTCTTCAGGGAAGGTTCATAAATGCATCGATGGGACATGTGTATCTACCAACTAAGTCTTCACCAAGGGCAGATTCCCATATATTTAGGGAACCTGAGAAGGAAGAGAAGTCAGTATATATGGCTCCCATCATTTCTCCAGGTTGTAATGGCGTCTCAAACCTCATGATTTCCCCCACTGCAGATTCATCATTCATGATCTCAGCTGCATCCTTGCTGCCGCTTTATCATTCCCACGTCTGACCCTTACCCACACCCCACCTCAGTCCCCCAGCAAGTAATCTCAACTTTTTCCATCATTGGATGTACCAGCTAGTCAGCTCTCCTCTCAACTGTCTTGTGACTTCCACCTGTGATATGTAAGGGAGAGCACAGGATCATAGATAAAGGGATATATGGGAACTTAGGAGCCATCTCATCCAATGCATTCATTTTATAGCTATAGAAACTATAGACCCAGAGAAATAAAGTGACTGGCCCAAGAATACACAAGCAATAAATGATAGAGGCAGGATTAAATTTCAGGATATCTGGTTCCAAATTCAACTCTTTTACGTTACATATAATATATATTATATAACATTATATAATATATAATGTTACAATAGAAAGACAGTGGTTTGAACAATCAAGAAGAGGGGAGAGAATCAGAACTTGCCTGTGTTTTTGCAGTATTTTCCAGGGGCCACAGATAATATATAACTATATAATAATATTTATTAATAATATTAACTAAATATTATAATATATTATATATATAAATTATATAATATATAACTGTCAAGTCCTATCAGTTTCACTTGCGCAACATCCACTTCTGACTCCACTTTCATTCCTCTCCAATCCATGCTTCAAGTTGCTATCATTAAAATTTTTCTTCTACCTTGATCTGGTCATGTCACTTCTCTGCTTAAAATATTTTCTTGTCTCAGGTTCATTCATCTGGCATTCAAAGCCCTGCACAATCTGTCACCATCTTACCTTTTACGGCTTTGTCTCTTTAAGATATTATAAATATTTTACATGACAAAGAAGATGACTCTTCCTACCTCACACCGCAGCTGTGCCCTGTGATCTCTATGTCTTTGCTCCTACCAAGCCCCATTCCTGTGATGTCTTCCTCTCCTCTCCTATAGTCAAATTTTAACCACTTAAAGTCTAAATGCCACTTCTCCATGAAGTCTTCCTTAATCTCCCCCAGCTGAATTTCATGAATCACTTTGTCTTATAATTCATTAATGCACAGATCATGTAGTCCGTCTATATAAGTTGTAAATTGTAAGTCACACAAGAACTGAGTCTTACCTAAACTTTCTACCTGCTTCAGTGCCTAACACAATGCTTTGCTCAGAATAGAGGCTTAATAAATATTTGATGAATGGTCAACTAAAATGTAACCATGTGTAAGATAGTCTAGAGTCTAATTAATTATAGCCTTTAATGAATTAACCAGTGTGAATTAACTGTTGGCTCTGTGCCAGACACTGTACTTTCCAGGGCAGGGTTACGACAGTGGTTTGCACAATCAAGAAGAGGAGAGAGAATAAGAACTTGCCTGTGTTTTTTCAGTATTTTCCAGGGGCCACAGACAATGTATTTACCACCTATAAGATCCCATTCACTAATGAGTTTTTTATAATCGAACAGAGGTCATTTTCCAGACCGCCCACCACCACCACCAACCAACCAAGAGAACATGATCACAAAATGCTCTGCATGTCCCTTTGTTTTGATTTCAGGCTAACCAAACAACCTTTTGATTACCAATTTAGATTCATAGTTCTCTAAAATATGTCATAAGGCATGCCATAGTTGAGACTCTAGCATTGGTCCAAATTAACAAAATTTCATGGTATCAGAAGGCATAAAATGTCTTGCAGGGCTATATGGAAAATAACTATCAAATTCTGGTAAAAATAAATAAATCCTTAATGACAGACTCCATTTTTTGCCCCTGCATGTGAATCAAATGGGTATAATAAAAACACAGTTGCCCAGTCACATATGGCTACACAGAGAATGGTGGCTATACAAATTCAAATTTTTGGCTGGGGTGGTAGTTTAAGAAAGAATTGGTTTGAATCTGGCCTTATATCAGCAGGATTAAGTTTTCAGAGAAGGAATTTGCCCATGTGGTTACACTCAATTTCTCTCAGGATCCCAGGGATAACCCTGTTGTAAGAGAGATACACTACCCCTACTCACCACCATACCTCTCAAGCCCCCACCAGTAGACTTCCATTTAAATGAACCCAGGCATTCACAATGATATTACATTTAGATCTTAAACTCAACCTTTACTTGACAGTAAGGCAAAAGAAAAGATAATAATACCACACTTGCTCCTATATTAAGACAAATGCAGGAATAATAAATGTATAATTATAATAAATAATAAATGTATCAAAATAATAAATGTATCAAAATGTGTGAGAAAAAAAATGGATCACATTGTCCCACCAATGCATTCAGTATCTATAGAAGAGAGTGAGTACACATTTATAGAAATCTGCCAGAGAGGAAACCCATTTGCTCAAGGTGACTCAAAATTCTGCCCTGCAGACTTTGATGTCATTGATCCATTCAAAGAACATTTGTGCCATATCAAGGAATTCCTCTGTTAATTGCCACCCTTTTGATTCCCACCACTTCCCAGCTGGGCAAATCTTCTACTCTCAAATTGGCAAAGCATTTATAAGCTCTTTCAATTAACAGTCACTCTTAAATGTAAGCTAAGAAAATGTCACACCTTTAATTTGTTAGAAATACCCTTTAGGTCAGAGAACTGCAAAGCTCATCAAGCTGGCTCTTTTGAGACAATACAGACAAACCTAACTAGCTATTCACTCACCAGAATGCTTCGCTGTCAGCATTGGCAACCAGAGCTCATGGAAAAATAGCTCCATGTACTTCACCTCTCTAAAATTCTAAGTAATACAAAATGGTAATATCTGACACTGATGTTATTATTTAGCGGGGTTGAGCCTCTCTCCAAACAATTTGGAATTTCATAACTAGAGCCTTCTGTCAGTTCACTGACCAATCTACCAGGTTCTTCATGGAGTTCCAAAGGAGTTGCCCTATTTACCCCTTGCCTTTCCTTTAGCCTTTGTTTGCCAGATTCTCCACTTTTCACTCTTAATTGCTGCCAGTGACTTAAAATAGCATTCTGGTGCTCACTGACCCATCTTGCACTTAGTAGGTAAAAAATGACCAGATCTTTCCTATTAAATAAAAATATCCTTATTGAATCATATCTTAGTGTCCACAAGTTCTTTGATTTTTCTGTTTTATGAGTTTCAACCTCTTAAACCTTAAAACAGTTACATGCAGACGAGCTGAGAAATCGTAATTGCTTATACCTCACTAGCCTATATTCTGAAGACTCCTTTCCTTTTTTGAAAATTAGAGTCATATTTACCCTTTCCAAGTTTTCAGGAAATTCTTCACTTCCCCATGATTTTTTTCCCAAAGAAACCACTAATAACCAATCGCTAATAATCAATAGCGATCACTAGCACCTCAATAGTCAGGCTCTTTCAGTTTTCAAATGTTCAGACATAGAATTAGAAGAGATGTCAAAGGCTATCAAATCCAACTTCCTTACTGTACAGTTAAAGAGACTGAAACCCAGGGAAATAACATAACTTGTCCAAAGTCATACAAGGATTAAGGATAAGAAGCAAGAATTGAATCCAGTTCTCTGACTCCAGTGCAAGAGCTCTTGCCACTGTACCATGATTCCTCCAGGACACACCCTGATCAGAGCAGCTGGGTAACCTCTTACTACGGTTTTCTCACTCTTGATTTCAAGCCTCCACTAACCATTTTTTTCTTTTCTTCCTAATAGTGCAAAAAACATTCTCTCTGAGAGAGAAAATAGAAATCAAATAAGAGTTAGAAAGTCAAAGGGGAAAGAAGCCATTACATGTCAGAAGAGCAGGGTGAGCGGATTCACAAAGGCAGGAATAAGCAGGCAATTTTCTAGGAACAGCAGATAAACAAAATTGTCTAGGGCAGAAGACTCATTGGCCAAGTGGTGGCAGATAAGGCCAGAAGAGTCATTTGAAGCAAGACTCTGAGCACCTTGAGGGCCAGACTGAGGACAATGTGGAGCCTTTGAAGTTTTAATTTTTTAATAGTCATGAATTGGCATAATGAAAATGATATTTTAGGAAGATTAATCTGGAAGCATTTGCACAGAATATATTGGATATTGGGGAAGATTGAAGTCAGGAGCTCTTAGGAGATTATTGTAATAGACTTGGAATGAGTTGATATGAACTTAAACTAAGGAACTAAGAGGGGAGATGATAAGAATGGAAAGGAAACAAGATAAGAAACATGACAAAGCAAGTGTGAAGGAATCATAGGAGAAAACTAAATGATGGTTCTAAGGTTTAGAGAATGAGTAAGTAAGAAAATGATGGTGCAATTGAGAGAAATAGAAATATCAGGAGGGGGAAATGGGCAAGAAATGGTGCCAAGGTTGGAGCAGGCAGGAGCAAAGTGGGAAAAAAAACAGTAAGAACACCCTGGTGGCATATGGGATTCACTTTCCACTTCTACTTTTCTCCATCAGTTACCCCGCTGCAAGTAAAGAGTGACAATTCTCTATGCATCCAACTAAAATAACAGAAAGCATCAGAGGCCCTTCTTCCTTTCTATATCCAAAAGACGATGAACCTCCCAGACGTGAAGTTCGTTGCAATGATGATGCTGACCCTGAAAATCCCCTCTCAGTATTGTTGAGGACATGTCAGGTTCCCATAATGGCCCAATTCAGACCAGTGACAGAAAGGAGGAAGAAAAGATGCTGCCAGGTCAAGCCAGACTTGGTCCTTCCAGTGGATGAAAGTGTTTGATCTTCTGGGTAGCCCTAGGCCTGCTGCCAAGATCCTGCCCTTTCCTCTCTTACAGAGCAGTTTCTTGGCCCTCCTCCAGTCAGTGAGGATAAAACACTTGCTATTCTACGCATTTAAGTGTCTGTCTCTGGGCAGCCATCCCAGCCTTGGACACACTGAGCTAGAGCCTGTCCTGCTGCTTGGTATCTCTAGGCACTGACCCAAATGTCACTCAGAAGAGTAAAGACTCTTTTCCTACTCTACATATTTAATGGATAACAATAGCAGCCTAAGAAACTAAACTAGAATCTAAAAATATTATACACTGCATATATTTTGGGGAGCTTGGGGATACACATTCAACGTTGTTTAATAGATTTTTGTTCTGTGTGGGTATGTTTTTAATATATTAAAAAGCATTATCAATCACACCATAACTTTTGTTGGCTCTTTTCATCTAACAGAAAAAGATGACATTTGTACAATCTCTTTCAAGGTCAAGTTGGGCCAGTTATAGTGTCATGCCCTGAAATAGGAGGTGAATTGCATGAACTTACATTGGCATTTACGATTTCTCTCCATCAGCAACAGAAAAAGATGGGATTTTTTAAAAGGTCTTTAGGGAGTGAAATGGTATTTCCTGATAGGAAATACCAATTACACTAAATGTGAGAGTGAACTGAGTGATGACTATAAAAATATAAATATGTTTTGAGTTCTCTGGAGAAAGATATTAAGGAAACAGTCATCAGATGTTTATGGTGATTATAGCACAAAATCAAGTAAATGAAAGGCTTTTGGGAGAGTAGTGTGACATGGCAGCACTTTTAACAAGCCAAGACAACTATCTGGATTATGCCAGCCCAGTGGTAAGAACACTTATTGAGCCAAAAGGTACTATATACCAGTTCTGTGGGAACCAGTTTGAAAAAGTTCCAGGCTGCTGAAGGAACCTTCAATGGGCATGAACTTCAGGGTACAAACTGGAAATGAAGGTCTACCTAAAGACATATAGCTACATAGGCTCCCACATACCAAGGGTTCTTCAGGGAATGCTAGAGTGCTTAATAGAAAGAAAAGAGGAGGGAAGGAAGGAAGGAAGGAAGGAAGGAAGGAAGGAAGGAAGGAAGGAAGGAAGGAAGGAAGGAAGGAAGGAAGGAAGGAAGGAAGGAAGGAAGGACAAGAGGGAAGAGAAGGAGGGGAAGGAGGGGGAGAAAGAAGGAAAAGGCAGAAGTCAGAAAGAAAGAAGAAAGGAAGGGAGGAGGGAAGAGGGAAGAGGGAAGCATTTTTTTGAGCATTGTGCTCAGCTCTTTACAAACATTATCTCCTTTGATCCTCACAACCTTGATAGGTAGGTGCTACTTTACTGTTTGAGGAAATTGAGGCAGTCTAAGATCACACAGTCTGTGAGTGTGTCTGAGGCCAAATTTGAATTCAGGTCTTCCTAACTCCAGGTCAGCACCGTATCTACTATGTTACCAAGGCTCCTCCATAATCTCCTTAAACACAGTGTCTTTGCCTTATTCAAAGGGCAGCTAGGTAGTGAAATGGATAGGGTGCCTGGCTTAGCATTAGGAAGACTCATCTTCAAATCCAGCCTCAGACACTTACTAGCTGTGTGACCCTGAGCAAGTCACTTAATTTCTCCTGTGTCTCAGTTTCCTCACCTGTAAAATGAACAGGAGAAGGAAATGGCAAATCACTTCAGTATTTTGCCAAGAAAACCCCAAATGGGGTCATGGAAAATCAGACATGACTGAAAAATGGTTTAACAACAAAACTATCTTCTTCATATTAACTCCTCTCCAGCACTTAAACAGTGATGTACCCCTAGTAAGTGCTCAGCAAATGCTTGTTGAATAAATTGGACAATGAACTGTTTTTCTTTTTCATTAAGGCTGAATAAGATGAACTGGACTTCTGCTAGTCAATCAATTAATAGATCTTTATTAAGCGCCTATTATATGCCAAATACTACATTAAATTTTGGGATACAAAAAGGCAAAAGACAGTTTTTTCCCTCAAGGATCTCAATAATCTAATCTTATGTTGCATTATGAGAAATTATAGGATCATGGATTTAGACCCTGCAGCTTAGGAAGGTACAATGACTTGTCCAGGGTCATGCAGCTAATATGCATCTGTGGCAGGATTTGAATTTAAGACTTCCTCTCCCCAAGCCCAGCATTCTATCCATCATGCCATTAGGTTGCCTGTCAAATCTTAGATATGAAAAGTATTAGCTAATGGAGTCTCAGAAAAAGTCCAGACTCGCCTTCTTTGAGATCTTGAAAGACAACACAAATTCTTATTTGCCTAGGAGGTGTAGGTATATGCAGGCCTTCCTAAAGACAGGGGGATGAGCTGGATTCTTTCTCATGATCCTTTCTACCCTTATAAATTCAAGAGTCTTGGACATATGTCATTCCTTATGCTCACATAACCTCAGCTTTTATCATGCATCATGGTTAGATCCAGCCTATCTTACCTCTCTAAGCCCTGATGAATTGTACTGGTTGTTTGAAAAGGATAAAGGGTTGCCTTTATGATTCTGTCCTTTGATCCCTGGGGCAGCTGACACATTTTTACCTGGAGATTGCATTCCCTTACCGTGCTGAGAGCCAAACATTCAGTGAAAATGAAACCAGAAACCAATGACAGAGCCCTCTCCAGCAGATCACCCAGGGTCATTTTGGGAAGTGCAAGAGTTCCAAGCCCACTTACTGGAATGCTCTGACCATGGAGGGGTGGGAAGGAGACTATCTTCGGGGAACTAGAATAAAATCACAGAGGGTCTAGGAAGGAAACTGAGAAAGAATGGTCTCGTGTTCCTAGTGACTGGAGAGCATCCTATACTTAATGGAAAGCACAACTATTTATGCTAAAACTGTTCCTAGCAAAGGACACGTTACAAGAAACATCTGGCTTAGGCTGGGGTCCAGTCAAGCAAACTCATCAACAGCAGTTCTCATTTAGATCTACTCTGAGTTTTCTGGGCTTGATGGACATCTATGGCCTGGAGCTACTTGCTTGACCTTGCTGAGACCAATAATAGCTAACATTTATACAGAGCTTTAAGTTTTCAAAGCACTTTACAAATATTATGTAATTTTGTCCTCCCAACAAATCTAGGAGGTAGATGCTATAATTTTTCCCCATTTTACAGATAAGGAAACTGAGGCAGTCAGATGTTATTTGACTTACTGACTTAAAAGTCTTTTAAATTGCTGATTTTTGCGACTGTGTTTGTGTGTGTGTGTGCATGTATGCATTGTGAAAGATAGGGAATCTCAGAATTATTAAGTATTATTCACCAGTCCTGATAAAATACTAGGGACAGATTGATATGGGGGAACCTGGGGTTGGATACCATATATGCCATCTTTAGACCTGTGTGACTGTAGCAACATTTAACCTCAATTGACCTCAGTTACTTTGTGTGTAGAATGAGGGAATTAAAATAGAGAAGCTCTTAGGGCCCTTTGAGTTCTAAATCTATGATTTTATGAAATAACTTCCACATTCCTCTCCACTTTACAAATGAGGAAGCTTTCCTAAGATCCTACAGTTGAAAGACTGGTTCTGTGAGGATATATTGTTTTTTTCAATAAGTCCCTAAATGTTCATGAAGAAGAAAGGATGATGGTGTATGTTTTAGATGGCTTCATGAAGTTCCTCATTTTCTAGATCAAAGGTGTCAAATGCAAATACAAATGGGTCACATATTGACTTAGAAAACCACAAATTAACATTATTAATGCTGTATTGTATTCTACTTATTTTGTTTAAAATTTCCCAATTATATTTTAATCTGATTAATGATATTTCATTATATAACAGTTATATAATTAATTATATCTGAATCCACTCAGGAGTTTTTCACTCAGAGTTTGATATTTCTGCTCCAGATGGAAATGTTCTGTGGGCATGGAATTAAACTGTGCCCATATTGATGCTGACATTATAATGGGAGAGGTCATCATACTCCTACCCAAGATGTAAACAAAAGCTGAATTCATTTTTTTCACATTCTGTTCCTTACTTTCATGAGCGAGACCAAGGAGAACGAAACAAACTGATATCTATGAATTAATATTATTAAAAAGTGCAGTAGGATTCTAGTGTCTGCCTGAGCTCCTACTACACTTTTCACATCTTCAGCAGTGGGGATTGACTGTGCACTAGCTAGGGTGCTGAAATCTATGCTCTGCCCAAGGTGCTGAATTTTCCTGAATTCGGAGGATATTGGCAGTATTTGTCTTTCAGCAATATAGAAGCAAAAGACAACATTTAGATATTTTTTAAAAAAAATAAATCAGGAAGCTTCAAATATATAAAATGTCCTTTAAAAAGAGTTAGAATAATTTAAATGGTGCACTGGTGCACTAGGGTAAGTTCTTCCCCTTCCTACACTGCTCCTTTCTCCAAGGTAGTCTCATGCTGATCTCCCAAGGCATGTTGTCTCCTATACTGGGTGAAATCTGACCTCTTTGTCCCACTTCTGGCCAACATAAGATGTTGCTAGCCACAGGTGCAACATTTTCTAGTTTTAGCTATGTTGATTGGTGCTCATATTAATCTTATACTGCCTTCCAAATCAGATGATTAAATTGTGCCCTCTATTATTTTAGTGCCATATATTTTACTGCAATTGAATTATTTGAAATCTACGACCTGTATTTAATAGCTTAGAATATCCTGTAAAACAGAATATCATATTTCTCTACCATTCTGGAGAAGTGGCATTTTCCTACAATATATTTAAAATTCACTGCAACCAAAACAGACACTCAGAGAAGAAAAGGTAGACTGTGGGTGTCTGTCTTGTTAGTGGCTTTTGTCATTTAGGTCAATTGTAATCATTTTCTCTGAGGCTTATATCTTGGCCACTGTGGTCCAGAAATTCTCACTGCAAAACATCCTATGTGCCAGTTACTACTAATTAGAAGGAGGGTGTGTCTGCTGTACTTAGAAATGTCATTTATCCGAACCTAGTGATTAAAAAAAAAAAAAAAAAAACCTACCTCTTTTGACAGTTGTTGCAGACCAGAATCTGCCAATATTTACTTGGACCATGCTAATAAAGTGCATTCATGACTCATGAAATACAGAATAAGAATACTTGCTTGATTAAATATGGAACTTCTGAAATGAGTTGTTCAGTGAATATGACAACTCTCGAGAAATGCTTTCCTCTGTTTTGCAATACCATTTCAAAAAATAATATAACTTTCATTTATATAACTCCTCACAAGGGTCTTTCACATACATCTCATTTGATTCTCTCAGTGACCCTTTGCTGTCAGTAGAGAAGACATTATTGTAGATTTTACAGATTAAAAAGAATTTGAGCATCAAAGATAGCCTTACGGCTAATAAGCAGTGGCAAAGTTCAGGCTCAAATCTAGGTGTTCCTTGATGGAATGGAAATAACCTTGCATTCAGAGATAGAGAGCCTGGCCTTGGGTCTCAGCTTTTCCACTTAAAGTCTGTTCAACTTGAAGCAATCTCTTGGAGTTTCTATCACTAATTCTAGTACTCTCTTTACTATACCACACTGCCTTTCATACCTGTCTTATAAAAAGGGTTTTATTCTGCAGGCAAAACTGAATGTACTTCTACTTAGTGGTTTTGGCCTCCAGATGGAGAAATATGGTCACAAGAGTTAATCATTTTGAATCTCAGCTTCTCTGAGATAGGCCAGATGTGACTAGACAGATTTATAGAGTGTGAAATCCAGAACAGATTAGAATAGCAGTTTTGTGTTCATTCCCAAACATCCTAAATCAGCTCCCCCTGACTGGACCAGAGCAATCTCTGACTGTTCTAGTGAGAAGGTTGCCATGGCAACTGAATTGTAAGCTTAGCCAACAGACGCTGAATCCAAACACAATAGACTAGGGCAGTTGTATACAGGGCAACTTGCCAACTCTGTTTCTACACAGGTACAGTGAAGCATCAGAGCTGTGAGATTATCAGCTGCAGCTCCAGAAAAATCTCTGTCAAGCCTCTTCCCAGGAATATGCAAAATACTACTCATTGTTGAACTTTAGTAACTGGAAAAATAAGCACTCCGGATAGGTACACATACATATCAGGACTGCTGCCCCATTGCTCCTAGACAATTCACTGGAGTCCAAACTCCAGAAGTCAATTCTATGGTGGGTAGTGCCACCTGGTGTCCATTTAGCTCTTGGTTTACCTATTATATGGATTGTGAAGAAGATAGTAGGTACTCTGTCACTAAGACATAGTAGACACAGGTTCCACTTATTCTGTGATTCTCATCCTTGGGTAACAGTTAGCAGTCTATCGGAATGGATAGGATGCTGAAGATTTGCTTCCAGGCACTTAATAACTATGTAATTCTGGGAAAGTCATTTAACCTTTCATTTCCTCTTCTGTAAAATGGGGATACTGAATAGCATCTCCCTTTCAGGGATGTTGTAAGAATCAAATGAATTAACATAGGTAAAACACTTTGTAAACTTAAAGCCTGGTAGAAATCCTAGCTTTTATTGAGGCTCTGTGATTCTCCATTTTGTCCTCAGTAAAATGGTCATGTTAACATTCAGTGTTTACCTCACAGAGCTATTGTAAGACACAAAGGAGATAACGTGTATGAAACTCTTGCAAACTATATGAACGCCATATTAAAATGGGCATCTGCTGGATATGTGAGCTGAGAGAACAGCATAGAACAAACACTTAGAATTAGGTCAGGAGAATTCCCATAATTTGGTGGTACCAGAGAAAAACCAAGAGCAAGACATTCTGAGTCAAAGCAGATGAAGATTGTCAAAGACAAAAGATGAGAAAAATAAAAAATGCCCAGGAACCTATCCCTGGAAACGGCTCCAAGCTGTGGAAGAAGAGAGGGAAGACAAGGGGAGTCTAAAAATCAGCTAGAGTTGAAGGAAATTCATTTTTTTAAATAAAACATTGCAAATAAATAGCAACAGAGCTCTAATTGTCATTCATCACTATTAGCATAAGTGGTTATGTAAAGCAGAAAAGGGCTTGAGACGTTTCACTTAGCATTTTACTTTTCACTGGCAGCCTGAAGGCACTCAGACTTTTGGCACATCTTGCTCAGCCTAGAAAAGCCAGCTAATCAAGTTCAGTTTAGCCTGGGGGGTGCAGGGTGGAAGGTGGAAGGGAGAAGCCAGGTGAAAAGGATCTGAATTGTGGTCCAGTCCAGACATGTGCAATGATCATGTGTTTCTGTATTTCTCCTCCAGGGTTTGAATTTTTTGAAACAAGTGCCAAGGACAACATAAATGTCAAGCAGACATTTGAGCGCCTCGTGGATATCATCTGTGACAAAATGTCAGAGAGTTTGGAGACAGATCCTGCCACTGCTGCTGGAAAACAGAATACAAGACTCAAAGAATCCCCGCCACCACAGCAGCCCAACTGCGGCTGTTAATGGAGCCGCTGGCCAAGGCAGTCTTGTGCGTTCTATTGCCAAAAAAAGAGCATCCATAAATGGCCTATTAGCCTTTATTTATACTGTCTATTAATTTATTTAAGGGAAGTCTTTGATGTCAATGGGTGATATGTGTATACGGCTCTTTGGAAATTTCCTGTGTCAATATATGGCAAATATGTGATCTTAAATTTGTAAGGATTATCCATTTATCAACCTCTGATATCTGCATGTGAATAGCTGTTTGTTCGTCTTCTGAGTTTTCACTTTTTTTTTTAAGATTACTCTAAATTCATCTGGTGCCATGACTTCAGACTATAATTTTACTGCTATTTCTGATTGCTTCATCAAATTCAAATTATCTTGCTTGTGATCACTCTGTGGGGCAATGATAGGGTATCCTTGGTGGGGGTGAGGAAGGGAGAGTAGAGAAGAAGGCAACAAAGCTTCTGTGATGTGTTTGCTTTCATCTTGACTTAAAAATCAATTCTGAAATATTACTGGTAATTAAGGAGACAGTCATTGGGGCTGGTTAGCTTACGTATTAAGCCATGAGTCCATTTTTCACTGGTATTAAAACTAAGGGATTCTAAAGAAATACAAATATTATTTCCATAACCCTCAGGTGTTGTATGTGGTTCGATGGTTAACCTGGCAGGAAATTGGATTTAAAATCTATTTCTTGGTATTGTTAAAACAACAACTATGACTGCAACAACAAAATGAAACATACCACCTTTGCTTAAAATGAGGCTAAACTTTGGCAGCTGTTTCTACTGTTTTTATGCATTTATCTGAATGTTTGGGTCACTGGATAAATGGAGTTATAATTATAGAATTCCATAGCTCTGCAGAAAGCATTTTGACTGAGACCAGGTGAATTGTTGAGACCTATAATGGATTAAACAAACTGCCCTTCTCTTCCCCCTCCCCTCCCATCACCCCTTGCCCAGTCTGGAACAAAACCATTCACCTGGACCTGAGTCACTCAGTCAGCATTCAAGTCAAGCTGTTCTGATTGTAGGACCAGTGAGAGCTTGAGGGTACAAGAATTAAGATAAGAGTTTTGTCTTTTGATTTGGGGAAATCTTCTTTCAGTGTCTTTTTGTGGTTGTCTCAGAAGGCTTTTTGCTTTGGGAGGATTTCTTTAGGTAGTTTCTAAAACCAATCCAGGCCTTTCCTTCAAGATTATTTAGGTGATGCAAATATTGCTTCCAAGAAGTGAAAGCAGCTCTTACCTCTGCCTTCAAGGCCTGGATGTTTGGAATTCTGGCACCCCACCTTACTTCGACCCTCCTACTGTGTGGCTTCACAAACAAAAAAATGTGCTAATTAACTGAAAGACCTTGAAGACACTCTAGAGCTCAGTTTTGTGCACAGTCATTGTTTCACAAATATTTTGAAGGAAGGAGAGAAGTCAAATGACTACATCCCTACTCCTACCTACCCCAGATTTTTTGAAGACATAGATGTTAATGGTCTACTACCCACTGTGTTAAGTAAAGTAATTCCATATTTCATTGTTCTCACTTATTGACAACTAGGATCTGGCAAAGGATACAGGAAGGCAGGAGGCTTATTAAGGATTTTGGAAGATAGGCCTGTTAGGGGAGCTTGCAATTTGTTCAGTTTTGCCACCTGATGAGGTGATTATTAACCTAGGATATGTGGGATTGTTTGCAGAGTGAAAAGATTCTTTGCTTTTTCTGCTGAATTATACCCAGCAAATGAATTTCAAAATCAGAGACCCTTCCTCTGCCATGGTTTTAAGTGTATGTGTGGAGAGGGAGGAGGGGAAGTGGGGATGGTCCAGAAAAGCTATGATAAAAGAAAAACTAGAGACAGTTTTGTCTGTTTTTTGAAAGGGCTCAGAAAACATAAAATGCATCATCTAGAATTGGGTCTTTCAATTCAGTTGAAAATCAGAGGTTATGAAAACCTGGAGTGGAAATTTAGAATTTTTTTATTTCACTAATTTTTTGCATTGGCAGTTTAGTATTCCCCTAATTGAAGGTAATGTCTCCATTTGACAACCTGCAAGGTATTCCTGCACCATGGAAAAACATTTGCTTTTCACTGGTTTTATATAGCAATGATTGTTTTTAAACCCTTCAAAAAGCAAGGTGAAGAGAAAGCTAGCTTGGGAATACAACAGGTAGCTTTGTAATTGCATGAACAGGTTTCTCAGCATCAGAATTGGGAATACTTGTTAACACCTGCAGTTGTGTGTGACTTACTCAATATTGCTGGACAGTTGAAAAACAAATAGTTTCTGGCGTTGAATTACTTTTTCAATCTACAAAATAACAAAAATAAGACCTGCTCTTTTTTTAACCCTTAAGTGTAAAAGAATTAGAGATGGTATTTTAGATAGACATTTTGGAGGGGCCATTTCCTCTGCATTAAAATGAAAGGGTAAAGGGCACAGTATCAGACTTATAGTAGATACCTTATAAATGTTTGCTAAGTGCCTGACATTACAAAGGAAAGTGGTCCAGTTTTCCCCATCTTGGATATCCTCTCCCTGCAAACGAAATACCAGATATCAATGGAAACAGATTCACTCTTGGAGCAGGCAGTCAAAGAGTGAGATGCCCTGGGTCTATATCATGACAGACATCACGTGTGTGAGTTTAGAGATATGGAATGGCCACACTCTGTCTCCTTACTAAGGAGCATTTGACCTTGCTACTACAGATGCAACTGCTACTACCCACTTCCATTCAGCTGTGGATTGCCCAAACCCTGAAGGATTTTGAGGTGTTCTTTCTCACTTTCAATTATGCAACTCAAATCCCAGGGTGTATTCAGTTTTCTTTAGTTGAATGGAAAGTGTCAAGGGCTGCTTAGCACCCGCCTTCCCCCCCAACCCCCAAATGAGGGAACTCCATATGCCAGCCACAGAACATGTGAGAAATGCTGGATATGGTTGTGTTTTTTTTTTTCTTTTATTCCTAACCTTATCCAGAGGTCCTGGCTTTAAAACCAAACAACACATGAAGAAACTGACTTAAAGTGAACTGAGTGAGTTTCTATAAGCAATGTCCTACATTTTATGTAATGTATGGTTTTCTATCCCCATGGTTTTGTAACCTAATTCTTGTCTTTTTACCCCAGAGAGTGTTAACTGCCCTCTTAACTGGATTTGTTTGAGGAGAGAACTTGATGTGCATGTATATATATATGTTCCTTAGCTGCCAGAAAGTTAGGTGACTTCAACTAGAAAACTGTGGGGAAGTCGTATCTTGGAGACTATTAAAGGATAGTCACTGGGGAGGTGTAGTATAGTTGGGGGCTATGGACTGCTACTGACTCAACCTCAGGTCACATCCCTTCCTGTAATATGTCTTGATGTTACCATGTCATAACAGTCCTCATGTTGGAGAGTAGAAGACCTGAGTTCAAATCTTGCATCTTGACATGTACTGCTTAAGTGACCTAGTAAATCACTTAACTTCTCAGTATCCTAGGCAACTGTCAGTTGCAGAGAAGATGCCAGTATGCATTGAAAGAGGCAGTTTCCTTTTACCAAATTCTCTTTACCAATTAAATCACTCATCTAGTCCCTATGCCTATGTAAGTGCATTAGACAGATATTTATGACTTATCCCAAGCATCAATTGTTTACCTGTAAGGGAGAGAATGAGGATGCGAACATATATGCAAAAATAACTTAAATTTTTATTGGAAAAGACTCTACACTCCTCAGTAACTTCAGAAAAGTTTTCTGTTGCACTGTTGGTAGAGGTATTTTTTAGACCTCTTCTCCTTCTTCTCCAGCCCCAAAGTAAAATAAAACAAAAGAGATATGACCCAACTGTGAGAGAGCAATGCTGCCAAACAGTAATATTTTTTTTTTTTTAAAGAATGCTATCCTTGCTTTTATGTACTTCAGTCCTGGCTTTCATTCTCTGGTCATCAGCACTGGAATAAGTCAGACCACATTTCACAAGTGAATCTTCCTAGAGAGATTCCCCCTCCAAATGAGACGAAGAAACAGAGACAGACAGACAGACAAAGCTCAAGTATTTCAGAAAGATATTTCCAAGAGTTTGGATACTGATCTAGTGAATATATAGATGTCCACATCCACCTAACCACCTAATCAAATAACCACCTATATGGAGGTATCAACACTGCTGTGTTCAAGCCTGGTTGCGTCTGAAGGTGCTTGAGATATTTTTTCAAGTACGTTTTAAGACGATAACGAAACTTCTCTTCTGTAGACGTTAAACAAGATTTGCTTTGAGCCAGCTCAGCTGATATCTCCCTAATCTGCCCAAAAGACATCTTGCTTCTCTTGCTCTGAACAACCTCTACTTCCCTGATGGATTTTTAAGGCATCAGGAAGAAGGAGTTTTCAGAAAACTGGTCCACTTCCTGTGAATTCCCTTCTACTGCAGCATCATTAGGTATATGTATCAGTGTTGAGGTTTTATTTTTGAAGGAAACTGAGTGTGCCTTCATTTGTGAACAAATGATGACATTAACATGTGGTAAATGTGGAATACAACAGCACTAAAATTACCACTTAATTACATGGGAGAACAATAATTTGAATACACCAATATATATATTTTTATGCTTTAACTTTATGCAGATACTTAGTAGACCATTTACTTGGGAGTGTGTGTGTGTATGTGTGTGTGGTGTATACATGTGTGTTATGGGGATACCTATTTAAATCTCTGGAATTTGTTACATAACTTTGTAAATGGAGTATGTTTCTCATGCTCATTCCACTCACCCAACTTGAATCCCATCCTTCAAGTTGCACTTTCATAAAGTGCATCTCCTGGAGACAATCATCCATAAACTCGGGCTCATTACCTAGTGCTTTATCGCAGGGCAGGTGTCTTAGTGCATGATCATAATATAGTATGCAGTCATTGGATGCTAGATACAAATGCTGCCACAGTAGCTTAATCAAGCCAGTAGCATTTGTGTGACTCTTTAGTACCCATTTGTTATATTTCTGAGCCCTAGCAACTAAGGTAGTAACTGCATGCATAGAACCATGATACACAAGTTGCATTTTAAATCATTGTAAAAGTCCTCATAGAATCAAAAGTCCTTTTGTGTGTGTGCATGTTGATATTTCTACATCTGGAAAGGTGTTTCCCTGTGTGTGTGACTATTGATTGCAGCTCTGCTCCAAATGGAGTATAGAATATGATACTGCTTGAATAACCAGGTCTTGAAAGTCTTTTCAATCAGGCATCAGAAGGATCAAGTTTTGTTCAGCTCTGCCTACCCAGAAACAACACCTGCACCTTATTTAGCTTAAAGATAAAGCAGTGTGGCGTTTATGGTGAGCAGAGGCTTTTGGTATTGTTTCCAGCATTCAGACTGATTTTGATTTCAGGTTCAAATTTCTGAGTGGCCAAGTCTAAATCATAGTTCAGGATTGGATTAGGGCAGTGAAAAGGTGAGGAAACAGATGGTCTTAACATTCCATACTAGGCACCCTGGGCTTCTTTCCCCCACCCAGGAGAAAATTTATGCTTTTCTGTCTGGTGGGCTCATCCAGTGATGGTTCTTCCCTGGAAAACTTCAAAAAAATGTTTCAAGGGAGAAACAAAAGACCTGTTCCTTAACAAAAGTTAAAGATTTTCTCTTTAACCACTTTCCTCCCTTTAAAAATCGAAACAATTCTATAAAGGGCAATCAAAGTGAAAAAGAAAGAAGAACTTCAAGTTCTTCTCGATCCATAAAAAAGTCCATTATATTTTCACTATGATTTCTTCTTTAAGCAAAGAAGATAAATGTGGCTTGTGTTAATTCTAATGGGGAGGAGAGAGCAGGACAGCTTTAGCTTCCGTGTTAAACTATGCAAAGCATTGTCCTAGTAAAGAACCCTGATGTAGGTCTTCAGCAACGGTTCTCAATTCTGGGGTGATTTGATTTGATTATACATAGTGTTCACATGTGTATAACCAACTCCCACTAAGCACAGAAGGTGGAAGGAAGAAAAGGAATGCTAATAACATTCTGGAGAATGCAAGGGGATTTTTTTTCTGGCTCTCCAATTTATGTTTTATGAGATGAACATTTTTTCAGGGCACAAAACTCAAATTACATTTACATCTTATTAGCACCTATTCATTTCCAGAAAACATGTAAATTTATTGTTAAATGAATTTGCAAGATTATCTGCGCATTTAATTTAATCTGTGCAATTCTCATTTTCCATTATTGTTGATAATTCAGAGTTCGTTGTAGTACTCTTTCCTCCCTCCCCAAATTTCTCAATTTCTGATTTTTTTTCAAGCTGGGATTGTCTTGGGTCAAGTGCACAGGCCCTAGGAATGATGCTCTTAGAGACAGCATGAACAGATGGTCTATGGTTTGCACAGATACCTAGCATTTCAGAGAAAAGAATGTGTCCTAATGTTGTCTAGCAGTTTTCATGTCATGGAAACAAAATCTGGTAATCACTTGCCGTTTCACTGAATGACTTGCCACAGGTAGTCCCCCGTTCCCATGAATGAATGTGGACTGAACACTGTTTGTTCTATAATTCCCATTAATATCTTGTTGTCAGATGTGATGTGCTACTTTTTGGATTGTCAGAATGTGCAAATATTTACTGGTGTTTGTGGAACTGAAGTGTCTTAAATGTTGCATGAAATATGTTATAAAATAAATTTGTTTTCTATTTTTCAACACCTCTCAATTGAGGGTTCATGGGCCAATAAGTGCAATATTTAATGACTTACTCAGTGTATATAAACTAGTGTGAAAGGATGATTTCTGATGAATGAATGGGATGTGATTGCTGGTTGTGTGACTGATTCAGAAAATTTATTGTAATTGTATACGTCTAGTGGCATGTTTTATACAGAAAATACTTTTATTGGTGTTGCTTGAGACTCTTCCATGCCTAACCTCAACTATTTTTCTTATAGAAGGCAAAACTTTCCCATGTGCACATCAGTTTTATCTTTTACTTTTGTGGGAGATCTTTTCCAAACACAATGACAATAGAATGCTGTTTTTGTTGAGTACGGTTTTTTTTTTTGGTGGGGGTGGCTCAGGGCAGGAGGATAGTAATTGTGAAGGTCTTTTCCCCCAAGTGCAAAGTTCTCCTTTAGTTTCTGGTTGGGTGATGCCAATTATTGATAAATACTAAATCCAGTGACCCAGGAAAAATTAAATATTGCTCTTCAGGGAGGGAGAAACTTGGTCTCTGAGTGACTGATGACATAGTTCATCTCTTAAGAATTTTTACTGTAACAATTATTCAGTAATGTCAGGTATTCCTTGCCCCATATCCAGAAACCCTAGGAACCTTGGGCAGAGCATTTACTTAGATGGTATGGGGTATAATTACCATCAATTTTTCATTGTCCACACTAATGAAAATTGAAACTCAAAGAAACTCTAAATCATTTTGGAAGGTAGTCAGTAACCACTGTCCCTACTCAAACATTCACCTTCTATTCTCCATATGTTAGCTAATTTCTCAGATTTTGTCCTGGAGTTTCATTAAAGAGCAGAAAAGGCCACTCTGTTTACAAATAATTTACTTACAGAATAATAAATTGACTATAATTTAGCTTTGTGGAGTGCAGATTCAAAGTAGACCAATCTTTAAACTCTTATTTCCCCATGCTACTTCAGTCCTAAGAAATAAATAAGTCATTAGAACCTTATGCAATACTTTTACTAGTCAACATAGAAAGTCCCCAAAAGGCAGTTTGGTGTGGAGAGAATATAGAGTAGTCTCAGGATCAGGAAGACCTGAGTTCAAATCCTACTTCTGATACACACTAACTGGGTGGCTCTGGGCAAGTCACTGCATCTCAGTGGCCCAGTAAACTTTCTAAGACTAGGTGAATGGCTATTCTGTACCCATGGAGTGAGTTTCCACACTGGGAGTTTCTCACATGGATAAAATTGCAGATCTAGACCCTCCCTCTCCCCAAAATGATATCCTATACACTTCAGAGCAACAGTAAATTTTCTGTGATACACTAAAACTATTGCAGGATAAGTTGTTTCTGCTTTGATCCATATGCATCTCTAAACAATTACACCTTGTGTTTTCCCTGACATGTCATAAAATGGGAATCTAAAGGCACCAAATCACATTAAACCATGTTGGCCAATCCTGAGGATTACCCAAAGCAATGTGAAATGGTTCCTTGGATTTTGTGCCTAGTCTTCAACTTCACTGTATAAAGTAGATGTATACAAAGCAAGAGGTAATAGGAAACTTGTACCCCACCCAAACAAAAGTGGAGGGGGGGAAGTGGAGAATCTTAGGGATAGAGAAGGTATTATTTTAAAGATGCAGACAAGGAACTTATTAGGCTACATAAATTTATTCAGCACCCAATACTTGCTCAGCACTGTACTTGTAGGGAGAAGCAAAGTATAGAATAAGGTCTGGCACATCAAATTTACAGTCAAGTTGGAAAGGTAAGAATTGTGGCTACATGACACTTAACACACAATACAAAATGCTAGCTAGGATAAGCCATGAGTGCTGTAGGCACTGGGGAGTTTGTTAGAGATAGACTAGTCAGGGAAGGTTTCGTGCAGATAGCAGGATGATCCAAGTTTTGAATGAGTGGAAGTAGTTAGGGAGATAGAATGGAGAAGTGAGAAAAGTCTTACAGTCGTAGCAGAAGTGATCCAGCTGGCTTTCTAAAGAGTCTCGGAATTATCTATCCAGTTTAGCTGTCTCTGTTGACCCAGTAAATTCAACAGGAAGGAAATCTTGTCGTTCGAGTCTACATCATAGGCCCAATATCAGGCAGAAAATGCGGATTGCTGCCCAACACATCTTTAAGCATGAACACAATTGACTCTCTTGTTAATGTAATTATCTACGAAATCCAAGGTAATATCACTTAGAACAAGCAGATTATAGTATCCATTATTTGACTATAATGTTGTATGACTATGAAGTGGGGAAATGGGGTAGACTAAGACCAAATGGATCCTTTTGCAGATCTTTCAGTTTCTTGTCAAAGATGGATTTTTCTGAATTGTTTTTTAAGAAAATATTATATTACTCACTTCTAATACATGTGTGGTGGTTGTGATCCAACTCTTACTACTGCCATATAGTGATTGTGATTTTAAACTGTGAGTTTAAACACACTGCTGAGTAGCAGATGTCATGGCTCCTCTTATGTCCACAGGAATTCTTGTCTGGATGTAAATCAATGAGATTTCTTCACATGTGGAGTTTTAATTCTTTGTTGAAATTAGTTCTGTAAAACCTGTGTGTGCTACATTGGGTATTCAGTTTGTTTGTGAATTCTGTAGAACAAAATGTCTTGTTCATTGGATTTATTTTATTTTTTGGAGATGACAATAAATATTCAAGAGACTATATTCCTGAACTTTCTAGTCTTGGTCAATTGCTTTTTTTCCTGCATGTGGCCATTTTTATAGGTTTCAGCCCTAGAAAGAATGTGATGCTTCCTGTCATCATCTCCCGCAACCCTTCACACACCATTGAAATTCAAAAGGTCAGAGGTAAAAAAAAGAAAGAATTTTTTAGGTGATGAATATAGGGGAAATGGAAGAAGGAAAGAAGGCAGAATGGCAAATCCCACCATTATCTTGACATGACGTGTCATAACAGCAACTTTGCATGGCCAATTCACTCTGCTCAGTCCTATAGTTCAGAGCTGCCAAGTCTCCAGCTGATAAGAGCATCAAATCAGGGCTGCTATTGTGAGATTGTGTCTATATAGGGCTATGGAACTCGAAGATTGGTTCTGATGCTACATCTTAACACTAATTTATGCAACAATACTCCCAACCATCTCTTCTTCCATGATCAGCCTTACACACACACACACCATTAGACAACAGTTGTTGTATGGGTGGCCTTGTTTTAAGATGACACACTGCTTGATTCTCTGATAAGTAGATGGACAGGTTCTCCCTGGGCTCTTATGTCAGTGCTTTATTGAACACTAGCCAAAAAGCTCCTAGAATGATGAGACATCTGCCTCTCAAGAGGTAGTCTGACCCTTATATTTTGCAGATGGGAAAACTAAATCTTGGAAAGGTAAAATGACTTGCCCAGAGTTACATGGTAGGAGCAAAACCTGAGATTTGAACTCAGATCCTCTGACTAAAGACCCAGCAATCTTTTCATTGTACCTTCTAGCTGCAAGTTGCTTAGGTTCTTTAAGCCTCAGTTTCCTCCTCTGTAAAATATGGAAATTAATACCTACCTTGTAGAGTTGACATGAGGATCAATTGAGATAATTTATGTAAAAGTGTCTTTAAATCTTAAAAGCATAGTGTCATTTTGCTCCCAAATTGTCCCCTTGACCTCAGTGCTTCATCTCAGAGTCATCCTGCTATAAATTATCTTAGTGAGGTTAAAAGACCTCTATGAATGCTGATTGAATTAAACTACTGGAGCCATGTCAGTAGGCTGTCAACAGACTTGGTTTCGGAGTTCATCAAGCAAGTAACATGCAACCAACTAGGGCAACTAACACAGTAGCCACAATGCTGGGCCTGGAGTTAGGAATACCTGAATTCAAATTCAGCCTCAGCCTTCCTAGCTGTATGAACCTGGGCAAGTCACTTAACTTCTGTCCTCCTCAGTGTCCTCTACTATAAAATGGGGATGATAATAGCTCCAACTTCCCAGAGTTGTTGTGAGGATGAAATGGCATAACATTTGCAAAGTGCTTTACACAGTCCCTGATACATAGTAGGTACTATATAAATGTCTATTTTCCTCTTCCTTTCCTATCCAAGGAAGCAAAAGCCCCAAGAGAAAACACTTAAACTACTTTGAATTGAGTGGGAAGAGGATGGTAGATTCGGTTGGATTGATGCTGACTAAAATTAATATATTGGTTTAATCTTAAAGACTATGAAATTGGCTCCTTTGACTATTTCTGGTTTTTGCACTTTACATTGATCTATCATGAAGAACGCAGTCTTAAGAACAACATTTCTTTGTGTTGTAGAACTTGTATTCCTTTCCCTGAATGACTTAGGATGGGACTCATTAATTGCTAACAATTACCTGGAGTTAAGAGTAGCTCAAATTCTCATGTATCTGCAATTGAGTAAAAAAGCGAAGTTATCCAATCCCAAATCCAGAGTTTGTAATGAAGGTGCGGTGATTGAAAGTTGGTCTCAAGGAACTACCATCCAGAGAAGTACTCCCTACCTCCACTTCCCACCACCATCCAGGGACCCCTTTACCATGACATCCCTCTGAAAGGTCTACTTCTGATCCTTCAGACAAAAGACTCTTTGGGATATGGAAACCCCCCACCTCCTGGCACAATTGTATCTATAATTGGATTGTCCTCCATACTGTTACCCTCTTCCCCATTCTCATCTCTGCTTTTGCTCTGAGTGAAAATATCAGTCCAAATCTGATCAATATGGACAAACAGCACAAATATGAAAAACCAGTAAAGGTTTATGTTTCATTTTTAATGAATACTTTGAGAATTAATTATTTCAATATCATGTTATTCCCTCTTTGGGGACATATTACAGCTGATATAATATACACCTTAGTAGATGATCTTCAGAGGTTGCTATGCTCTCCTCCCTCCCAAAGTTGCACCTGCTAGTGATGAGCCACTCTGAAATTAGATGGAACAGTCCCTGATTATCCAATGACACAGACTCAAATGGTGAACCCCTACCTGAAGTCTTGTCTAACTTGATAGAACCTCTAAGTATTGTTTGTGGCATAACCTTCATAACCTTTGAGAAACAAATTCCTCTCCAGACCACGGCCTCAGAGTAAGACTTTACTGTGGAGTTTCACTTTGAATTAGTATCCAAAAATTGCTTCCTGAAAACTCCATTAAAAACTGAATGGCTTAAGAAATTCATTTTCCCCTGAAACCTTGACCTAAACCTCACATTGAATGAATGACATTCCTAGAGCTGAGATGAGTGGAACAGAAAATAGAAATGAGAAGAGAGGTCAGCACCAAGAGCAATGGCTGGAGATGGGCTTGGCATGCATCGGGGCTCTTTCCTGAAGGATTCTCTGCCTTGGCATAAGGTTGCCTGGTGTGTGCCTCATCAAAAGTCCCCAGGAGTGCTTAATTGATAACCTGACACTCAGGAAGCAAATTAAAGAACTAAAAAGGAAAAGAAAAACAGATTTCTATAATTGTGCAATAGCTTCTCATAAGGATGACAGAGAAATCCTGAGAAGTTTCAGCACCTTGTGTACAAGGTGACTGAATAGGGCATGTCAATGGTTTCTGTGGTCCAATTTTTCTGGAGCCAGAGGTCTTAAGGTAGAGATATCTTATGGATATCTGTTAGCAGAATGATTTGTTCATTCTCTCAATGTTCCCAGATTAATGTTACTGTTTAATAGAAAAATCTGTTTAAATTTAATTTTAATACCTTCATTAGGAGAAAGTTGTAACTCAAATTATATAATGATAATTTCTTTCTTAAATTGAAGGACTGCTTACAGTTAAACTTTTTTTACAAATATGGAATTTTCATACCTCCAATTTTGCTGTCTCCAGTACTTTGCTGTACAAGTTAGACATGTTTTTATTTTTTAAATTTTTAATATTATCTTATTTTCCCAATTATATGTAAAAACAATTTTTAGCATTCATTTTTACATAATTTTGAATTCCACATTTTTCTCCCTCTCTCTCTTCTTCCTAAAATGGTAAGCAGATATAGGTTTTATATATATATATAATATCATAAAAACATATTTCTGCATTAGTCACAGTAGTGAAAGAAGAAACAGACCAAAAGGAAAAGAAAAACACACAAAAAAATTAGGTGAAAATAATAGTCAGACAAGTTTTTAGCAGACACAGGGGGATTTTACCTCCTTGAACTTATTTCCATCAGAGCCCTGTGAAACCCGTCAAAAAGGCAAAGTGGTGCAGCTGAGTCACAAGACCCAAATTTGAATTATAGCTGTGCCATTTACTATCTTGTGACAGGGAACTTGAACAAGTCACTTATCTTTTTGGGGTCTCAGTTTCCCCAGTCTGTAGAATGGGAAGAATGTATTAGACAATCCCTTGTAGCTCTAAGTCTATGTCCCTAAGTCAAGTTTTGGAAGGGCTGATAACCCTATTTAGTTAATGCAAATCAGTTGAATCTCTATGTTCTAGGCCTATACTTTCATAACTCTATTTGCAACACTTCTGAATTGCTTCCTGCCTTAACATTTTTGCTAGCTTTGGAGGGAGTAGAGCTTCCAGTAAATCCTATTGGTGAAATCAGCTATAAACACATCCCTTTGAGAATTGAGATGATAGGAATTGTTTGAAGTTGATTATTGATTTTTTTTTAACTTACCACTTCCTGGTACCATATATAAGGGGAGGTTAGAAATAGGGCAGAGGATAAGGGAGTCAACTTCCCAAAACAGGTGACAACAAAAGACATAAAAGCCAGTCTAGTTTTGATAAAAGAAAAAGTACGTAAATTTTAAGTAAGACAGTGCTAAGTCCCTCTCAAGGACACTGGCTCACACTGGGGTATTATATTGCTGCAACTACTCTCATCAAACTAGAAAACCGTTTCCAAGGAGAAAGGAAGAAGAGAGGCATGCTTCTGAAAGGATGGCAGCTGCTTCTTTATAATTTTGACTGTGAGATTCCAAGTACGATGCTTTTCCAGTGGTCACAATAACCTCCAAGTCACTGCCAATGAATACATTCACCAGCATTCTCTCTTTTGCCTCTGCTCCTAGACTATAAACCCTTGAAAGTGACAAATCATAGATTATGTATCAGACTGAGCTGAAAAGGACATTCATTGCAGGTTCTAAAAGAGAATTTTAGGGTGTTTTAATGTGGAGACGGGAAGTCATTACCTAACCAAAGATTAGGGAGAAAAAAAAGTTCTCATTCTCCTAAACACCTATTGGCACACTGGCAGCAGGAAGGCTGTCAGTTTTGAGTTGGGGGTATTTTTGGAGTTTTTTGACAGATCAAGTGCCTGCAAGTAAGAATTCTAAAGCTGATGCCATATGAGTTTGGAAAGCCAATAAAAATCCCTAGGGCCATGAGTTCTAAACTTGGTAAAGCAAGTCAAAAGACTTTTAACATTTCCGTACCTTCTGCCGGGTTGAAGAGGGCTTTGAAAAGACTTTCAGACAAATCTTTTCATTCTTTTTTCCCCAATTCAGTCACCCCATTTATTTTCCTGACTTTTCATTTAAAAAAATCATACAGAAATCTATAGTCTCTCATGCTGCCAATTTAACAAGAATAACTCATTTTATGTAGCATTTTAATGTTTGCAAAGCACTTTCTTCAAAAAAAAACCCTATGGGTAAATAATATCCCCATTTTAGAGATAAAGAAATTGAGGCTTATCAATATGTGTTGATAAATTGAGGCTTATCAGTATAAGATCATGTATCTAGTAAGGATCTTGGGGTTTTGAACACAGGTCTTTCCTGAAGCCAAATCCAAGGCCCACTTCACTATACCAGTCTCCATTAAACTCCCTGATAGAAGTGAAGGACAAATTCTGTTTTTGCTTCACCTTAAAAACATTAGCAAGTAGAAGAAAGACTTAATGGTTGTTGTAAAACATCTTTCATAGGTACAAAAATATAGAATTAATGTTTAGTAGCAACTTAACCAGGGTAAAAGCAAAACATCTCAGCAATCATTTGGCCTTTTCGACTAGCTCCCTAAATGCATTTCTACTGATCTAAAAGCACCTCCTCCTAAACGCATAATAACTGGTCCTGGTCACCCTCAATGATTTACTCCAGGATGTGAACTTTAAACAAGATCTAACTTTGTAAGTTCTCTGATTAAGTGCCTTTCAGTCCTCCTCAATGGGGTAGAGACTGGGGTGGGAGTGGGAAGCTAGGAGAGAGGTTGGTAGATGGAGGATACTTGCCTGAGGGGCACAATTTATTAAGTTCGTTTCCATGAAAACTCATCAGGAGTTTAGGACAAAGTGATAGGGTTGAATCTCCATGATATGTTTGCCAAAGATCAAGATCTAACAAAATACCAAGGTATCGAAACTTAGAACTGAAATATTCCAATCCAACATTAAGCCATTACTATTTGCCAGGTACTGTGCTAAGTGCTAGGGAGACAAACCAAAAATGAGACTATCCTAGCACTCAATGGGTTTATGTTTGATGGGAATGTTGTCAACATTCACATTGACAGAGTATCATCCAAATAAAATATAAGTAACGAGAAACTTATTTCTCATTCTTTCCTTCAATAATTTCATCCAGAAGGATGGACACCACCTACCGATGTCTTTTATTTCCATAATTTTCTCTATCTCTGCCAATAAGCAGCTTTCACTTTAGAGGTGACAGGTACTACACAGATAAAAGAATTAGACATTTATAGAATGCTAAGGCTAGAAGGAACATTAGTAATGATCTAGTCCAACTCCCCTCATTTTATAGATGAGGAAACTGAGGCCCAGAGAAGCTAATTGGGCAGGAAGGATCCCAGAGGATAAGTTGTTCCAATTGTAATCCCACATTACCCTTCTATAGATTATCTCCACTCCCTAAAAATCAAATCAGATAGATTTGCCAGAAGTCTCCAGGTTGTGTTCGTTGTGTTCATGTTTGTTCTGTGTGTGTCTCTTTCTGTGTCTGTCTCTCTTCTCCCTTCCCTCTTTCCTTTCTTTTTCCTCTCCCTCCTTTCTCTTCTCCCCCACCCCCATCTCTCTCTCTGTCTTCCTCCCTCCCTCCCTCCTCTTCTCTCTCCTCCTCTCTCCCCGCTTCTTGTACTTCCCACCTGTTCCTCGTTCTTCATTAACCAAGAATTAGCACTTACAGAAGCAACATCTGCCTCTTTTTAAGCAGGCAAGTTTCTGGGATTGTTTGTAGATAGAGCACAAGAATAAAACAGTTTTAAGCCATGTCAACAGCGTTTGGGGGAGGGGAAAGAAAATTGAAACCCTCCACCCAGGTTCAATTGGCCTTGTAGAGCTTATATCCCCTTTCATTCTAAATCCCCACTCCAAGTTGGGCAGGAATTGACTGTGTTTATAGATAAGGTCAAAATAATGATATAGAATTTTGATTCTAAAACCCTGGCCTGGAGCAGATTGTGATAAAAATGACTTAGAGAAAGACACCCAAGCAGTAATCACTGTGTCTGCCTGGGCAATATCCCTTGGGGTCATTCCTGAAGTCAGGATTAAATCATTTTATAAATAAGCTGACTTCCCTCCCTAAAGCAGGGAAGGACCTGACATCCAGATCCTCTTATCTTCAGGGGACTATGCCCTTCCACAGGAAAGGAAGGAATGGATCTCTGTCCAAAGCCAGGAGTGGGTTACGTAAGCTTTGTAGAAACACAAACAAGGAAGGGGAGAGCCAGAGGAATGCTGAGTCTCTGCTGTTCTGTCAGGGTTTTTCTTACTTTCTGTTCCCCAATATTCTATTTCTGCACACAAAACATCTCTTCATGCTGAAGACCTATTTTCCCAATTGCTCTGCCGCTAGGACAATCACCTCTGCTGCAGCAGAACAACCGACTCCCCAGGGAAGCTAGGAACCAAACCATGATAATTCATAGCACTGGGAAAGGGCCACTTTCCCGTCACTTCCCCTTTGAACTTCGGGTTCCTCATCTATGAAATGTGGATAATAATATTCGAACTACTTTGCCTTTTCTGTGAGGGTAGGGTTTTGTAAACATTAAAGTGTTATAGGAATGTGAAGTGATTGGTATCACTACCATTATTTCCAAATTCAAAAGTAAAAATCCATCTTGCATAATAAACAAATCTGCCTTTAATACTTTTTTTAAATATGAGGTTTCTAACAGATAACAAATAATCCTGACAAATTAGAAGAAAAAATGAATCTACCAAAAAAAAAACAGTTTGAAATTATTGGCACCAGTCTCAGAGTAGACAGGAAAGTCAAGTCATATTGGTTCAATACAAGATAGGACACTTCAACACCCACCCATTCAACAGCTGCCACACAAAGAGTGAAGACAGCTGGAGACTTCTGGGATCTCATTTTTCTTTCAAGAGTGTTGAAGTGTTAGGGCCAACTGTTTATATTACTCTTTGGAGAACCTCAAGAAGAGACAGAGTGCTTTGATTCCCCTTAACTCTTATCCCTTCTCTAAGGATCTTGGGCAATCCCCAGAATTGCTTTTTGCCTCCTATTACAAAGAACAGAGAGGGACCATCCTGTTCCTGAGAGCCAAAAACATTAAAGCAAGGATTTACTACAGGAGCAATACCCTTTACCTTATAATGAATGAATGAAAAGAACATTTATTAAGCACTTACCATGGACTTAATATATGTTCTAGCTTCAACTGCCCTAAGTATTGGTAATCCAAATACAAGTAAAACAATCTTTGTTTGCAAAGAACTTATATTCTAATGGGAGAAGACATAAATAGAAACTAGAAATGTTGGGGGTTTGGGAGGTTGGGGATTTCTGCACACAATGACATGGTTTAGAAACATCCAGAAACGGTCATTTGGAATGGTGGCCTGATTCTAGGCATGATAAAATGAAAGTTCAGCTTCAAAGTCCAAGATCCAGGGGGGCTGTCTGAGTTCTGATAGAAGAGGGATAATGAGCAAATCCAGAGTGAAGGCAACATGGTTTAGAAACTGCTGAGATTTGGTGTAGTAGCCTGGTCACAAGCAAGATGAGCCACATATTCATCTGTAAGAGTCCAGGGTCCTGGAGGTAGAGTCCAAATTCTGGTGGGAAGGGGATGAGGGGAAAGTAGTAGTAGAAATATCCAGGAAGACATTAGATTCACAGATTCAGAAAACGTTGGCAACTGTAAAAAATAGTCTCCTTTTTTTCATTTCATAGATAAGGAAATGAGATCAGGTGAGGTTAAAGAACTTGACAAGGTATCTCAGTGTTCTATCCCAAAAATGAAATTGACTAATTGCTACCAATACCCTTCAGGCTAATTCTGTTCCAAAACTGGGAATATTTTTTTCATTGGTCATTCTCTGTGGCCAGAGGACCCCAGAGTTTTGGCAGGAAAAAAGTAATGAATTATATTTTAACAGGGACATAGAATTAATAAAACCAAAGGAAATAGCTATTCAATGGCAGGTATGTATTAAATCATCCTCAAATAGTCTAAAGTTCAATGTTTTCAACGTGATATAAAGAAGTTGAAGTCAGAAGAGAGAAACCTAAATGATTTCAAGTTTTAAACCTTGAAAAGAAGGTCCTCAAGGACTAGATTAAATAATCATAGAAGATTGAAAAGTGTGTTATGGGTAAGCACTTTTATACCTCCCTACTTAGTTTATTATCCCACTTACCATAGCAGTTATTTCAAACATTTTCATCTCTCTTCAAGCCCCCAAAATACAAACTCCTCCCTCCACTCAAAGTAGAGGACCTCACCTCATAGTTTAGCAAAAAAAAAAAAAGGTCAAGAATTCCCATTCAGCCCTTCCTCCCATCTCATCCAGCCATCTTTGCCCATTATCTACCTGTCTCATAAGAACAAGTAGACTTTCTGCTTGCTAAGGAAAACCCTATCTGAACCCTTGATACCACCATTCCACGTAGTCTTCTTGAGAAGATTGCCCCCTCTTTCATCCCTACTCCCTCTCTGATCTTTAACTTCTCCACACTTACTGATTGCTTTCTTGCTACCTACAAATATGCACATGAAAAACATAAAAATCATTTCTCCTTTAATCCAACTTTCTCTGCTGGCTGGCATCCTATCTCTATCCTCCCCTTCATGGCTAAACTCCTTGAGAAAGTCATCTACAGTTGGCACGTCCATCTCCTCTCCTGTTGCTCTTTTGTAATCCCTCCGAAATCTAGCTTCTAACTTCACCATTCCAATGAAACCATTTGATCCAATTTATCAATTATCTCTTCTTAAAAATACTTATTGATATCTTTTGTTTTATACATAACCAAAATTTTTTCCCAATATCTTTCCCCCTACCCTCTCCTGGAGAACCATTCATAAACAAATAATATTTTTCAAAGAAAGCAAAAGAGGGAGAAGAGAAAAGTCAGCAAAACTGATCAATGTATCCAAAAATTCTAAAAAGTGTGCACTGTATCACAGGTGTATAACTCCCACCTCTGCAAAGGAGGGAGGAGGGGAATTCTTCTCTTCTCTCTTCTTTGAAGCCATGTTTGTTGTTTGTAATTTTTATAACATTCACTTTTGATTGGTTTTTACATTTACATTTTGGTTATCATTGTATGTATTATTTTATTCATCTGCTGACTTTACTCTGCATCAGTTTGTATAAATCTTTTTATCCTTCTCTGTATTCATAGTTACTTTTAGCACAGGAATATTACATTCATTACCACAATTTGTTTAATCATTCCTGAATCAGTGGGCATCTACTCTGCTTCCAATTCTTCGCTACTACAAAAACTATTACTATAAACATTTTGGAGCCTTTCTTCTCATCAATGATCTTTTTGGTGGCATAAACCTAATCATAGAAATTCTGGGTCAAAAGATATAAACATTTGGGTACCTTCATTTGCATAATTGTAAATCACTTTTCAAAATGACTATTCTGATTTGCAACTCCACTGACTTAGTTGCCAAATCTAATGGCCTTCTCTGTCTTTGTCCTTCTTGATCGACCGATAGCCTTGGATAATGTTGATCACGTTCTCCTGTGTATTCTCTTCTTTCTAGGTTTTCCTGACACAATTCTATCCTGGTTCTCCTTCTACTTCTCTGACTAATCTTTCTTGGTCTTCTTTCCTGTATCTTCAGCTAGGTCTTGCTCACTATGCACAAGTATCCCTTAAGATGACATCCTGGGCCAACTTAGCTTTCCCATTCATTCCGTCTTACTCAATGAGCTCATCAGCTCCCGCGAGTTCAATCTTCTCTGTTCCAATGACTGCCAGATCTACATACTAAGTCCCAGTCTCTCCTCTGAGTGCTAGTCTGGAATTACTAACTATCTTTTCAACAACTCACATTGAGCGTCTCATAGATATCTCAAACTCAAGCATGTCCGAAGCTATCTCTCCTCTACCCTGACCCATCCTTCCCCTTTCCCACACTTTCCTAAGATTGCCATTCTCTCAGTCAAGCCACCTAAAATCCATGTCATTCTCAACTCCACATGCACATATATGTATGTATGTATATATACAGATATATATGTATGCACAAACATATATATTATACACATGTATGTAATGTACATCATTATTTGC
Source organism: Bettongia penicillata ogilbyi (assembly GCA_023548195.1). Classification (NCBI taxonomy): domain Eukaryota; kingdom Metazoa; phylum Chordata; class Mammalia; order Diprotodontia; family Potoroidae; genus Bettongia; species Bettongia penicillata. The sequence continues at coordinate 474,100 of JAJHZJ010000676.1, forward strand.
ATGTAATTTCTCCATTACAATATAAGTTCCTTGAGGGCAGGAATTATGTTTTTTCTTTCTTTATGTCCTCAGAGCTTAATACAGTGCCTGAAATATAATATGTGCTTAATACCTACTAACTGAAAGGAAAGGGTAAGGTTCTCTGCTTTGCAGTACGTAGGGATTACATGGTACAGTCATACTCAACTATTTGCTTATTCCTCACACACAACTCCATTTCCTCTCTCTGGGTCTTTGCACAGGCAAATACCCACACCTGGAATTCTGTCTCTCCTCTCTTCCACCTTTTAAAATCCCCAGTTTACTCTAAGACTTAACTGATGCAGGAACCCTTCCCTGATCCCCTTACTTGTCATTGCTTTCCCTCTAAAGTGACATTGGGTCTACTTTACATCCATCTTGAACATGATTTGTTGTTGTTGAAGTCAAGGTACAGTGTGTCTGACTGGGGCTGATCAGACCAATAAGAATTCAGAATGTTCTACCACAGGCTGGACACAAATAGTCCATGTGAACATTTGGGGTGGAGATGTCTCTAAATTTGTACATCTCACATTTCTTTTGAGCTGCTGCCATTCTGCTTTGCTCATAGAACACTTTCTTTGATCTGGGCATGCTATGAGAGGCAGTCCTTTGCCAGCATCTCCCATGTCATGCAATCAGTTCCAAAGTTCTTCAGAGAGACCTTAAGATTGTCCTTGTATTGATTCTTCTGACCTCCATGTGAGTGTGTTTGCCTTGTGTGAATTCTCTGTAAAATAATCTTTTAAGCAATCACATCTTTGGCATTCAAACAATGTGGCCAGTCCAACCTCTACAATAGAGTTTGAAAACTTGGCAATTTAGCTTGAGAAAAGAAGTCAGTGTGCAGTACCTTATCTTGCCAGGTAATCTTCAGAATCTTCCTAAGACAATTCAAATGGAAGTGGTTCAGTTTCCTGGCATGGTACTGGTATACTATCTAGGTTTTATAGGCATACAACAATGAGGTCAGCACAATAGCTCTGTAGACTTACAGTTAGGTAGCTAGTGTAATACCTTGTCTTTTCTACACTTTCCTTTGGAGCCTGCTAGCTCCAGTATTGTATGTGTCAACCTCATTATCAATGTGTACATTCTTGGAAAGGATACAGTCAAAGTAAGTGAACTCATCCACAGAATTCAAAATTTCTACATTTGACATAACAGATGGTCCTTCATATGGATGGTAGAGTGCTGGCTGATGGGGAACCTGTTTTCTTGGTGTTGTTAGACTAAAATTAGCACAAGCAATAGAGAATCAGTCCATATTTCATTATATCTCAACTACAGAGGTTGCACTGAGGGCACAATTATATGTGAACAAAAAATCATGCACCAGTTCACCCTCCACTTTAGTGCTGGCTTGTAGCCTTTTCAAGTTAAATGATTTACCATAAGTATGGTAGCTGACCTTAATGCCTGTTCATCCTCATTGAAGGAGTCTGACAGCATTGCTGAAAACATCATACTAAAAAGCATGGGAGCAAGTACACAACCTTGTTTCACTACATTGGTGACTGGGAAAGCACCAAAGTATCATCCATTATCCAGAACCTCGGCAAGCATGCCATCTTGAAATTGATGTATAATACTGATGAACTTCTCTGGGCAGTCAGATCTTGACATAATTTTTCATAAGCCCTCACAAGTGAAGGTATCAAAGGCCTTGGTCAGATTGATGAACATTGTGTACAGATCTCTCTTCTACTCCTGGCATTCCTCCTGGAGTTATCAGGCAGCAAATACCATGCCAACCATTCTTGGTTCTTTCTGAAGCCACACTGTATCTCAGGTAGATGTCCATATTCCAGGTAAAGAATCAGCCTTTTAAGGAGGATTCTGGAAAGAATCTTGCTGGCAATGACTTAAGAGAGTCCAGCATCCTATGCCACACATCGCTTCCATCATCTTCACATCCTGTCTGTTTCTTTTCCTTAGAGTGACAATCTATTACATGCCAACATTTGTTACAAGAGTGCATCCATGAAACTTTATTGTGTTTAGGTAAACAGAAGACAATGTTGGTGATGAGATCATGAGATGCACAGGTCTTCAGTAATAAGTGACCACTGTTGTTTCTGACTGCATTCCTCCCAGAGACTCTCTGCCATGTCTGGTAGTCTGTGCCTACTCTTACATTAAAGTCTCCCAGAATTATAAGCTTGTCCTCTTTCAGCATGTTGATAATGAGGGTCTCCAGGTCTTCATAAAATTTTTCCTTGATGTCATCAGAGTTTGACATGGTAGAAGCATAGGCACTGATGATGGTGGCATGATACAAGTGGTAATCTCATTGTCATGAGCCCATCATTCACTTCTTCTAGGAGGCATAAAAGCTTGTTGACTAGATTAGTTTTGATTGCAAAACCTATACCAGCTTCACAGTGTGGATGCAGAATGGGAGGACTAAAAGATTTTCCTCTATCTCCCATCCTCCTGAGGTCTTGGTTGTATAGAATATATTTTAATAAATATAATTTGAATACCTAAATCATATATATTTGAAGTTCTCCTTTTCCTTTCCTTAGTGAAGATATGGATTTACAACATAATCACCCTTTTGGAGAGACTTTTGCTACTAAATATATGATTAAAAAGGGAAGGAGAAAATAACCAAGACTCCTCATTTTAATGCTCTTAGTGCTCATTTTAGTGCTCTTAAAGTGAGCTCTCAGACAAACTGCTGTAGTAAATGGCCCTAATTCAAATGAATATGAGAGAATGTTAAAGGGAAATAGTTTAAATTTGCTTTTCAGGATTAAGAAGCAAAAGAAGCCAGTAGTTAGTAGACTCCTCAAAAGCCTTGCCACTGTATATCATGAATACTTTATTAAAAGAAGAAAATCAGAAAGCACTGAATACAATGAGCACTGAATAGCACCAGAGAAAATTAAATTTACTATACCTTAGCACATGAATGATAAATTACTATGGGAGTAATTTAGCAATCATTTAGCAATGTACTGTCAGAGAACTATAGCTAGATCCTGATTAGTGGGAACAATGAATCCTGTGAAGCTGTAGTGTGTTTTCAAATTCATACTGTTTGAAGTTATAATTATGTAAAATGTGACAATTGATTCTAGCCCAGTGTGTGTGTAGTTCGAATGGATGGATGGAGAGAGAGAGAGGGAGATTGAATTCAAATAAAACAATCACTTTTTTCATTATTCATCGTAATTGACACCTAGATGTAGATAGATGATAGGGTAGAATTAACAAATTTGAGGAAAAAATAAAAGGGAAAAAATGTAATTCTTTGTAATTTAAATAGCACCAACCAGGCATCAGCTAAATTTCTCATACCAAAAAAATAGGAAATGGACAAAGAAAAAGACATTGACATAGGCTATTACTATTTCCTATAGAGGTATAAACAATATAAAGCAATCACCACAAAGAAAAAACCCAAAGAACCAGCAACCCCTTCACTCAGCAAATATTTCATCTTCTTGCTAAGTAAAAAGACATGGAAGCTAATGACAAAATGACTTCAGGCATAAAAACTCATTTCTAAAATGTTATGGAAGAGGATTCTATAAGACCAAATTCAGGATTGCCTCATAAAACATCAAAGAACATGGGAACAGATATCAGTGTGCAGAAAACTTGACACAACATCTAAAACATATTCATAGATAAATTGGAAGGAAGACAATAAGCAGGCCAAAAAAAATGGAACATTTCTGATCCTTTTTCCTGCAATTTACTATAACAGACTTTGCTTATCATTGATAATGGTGGAACCTTCACATTTTGGCTCTTAACATTTCAGTCCCCAGTGAGCTAGAAGAAATTTGGAATAAAACCATAAAAGATAAGGACAGGAAGAGAAGCTAGACCAGATTGATGACATACAGTTTATGGGAGGAATTTTAGCCACATTTTCAAAGATACATTAATGTATAAGCACTCTTAATTAATGTGTAAGCACTGTTCTTGGAGAAGGTCCTGAAAAGTTGAGTTTCTTCTACTAATCAAAAAAAGATTTCTGATCCCAGCAATTTTCTTTCTTTCTTCATTTGATTAATTGTTATTCCTTCTACCAATCTCATCACCAGCTGTGAGTTTTAGGGAGATTTGATTAGCTGTCCTATACTGATTTGATCCCTAATACAGGGGAGTTTGAAGAGGCTAAAAATACTAAACTAAGGATAGAGCTCAACGTTAATTTTTAATTTTTATTGCACAACAAATTGCTTAGTGTTATTGACTTTGACATTGTAGAAAAATGGGTCTTCCTGATATTCCTGTTTATAGATTACACTGTATTAATCAAATCAAGTCCCCAGTCATACAGAACCTCCTCAAAGAGCACTCATAAGAGACTGACTTCACAATCTGCATAAGAAAAACTAAGTTGCTGAGAAAGGGTTATTTTCCCAACTATAAGAAGCAATTGAATGAGCAGTTCATTGAAATAAATCATTTGTACATGAGTCTACAACAAGTATTACAGATTTACAATGATAAAGACCCCAAATTGAAAAGAATAAGGAGAATGTGCTATATTGCAATTGGGAAACAGGAATCCCAAAGCTGTAATTCCAGCAACTCCCCACATTAGTCACCTTGACATCCCAAGGCCAAATCTCTAAGGGATGTTGATAACCCACCTGAACTATCTCCTGAATGATTAACAAAGTCCAACAAGGCCATACCCTCTCAATCCCAATGATTGTTAACTAATATCATTCAATTCCTGTTCTCTATCCCCCATATCCCACATCCATGTTCCCCTTCCCTTCAAACCCCACCCCACCCAATGTCCTATTCTAAAGCTATACACTTGTTCCATTGTGGTTTTTGGAATACCTCCTCCATAGTCAATGATTTGCTTGCTTATAAATTCTTTCCTTTCCCACTCTTTCCATGTTCTGGTTCTCCCTCAGTAAACTCAGTCTCCCTGGTAACCTTATTTCCACTGGTGTGAACCAGTATTGATTGTACTTTCATTCAACCCTGCCTTCACCCACCTCCCACACATATACATATACATTCACTGAGCAAGATAGGAGAATTAGAGTAGAGAGAGAGAGAGAGAGAGAGAGACAGAGAGACAGAGAGAGACAGAGAGAGAGACAGAGAGAGAGACAGAGAGAGAGAGAGAAATAGTAGCACAAAAAAGTCCATTGTAAATGCACAAATGAGAACAGATACACAGGACAGCTTTGAAAGTAATATGTAGAATCTATCATGCTTTTTTTAAAAAGCAAACAGTATGAAATGAAGAGTTACAGTTTCACATAGAAACTGCTTTCTTATATGTAGGGAAATGTTCTTTTTCATGTGTTTTCAGATTTTAAAAAGTAAAGAAATGCATGCTAAAAAAAAAAACCCCAACAACTAAGCAACCAAGCAAAACAAATTCACAAAGTGATCATAGCCCATCTTGTAAGGGTACTTCTATACCACTCTGGTGGGACATGGATAACTCTAAAGGTTTTATTTTTCCCTCTGCTTCTTTACCTTTTTATGAGGGGATGCGCTATTATTCATAATAATTTCACCATCCATCTCTATTTTTTTTTTACTGAATCGATAATTTCACCTGTGTAGGGAGCTTCGAAGGAGGAATGCTACCTTTTACCAACAATGTAGGATGACACCTTCTCTGAAACATGTAGCCTTAATGATTGACCTGGTTCACTAAGAAGTTAAGTGATTTGCCCAGGTGACACAGTGTCTGTCCAAGATGGGACTTGAACCCAGGGCTTTGTTGACTCTGGAGGCTACCTTTCCATTCTCTATGCCATCTTGCTTCTGTAGACTCCTTTATAATCTCAGTGGGTGTTGTCTTTGACTGACAAATTTCTCTTTTTGGCAAAATGATGACTCAGACCAACTCTAAGATATTTTATGCATTTTATGGTTACCCTGAATATAGTTTCTTTTTCCATGTTTTTCCTGAATTTTCTTATTGCTATATAGAAACAGTTATTTTCTGGGGTTATTTTTTTTTTATTCTGATATTTTACTGTGCCTGTTCTCTAGTCCATTACTGACTCTTTCAGATTTTGTAACAAACCATCAATTCATTAGCAAATAAAGATAGGTGGATAGTTTCATATCCTCCTTGCTTATGTTTATACCTTTAATGTCAGCTGGGGGGGGGTTGATGTGAGGGAAGAAGGGATCAATAAAGGGATAGAAGACATCAGTAATAGAAAGTGGTGCTCGAGATAAGCATTGAAATAAAATTTTTAGGGAATCTAAGGGGCAGAAGTAAAGGGAGAGTTCATTTCAAGAATGAGGATGCCAAGGAAGCTAAATGGCATCGTGGATAGAATGCCAGACCTGGAGTCAGGAAGACCTCAGTTCAAATCCAGCCTCAGACACAGGATAACTATGTAATCCTGGGCAATTCACTTCACCCTATTTGTCTCAGTTTCTTTATCTGTAAAATGAATTGGAGAAGAAAAGTGACAAACCACTACAGTATTTTTACCAAGAAAACTCCAAATAGGGCCACAGAGAGTCAGACACAACCAAAATGGTGGAACAACAACATGAGGGATGTCAATGCAAAAGCATCCCTCATATAAATCTAACTTCCTGTACTTTCATTCACTCAAGCTGACAATAAGTAAATTCATCAGCCTCACCAAACACTGGAGCCAAAGTGAGGTCAGAAAAGGTAAGTAGGGATTTTGTATGAGAAAAGATACCCCAGAAGATGACCCTCTGCACAAGTCAATGTACTTGTTTGGTCCTACAGCCACTTTCCCAAACAATGATAATAATAATACTGATAACTTGCATTTAAACACTATTATTTAGATTATTCTATAGCAGATCAAGGTTTACAAAGCATTTTACATATATCATCCCATTTGATTGTTACAACTATAACTATCCCCATTTTACAGATGAGGATTTTGAGGCTAAGAAATGTTAAGTGACTTTCCTTGAATCACACAGCTAGTAAGTATCAGAGGCAGGATTTGAACTCCTAATTCTAAGAAAAGTATTCTATCCTCTCTACCACCTAGATGCCAGATTACATCTTAATAATGAAACTGCATGATTAAAGAAAAAGAAAAGATCTGGAAACAAAGGGAGTTACCCCCTCAATTAAGAAATTGATAAATGAACTGTGGTATATGAGCTCTGACCAAAGTAACAACCAATGGAATTTCTAGAGGAAATATAATGAAAGATATTCCTTACATCCTGACAGGGAAAGGAGAAGTCTTACAACATGGGCCTTGGCCACTATGTGAAATTGTTTTGTTTTACTATGCTTATTTATTTAAAAGTTTCCTTGGTGGTTTTTGTCTGTGTTTTTAAGGGGGAGGGGAGATAAAAGGAGGGGTTTGAGGAGAACATAGTGATGGTAATGCCCCAAAACAGAAGAAACTTTTCACTTTTTAAATTTAATAGCATTTTATTTTTTCCAATTTCATGTAAAGACAATTTTCCACATTCACTTCCACAAAATTTTGAATTTCAAATATTCTCCCTGTCCTCCCCCATCTCAGGACAGCATGTATGCTGATTGCCCTTTCCTCCAATCTGCCCTTCCTTCTATCACCTCCTCCCTGTCCCCTTCCCTTCTATTTTCCTGCAGGGCAAGATAGAATTCTATGTCCCATTGCCAATATACCTTATTTCCTGGTTGCATGCAAAAACAATATTTAACATTCATTTTTAAAGCTATGAGTTCCACATTCTCTCCCTTCTCCCCCTCCCCATTCAACCACATTTTGAAAGCAAGCAATTTGATATAGGTTATACATGTGTAGTCATGCAAAAAACTTCCATAACAGTCATATTGTGAAAGACTAACTATATTTCCCTCTATCCTGTCCCATGCTCCATTTATTCTATTCTCTCCTTTGGCCTGTCTCTCTGTCAAGTGTTTGCTTCCAAATACCCCTTCCCCCAATCTGCTATCTTTTCTATTATCCCCCTTCTCTCATCCCCTTCCCCCCTGCTTTCCTGTAGGGTAAGATAAACTTCCATACCCAGTTGGGTGTGTGTTATTCCCCACTGAAGCCAAATCTGATGAAAGAAAGGCTCACTTATTCCCTCTTGCCCTCCCCTTCTTCCCCTCCATTGTAAAAGATCTTTCTTGTCTCTTTTATGTGAGATGATTTACTACTTTTTACCTCTCCCTTTCTCCTAGTATATTCCTCTCAACACTTAATTTTCTTTTTTAGATATCATCCCTTCATATTCAGCTCACCTTGTGCCCTTTGTCTCTGTCTCTGTCTCTCTCCATATATATATAGATAGATAGATAGATAGATAGATAGATAGATAGATAGATATAGATATAGACATAGATATATATAGATATATATATACACATACATACACACACACTCATACATACACACTTGCACATACACATGTACATATTCTTTCTAAATACCCTAATACTGAGAAAGGTCTCATGAGTTATAAATATCATCGTCCCATGCAGGAATGATTCAACATTAATGAGTCCCTTATGGTTTCTCTTTCCTGTTTGCCTTTTCATGCTTCTATTGATTCTTGTATTTGAAAGTCAAAATTTCTATTCTCTCTGATCTTTTCAACCAGAATACTTGCAAGTCTTCTATTCCATTGCAGTTTCATTTTTTCCCCTGAAGTATGATGCTCAGTTTTGCTGGGTAGGTAATTCTTGGTTTTAATCCTATCTCCTTTGACCTCAGGAATAACATATTCTAAGTCCTCTGATCCCTTGGTAAAGAAGCTTCTAAATCTTGTATTATCCTGATTGTGTTTCCACAATACTTGAATTGTTTCTTTCTGGCTGCTTGCAATATTTTCTCTTTGACCTGGGAACTCAGAAATTTGGCTACAATATTCTGAAGTTTTTCTTTTGGAATCTCTTTCAGGAAGTAACTTGATTCTTTCCATTTATATTTTACCCTCTGGATCTAGAATATCTGGGCACTTTTCCTTGATGATTTCTTCAAAGAGGATGTATAGGTTCTTTTTTTGATCATGGCTTTCAAGTAGTCCAATAATTTTTAAATTATCTCTCCTGGATCTATTTTCTAGGTCATTTGTTTTTCCAATGAGATACTTCACATTATCTTCTATTTTTTCATTCTTTTGGCTTTGTTTTATAATTTCTTGGTTTTTCATAAAGTTGTTAGCTTCCATTTGTTCCATTCTAGTTTTAAAGGAACTATTTTCTTCAGTGAGCTTTTGGACCTCTTTTTCCATTTGACCACTTCTGCTTTTTAAAGTACTCTTCTCCTCATTGATTTTTTTATCTCTTTTTGCCATTTGGGTTAGTCTAATTTTAAAGGTGTTATTTTCTTCAGCATTTTGAGGGGTTTCCTTTAGCAAGCTATTAACTCATTTTTCATGATTTTCTTGCATCACTCTTGTTTGTCTTAACAGTTTTTACTTCACCTCTCTTACTTGATTTTCAAAATGCTTTTTGAACTCTTCCATGATCTAAGACCAATTGATATTTTTCTTGGAGGCTTTGGATGCAGGAGCTTTGGCTTTGTTGTCTTTTCTGGTTGTATGTTTTGATCTTCCTGATCACCATTTATGTAAGAAAATACCTCTTCACTGAGAAAGTAAGAATCTATAGTCTGTTTTTACCCTCATTTGCTCATTTTCCCAGTCAATTGCTTGACGTTTGAGCTCTTTGTTAAGTGTAGGGCTCCAAAAGTAGCCTCTGCTTCAGCAGTGACTGGGACCAGGACTGAGGCTGGGGACAGACCACACCCCCCTCTCACCCAGATGAGAGACTCTTCCCCCACTGACCTTTGAAGCTATTTTTGGCATTTGTGGGTTGAAAAGTCAGGAAACCATAGCAGCCACTAGTGATTCAATCCCCTAAGGCCTACTCCAACTTTGTCCATGTGTGGTACAGCCCATAACAAACTGTACTCTGCTCCCAGCCAAGTGCGATAGACCCTTCCTGTTTATCTTCCAGATTGTCTTGGGCTCGAAATTTGCTTCAGTCTGACCTTTTGTGGTTTCTACTACTCTAGAATTTGTTTAGAGTCATTTTTACAGGGTTTTTGAGGGATTTGTGGGGGGAATTCTAGCAAGTCTCTGCTTCTATGCTACCATCTTGGCTCCACCACCACCCCTAGTGAAATATTTTTTAAAGGAGTACAGAAAGGAATTCTTAAGGAAACACAGATTGGCAAGATTGTTTTTCAAGTAATGGGTTAAATTTATTATGGCTTAAAAAATAGAGCAAACTATGGAAATGAGATTTGTGGTTTCACATACTATAGCACATGAGGAATTCTACTTTGCATATTAAATGTTTATTTTTTGGTTGGTGTTTAGGTTTAGAATTGAAAAAATCAAATAAATAGTGAAGTTGCATCCTCAGGCATGGGATAACGTTGGCCCTCAGCAACTCTGGGAAGACTATATTATTTCCTTTCTATATATTATTGGTCTATTGGTCACTGTATTCTGATCACTTCTCAGTTCCCACTTGTCCTTGAGCCTGCCCATGACAGCTACTGAAGTTCCTTCTAAGGAAAGAGACCACAAGTCAAAAGCAACTTGTCTAATACCAATGACTGTTTTGTCTGTCTTTGTTTTTTCTTTTTCAAAAACTCTCATCACTTTGGTTCTATCGCTTTCCCAAAGCTTGAGGGGGGGGCGAGGGGAGAGTGAGTAAGCAAAGGCATAAAAATACTTTTAACGTATTGAACTTGATGGAGGATTTTTTCCCCCAGAAAATCCTGTCAAAATTAAAAAGCAGCCTATCCTGAAGGCTATTGCAGATCACATAGACTAAATAAAATCAATATGTTGAGTGTGGCTTTTTGTAGAGTAATCAGATTATAGATGAAGGTTAGCTTATAAAATGAAAGGAAGGAAGGAAAGAAACAGAGAGAGAGAGAGAAAGAAAGAAAGAAAGAAAGAAAGAAAGAAAGAAAGAAAGAAAGAAAGAAAGAAAGAAAGAAAGAAAGAAAGAAAGAAAGAAAGAAAGAAAGAAAGAAAGAAAGAAAGAAAGAAAGAAAGAAAGAAAAAGGAAGAATGAACCCCTTCCTTTCCAGTCTTCTTATTATATCTTACTCCCCACCATCTACTCTTCGATCCAGTGATACTGACCTCCTGGCTGTTCCACAAATAAGAGGCTCTATGTTTTGGCTCTGAGCATTCCTCAACATCTGCAGTGCTCTCTTTATTTCACTCTATAAGAATCCAGGGCAGACTTTATAATTGCAGTGACCTTGACCCAGAGAGTTCAGAATCAGAATTCATGTCAGCGTCTCTCCGCCACACCATCCTAAGTTAACACAACTTATAGCACTGCCCTATTATTGCTAGAAGAGGAATTCTTAACCATAAGCTTTTAAAAATATTTTATTTTTCCCCAATTACATGTAAAGAAAATTTTTGACATTTGTTTTTTTTTAAAAGAATTAAGCTTCAAAATTTCTCTCTCCCTTTCTCACCACCTCCCTCCCTGAAATAGTATAATTTGGTATAGATTATATAAGTTCAATTAAACCATATACTTTAAAAATATTTTCCTTACTGTTTCAAGATAGTTGATTAATTTTTTAATTATCTTCCTTTATGACCTGAATTGTTTTATTTTATGCCTTTAAAAACATTCTGAGAAAAGGACCGTAAGGTTTTCCATACTGCCAAAGGGTCCACAATATAAAAATATTTGAGAGCCCATGCCTAGGATCAAATATAAACTGTTCTTTTTTGGCATTTAAAGCATGTGTTTTAAAACATGACCCCACCCTGCCTTTCTATCCTTACTATATGTTATTCCCCCCTTCACACAGACTAGGACGGTCCAGCCAACTGAGCTACTTTCTGCTCTTCATACACAACACTTTATCTCTCCTCTCTCATTGTCCCAACATGACTGTATCTCACTCCCTACTCATCTCCAACTTTCAGAATCTCTGGTCATTTTTTTCAAGGCCCAATAAAAATGACAGCAACCTTTAACTAAGGTCTTCCAGTTAAAAATTATCTTGCACCTATTTTTATGCATTTTGAATATAACTACACATATATAGTGTGTATTTACATACATTTGTATATCCTTAAAAAAATATCTGTTATTCCAAACTAGATTGCAATTCTAGATATAGATTTTTTAAAATCACTATCCCTAACATGTAAGGGAGTTGTTTTTAATGTCTACATTAAAAATTGTTTAGAATCTAGATAGGATCTGGATTGTTAATTTCTGTCCTAGAGGACAAACATTGTTTCACTTTTGCCTTTTCATCCCTAGACTGTAATGTGGTACTTTAATAAAGTACTTAATAAATGCCTGCTGATTAATTGAGGTTTGTTAAATAGCACTTGGAAGACCTGATATATAACGTGCTACTCTGTGAGAGAGAAGACAAAGCAGGATTGATGTTGAGTGAATAAAGCATTTTTCTAGCAGTAGAAATGCTCCCTTGGATGACCATGGAGATTAGGAATCAAGGTCATCTATGACCTGGAAAGGGAAAGAGCTCAATTCCTTGAAGAGAAATAGGAAACCTGTTGACTTTAGTAGTGCTATGCTCCAAACAACTAATCTAAAATATTTTAATCAGTTAACGTTTCCTAGTCATAGGCCCCCAAAGGGTTTATAGTCTGAATCCCCAATTGGCTTAAAATCCTCATTAAACATCCCCAGATATCACTTACACATAATGATGAGGTAGGGGATTCCCAAGCCTACTAACTTGCTTTATCCTCACCTGTGTATCTCCTTATCAAGCTAGGTGCCCAATGTTCTCACACTTCTACTCCACTATTTGCTCTTAAGGAATAAAGAGCCCATGATATACATTTATTATAAGGCATAAATGGAAAAGAAAGGTTAAAAATATATCCTTCCTAGGGCTATTTGTCTTTTAAGAAGGTTGGCTACTCATATATATTTATGGGGAAAGCTCTACTCTGGAAGGAAGGTGATGTAACGGTGTGTATGTGCATGTGTATGTACGTTTTACCAGGTCTATAATTTTATTGGCCTAGTGACTTCAGGGGTGGAAGCTGCCTTGACCAATGCAGACTAGCAATTAATTTGCAATTTATAGTCTTACAAGACCTGGAGAGATTGTGGCTTGTCTAGGGCCTCGCTGCTGTCATGTATCAGAGTCTTCTCTTTATCCTCTACTACTTCCTGCCTCAGTGTAAATATTACGATTTCCACTTTACTTAGGTGGTAAAGTGGATAGAGTGCTGGACCTGGAGTAAGGAAAACTCATCTTCCCTAGTTCAAATCTGACCTCAGGAACATACTAGCTGTGTCACCCTGAGCAAGTCTCTTAACCCTGTTTGCCTCAGTTTCCTCATCTGTAAAACCATCCAGAGGATGAAACGACGAGCCACTCCAGTATCTTTGCCAAGAAAACCCCAAATGGGGTCACAAAGAAATGACTAGACAGCAACAAAAGTGAGGAAAATGAAGTCACCCAACGTCGCCCCATTAGTAGCAGAGCCAGGATTAAAACATAGTTCACAGATTAGCACTGGACTTTAGTCTACTTGAACTTGCCTATTTCACAGATGATAAAACTGAGACCTTGAGAAATTAAATGACTTGCCTCAGACACAGGTAGATAGGAAGTAGCCCATCCATTCATATACTCTCCGCTCTACCGTTCTACCTTACATAACACTAGGTCCTTCTGTTTGGTAGTTTGCAATCCACTATGTTAAAAAACTTAATTTGTTTTTTTTTTTAAAAAGCAATCTAAGTCTTTATTTTCCCATTTTTTTGTTTAGACTCAGAACAGGAGACTCTTTCATGCCTTTATTCTGACTTAGATAGCCCCCTAATGTATTTCTGCTGTAAATGCACCTTAAGACAAATTTACTATAGCATTGTAAAAGCTGTTTGCTTCTTAATGTGAATTTGAACCTGCTTTCAGGTAAACACTTGTAGAGTAGCAGGAAGAAAAAGAAAAACCGTAATACAACTTGCATCAATCCCCTGAAAACAATAGCAAACATTCTATGGAAACCTTTCTATGAGTTTCACACGTACTCTGAGAAAGGACAGGTGACCTCTCAGGTCAACCTGTCAGTCAATGAACATTTGTTAAAACATTTAGTGTAATGCCTGTGACACAAACCAGGATGCGTTTCATATTTATCCCATATAGGGTTCCTCTGTACATGCTTGCCTGCTTGTCATTTCCCTCCATGGGACTGCATTTCCTGAGCATGGAGATTGTCTTTTGACTCTTTTTTTCTATCTAAACTCTTTGGAGCTTAATAAATGTTTAGTAGCTGACTGAAACAGAGTGCCTTTTTCAAAGAATCCCAAGGATGGTGTCAATGAATTACAGCGCATGTGGAGGGTTAGAGAGTATGAGGTACAAGAAGACTGGAAAGGAAAAGGGTGGGTTGGGTTTGGAGGGCTTTGATGGTAAACAGGGCTATCAATTCATATACACTCGCACATACATTTGTGCAGGCGATGCACTTATTCTTTCAGGTCTCTAGACACTTCTCTAAGACTAAATCACAGAGAAGAGAGCCAGTTTCCCCATCTGGAGGTTCCATATATCAGTGGTTTTGGTCCCGGGAGCCCTTTACATCCTTAAAAATTACCTTCCTCTTGTCAGATTGTGATGTCATTATTGTTGTCGTTTCAATTGGGTCCAACTTTGGGGGTCTTCTTGGCAAAGATACTGGAATGGTTGGCCATTTCCTTTTCCAGCTCATTTTACACATGAGGAAACTGAGGCAGACAGGATTAAGAGACTTGTCTAGGTTCACACAGCTAGTAAGTGTTTGAGGTCAGATTTGAACTCGTCTTCTTGACTGCAGGACTATCTCTATCTACTGAACCATCTAATTGCCCGTGTGGATTTTATCTATTTTGTCCTGGAAGCAGAGATGACCAGACTAAGAAAAGAAGAAAAAGGTTTCTTGACTGAAAGACCTATGATACACTTAATGAACTTAGAAATTAGGCAAATGACCATACAAATTTTACAGTTGCAGTTTCTTCTCTTATTTGTTTCTTCCATCCATCTAGCAATCTCGTTTCTACTACTCTTCAAGCTTTTTCTAGTACTTTCCTATTTTAATTATCTAAGAGAATGAATCAGATCTTTGTCTCTGACCCCGCATTTACAACTGCCTGTTAGTTATTTCTCCACATTCAAAAGCCATTTTGCCTGACCCACTTGCACTCCAGTATACCTATGACTTCCTCCTCCAAAACAAGGAAACACAAAGCAGCCTTTGCTTTTGACTTCACCAGTCAGAAGCATAGTAGATAGAGCCCTAGATTTGTAGTCATGAAGATCTGAGTTCAAATTCCACTTTAGACACTTACTAGCTGTGACCCTGGGCAAGTCACTTAACCTGCCTCGGCGTCAGTTTCCTCACTTGTAGTACAGGGATGATAATACCATTTACTTTACAGGGTGGTTGGAAGGATCAAGTAATGTGACACATGCAAAGTGCTTTACAAACCTAGCTATTATTATTATTTATTTTTGTTATTATTAAATGTGCACTCATTCCTCCAGCGCTCTGGGTAAGAAACCTCAGAATAGCCCTTGACATTTCCCTTTACTTTGCCTGCACATCCCACCAGTTGCTAAATGCTACCAGTTTCTTCCTTCATAACTGTATTCATCCTTCCAGTGACTGCTGCCATCTGAATATAGGTCCATGGCATTTCATGCCTCTATCTGGCATATTCATGCCATAAGAACTTCCTGTCTACTTCACACCTCTACTTTCCCCACCAATTCATCTGCACATTGACACTAAATTAATTTTCATAAAGCATTATGTTGATCCTTTCACTTTCTTGCTCAATCGTCATTGCTTGCCCATGACCTACTAAATGGAACTCAAGCTTTCTAGTCCAGGTCTTTACAGTAAATCTCTAACTTAATTTTTCATTATTTTCCTACAGGAACAGTATGTTCCAGACTCTTCTGCTCCTTATCCTTTTAATGTGTTTGTAAACCTTTGCTTCTATTATTTCCTCTGTCTGGAATGTTTTCTCCTGCCCCATCCCATTCTCATCTCCTAAATTAAATCTTATCTATTCTCCAGTGTTCAATTCAAATGTCATCTTTATGAAATATTTCCTGGTCATACCAGTCAGAAGGTATCTCTTCTTCTGAACTCCTATAGTACTTTTTTTTTTAAATCTGTAACATAGTACTTCAACTTTAGTCATTTGAAGGTGTTTTATCTCTACACACCTCTAGTAAATTATAAATTCCTTAAGGGATTCAAGAACCAGGTATTAGATATTCCTTTATCTCCCTTGGTATCTTGCATATAGTCAGAGCTCAATAAAGATTGACTTTTATATTGACTCTTGCTTCCTTTTCAACTTCTAAAGAGAACAGTCTCTGTACTAGAAAAAAAAATATAACAAAAGTCGTTAATAGGCGTAGCAACCCGAGATAATTGAGGCGATGGTCAGGCAACATTTAGCTGCCCTCAAGTCAATAAACCCAGAGAAGATAAAACCTAGAGGACTGGGGGGAAACAAAGAACAAAGAACAAAAACCTCAACGATGCTATTGAACCTCTGTCAGTAACATTTGAAGAACTATGACAAATGAGGAAGATATCAAGTTTGATTACTAAAGAAGGGCAAATATTGAAGATTTGAAAAAAAAAATGGAAAGAAGAGAAAATAGGTTCAAACTTGAAAACTATATGCCACTGAGCTTGACTTCATTATTAGAATTCTAGAATACATTATGAAAGGGATAGTTCCTGAAAATTCAGAAGTGGAAAAAGTGATCACTGGAAGCAGACATGACTTCATCAAGAAGTCATGCCAAATTAACTTAATTTCCTTTTAGTTTTTCTAATTTAATTTTAGTTTATAGAATAAAACAATAACATAGTATGATAAAGATGATGATTGTACATGAAGCTAATCAATTATGTACATTTTAGAACATATAGGTTCTTTTCATTTTTCCTTAATCATCTTTTGAAAATAGACCAAGTAATGATATTTCTGGGTTGAAGGAAATAATTAGTTTAATAACTCTTTGGGCATAATTCCAGATTGATTTCCAAAGTGGTTGGATCAGTTCACATTTCCTCCAACAATGAATTAGTGTCACAGTGTTTCTACAACCTCTCCAATATTTGTCACTTTCCCCTTCTATCATTTTAGTCAATCTGGTAGGTGCAAAATAATATCTCAGGGTTGTTTTAATTTGCATTTCTCTAATCAATAATGATTTAGAATATTTCTTGTATGACTATAAATTATTTAGATTTTTTATTGGAAACTGCCTGTTCATACCCTTTGACCATTTCTCAGTTGAGGAATGTCTTATGTTCTTACAGATTTGACAAAGTTCTAACCATTATTTGTGAATTTCCCTCTGTGTTATTTTAACTCATTATTTTCCTTCTCAGCCTCTCTTTCTACCCTATCCCTGTTACTTTATCCTTTCCCCTTACCCTTTTGTTCCATATTTTACCCATCCCTCTAAAATTCCCTCCCTTATCTTCTCCCCACCCACTCTCCTAGTCTTATTCTACACATTTTTTAAAGTCCTTCCCCCTTCTCTATCCCCCAGTTTTCTCACCTCCTTTTTTTAAAAGGGTAGAATGGTATAGACTCTATATTGTAGAGTGATGGAGTATGCTTAGATAACATTAAGCATGTGACAAAGTGACTCATTTTATGTTGGGGGAAAAGATAGGGCTAAATGTTTAGTTAATGTTTTTAGAACTTGAATGACTGGACCCAAAAAAGTAGTAATCACTGGGGCAATGTGAACTTAGAGTGGAATGCCCAAAGAATTGATACTTTACTCTGTGATGTTCAACAATTTTATCAATGACTTTAGATGGACACATAGATGATGTACTTGTCAAGTCCATAGATGACAGGAAGTTTCAAGACTTAGCTGGCACATTGAATGATGGTCAAGATTCACAAAAATCCCAAAAAGATTTTCACAAAGTTCCAGTTTTTTAAAAGTGAGATTTAAATAGGGATAAGTTTAAAATTATATGCTTGGGTTTAAAAAAGCCAATTTCACAAATATAGGAGGGAGGAGGCAGGACCAGACATGTGTAGATTCATGTGAAAATGAATCTTTGGAGAAAATATGCCATTTGGAGATACATGGCATTCTAGGCTACAGTGAGGATGTGGAAATTCATTGTTACGTGATATTCTGTCATGGTCGGAGCACTTCAGGAATCCTGTGTTCAGTTCTGAACATCCTTTACAAAAGATATAGACAGACCGGTGGGTGTCTAGGAGATCTACATGTTAGGGTTGGCTCAGCCACTGTCTGTGTGATGCCAGAGCAGTCAATTTCACCCTTACAGACCTTAGTTTCCTCATCTCTAAAATGAAGATTTGCAGAGAAGTCACAAAGCCAAAACTTAAACCCAGATCTTCCTGACTCAAGACTAGTTACCTGTCTACTGTGTGTACTTCTCATCACAATACATCCTGATTTTCTGCCTATCTCCCCCCGTAACCCCCAAGTTACCAGTGACATCTCTTCTAGTGGTACTTTCCCTCTATTTATCCTCTATGTTTTAGCTTATATATCAGAACATCAGAACATAAACTTCTTGAGGGCATAGGCTGTTTTTGCTTTTTCTTTTCATTCCTATGCTAAGCTCTGCATCTGGCTCATAATACAAGATTAATAAATGCCTGTTGATTAATTAACTTTAATTTGGAGTGTTTTATAGAGTTCTCCATAGCTTTTCTCTGCTTCCTCATCCTTTGCAAAAGGGAGGTGCATCTAGATGGCAGTGTGGATAAAGTCCTGGAGTTAGGAGGACCTGAGTTTGAATCCAATCTCAGACACTTACTAGCTGTGTGACCCTGGACAAGTCATTTCTGTGATACTTTGCTGTGCCTATTCTCTGTTCCATTGCTGATTCTCTCAAATTTTCTAAGCAAACCATCATGTCATTAGCAAATAAAGAGAGTTAGATAGTTTTATCTCATCCCCGACTATGAGTTAGGTAGTTTTATCACATCCCTGACTATGTTTATACCTTCAATGTCAGCTGGGGCAAGGGAGGGGATAGAGGGAGATCATTAAAGGCGTAGAAGACATAGCTATAGAAAGTGGTCTTTGAGTTAAGCACCGAAATGAAAATAGGGAATTTAAAAGGCAGAAGTCAAAGGGGAAATTCATTCCAGGTATGAAGGATGCCAGGTGAGCTAGGTGGCCCTGGAGTCAGGAAGACCTGAATTCAAATTTGGCCTCAGACATGTAGTAACTGTGTGACCCTGAGCTAGTCATTTAACCACCAAAAAAGATATGGTAACAAAAGCTACAGCATTTTCAAGGAAGCCTTTTTTTGTTTTTTTGCAAATGGTTGTTATGAATATTACAATATGAGATGACCAAGTGACCCATGAGATGATGTTTCTGGTTCCTTTTAGATGAATAATAAAACCAGCTCCTTTGTTTATTTCACCAAGGAGACCCTGTGAGCCATCCTTCTACTTAGCAGCAATTTCTTTTCATCTCCTAGATTTCATTGGTAGAGATCAAAATTCATGTGAGTTAACTCATTTAGTAGTATGTCAATGGAGCACAGATCTTGAGCAGAAAAGAATTTTAGGGATAATCTGCTGATTTCTAAGCTAGATCAGTTCTGGCCAGAAACCCTGAGGGTCTTTCCTCCCAAATATTTTGTTTGACTCTGTAAAAGAGGTTATTCTCTGTCTCATTTCTGAATGGGTGATTACTGAATTGGGTGTTGCTGAATGGGTGTTGCCTCAGACAAACTGAGAACTGGAAAAGACCTCAGTTTAAAAAGGCCAAGGTCTCCCACTCCATCCCAGGCCATCTCCAGTCCTGAGATATATCTGACCCTGGATTTATATATGACTCTAGAGGAGAAAGAAAGGCTGGTGACTTTGCACAACTCCCTATCACTTAAGTCCAAATTCACTTGCAAGTGATGACATCACCTTCCTGAAGTTATATTCTTCTCCAAGAATGAAAAACAAATAACAACAGGTCACTGGATAGTGTGCTGGACTTTGAGTACAGAAGCCCTGGGTTCAAATCTAGCACAAGAACTTAGCTGTCATCACTTAACTGCTGTCTCGTCAGTTTCTTCCTCTGTAAAACCAGAAGGATAATGGTACCTTACCTCACCAGATTGTTGTAAGGATAAAATGAGGTAATACTTATGAAACACTTTGCAAACCTTAAGGAATAATGTCAATGCTAGCTTTTATATTATTTAATGTAGCAGTTCTCAGTCTTTTTTGTGTTATTGACTTTGTTGGCATGCGGGTGAAACATGGATTCCTTCTCAGAATAATGTTTTTAAATATAAAATATGATTCATTGGATTACAAAGTAAACCAAAAGTTAATAAAAAAAAAAAAGACATAACCTTTCCCCAACCAAATTCACAGACCCCTTGAAATCTGTCCACAAACACTTTATGGTTAAAAACCCTTGATCTAGTGCAACACCCTTAATTAACAAATATGGAAACTGAGGCACAGAGTGATTACATGACTTACTCAAGACCATACAAGTACTATGTAGCAGAGCTGAGATTAGAATTCAGGTCTTGTGACTCTTAAGTTCTACACTTCTTCCTAGTGTTCAACTATATCTTATATTTAAGGTAGCAACAACTAAGGTAACGTTTATATATGGTCATTCTTCGCTCACTTTGATTCCCTTTTCACTACTCTATCACCATCACTGAATAAAGTGGAGAGCTGTGGGGAACTGGACTGGAAGCCAGTTTGTATTTTTCTTTATTTCATGAGTGACCATGACCAAAGAATTTATTGCCAAATGGCTAATCTATATTCAGCAAAGCAGGTCCTTGGAGAAAAGGCTTAGTCTATTCCATGTGCTCTGCCAAATAGCCTTCTCCAACCATATCATGACCATTCTACTGAAGAATTCTGTAGAAAAAAAATCAGAAAAGAATTAACTCACATTTTGAAGCTTGGTGTAAGTTGTACATCGTTGTGTGGTGGAAGGTATTTTAAAAGTTTGGAAATTATGATTCCTTGCATGACATTTTTTCCCTTTGTAACCTCCCCAAAACTGGCCTTCTAAACAATGAAAAAATACATATATTTTCAAAGTTCACTCCATCTAAGCAGGACTGGGCAACCTGTGGTCTCTAGGCCACATGCAGTCCTCTAAGTCCTCAAGTGTGACTGAATCCAAACTTCATAGAACAAATCCCCTTAATAAAAGGATTTGTTCCATAAAACGTGGACTCACTCAAAATGCCACATCCAAGGACCTAGAAGCCAGGTTCTCCACCCCATAAGGCAAAACTGAAGTATTAAGTGACTCAATTGTTAGGGAAAACAGTCTTGTAAACTGGAATAGACTGAAAGTGAAGGCAGTTTTTTCTGTCTCTAAAGGACCCAAAGAAAAGCCAAATATACACTTCAAGGATTTTATAGGTGATCTCAGATAGGACTGGAGCTAGATGTCCCACAAGATTTCTTCTCATTTGATATTTCTATCCTTTGCTTAACCTCACACAATTCAATGAAATGGTAAAGCCAGGTCAGTACTGCATAGGCTGTTGTTCCTAAAAGGAAATACAGTGAGTTCCTTGAGAGCAAGATTTGCTCAATATAGTCTCTGGTAAATCTGTTGCTTAATAAAAAACTATTGATTAATTATTCTATTATAGTGCAAAGGTTGTTTCTTGTCATTTGTTCTTGAAGGGGACCATGGCATCAGGAAGGTGATGCCATTACTTGCAAGTGATCCGGATTTAAGAGTGCCAAGCTGCCAGCCTGAGGAGGCAGTATGGGTATTGACCTTGAAGTCAGAGGAGCTGGGTTCAACTTCAACCTCTAAAACTATTTGTATAACCTTGCTCAGGTCTCAGGTTTCCTTACCCATAAATTGAAGGGCCCACACTAGACACTCTGAGGTCCTTAACAGCTCCAGAACTATAATTCTGTGATTCAGATGGATGATTCACAAAGGCATCCAGTTACCCAGTCTAGAGTTCTTTTCCAACCACTCCTATTATTTGTTTTATTTTTATTTTCAGGATAGAAACAATTTGTACTATTGCTACGATGCCATGCCGTAAATACCGAGGAAAGCCACGTATTGACACAGCTGAGAAGCTCAGGTTTTGACATATATACTGTAGCCACAACTGTATGCCAAGAAGTGTTATCTGTGAGAACACAGGGACAGTTTGGCCTACTAGCAAGGGTTAACAAACTATGGTTCGACGATCAAATCCGGCCCTTATCGGTTTTTGTACTGCCTGAAGAGCTAAGAATAACTTTTTAACATTTTTAAATTAAAAAGTATAAAAAGCCATTCTTAACTAGTCTTCTAAAACTGGGCACAGTTTGCTGGGTTCCAGATAATAGAACTGACCTGGGTTTTGTATCCCAGGTTTTGCTACTTAACTATTGATTTTGCCTTGAGCAAATAACTGACTCTCCCCTAGATCCGTTTCTCCATCTATAAATGGAGCAAATGGATCGATGACCGTAAGGTGCGGTCCAGTTCTAAATCCTATGGAACCTAGGAAAAAGATCTCAATGGGTGAGGGGAAGGAACTGTCAAGAATTCATGAAGCAACTCCTATACCAGTATGTCTGCTGGGTAAGGACCAATTTAAAGGCATTGCCACAAGAGGGAGCTCTCTGGCCAGACTTCAGAAGCAGAGCCTTGGTAGTGAAACATGGTTAGATACAGGCAGAAACTCAAATTCTCCACCACTATAAGAACAAGAAAAAAAAGAAAAGAAAAAGCAATGATGAGGTTTATTCCTACAGAATTGACCTACTAACCAAGCTAGAAGAAATCTGATTTCCTGCTTTGTGCCCTAAGTTACAGTCTGACATCACCAACTGCTTCCTGGAAGTCAGGAAGTGACATCTTGACATCTCTAACTAACTGAATGCACACACGTACCTTCAACTTAATACATCAGAACTCATTATCCTCCCAAACCTTCCCATCTTCTGAATTTCCTGGGTTTACAATTCCAGCATCATCCTTGGCTCTGAGTTCCTTATGGAAACTCTATTTTGAAGAAGGGCCCACATCAACTTTATTTCATTCTCCCTAATTCCTCATCATCTCCTCATATGGGGATCTATACCTCTGCCCTGTGTCAGCTCTGTTTTGTGTATTGTCTTCCTCCATTAGAATATAAGCTCCTTGAGGGCAGGGACTCTATTTCTTTTTGCTCATGTTTGTAACCCTGGTGCTCAACTTTGTGTCTTAATAGATACTCATTGACTTGACTCTCACTTGCCCTAATATCTAATCACTTGCCAAATCTTGTTGCTTCTACCTTCATAACATTCCTTACACTTGCACCTTCCTCTCCACTCACAGTAGTCATTATCCTCGTTCAGGATCCCAATACTTCTACTGGTGGAGTCTTGTAATAACCTCCTAATTGGTGTTCCCTGCCTCATCTCTCCCCATTCCAGTTCGTTTTCCACATGACTGTCAAAGTGATTTTTAAGTGCAGATGTAACCATGTCATTCCCATTCTCAGTGAACTCCACTGGCTCCCTATTACTTCAAGAATCAAGTATTCTTTGTAACCTAACTCAAGTATTCAAGTAACCTTTCTTAGGTACTTTAAATCCTTTATGCCATGGCCCCAATCTATCTTTCTGGCTTTCTCACTTATTACTCCCCTACATGCACTGCAGTCCAGCCAAATTAGATTTCATACTGTCTTTTTTACATGATACTATCTCCAGATTCCATGTTGCACTAGCTGTTGCCCATGCCTAGAATGACTTCCATACCAACCTCAACTTTAAAATATCTAGTTTCCTTCAAGGTTCAACTCAAAAGTCACTTTCTATATAAAGGTTTTTAGGCTCCACGCAAATGCTAGTGTTTTCTCTGTAAAGTGGATTTGTATCAATTTAGTATTTATTTTTATGCGCACACACACACACACATATACATGTCTCACCCAATAGACTACAAAATCGTTGAGCATAGGGACTGGCTTTCCACTATCCAGAACATGACCCCATACACAGCAATTCTTTACAAATTTGATAAATAATTTTTATTAATATTGTAAGGTGGCAAGTATTTTTTGAAGATTATCAGCATCCCTAATTTTCAGTTCAAATTGGGTAGAAAATGAAGAGATTAGAGCTACAGAGTACAAGACTCAATAGGAAGATAGGAGAAACCAAGATGGAAGAGTAGAAAGGATCTATAGAAGCTCCCCCCATAGCCCATAAAATGTAAAAAATGACTCTAAACAAATCCTAGAGAAGCAGAAGCCACAAAACGACAGAGTAAAAGAGATTTCCAGCCCAAGACAGTCTGGAAGGCTGACAGGAAAGGTCTATCACATCAGGCTCAGAGAGGAGAGCAGCCCAGCATGGTCCACACAGCCCAGAGTGGGCCTTGCAGCGAGGTAGGGACAAAACTGGAGCAGGCTTCAGGCCACCACTGACAGTAGTTCCAGGATTGCTCAACCCACAAATGCCAAAGACAGCTTCAAAGGTCAGTGAGAAAGCTCTTTCGCCTGGATAAGAAGGGAATGTAGTCTGAACCTGCCAGCAGCAGTCATTTCAGTGACAGTGGCCATTTTTGGAGCTCTCAGCTTAAAGACCTTGAGGGAATTGAATACCTGATCTGGGTCTCAGTTCTGAGTAGTAGTCCTGGGATAAGGAGGAGAGCTGACCTGGTGGAACTGGTGGAGACTCTGGAGAGAGAATCCTACTCACAGATGTTGGGCAGAATAGTGCTTGTGATTGCTCCCATACCAGAGCACAGGGCAAGAGAGGAGTAAACTTCTCTCCTTTGATTGTGCCACCTTGGAGGAACTGAGAACTTACAGGTCCCCAGAGTGTACCCTTTTATTGACAAAGGACTCAAAAGTCAAGTAATTGGCTGGGAAAATGCCCCAAAAAGGGGGAAAAAATAAGACTATAGAAGGCTACTTTCTTGGTGAACAGATATTTTCTCCCATCCTTTCAAATGAGAAAGGAATGAATACCATCAGAGGAAGACCTAAAAGTCAAGGCTTCTGCATCCAAAACCTCCAAAATAAATATGCAGTGGTCTCAGGCCATGGAAGAGCTCAAAAAGGATTTTGAAAATCAAGTAAGAGAAGCAGAAGAAAAATTAGGAAGAGAAATGAGAGTGATGCAAGAAAATCATGAAAAGCAAGTCAACAGCTAGCTAAAGGATACCCCAAAAAATGCTGAAGAAAATAACACGTTTAAAAAAAAGACTAACTCAATTGGCAAAAGAGGTCCAAAAAGCCAATGAGGAGAAGAATGCCTTAAAAAGCAGAATTAGTCAAATGGAAAAGGAGGTTCAAAAGCTCACTGACCTATAAAAATTACAATGGAGCTTATGGAAGCTAACGACTTCATGTTAAACCAAGAAATTACAAAACAAAACCAAAAGAATGACAAAATAGAAGACATGTTGAAATATCTCATTGGAAAAACAAAATGATCTAGAAAATAGATCCAGGAGAGAAAACTTAAAAATTATGAGACTACCAGAAAGCCATGATCAAAAGAAGAGCCTAGACATCATCTTTCATGAAATTATCAAGGAAAACAGTCTTGATATTCTAGAACCCGAGGGTAAAATAAATATTGAAAGAATCCACTGATTACCCCCTGAAAGAGATCCAAAAACAGAAACTCCTAGGAATATTGTAGCCAAATTCCAGAGTTCCCAGGTCAAGGAGAAAATATTGCAAGCAGCCAGAAAGAAACAATTTGAGTATTGTGGAAATACAATCAAGATAACACAAGATCTAGCAGGTTCTACATTAAGGGACTGAAGGGCTAGGGATAGGATATTCCAGAAGTCAAAGGAACTAGGATTAAAACCAAGAATCACCTACCCAGCAAAACTGAGTATAATACTTTAGAGGAAAAAATGGTTATTCAATGAACTAGAGGACTTTCTAGCATTTTTGATGAAAAGATGAGAGCTGAATAGAAAATCTGACTTTCAAACACAAGAATCAATAGAATCATGCTAATGTAAACAGGAAAGAGAAATCATAAGGGACTTACTAAAGTTGAACTGTATACATTCCTACATGGAAAGATAATACTTGTAACTCTTGAAACTTTTTTCAGTATTTAGGTAGTTGGTGGGATTATACACACACACACACACACACACACACACACACACACGTATAGACAGAGAGCACAGAGTGAGTTGAATAAGAAGGGATGATATCTAAAAGAAATAAAATTAAGGGGTGAGAGAGGAATACATTGGGAGGAGAAAGGGAGAAATTGGATGAGGCAAATTATCTCTCATAAAAGGGAAAAGAAAAACCTTTTTCAATGGAAGGGAAAAGGGGGAAGGTGAGAGGGGAAAAATGAAGCTTACTCTTATCACATTTGGCTTAAGGAGGCAATAAAATGCACACTCAGTTTGGTATGAAAATCTAAATTACACTACAGGAAAGTAGGAGAGAAGGGGATAAATGAGGTGGGGGGATGATAGAAGGGAGGGCAAATGGAAGGAGGGAGCAATTAGAAGTGAATACTCTTGGGGAGGGACAAGGCCTAAAGAGAGAATAGAAGAAATGGAGGGCAGGATAAGATGGAGCAAAATGTAGTTAGTCTTACACAACATGACTATTATGGAAGTCATTTGCAAAGCTACACATACATAACCTTTATTGAATTGCTTGCCTTCTCTGTGGGGATGAGTGGGGAGGAAGGGATAGAAGTTGGAACTCAAAGTTTTAGGACCAAATGTTGAGAATTGTGTTTGCATACAAATAAGAAATAAGAAACAGAGGTAATGGAATATAGAACTCTATCTTGACCTACAAGAAAAGAGAGAAGATGGGGATAAGGGAAGGGAGGGGTGTGATAGAAGGGAGGGCAAATTGGTGGAAGGGATAATCAGAATACATGGCGTTTTAGGGTTGGAGAGGGGAGAGATACGGAGAAAATTTATGACTCAAAATTGTGTGAAAATGAATGTTGAAAACTATAAATAAGCATTATAAAAAAGACTCAATAGGAAGGGTACATAATGGGAATTGCTAAGGGTCAAACATGGGCAAAAATGTAAAGAAGGCAAAGTTGTCTTGCAAGAATACCCCAGTCTTTACTTTCTGTGAGCTTTTCATCTTTCCCCAATCTCCTTCAGAAGCCTGATACCTTTCTTCTCTTTTCTCCTTACCAAATACTACCATTAGTCATAAATCTGGCTTGAGTTCCAGGCATTGCAGTGTGGCGATAAGAAGGTAGAATTTAAAGACAAGAAACATTAGTTCCAATCCTTTGTCTGTAATTTACTTGTAGTGTCACCCTGGGCAAGTGACTTAAGTGATCTGAGCTTCAGATTCCTCCTCTGTACAATGAGGAAAATGGCACTGCTACTGCAGTCTTTATGGCAGATTCCTATGAGAACAGTGCTTTGTAAAATATAAAACCATAGAAGTAGGATTTAGAGGAGCAGAGTCAAGATGGTGGAATGAAGTGACCATTCCATCCAAACTCTCCCAATATTCTCTCACAAACAACTTTTTTAAAAATGTCAAATCAATTCTAATGTAGCATAACCAACAAAAAGTTGGTGTGAGACATTTTTCCAGTCCACAACAACTTAGGAGAGGAGACAAATAAGATCTCTAACACTAGGTTGGGGGCTGGCCAGGATCACATCAGTGACACCAGCTGCGGGTTGTGAAAGCTAAAACAACAGCAGTGGTAAGGGGATTAAACCTTTGGTCAGAAAAAGATTCCAGGGAACCTTGTGGAAGCACTGGATAAGATGCTATTTGGCAACTCCATTAGCCATTACCCAATTTGGGGTTGGAACTCTAGGGTGTTTGCAGTCACAAAAGAGCAAGGGCCCTAGTTCCAGCTCACAGTGACAGGAAGGAGAGGAGGTGTGGTTGAGAGACAGCAGAAACTCTATCTGGCTAAAGACTAGAGCCCAGACTAGGAGAACAGTGACCATACCTCTCCTCAGAGCCTACCATCTTGGAAGCAATGAAAACATATTAGTCTTCTAAGGTGGCTGTGAAAACAGCAGGGCAAAAAAGCCTAAATCTCAGAAGAGTGACTCTCCCACCTCCATCCCAGAGGTAAACAGAGCACAAATCCAACATAAAGTCCAAAGTCAAGAAATGGGCTGGAAAAATGAGCATACAACAACAGAATATGACCATAAAAAACTACTATTGTGACAAGGAAGGTTTAAGACTCAAACATAGAAGAAAATAATGAGATGAAAATAGCTTCTGAGGAAAAAATGTAGGTTGGACACAACTAACAAGAATTCCTAAAAGAGCTGTAAAAACAAAACATAAAAATTATTTTAAAAATTAAAGTGTTAGAAAAAATGGGGGAAAAATAAGAACAATGTAAAAAGATTATGAAAAAAATAAATAGCTTGACAAAAAGAGGCACAAAAAGATACTGAAGAACATTATGCCTTAAAAATTAGAATTGGTCAAATGGTTTAAAAAAAAACAAAAGATCTAAAATCTCAATGAAGAAATAATTCCTTAAAAATTAGCTTAGAACTACTGGAAGCTAGTGATTCCATGAGACATCAAGAAACAATAAAACAAAGTCAAAAAGTGAAAAAAGAAAATGTGAAATATCTCATGAAAACCAACTGATCTATATGATTTCAGAATTATTTGACAACCTGAAAACCATGTTAAAAAAAGAACCTAGACATCGTATTTCAAGGAATTATTAAAGAAAACTGAGCAGATATCTCAAAAGCCAAGGACAAAATGGAAATTGAAAGATTCCGTCAATGAACTCTTGAAAGAGATTCCAAAATGAAAATTCCAAGGAATTTTATAGCCAAATTATAAAGATCTGAGGTCAAGCAGAAAATATTGCAAGTAACCAGAAAGAAATCATTCAAATACCATTGAGCCACAGTCAACAACACACAAGATTTAGCAAGTACCACTATAGAGGAGAGAGGATTTTCAAGGGTCGGGAACCTGCAGCCTTAAGGTCACATGTAGTCTTCAGGCTGCAGGTTCCCTAATTGTGGCTTAGACTATGATACTAACAAATAAAGGGTGGCATTACAACCAAAGATAGCCTACCCAGAAAATTAAGTATAATCCTTCAGAGGAAGAAAAAAAAAAACACAATGAAATAGAGGAAGTTTAAGCATTCTTGATTTTTTTTTAAATGAGAGATGAATAAAAAATTTCTCTTTCAAATACAAGATGTAAAAGAAGCATATAAAGGTAAAGAAATCATAAAGAACTTAGGTTAAATTGTTTACATTCCCAAATGTGTGAAGATAATACATGAAAACTCCCAAGAACTTTATCATCATTAGGCACTTGGAAGGAGTCTACTTAGACCAAGGGCAAGGAGGTGAGTCACTTATGATCTCAAAAGAAAGAAGGATATACTGGGAGAAAGGAAAAGGGAGAGAAAGAATTAGGAAAATTATCTCACATAGAAGAGGCACAGAAGTTTCTACAGTGGAGGGGAAAATGGTGGGGGAAGCAGGCAATGCTTGAATTTCACTCTCATCAGGATTTGTTTTAAAGAGGGATGCATGGGATACATGGAAAAATACTTATGAGATTTATGCATAAGGGAAGAACAGGAAGTCAAATGGATAATTTTGATTACACTAAATTAAAAAGGGTTTGCACAAACAAAATAAAATGTAGCCAAAATTAGTAAGAAAGCAGGAAACTTGGATAGAGTTGGGGATTTATAGCAAGTTTCTCTGATAAAGTTCTTATTTCCCAAGTATATAAGGAATCTAGTCAAATTTATAAAAAATAAGAGCCATTCTCTGATGGATAAATGGTTAAAGGATATGAACTAGCTATTTTCTAAGCTCTAAGTAGTCATAGGAAAAAATGCTCTAAATCACTAATAGAGAAATGTACATTAAAACATCTCTAAGGTACCACCTCACATCTATCAGATTGACTAACATGAGAGACAAGAAAAATGATAAACGCTGAAGGAAAAGTGGAAAAGTAAGTTATATTAATATACTGCTAGTGGAGTTGTGAACTGATTCAACCATTCCTAGAGAACAATTTGGAACTACATCCAAAGGCTAAGACAGTACACATGTTTGAGTCTAACAATACCACCAATAGGTCTGTACTGTAAAGAGATGAAAGAAAAAGAAACATGATACATACCTACAAAAATATTTATAGCACGTCTTTTGGTGGTGGCAAAGAATTGAAATTGAGAGGATACTCATCAATTTGGGAATGCCTTCAAGGCCTACCACTAATGTTGTTGCCGCATGTACTTCAGGCCAACCTCTGCTAGGATCTCACAGGCCTCTCCTGCCAACCTCCTCAATTGTTTTGGGCTGGAAAAACATCTCACCTCAATATGCTTTTGGTTGCGCTGCTCCAGAATTCCATTTGATATGTTATTTTGAAGTTGTTTAGAGAGGAATGTTGGGCGAATTTGGCTGGGCTACTGATTGTACTCTGCCATCTTAGCCTTGCATCAATTATATGGGATTATCTTGGTATCTTCTTGTGGTAAAAGAAATGACTAAACATATGGTTTCAAAAAAACTTAGAGAGACTTAAATTAACTAGTACAAAGTGAAATGAGCAGAACCAGGAGGACACTGTACACAGTAATAACAATATTATATTGATAGCCAACTATTAAATACTTAGCTACTCTTCTCAATACAATGCATTGTGACAATTCCAAAGGACTCATGATGGAAAATTTTATCTACTTCCAGAGAGAGAATTGGTAAACTCTGAGTGTAAGTTAGAAGAAGCTTTCATTTTATTTTTATTCCTTTTTTTGGCAACATGATTAATATAGAGATGTGTTTTGCATGACAAAAAAGTTGGAGTCAATAGTCACTTTATATCTTAACACAAATTTCATTCACTGTGTTCCCTCTCACAGGGATATTTCCATAGTAAACTTTCTTTCCAGTCATAGAATGGACGACTTTATCCCTTCTTACTATATTTGGGGAGTCAGAGGACCCTCTAGATTTGAGAAACTTGAAGATCTGCATTTGAGTCCCAACTCTATTACTTATAACTAATTAATCTTGGATGAGTCACATGAATTCTCTGGACTTCAATTTTCTCACTTGTAAAATGGGAATAATACATACATACCACCTGCCTCATAGGGTTGTGATAAAAAGCAAATGAGATAAAGAATATCAAGTGTTTTGTAACCATACAGTACTATGTAAATATAAGCTATTAAGCCATCCTAAACAGATTGAAGACTACCCTAACTGGATTGAATTTCCTATCACTGCTGGTCTCAGGTTAGCTTTTCACTGCTATCCAAGGGCAAGAAGAAAGAAAGGTTTCTATGAAAAGTGAACTTTATGGCTCTTCTCAGGCAGAATCCCATCCACTTTTAGAATGCTTCCTTAACTCAAGTACAGAATTTTATTCACATATCAGTGTGTGTGTGTGTGTGTGTGTGTGTGTGTGTGTACATATAAATAAATATATATATACACACACAAATACACATATAACATTATGAATATATATTATATATACTCATTATATGTGTGTATATATAGATGTCCATATATGTATATGAGTATATATTAATATAATATTACTATCAATTACTTTATTAGTATATGAAAGTATAACAGGTTGAAAACATATGCACACACTCTTGTAATGGGTGTAAGAATTATTTATGTTAGTGGACCTTAGTTAGGAAGTGCAGGGTTAGTAGCAGGAATTATTGTTCTAGGTCTAGGTTCCTTTTTAGAGCATATAACAGGATTTTTTTTGTTGAGAACCACACATATAGCATGAGTACTCTTACTCTCTCAGGAGGCTGGTCCTGTCCAATCACAGCTAGTTTTTGCTTCAATTTTATCTCAGTTAAGTTTAGAAACATATATGTGTGTGCATACATGTGTATGTGTATATATACCTACATACACACATATGTATGTATGATAAAAAGTGAGGGTGGGGGAAAAGAGTAAGGAAGGGAGAGAAGAAAGAGACAATGAAGAGATAGAGGAAAGGAGGGAGAGAGATGTATATATTCATATATATATGTATATATATACACTCACATATTATATCTACCTACATATGAAGGAAGATAGACAGATGGTACAGCAGATAAATCACTGGCCCTGGAGCCAGGTAAACCTGAGTTAAATCCAACTTCAACTAGCTGTGCAATGTTGCCTTGGTTTTCTCAGCTACACAATTGGGATAATGATGTTACCTACCTCCCCAGGGTTATTATGAGAATCAAATGAAAAAATATTTATAAAGTGCTTAACACAGCACTTGACACACAGTAGACACTTCATAAATGTTTATTTCCTTCCTTCTTAGACAGAGACAAGATAGACAGGGATGCAAACTTCTATTTACCTAGGGATACACGTGTAGTCTTTCCCTGTTTGTGGGACTTCCATATCAAATCAGTTTCTACCCATCCCCTATCCCCTATCCCCTATCCCCACTGCATTGGGAAAGTATCTTCTATATCTCTACAGGAGGAGAAAAAACTTCTCCCTGAAATTCTATACTTAAGGCCAACATTAATCACAAAAATTAGTGGCAGACAAATTTTCTTTTTCTTGAAAAAATAAGTCATATCAATTAAAGCATAGTGAACAGTGGTAAATGAAATAGTTCCTTTGGATAAGAAGTCAGAGGTTTACACTGCTAATGACAGAGACTGAATCAACTTCTCACTTTAACTATTCCTCCTCACAGGAAGGGAGAGGGGTACACTTTTGGGTGAGTTAGATAGTTATCATTGAACTGTTACCTCACTCAGAATGAAGACAGGGAAAAGGGAGATTTCTGGGCTTAGTGCACACATTGCCGAGAACACACAGTGGTGGTTGTTGAAACAGTCAATCACCCCCATCCTACCACAACAGCCTACAAGATTCTCAGCACAAATTGGGCTTCCAAAGCTAGGCACATTACATTTCAACATTACAACTCTCTCCCAAGGTTCTCTGGTACCCTTAAGGCGGACTGAAGGCTGTTTGAGCTCTCTGCCAATGGCCCTAGTTCCCATCAATAGTGTTCCCTCAGTTTTGGAGGGATCCCCTACTAGTCCCAGGTACCCAACTTTTCTTGACTTTCCTGACAAGCTATCAGATTGCGCCAGTACACTTGGATTCCTGGCTCAATGTCCACCATGGCTCCAGCTCCCGGATCTGGTGATGATCAGATCACATCCAGCACTTGAAACTGAAAAAGCAAGATGGCATTGAATAGCAAGAAACATCCCCAGGCCCATTTCTGAGGGTCAAGGTAAAAGAGGGGGTGAGCAGGGAAGGCAGTCCTTTCCCTTTCGCAGTTCAGTTCATAGCATTCACTCTGTGAGGGAATTGGGATCTTCACTCTCTGGATGTAGCAGATATAGGAGCCTGAGGATAGAGTTCATGGGACAGAAAGGCAGAAGAACTCAATATTAAATGTTGCCAGTTTTAAAGGCTCAGTCTATTCTAGTCACACAGTCAAAGGAGGCTACACCCACCCATGTGGTAGGGGATGAAAAACGCCTCCATTTTGAGACATCTGAGCATGCTCAGGAAACCTCCTTAGGGAGAACCCCATGTTAGAAGATCTAAGCATGCTCCAAAGTCCCCATTACCAAATTAATAAACTAGGTCATCTCCGCTTCCTTTTTTTTGAAAGTCCTCATCCCAAATTCCGTTCCTTGTCCCAAATTCAGGATGGTTCTGTGAGGTCTCTGGGAAGGCATAAAAAAATGTCAATTCGTTTGTTTTTCTGGTATCATGCAGTAAAGTCTTGAAACAGCCAATGTTACATTATCATATGCAATTTAACATGTACAAAGGAAAACCACAGTTGTCTTCAAATGGAAAATTTTGCAGATTCACAAAACAAGGAATATTTCACAAACTTTACCTGATGTTTCTGTTGCTTAACTGGCCTGGGAGAGTACTAGCCACTGTCTCCTCTTTTCCCCATTTTGATTCCTTCATGCACCAATTTTAAAGTGTTCTCCTCTCTTGAATACCTAACTTTCTTATTATTTTCCTGATTATATCCTTCCAAGCTTCAACCTGGGGTAACTCTTACTATTCACAGCCTTTGCTCTACAAACATACTGCTGAACAAAGAGAAAATCATGTTAACTGTTGTGACTGGATCCATTATAAATTTATGTTACACAATCTCAACTGGGTCCTCACTGCAGCTAGGTAATCCTGCTACACTTACCTGCCTTACCAACTTGCTATCTAATTCACTGTAGTGGCTCTTCTAAATTTTGTCATCCCTCCTCAAACTCCAATTATCCTCCCTCACTCCTCCTCTTAGCTGAGAGCCTTGCCTCATATTTTACAGAAAAAAATAAGACTATGTACCATGAACTCTGTCTTCTCCTTCATCTCATTTCCCTCAGATACATTTCACCATTATCTCCTCCTTCACCCCTGTCTTACATTTGAAGTGGCTTTATTCAATACTAAAGCTAACCTTTCCGCCTGCTCAGGTTATCCCATTTTGCTTCTCTCCTATAACAGATTGACCCTTCTGACATCCCTACTGTATCACATTTTTAATCTCTCACTGTCTGCTGGTGTATTCCCTACTGCCTACAAACATGCCTTTGTCTCCCCCATTCTGGAACAAATAAACCCTCACTTGATCTTTTCTTAATTATTATCCTATTGTAACTAACTTCTGGGAGAAGTCCTGTAAAATAGGTGCCTCCAATTTTTCTCCTTTCACTCTCTTATCACTGGCTTCTGACCTAATCCTTCCACCAAAACTTCTCGCTCTAAAGTTACTGATCTCTTAATTGCCAAATCCAATGGCCTTTTTTCAGTCCTCATTCTCCTTGACTTCTCTGCAGTCTTTGACACTGTTGATTGCTCTCTCTCCTCCTTGATACTCCTTTCTATATAAGTTTTTTGGGACACCATTCTCTCCTGTTCTCCTACCTATTTGGTGGCTCCTTCTCTGTCTCCTTCCCTGGATCCTCCTCCAGATCATGCCCCCAAATCACATGTATCCCTCTGGGTTCAGTCCTGGACACCCTTATTTTCTACCTCTGTACTAACTCATTTGGTGATATCATCCACTCCCATGAACTTAATTACCATTTCTATACCGGTTATTCTCAAATCTTCCTATCCTGACCCACTTTTTCTGTTGACCTCAAATCTTGCATCTCCAATTGCCCTTCAGATATCTCAAAGTGGATGACCTCATCTATTTTCCAGGGTACCTTCTCATCCAAGTGGGGCTGATTATACTTTTCCCACTCACTGGATGAGCTGTATGGTCTGAGAATCTATACCTTAATGTATTGCCTGGGATCGATGCAGGATTATCTGGGGGAAACACTATTAATGAGGAGTCCCTAATGGCCAGACTGACCTTACCTTCCCATAGCAAAAGTCATCTCAGCCCTCCCTTAATCACCATCTTCCTCTGACTTCCTTTTTCCTTTCACCCTTTGAGAAACTTTATGGAAAATAGAGTTCAATAAGGTCCAACTATGCTCCAACACCTATTAGTTCTGTGATCTTAGGTAAATCATATCATTTCTCTGGGCCTAATTTCCGAATCCATAAAATGAGAGAATTGCTCTAGGGAGCCTTCAAGGCCCCTCCCAGCTCTAGATCAAAGATCCTAGATCTTTTCCTCTCACCAGAAGAGATCTAAGAGGGCAGCAAATCTAACCCATTCTTTTTAGAGACAGGGATATTAAGGGACAGAAAAGTGAGTGACTTCTCCAAGGTCACACAGTTGGTGAATATCTGATGAGGGATTTTAATCCAGATCTTCTGGACATTAAGTCCATTGGCTTTAATTTCTACTACTCTGACTCTAAAGAAAAGTGTCTTATTGAAGGCATCATTATTATCGATAATAGTATTTCTAAAACGTCAGGAGATAGCCCATGGTCAACCCTCCTTCCTGGGCCCCCTCGGCATGCAGCGGAATAAAGGTTCACCTTGAAATCAGGAGGTGAAAGGAAAGCTGAGAATACAAAGCAACATTTTCCCAGCCCTCACAGCAATTTCCATAACGTTGTTAACTCACCAACCCCCTGTAACATTTTCAGGTAGGAAAATCCCAGCGTCTGCTCATTTCCCCATCTCCTTGCCTTTTTGGCACTCAATTGTCAAGTCCTCCGCCTGTGCTCTCTTCCCCCTGCCCTCCCACGGGGCTGTCACCTAAGCCGCTGAATTCCAGGCTTTCTGCTTCGTGTTTGTTCTGAAGGTTACTCCTGCAGGGTCCGCCCTCTCCTTTACCCCCTTTCCGACTTGCTCCTCTGCCTCCTACCATGTGCTTTCCCGAGAGAATTTGCACTGTGTTCTTCCTACAGAGAAGAGAAACTCCACTTGCTGTTTTGACCCAGTCTTCTTTCCTCCACCCTTGTACCTTCCTTTCCCTCTTTCTGCTCCCTGCCCCCACCTTGTGACAAGGGAATACTTCACCTATTTTGTTTGTAAGAGAGATCTAATGCTTGTAGGGGCCTCATTTTACAAATAAGGACACTGAGGCTCAGAAAGGTCAAATGATTTGCCCCTCGCTCACATAGGCAATAAGGCTTAGACATAGGATTTGAACAGGTGCTCCAACTTCAGAGCCAGCATGCTCTCCTTTATATCGTGCTTGACATATCATCCTTTCATTATTCTAAAAGAAAAAAAAGATGGCTAAGGATGGCATAGTTCAGTGCAAAGAGCAGTAGATTTGGTCACATGTAATCCTCACCACAACTCCATGAGGTAGCTGCTGCTATCATTCCTGTTTTACAGTTCGGGAAACTATGGCAAATAGAAGTTAAGTGCCTTGCCCAGGGTCATAGAACTAGTGGTGCCACAGAGACTAGTGGTCTCCAAAGCCACAGTTCCCAGGGGTCTATCCCCTACCTGTCTCAGGTCAGAAGAATCCTGTTTGAACTCAACTTCTGCTATTGCTACCTTGAGAGAGCTACTTTACCATTCTGCCTTAGTTTATTAGGGGATTTCTGAAGTCCCTAACGGTTTTAAGTTATGATTAAATTATCCTCTGCTTCTTTCTGTTTTGGGGGCAAGGTGTTTATTTACTCTCTCTAAATCAATAGGGTCGACATTTTCCCTACCCAGTCTTGGAACAATAAAATGCACTCAATACTTACTGCGTTCCATGACAGGCAGGCAGGAGGGCTCAGAGCACTGGATGGAAATGTAATTGTCACTGTGGAGTTTCATTATCATCCTGAAAATTAGTCTGATGTTATGGTGAATGACTTTGAACTGTCCAGGAAAACTGCTGTCTGTTCTAACGTTTTAGAGTAAGATCAAGAATGATAAATTTTTATACTTCATTACGTACTACAATCTGGGTCTCTTTGATATAGCCAAAGAGCACATTTTTCTAAGATTATCCTTTTCTTTCCTCAGTAGATAAATTTTAGTTTCGAGATATTGTTGTGATGTCATAAAAATCCCCTGGCATGAGGAGAAAGAGGCAGAGACAGCCAAGGAAAGCTCTCTGGGGAATGGCAGATTGGTGGCCCTTCAGGGTGGTCTTCTGAGTCAAAACTAGACCTGAGGTTCCTTTGTCACAGATTACTCAGTGAAGACATAGCTTTCCTGCAGCCTTGCTCCCTGAGGAAATGGAGGTTTTCAGAGTCTCAGTATCCTTTCCCCTCTAAAGAGCTCATTTTTGTCAGCTTCTCTCTGCTTCTGTCTTTCTCTTTGTAAATACATGCCTTATTCTCTCAGTTCTTTCAGGGTTTACTGCCTCCTGATTTACCCCTACCTGCCTTCACACATACACACACACACGTCTTCCTCCAGGCTTTTTGTGTTTCATTATATTTTCCAGTCTTTGTTAGTTCACTCATCCTCCTCTGTTTCCCCTTGCACATGTACCCATTCATTCCTGAAGCGCAGGGCATGTCTGGTAAGGACCCATCCATGTGCCATTTAATGGACACATCCTCAAGGATGAAATTCTCTGAAACAATGTAATTAAAACTGCAGAGAGTAGAAGTTACCACCAGAGGTCACATTAACAAGAGCTCTAGGTAAACATCTTGCTCATTACTTCTACCTACAGAAAAAGAAAAAAAAAATAGAGAAATATAGCAGTAGAAGGTACACATCATGACTTCATCTAGTCCATTCCCCTGTGTCCACACAGTAGGACTACAACTCAATCCAACAGACATTTAACAAGGATCTAGTGCAAGGATCTAGTTTTTTGGGGGGATTTTTGTGTGTCTTTGACATACTGGGAAAGCCTATGGACCTCTCTTTTTTTTAATACATAAGATAAAACAGAATTACAAAGGAAGTCAACTACATAGAAATATAGTTATCAAAATATTTTTTTTAAAGCAAGTTCTTATTCCTTGAGTTAAGAAGCCCTATTAGAGTATGTTTTATACTTTTGGCTGGGGGAGATTTCAAAATATGATTGTCCTTGGAAATATATATTCTAACCTGGGCAGCTAGGTGGCTCAGGGCATAGAGCAGGAAGACCTAAGTTCAAATTCAGCCTCAGATACTTATTATCTATGTGACCCTGGACAAGTTTCTTTATCCTGTCTGCCTCAGTGTCTTCTTCTATAAAATGAGCTGGGGAAAGAAATGATGCGACACTCCGATATCTTTGCCAAGAAAACCCCAAATGGGATCACAAAGAGTCTGGCACAACTGAAACAACTGAACAGTGACAACACAATCTATATACATGGAAGTTCCTCGAGGGGAAGTCACGAGTGATGTTTTAGGGTGTAAAGGGATTCTGGGGCCAAAACCAGATGAAGAAAACAGCCTCTCTTCTCTGTGACTTACAGTCAATTTTCACAATTTACAATTCTTGATTTCCCCTTTATATCTCTGGTAACAGCCCGGTGTGCTTTATGGCCTTAATATCTTAATAAGTGGCTCAAGCTTTGGACATCCCCAGGGACAGTTTCTTCTTGGCAGACGTTCCCATTTCCCATAAGTTCCATTGGGGGTTCTATTTCTTATCACCCATCTGTAAATCAAATGTTGCTTCTTCTAATTCAGTGAATTATGGGCTTGCAAAGGGAGATGGTGACAACATCCAGGGTGGTGTCATACAGTAAGTTTCCCTGCCTTTCCGGGTGGGGGCAATGAGTCAGAGCAGCAAGAGAGACCCTAACGTTCCCATGGACTGATGAGTTATGTGCAGTCCCTCTGGGTTATAATGAAATCTATTTCATAATTTGTCCTAGCTCCTATCCTCTCTGACCCCAGTGCAAACTGACAGAACAAAGCCCTGAAATATAACACATCTTTTCATTCTCTGTAGCTTTTGTGACATCAAGTCTGGAGCTTTGGTTGAGATGATGGTGAAATAAATGGGAGGGGTACTCACTCCCTTCTCTGGCCCCCACCCTTGTAATACAAGCGTTACTGGCCTACACAGATACTTCCTTTCTCCTCCCACCAGACTTGACCTACTTTTTAGTCACTGCCTGTCAACTTCTCTACTGCAGATTTTTTTTCCCCTCTGCCCATGCATGAGAGGGAGGGGAAGAAGGCAGTGTTTCCTGACAACACAGACTCCTATCAGACAGCAATGCCTATTGACTCCTTTTTTTGCCTATGCACAAAAGCCCCATATTCAGCTTTACCTACTTTAGGACATTTATAAAAAAAATGTTAAAAATCAATATTATGACACAGCCCACAGGGCCACATGTGGCCCACAACATATGTGTAACATACATGCATGTGCATATAACGTATAATATATGTGTATACATATAACATGTATAAACACATGGTTTTCTAAGTCAATATGTGGCTCCCAGGGATCCATATAGACAGCTTGGTCATCCCGATTTCTATTTGAGTTTGACTCTACTGTCAGAGCTCTCTCAAGCCCTCAGCTGATGTCCAGATTTACTGATATTCACTTTACCTTTTATACCAAGAAAAATCATTCTTTCTCTCTTTCATAACAACCTGTTCACAAATAATGAAGCACACAAATGAAAAGCATTTATGATGAATCACATTTTATCTGTAATAAGCCAATATCAAAGTACTCACTGGATTTTAGATATAACTCTTTTTGAATTTCTTAAAGGTAAGATAAACATTAATTGGACATTCCCCTCATTCTGGTTTTAGCTGTCCTGTCTGGACTAGGGTCTCATCTCGTTCTCTCTCGGCCCCCACAGAGAATATGTTGTCAAGGCCTGTTGATTTTATCTTCAAAAAATATCTCTTGCATTCATCTCCTTCTCTCTTCTGACACTGCTGCCTCCTGGGTACAGACCCTCATCATCTTAGAAGTGAGCTCTTGCAATAGCTTGATGGTTGGTCTCCCTGCCTCAAGTCTGTCCCCACTCCAGTCCATTCTCCATCTAGCTATCAAAGTAATTTTACCACAACACAGGTGTTACCATGTCACTACCCCATATCTCCTTCCCTCTCATAAACTCCAGTGGCTCCCCACAGGAAGCCTATAGGAAGCTATGTTAGACATTGATGATCTACAAAGGAAGCAGAAGACATTGCCACCGTGCCGTTTAGTAGGAGGCATGATCATCATGGCTTAGCCAAATCCTTCTCTGTGATCTTCTGGTCCCAGAACAACTGCTCTGATTCACAGGCTCATAGAGGCAGAGCTTGGTGGGGCTGGATCACTTCCAACTCCCTCCCACTGTCAGGGAGGCAAGTGGGGTCTAAGGAGATTAAGTGCTTTGCCTAAGAACATAGAATTGCTAAGTGACAAAGCCAGGATTTGAACCCACATCTTCTGACTCCAAATCAGAAGCTTTTCATTATACCACAATACCTCAGTTCAGCCATGTATTCCAGCTTGTACCCCCCCCAAAATACCCATTATCATCATCCAAAAATATTTCCTTGAAGACCCCTGGCAAGTAGGAGCCTATGACTTTCTTAAGAAGCCTGTTCTACTTTTTTGGGAGCTCTAACAGTTAGGAAGTTTTCCTCTTCTTCAGTCTAAATTTGATGATGATAGATAGATAGATAGATAGATAGATAGATAGATAGATAGATAGATAGATAGATAGATAGATAGATAGATAGATAGATAGATGGATGGATGGATGAGTGGATGAGTGGATGGTGGATGATAGAAGACTGAGAGAGAGGGAGAGAGAGAGAGAGACAGAGAGAGAGAGAATCTCAGAGAAAAGGTCACTAGCATTAATGAGGACTGAGAAAAGTTTCCTAAAGAATCTAAGACTTGAAGAAAGGCAAGGAAGTCAGATTCTGCTGTCTGAGACCAAACTAAACAGTTTAATCCTTCTTATATGTTACAGTCCTTTGAATACTTGGTGACTGCTCTTGTCTTTTGAGAGGCATTACGGTGTAGTAGCAAAAGGGAAGGATTTAAGGCTGAGAACCTGGGTTCAAATCCTGAATGTTACTTGCTATCTGAGTGATATTGGGCAAGTTACATAAACTGGGCATCAGTTTATTTATTACTAAATAATAAAATTTTTATTATTTAATAAATGATAAATATTGTGGGATTTAAGCTTAATCAGTGATCTAGCAGGGGTGCTGCCTTGCCCTTAGGTGTGGCCTTTTGACTGAGTCCAAGTTTTACAGAACAAATTCTTTTATTAAGGTGATTTATTCTGTAAAGTTTGGATCCAGTCAAAGGGCTGCACTTGAGGGCCTAGAGGGCCATGTGTGACCTTGAAGCTTCAGGATCCTCACTCCTGACAGCCTGATAGAAATGGTAGTCACTCAAAAACTATTGTTGAGTTGTTTTAGGTATGCCCTACTCGGTGACACCATTTTGAGGGTCTTCTTGGCAGAGATGCTGAAGTAGTTTTCCATTTCCTTCCCCTGTTCACTTTACAGTTGAGGAAACTGAGGCAAACAGTGCTAACTAACGTGTCCAGGGTCACACAGCTAGTGTCTAAGGGCAGATTTAAATTCAGAGAGATAAGTCTTTCTGACTCTAGGCCTGGCACTCTGTGCCCTATGTTGCCACCTAGCTGCCCTAGAGATGAAGCTAAGCCTCTCTCAAATCCAACCCAAGTTCACATCACTGACTATTGCAATCTTATTCTGACAGCCCAGAGTTCATTCATCAACACATATTTATTACGTAACTCCTGTAGGCATAACACTGTGTTCTCCCTAGGGAGGAAGGGAGAAATGTAAGACACGGCCACCTCTGGTCTCCAGCTGCTTACAGTTTTGCTTAGCAGATAAGATAGATGCCCGAGTAAACGCTTACATTAGCCCGCACAAAGATAGCTATGAATAAATACCAAATGGCTACAGATAAAATGAGTGCTGTAGGAAATTAGAGGAGTGAAAGATCCCTAGGAGCTGGAATGGCAGAGGGAAGATATGCTTTACTTGTTTAAAAAGTCATCATCTATTAACATCATAGGTCAAATCTGCTTTGCTGTGTCTATGTTATTTGGGTTAAATCAGGCTATCCAAGTGTTTCTTATAACAGAGCCCTATAAGAAGGACTGGCAAAGCAAAAGATCCCTCTTTTCCAGGCAGTTGACTGCTCACAAATCGATTTTTGCAGCATTACATCTAATTCACCCTCTTGCTATAAACACAGCTGGAGTCTTGGATTAGGTTTTTCTGTCACTGCCCCTACAAGCCTCCGGATCTCTCCGGTGACATTTTATGGACCCTTCTCTATGTGAATCATAAGCAAATGGGTCTAGATTCCTATTTTTAAATATATAATCTCAAATTTTTTTGTAAATAAATTGGACAGAATCCAAAAAGAACAGTGATAAAAATTATTAAGAGGGTGAAGGCACTGTTTTAAAAAGGAAACATTAAAGAGATTACATTTGGAAGGTTTGAACAGATAGATTTAGTAGCTATGCTGTTGTCCAGTGGTTTCAGTCATGTCCAACTCTTTGTGGCCCTATTTGGAGTTTTCATGGCAGGAATACTGGAGTGGTTTGACATTTCCTTTTCAGCTCATTTTATAGATGTGTAAACTGAGGCAAAAGGGTTAAGTGACTTGCCCAAGGTCGTACAGCTTTTAAGCATCTGAGGCTAGATTCGAACTCAGCCTTTCAGACTCCAGGCCACGCATTCTATCCACTGGACCACCTACATAGCTTCAAAAAGAGGTCATTTAACAAATGGAAAACCAATGACAGAATCTTTTTTTTTAATGTAGATAATTTTCTTTGCTTCTCTGCCCTTCCCCATTGTCCTCCCCCTCTCTGCTATTTTTCAGTAAGGAAGAATGAGAGGTAAATGGTGGTGTAGTTCTCTTTTGAATGAAAGGCAATTTGTTATAAAGTAGACAATGCCTTTTTTTTCATTTTGTTTCTTTGTATTTCTGAACTTATTCTGGTAATCCTGACTCTGAGTGGGGTGGAGCACAGATCCATGAATCATTCATCTTCAATAAGTATAGACAGAGGCTCCCTCTTCTACCAGTGCAAATCAATGACTTACCTATAACTTAGA
Organism: Bettongia penicillata ogilbyi; assembly: GCA_023548195.1. NCBI lineage: Eukaryota > Metazoa > Chordata > Mammalia > Diprotodontia > Potoroidae > Bettongia > Bettongia penicillata. The sequence continues at coordinate 517,443 of JAJHZJ010000676.1, forward strand.
GTGACATAGCTGCCTGGAAAACTGAGGTTAAGTGATTTCCCCACATTCACGCAGTTATGACAGGATCAGAGGCAGAACTTTTGCAGCCTCATGAGTACTTTAAAGTTACAGAAAATCTGTAAATTGCCATTTGGAGAAGAGACTTCAGCATCTGATTAAAAGATAATAAATTGTGTAAAATAAGGAAGCTTGCATAAGAAAGATACAGATAGTCCTTGGCAGATGAATTGGGGCAATTCCTATTCTCTCCTGTTTAAGGTCATAGATTGCTAAGATGTGCCTCAGACCAGCTGTTGATGTCTTCATTGTCTTTATAGGCAAGCTTGTTGGATAACTCCATAATTTATCAGTTTATTCTTAGCCTTGTAGTGTAATGAGTATTTGAAATAGACATTCAAAGACTGTGGATATGAATCCAACCTAAATTGGATAGACCTCCTAACAAAAACAGTGCTTTCAGACCCGTCAGTCAGTCCATATACTGTTGCGTAGTTAATGAGAAAACTATTTTAATGTACCCAAAATAATGCATCTAGCAGCCATATGAATCAATTTATCTTCATGGGTGTAAATACTATCCCATGGTGTAAATACTATCCCACTCTCTATCAAAAACATTCATGACATTATACATAAAGGAAACTGATTCAGAAAGAGGTAATAGATCACACCAAGTCAATCCCTACTACATCTGTTCCACTCAAAGTGCAGAGATGTAACTGACTAGAGCTTTCCCCTCTAAGGTTACCTTACATGTACCTTGTACAAAACTATGTAGATGCTGTCACCCTCAATAGAATGGAAGTACTCTGAGGACAAGGATTTTTTTTTAGCCTTTCTTTGTATCTTTAGCATTTAACACAGTTTCTTCTGGCACATATTAAGGGCTGATAAGTACATGCAATTAATTTATCAGCAACATCATTTTCGTACATGAGCCATAGCACAGAATTATATCATAGTCAAATTAACCAGAAGACAATCAGATCAATTACTTATATATCAGCTGATATAGACAAAAATATAACTAGGCAATGAAATGAAGACAGTGTTGACTTGGAGTCAAAAGACCCAAGTTTAAAATTTATGTTTGACAGCTACAAGTTATGTGAACCTGGGCAAGCACTCAAACTCTCAACCTCAGTCTCCTCAAATATAAAATGGAGATAATAACAATTCTTCCCAGGGTTGTTGTGAGAATAAAATGAGATAATATATGTAAAGAACTTGGAAAATCTTCAAACTCTATGTAAATGATAATCATTATTATTTAAAATATATAAACTATAGTTGATTTAGTTGGGCCAAATAATGCAATTTTTTCAAAGATGTTTTTAAAAAATGAGATTTTATTTTTACCCAATTGCATGTAAAAAGCATTTTAACATCTGGTACTTCTTTTAAAGTTTTGAGTTCCAGAGTCTATCCCTCCCTTCCTCCCCTCCTCCCTTTCTGAGATTGTAAGCAATCTGATATGGATTGTACATGTACAATCATGTAAAACATTTCCATGTTAGTCATTTTGTACAAGAAAATGAAAAACAAAGGAAGGGAGGAAGGAAGGAAGGAAGGAAGGAAGGAAGGAAGGAAGGAAGGAAGGAAGGAAGGAAGGAAGGAAGGAAGGAAGGAAGGAAGGAAGGAAGGAAAGAGGAAGGGGAAATAATATGCTGTAATCTGTTCAATTCTTTCTCTGGAGGCAGATAGCATTTTTCATCATGGTCCTTTGGAATTACCTTGTATTCTTGTATTGCTGGGAATAGCTAAGTTATTCACAATCCTTCACTGTATAATATTGCAGTTAATGTTCTCCTGGGTCTGCTCACTTCACTCAGTTACAAAGTTCATGTAAGTCTTTCCAAGTTTTTTCTGAAATCATACTGTTGGTCATTTCTCATAGCAAAATAATATTCCATTATAATCATATACCACAATTTATTCAGCCACTCCCCACTGATGGGCATGCCCTCAATGAACAATTCTTAACCACCACAGAAAGAGCTGCTATAAATATTTTTGTACAAATAGGTTCTTTTCCCTTAAAAAATATCCCTTTGAGGTATGGATATTATGGTAATAGGGACATAGCTGGATCAAACGATATGCACAGTTTTACAGCCCTTTGGACACAGTTCCAAATTGCTTTCCAAAATGGTTGGATCAGTCTACAACTCCACCAACAGTGCATTAGTGTCCCAGGTTTTCCACAGCCCCTCCAACCTTTGTCATTTTCTCTTTCTGTCATAGTAGCTGATCTGATAGATATGAGGTAGTACCTCAGAGTTGTTTTAATTCGTATTTCTCTAATCAATAGTGATTTAAAGCATTTTTTCATATGACTACAGATACCTTTGATTTCTTTGTCTGAAAACTTCTTATTCATATCCTTTGACCATTTGTCAATTGGGGAATGACTTGTATTTTGACTCTGTTTTCTGTATATTTGAGAAATGAGGTCTTTATCAGAGATACTTGCTGTAAAAACTTTTTCCCATTTTCTGTTTTCCTTCTGATTTTGGCTCCATTGGTTTTGTTTGTGCAAAAACTTTTAAATTTATTATACCTTTTATATTTTACAATGCTCACTATATCTTGTTTGGACCTAAATTCTTCCTTTATCTACAGATTTGATAGATAAACTATCCCATGCTCTCCTAATTTGCTTATGTTGTCGCTCTGTATGTCTAAATCATGAACCCATTTTGACCTTATCAAGTTTTCCCAGCAGTTTTTATCCAATAATGAATTTTTTGCCCCAAGAGCTTGGATTTTTGGGTTTATTATATACTGGAGTACTACAGTCATTTACAACAATGTGTTGTGTACCTAATCTGTTCCACTTTATTTCTTAGCCAGTACCATATTGTTTTGATAATTACTGCTTGTAATACAGTTTGAGGTCTGGTACAGCAAGGCAACATTCCTTCATATTTTTTTCATTTATTCCTTTGATATTCTTGATGTTTTGTTTTTCCAGATGAATATTGTCATTATTTTTTCATAAAATATTTTTGGTAGTTTGATTGGCATGGCCCTGAATAAGTAAATTAATTTAAGTAGAATTATCATTATTATTATGTTACCTTGGCCTGCCCATGAAAAATATTTTCCCAAACATCTAGATCTGATTTTATTTGTTTGAAAAGTGTTTTGTCATTGTGTTCATATAGTCCTGGGTTTGTCTTGTCAGGTAGACTCAATTACAGATTGTCTACAGGTATTTTAAATGGAATTTTCTTTCTATTTCTTGCTGCTAGACTTCGCTGGCAATATATAGAAATGCTGATAATTTATGTAGATTATTTTGTATCCTGCAACTTTGCTTAAGTTGTTAATTATTTCAACTAGTTTTTTAGTTAATTCTCTAGGGTTCTCTAAGTATACCATCATGTCTTCAGCAAAGTGTGATAGCTTTGTTTTCTCATTGCCTAGTGTAATTTTTTTTTTATTTCTTTTTCTTCTTTTATTGCTGTAGCTAGCATTTCAAGTACAATGTTGAAAACAGTGGTGATAATGGATTTTTCAAAAATTTTTAAAAATGTATTACATACATAAGTGTGCATATAGAGTGGCATAGCCGTGAGAGTTCATCAGAGTTGGGGGAAAGAAGAGGGAAGGAAAAGGGCATCCCTACTACCCATGATCCAATGTGAATGCTGAGTGATTATTATCCTGTGCCACAATTCCTTTAAAATTAATACAGCATATCTAAAGTACCTCTGTGTCTTAGGTACGGTTGAAGGTAAAGAATATTGTTCACTTGAAATCCTTGAGGATTATGTCACTTTTTCTTCTCATGATTATTTAATTCTCTGCTCAACTACTTCATAGTAACCTTTTATTTCCATTTCTAAAACCAAAATTTGTTTGCTTCCATCCCTGCATTTGTTTTTGTTGTTGATTTTCACTATTTAAGGACAGGTTTTAAAGACTGAAGGAGACCGAAATGAGGTCATTTGAGCAACGTGTCATTTAGCTGCAGATTGTTTGGGTCTAAAGGGAAGTAAAAACCATGAGGATGTATAAATAGAGGTGTGGAACACAAGTTTCACAGAAATGTATTCTCTCGCTGTATAAGGATGAGCTCACATTTAAAATGCAGGGCTCAAAACTGGCTGCTTTACTGAAAAGTAGGTTACTGGTTAGAACTAGTTAATTTTAAGAATGACTTGAGTAATTTAGGTCACAATGTCACTTGCCATGGGCAACACCAGAACTTTGGCCTTTGATGTAAATTGAACTAAAATTACCTAAACAATTACTTATTACTTATATCTTAAGGCAGAGCCATACCTACATGACTTGGAATTCTTACTCCTGGTACAAATTCAGTGAGGGAACAGTGGTAGTAAAAGGGATATTCCAACTTTGGCAGCATATGCAGGGAGGGGAGTTCCCAGAACACCCACCCCTTATTCCTCTAAGGGTTGGAAAGGAATATGGGATCCAGAAAAATGAGCAATGGAACCTGGACGTGGTTATATTATGACCATGTGAACAGATAGAGAACTACAAGTTATCACTCAGACATGATGATCATCCCATAGAGTAAACGCACTCTCCCCCAGATGTCTGCACTCTGGAGCAAGGCACTATTTGCACTGCCCTAGTTATGTTTCTGCTTTAAGAATTAAATTGTGAAATGTGGCAGAGAATTGGATAAATTAGAAGTTATTCAGACTAAAGAAAGATTTTTAGACTCAAAATTAATTCGATGACCGGACAGTCAGACCCTAGTTTGACCATCACCTAATATATCATTATGAGAAGTAAGATTAATCCCACGATCATGCGTCTGGTCTGAAAGTAATGAAGTTTTTATATTTGTAATTCATATAATCTCATGAATGTTCTTTTTCTTTAAAAATAAGACTTAATAAGGGAAAAGAAGAAAAATAAAACTTTACCTCCTCTATCTGAATTCCCTTTCTCTTTGGTTTATTCGCAAGGAAAAGAAAAAAAACACAGATGAAGACCTCATAAAATGAAAGTGCAATTATACTTTTTTCTTTTCTCTTTTCTAAATATGAAATAACTCTTAAGTCAAACTCTTAAGTGTATCAGATAAGATATTCTAGAAACAATCAGGTTTATGTCCAAGATGGGGTTCTGCCTCTATCTTTCTATATTTGTCTCTGTCTCTGTTTCTCTACATATATGTTTATCTATATATCTTAATGCTGTAGACATTAAAGACAATAAAACTTCCCCCAACACCAGGGGCTCTTTTCGGATTATGATCCCCAATTAGAAGATTGTGTGAGGTGTCTCCAAGGATGCAAAGTTTGGATAAAACACTGACTGTCCCTGTCCAGAATGTGCATTCTAATTGGGAATAAGACACAAATAAACACAGCATCATTGGATAAGTGCATGGATATGTCAGGGGCACAAGGAAAGGTGCCAACACCTTTCTCATCCAAATCATGGCACCAATGTGGACATTAAATTAGAAGTAGACAAAGGCAATCATATCACCATCAATTGTCATTCACTATATTTGAGCAGCGTGAAGACTTGGAATTGTCTGTTTAAACGGCTGATCAACCCAATTTCCAACTAACAAATCTTATACCTATTGTCATTTCAATGTGGTTTACCAATTACTTCCCAAGTCAAGGCTCTATGTTGTCTTTACAGCTCTTTTGAATAGAATGATTTCTATTTTGTCCTGGACTCCCACTTCTTCAGGTCTATAGAAAGGGAAAAGAGGAGGAAACACCCATCCTAGGATCCCTATTAGTACCCTGCATGTGCCAAATCACTGAATAAGTAAGGTGTTAAGTGCTTGTCAGATCCACAAGAATAGGGAACAGCCTACTGCCATTTTTTTCATGATATAGTGGAAAGAGTCCAGCGAGTTCAGAGATTTCTGAGTCAATTCTGAGCTGTGTTACTGTGAGTGGATCACTTAATTTTTCTGAACCTCAGTTTCCTCATCTATGAAATTAAGATGCCAGTACTTATGCTACCTCCCTTCCTTGAGGAAGACACCTTAAAGACCTTCTAGTACTATATAAATGTTATTTTAATTTTGTGGAAGAAAGACCTTAGCTTAAAAAGGCCAAGGTCTTCCACTGCATCCTGGGCCATCTCCAATTGTCCTGATCCATATCTGGCCACTGGAACCAACTGACTCCAGAGAAGAAAGTGAGGCTGGTAACTTTGCACAGCCCTCCCTCACTTAAATCCAGTTCACTTACATCATAGCATCACCTCCCTGATGTCATGGTACTCTTTCAGAATGAAGGAAAAAACCATACAAGCCATAAGATGACATCAAGGCCAAGGAAATTCAGCTTCTCCTGAAAATGTGTGCATATCGTGTGTGTATGTTCGTATTGTATGTATTGTTTTAATATACAGATAAGTTGAAGATAAATTTAAATGGTTAGGGAACACTGGCAAAATTATGACTTTAAGACCCTATGTCTATAAGGCTTCATTTGAAAGGGGAGAATTATGAATAACAGATAGACATTACAGGAATGAATATTTTGACTCAATATAAAGAATGCCTTTCTAACAATTAGAGTGGCCCCAAAATAGAATTTACTATCCAGTAAGATAGTGAGTTCCCCATCACTGGAGATATTAAAATATTCCCAATCCTTGAGGATGTTATAGAAGAGATTTGTCTACTGAGTAGGGAGTTAAGAGTAGATAACATCTAAGATCCCTTCCAACTTCAGGGGTCTACAATCACATGACTATTTAAAGTATAAACTGAGCATTCATGGAGCTCTGTCATAAAGCAGAAGACAAAATCCCTAATTACACAGGAATGGAAAGTTAAATATGTGAACAAGAAGGCAACATGATGTAAGCTTTTGTACCCTGTGTACTCCTGAGGCACCCCTCCCAAATCTGAAAGCCCGTGAAACTCTTTCAGAGCCATAGATACATAAGTCAATGGCAGGCTAAAGAAAGAAAATTTTGTCAAAGCCCTGGGTCATCCATGTTTCTAAGAATGGACTCTTTGCTCCCCTCTTTTTTGTCAATGCATAGGATCCCATGACTATGCTGAGGGCTTTGTACAAACCTTCCGAGCCATCATTTGAAAAGCTGCCAGTCCCACCAGCAGAAGGTGTCACAGGGCTGTGTTTGATGGCCACTCATCTCTTCCTTAGATGAACTTTAGTGAGTCTCTCAGTTCTCAGCCTAATTGGCTCTAGATGGAGCTAGTGACTGGAGGTTACCATGGAAACACAATCTCACAGTGTAGGAGGACAGATTTGCCCATGACTGAGCTGGTCCTGTGGGCAGAAGGTCATGGGTCCCTGTGGTCTCCCCTTCTTCTGTATCTTGTTATCCTATCCAGCCTGTCTAACCATTGGCTTATCACCCTCACACTCCTTTTATCATATCAGTGTGAGACATGCTAGGAAAATGCTATATTTAAAATTCATACTTATGAGTCACCTGTTCTTCATCTGCACATTCCCCAAACACTATATATACATAAACTAGAGCCCCTGAGGGGCTAAGTTCAAGAACTCTGAGTCATTTCCCCAGGTACTACCCCTTCCAATCATTTGAAAGCAGCAGCCCCGTCATGGAATGGGACCAGATTTCTGTACAACAGCAACCTGCCCCTGTTTTCTCTTACCACGGTTATTTTTTTTGTGATGATTTTTGCCAATTTGTAGTAAGGATGGAGAAAGGATATGACCTGTAGGGGAAAGAATAATGCCTAGTTTTCACAAGATCATAGATTTAGAACTGGACAGAAACTTTGAGGTCACTGAGTCCAATGCCCATTACTTTACAAATGAATAAACAAAGGCACTAAGTGGTTGAGTGATTTAGCTATGGTCACATAGCTAGCGTCAAGATTCAAACTCAAGACTTCTCTGATTCCAAGTCTGGTACTCCAAGTCACTGTGTCACTTAGCTGCCTAAATAATAAAAACTGAAGATGCCAGTACTATATGTTATGAGAGTGGTACAAAGCTACAATCTCTGTCACCCCACTCTCTCCTAACAAAATAATAACAATAACACCAGAAATTCTATAGCTGTTAAAGTTTGCAAAGCAACTGACACCTGTAATCTGGTTAATCATCCTAACTACCCCATTGTGGAGGCACCATTATCTCCACAGCTCCTAAACTCTGAGGATCTTCATTCCAATCACCACTCTCACAGACAAATCTTAGTCTCCAAAGAAAGGCTATATCACCCTCTCAGGGTTCTCATGGTGCTCCTGAGATATTAGAGATGGTTCTAAGACCATAGGCTTGACTCTCTAACGGTGTGCTTCCCTCCCCTCACAAGATTATAGAGTAAGAATAATTTTGGCCAGCCAGACTCAGGTAGTTTTTAGAAAGGGGTATTTACCAAGGTGCAGTGTGAGTCTTTTTCAGAGCTGCTTATACACCTTTGGTGTCCATCTCTCACCCAACTCTCACCTGTGGCTCGAAGAAGCTATAGCATGTGCAGTGGCCACACCCCAGTAAACTATCTCAGCAAATGAGCTAAACCAGGTTGAGGGGAGCCAAAGGACCTCATATCTGTCAGTGAGTTAAGGGGATGTCTACCCCAAGGATGTGAAAACTTCCCCTGGAGGAATGGGTGGATGAGAACAATTTGTTCCAGTGACCATGTAGGTAACTGAAACAGCTCAAAGCTTGGTCAGAAATCTAAGACACCCAGGTCATCCACTGCATCCTAAAACACCAGTCTTCTTGACTTCTGTCTTGCCACTGGACTCTGATAGAAGAGAGGGTAGGGCTGACTACTTTGTGTAACTCTGCCTCATTTAGATCCAATTCTTGTGCAAGTCAAGCCATCCCCCTGTCACGTCACAATGAAAGAATGAAGGACAAACAACATTTATCAAGGTGGCCCAGTAAGAACAGTTGGTACAAAACATTCTCCCAAAAATGACATACTCTCCTACAAGGGCATACAAAGTCCAGTGGGAGGTGAGTTCAGGCATAGAAAGTACATGTGGGGAAGAGATAACTCATGACTCTTGGATACTGGAAGTCCTTGTTCTCTCATAAATAGGGTACTAAGAAGTTCCCTCTTAGACATGGTGTAGCTTCTTTAATGGACACTCCATCTCTCAGCTCTGGGAATTTTCACTGCCTATCCCCCAGATCTAAAATACTTTCCTTCCTCATTGTTTTTTCTTAGCTACCCTGAATTCCTTCAAAACCCCAACTAAAATCCCACCTTCTGTGGGCAACCTTTGTTCATCCCCCTGAATTCTAGTGCCTTTCTTCTGTTTATTGTCTCCACTTTATTCTATGCTAAGCGTGTCTGTACATAGTTGTCTCCATATTACCTTCACTGTAAGACTGGGAGATAGACAGGGACAGCATTTTGACTTTCCTTGTGTCCACAGCACTTAACCCAGTGCCTGGCACGCAGTAAGCGCTCACTTGAAGCTAAATCCCTCGCCAACTCCTAGTGGAGCCATAAATCTATGCACAGCTTATCCGTCTCCAAATGCAGACATGGCTGTAAGTTGATCCAAGGATCCTGCTAGGACACCAATGGGAAATTTGCAACCTCTAGACCTTTAAAAGCTCACAGGGTCTTCTCCCAACCAAAGAAGAGACCTGGAGAGGATAGGGAGGAGACCCAAGGTGAAAACTGGTGCCTCTTTTCTTCACAGTTTTACTGGAAAATTCTGCTTGTTCCAATTTGTAGATAGACCTCAGTTATAACTAAATTAAAGCCGCCACCATTAGTGTGGGATAGTTGGAAAACACTAAATAAGAATATGGAAGAAATGGCTTCTAAACTCCGCATTATCAGTAATTGCCTGTGCCCTGTTGGGCAAATCAAGCTTTCTGCGCTTCAGTCTCCTTATCAGTCAAGGCATTTGGGTGTGGAAATACAACATTTCATTAACAGGCCTTCCATGAAGGTCAACAATGTGGAGGTCATCATGAAATAATATGAGGTCAATCATTAAAACATAACAATGTATTTGAACCCTATCTGTTTTGTTTAAGGGCCCATTTAGGCAATAGCCCACCCACTACAATAAAAATATGTTGAGATCTATTTGGGGGCAAGTGGGAAGATAGAAGGAAAGATTTTGCTCATAGCCTTAGACTAGCGTAATATCAATTTCACAGTATGGACATGAAGGAATTCTGCACCTTTCATAGAATATTACCTACTGATACGCTCCTATTCAAGTAGCTCTAAGAAGTGCCATTATCTTTGATAACTTAGCTGGAAATTCAATCGCATTTGTTGTGTAGGTCCCCTCTATCAAGGAAACTTGGAACCCCACCCTTACCTTCCCATCACAGACCATTCTTGTCCATGTCTTTTAACCTCGTATGCCAGGGGACTATGAGCTTCTTGAGAGCAGGGACTGTTTTTTTTGCCATTCTTTCTTTATGTCCTCAACTCTTGGTACACTGCTGGCACCTGATAGGTGCTTAGTAAATTTTTAATGATTTGCCTAGACAATGAAGATTCTTTAAATGTTTTATGGATATCTATGTTACCCATGACTCAAAGTGCTCAGGCTCAGAGCATTAAATGATCTCTAACAATAAAAAGAGTCCCATAAAAGTGGACTCTGAATCATGGATTACATTTATAAAACCTTATATTATACATATATATATATGGAGAGAGAGAGACATAGTATATATACATATATATATGTGTATATGTGTATATATATATATATATATATATATATATATATATAGAGAGAGAGAGAGAGAGAGAGAGAGAGAGAGATTGCATCTATAAAACCTTTAGTTGTTCATTTGATTTCGTCATGTCCAACTCTTCATGACCCATTCTGGAGTTTTCTTGGCAGAGATACTGCAGTGGTTTGCCATTTCCTTCTCCAGATCATTTTGCAGATGAGGATACTGAGGCAAACAGAGTTAAGTGATTTGCCCAGAGTTACATAGCTAGGAATGTCTGAAGTCATAGGTGAACTCACAAATATGAGTCTTCCTGAATCCAGGCCTAGCACTCTATCCACTGTACTACTCAGATGATCTACATAATATATGATATATATATATAAAATCTAATTTTTATATTTAAAACCCTACTTTACATCACTATTCCTCCTTTTACTATATGACAGACCTTCCTCTTTTGGGTTCCTGATGATTCCCTGCTCTTTTTTTGTTTGTCTGTCTGGTTGCCACTAATGGTTCATAATTCATTGTTAGATATATGTTGTAACTGCTTGTACTCATCATGTATCTTTCCCTTCTTCTTGGGTTACCTGAAATTTTGGTTCTTCAGAAATCATAGTGTTCCCTGATCTGGAGCCATATGAAATCAGTGGTAGAAGGTTGATATTAAAGAGATAGACTTTTGTAGCTTTAGGTAGCTTAGGATCACTAGGAGCATTGCATGATTTCCCAAACGTGACCCAGAGTAATCTCTTAGGTTCTGCACTGGGTTCATTTTCCTCATTCAATTTCTGCCCCAACATAGGTAACATATATTGATTGATTGACTTGTTTATCCAGCTACGTATTATAACATAAGCAATATTTTTATTTCATCTGTTTTGTTTCTCCAGTGTAGTTACTTAAACTTATCTTTTTCAAATAATAATGACTTTCACTAAGAAGACTTTGTCATGTTAGCACATATTAGCTGGCTTGGTGTGGTTCATACAATGTCATGTGCAAACAGGAGTCCTTAGGGAACCTTTCATTCCATAGGGAACCCTTCCATTTGGATTCTGCCACACCAATACCCTAGGTAAGCACGTCTCTCTATTTTATGCTTTAATATAATAGTTGTTCCCACTATAGTTTTATCCCTCATAGAATCTTGTGTGAGTTTTATATAATCATAGTGGATACCTTATTTAAAGGGACAGACCCTTTACAACCAAATTTTGTAATGACATTTTAAAAAATCAAAAAACAATAGACAGAATCTCTTATCCTTTTCGTTTTTTAGTCAGTTGAGTCACTATAAAGATGTGGCCAGCTAGCTCACACATATATTTTTTTTTTCCTGGCTTCCCACTGTATTAATCACAATGCTATCTGTAGATTAATCTCCAATGGGTTTCTTGTTTATTATAGGAGTAAAGTCACAAAGGACTGTTCCCCTTTGGATGAGAAAGGATGTTTTCCAAGGGTCAATGATTATCTTTCTAATGTTATTGTATAAAGTATACTCTTGGTGCTACCCATTTCACTTGGTATCAGTTTATATCAGTTTAAAAAATAGATAAATCAGTTAAAATTGGTTTTTAAAAGTCTTCCTGGGTCTTTCTGAAACTGTGCCCTTCACCATGCAATAGTATGCCACTGACATTCATATACTTGTTCAGCAAAACCCCAACTTATGGGCATCCCTCAGTTTCCAATTCTTTGCCATCACGAAAAAAGCTGCTATGAATATTTTTGCACACATTAGGCCTTTTATTTTTCCTTTGACCTCTTTGAATTATAGACTTGATAGTGGTATCATTTTTCTTTCACAACATGACTAACATGAAAATATGTTTAACATGATTGTATATGTATAATCTGCTTGCTGTCTTGGGGAGGGGTGAGGGAACAGAGGGAGGGAGAAAAATTTGGAACTCAAAATCTTACAAAAATGAATGTTGAAAACTTATCTTTATATGTAATTTTTAAAAATGCTATTAAGTAAAAAAAAAAATAGTGTCATCAGTACTGGGTCAAAGTGTATGCACAAACTGTGTGCAAGTTACAAATTGTTCTCCAGAACTGTTGGGCCAGTTCACAGCTCTACCAACAGTGTAAATCAAGTGACTCAAAGGGAAATAGCATCTCTAATCCATACCCCTGCAGGTCTGATATTACCATAGTTTTAAAATGCAATGTTATCTCTGTTTTATTGTATTTTTATTTATTTTAAAAAATATTTCCAAATTATATTTTAACCTGCTAGGAGCTATACTTTGGAGTCATGTGTATGGGGACACCTGCCCATCTGATACCTCTGCATTAAAGTATCAGTTTTCAGAATAGCCACAGAGACTTGCTATTTAGAAGACGATGAATATCTCCAATAGTAACCTAAAGACACCTCATATCTAAACCAGAGATAAGGAATTTGCAGCCTCGAGGCCACATGTGACCCTCTAGGTCCTCAAGTGCAACCCTTCAACTGAATACAAACTTCCCAGAACAAATTCCTTTAATACAAGGATTTGTTCTGTAAAACTTGAACTCAGTCAAAAGGCCTCATGCACTCGAGGACCTATAAGGCCACATGTGGCCCTGAGGCCACAGGTTCACCATCCATGATAAATTGTTACTTATTGGGGTCACGTCTGCAGAAGAGTAGAGGAATTTTGGGATAAAAGTAGATTATATGATCCAGATGTAACCATTCCAAGTGAATCCCATTTGCTGAGTATATAAAGTTATTTTCTGACTTAGAGTTATGGGACATGACAGGGTCACAGGAACAAGTTTACACCTGGAAGAAACCATGGAGGGCAATTAGTCCAACCTCCTCATTTTACAGTTGAGGAAACTGAGGCCCAAGACAGTTAAATGACTTGTCCAAGGTAATAAGTAACAGGGGTAGGATCTTAAATTATCTGCCTCAAAAATCTATTCTCTTTCCATTGTATCATGCCACCTTCTGTAACTGTTGGGTTTCTAAATAATGCTTCAATTTTCAGAAAATGCCATAAATAACAGATCACCCAGGAAAAAAGACTGAGATGTTATGGGCTCATCATCCTCTTTTTTTCACATGTAACCAGATATAGCTCAGTATCTAAAGCCTATTGTGAGATGATAAAGATGCTTAAGAAACATCTTTGAGATGAAAAGTAAGACATGGTATTAGAGTGCTCCTAATTTTGTCTACACTGTTTGATCTTAGATATACACTTTTTATATTGTTACTTAATAATGGATTCAGGAAGGGAGCCAAAGAATGCTCTCAAATTTGCTTCATTTTAGTTTGCTTTTCTTCCTCACCTAGAGTACCTTATCTTCCCTTCCAGTCACCCCTAGAACACCCATTCTTACCACTTCTCTAATGATGCTAAATATGGAGCACTGTAACAAAAGTCCAAAAAATGGCATTGGAATAAATGTCCTGTACCTACCTTTAGGACACGCCAACCTTCTCCAGAATAAAAGCTAAGACTTCTAGGTTCATATAAATACATTGTGCATGCTGACAATAGCCAGAGAGTTAAAAACACATAATATTATTATATTTTGGTCACTTATATCTTCTATATAGCATTCCCAAGGTGTTTTGAAAATGTCAGCCATTCTATCACCTGATTTCCATCCACTCCCTACCCTGAACATGTGGCTACACTAATTCCAAGGAGAATTTGACCTATGAAACTGAAAAAATTAAGCCCATGAAAAGCTAGAGCTCAGTTCCACTCAGTTAATTACTTTGGAGATTAGCTTCTCCCTCCCTCCTCCCCTCATTTCACTGATCTCTAAACTGGGAACAGTTCCTAAATGCTTTTCTGTACTATACTCACCAGAAAATATCCCGCCTCATGTTGCCAATCTTTTAGTGGTGTCCTTTTAGCTAAGAACCTTGTACTCTCTCAAAATAATATCTTAGGAGATGTAGAAAGCTACTCATATCAAGTATCAAATGGAAGAGTGGACATTTTTCACTGATATCTTCTTACACATCCAGTAGCCTTCCTGAAGGTCTCGGGAAAGGAAAATCTTGTAAAGAGTAATTTTTAGAAGTCATCCCAATCAACCAGCCTCCAAAAAGAAAAACTTTTCCTCTCTTCTCAATTATTAATGATGCTGGCCAAGAGGATACAGTTCAGATACCAGAAACACTAAGGATAAAATCTTACAGGAAAGCATCAAAGTCTGGAGACACTTCATGATGGCTGGCTGCAGACGATGTCCACGGTCCTCCTTGAAAATGAAGGACAAACGGCAGAATAGAAAGACACAGCAGCACAGCTGACATACTAGCTAGCTGTAGGCCTGCTCACGTACCAGCCTGTTCCAAGTAGCCTCACTTAAAGGGCAGCAACACAATAGAACAGGTTGCTGGTATAATACACTATACAATGCACCCGAACAAAAGGACAGGCATCCCTGAAATTACTTTTGTTTCATTCTTTCTTTGCTTTCACTATTCATTTGAATAATTAGATCATTATATTAGGTCCAGGGCTATTTACTGACCTGCTATGTGTGTGTATATGTGTGTGTGTGCACACGTGCATGTGTTCATCATTAACTTTTAGTTCTAATAGTTTTCTACAACTGCAGGCTGCTATGATTCAGTAAATTGAATGTTGTGGCTCTTAGAAAGAACACAGATGGGTCCCTACCAGTGTTCTTACTTCTGCAAAATCAAGCAATAAAAGTAACAATTATCTTCAATTTAAACGTTAAATATTAAACTAATGGTGCCAAGCCTGCAAATGGAAACCTAAAGATGCCTTGCTAAGCTTGCCACTATATGTTCATTTCAGAGAAAACTCTTCATATATGGATTATAGTAAAAGTCAGTGCTGTTTTAGGCTATCAAAGCTTATACCTGCACTAACACCACAAAACTGTATTTTACAGTTGTGGCTCACCGTCTCCCTCCAGCCCCCATATACTATTCTGTTGTAAAGATGAGAAACAAGTAATGTGTCATCAATAGTGCATGTACTTTGAATTGTTTATCGGGGTGGGGATCAGGAGCTATGGTGAGCTATCCAAGGTCCCTTAACCCAAGCCTGCATAACCTGCACAAAGGGTGTTTTCCTCTACTTTTTTCACAGACAACTCAAAATCCTTTGGTGAGTCACGGGATGTGCAGACCTGCCTTAACCAGCATTTCATACAGCCCATAGCACATTCAGGGGAGATGGCAAGGGTTTGGCCAGTTATGAAACAGAATTTGTTTCAGTTTGAAGGATTGAATCCATAGTTTTGGCTCTGTCAGAACCATGTATTTAACCACTCCAGAACTAAAAAGTTCATATCTATGTCTTCCCTTTATGCAGTTAACTCCAGTGGCTCCATATTTCCTCCAGAATCAAATATAAAGTCTTCTGTTTGGCTTTTAAAGCCTTCCATAACCTGAACCCATCCTACCGTTTCAACCTTCTTATGTTTCTTTTCAAGTGTTTTTCAGACTAGGCCTTCATTGCTATTCTGCATAAAAGGTATTCTATCATCTTCCCACTCTGGGCATTTTTATTGGCTATCTCCCATACCTGGAATTCTCTCTCCCCTTTATTCAACTTCCTAAATTCTTCAGGTTCCTTCAAAGTCTCAATTAAAACCCCAACTTTTCTGGAAGACTTTCCTAGTTCCCCTTCATGATAGTGTTCTCCCTCCAAAATGACTTTCAATTTACTTTGTATATACCACGTCTATGTTATGCAGGCATGCCTCATTTTCTTGTACTGTATTGTGCTTCTCAGTAGGCAGTTGGAGATACAAGACTGACAGTCAAGAGAGAGAGATTAGGGATGGACAAAAAGATGTGAGAATCACCTGCAGAGAGATGATAGTTGAGTTTTTTACAAAATGGAAGTTTGTGACAACCCTGTGCCAAGCAAGTCTATCAGCACCATTTTTCTAACAGCATTTGTTCACATCATGTCTCTGCATCACATTTTGGTAATTCTTGCATATTTCAAACTTTTTTCATTATTATTATATCTTTTATGATGATTTTGCAAATAGAGATCTTTGATTTTATTATTGTAATTGTTTTTGGGTTGCCAAAAAGCATGTCCATATAGGATGGTAAACTTAATTGATAAATATTGTTAGTGTTTCAACTGATACATTGACTATTCCATCTCTTTCCCAATCCTCAGGCCTCCCCATTCCCTGAGACGCAACAATATTGAAATTAGGCCAGTTAATAACCCTACACTGGCCACTAAGTGTTCAATTAAAAGGAAGAGTCAATTAATGTGCCAAAATTCACTATTTTTCTTATTTTAAGAAATTGCCACAATCACCCCAGCCTTGAGCAACCACCACCCTTCCCTGATCAGTCATTAGCCATTAACGCTGAAGCAAGACCCTTTCCCAGGAAAAGGATTAGAACCTGTTGAGGGAACAGATGATCACATGTTTTTAAAGCAATCAAGTGTTTTTTAATTAAGGTATGTATATTTTTTTAAGACATAATACAACTTCATACTTATAGACTACAGTATAGTGTAAACATAACTTTTATATACTCTGGGAAATCAAAACATTTTTGTGACTCACTTTATTACAGTGTTTGCTTTATTGTGGTGGTCTGGAACCAAACCCACAATATCTCTAAGGTACACTTGTACATATCTAAGCTATACCCTTGCCATATCTGTGGCATAGATACCTTAGCCTTTTCTTAGTCTACCTCCTTCTTGACCTCTTTGTAGTTTTCTACACTATTGATCTCCCTTTTCTTGATATTCTTTTCTCTATAGGTTCTTTTCATTTCTCCTGGTTCTCTTTTTGCTGTAATTGCTCCTTCTCAGTCTCCTTTGCTGGATCACAGCCACTAATCATGGACGTTCCCTATGGTTCCATCCTGGGCCCTCTTCTCTTCTCCAGTTACACTGTTTCACTTGGTAATCCCATGAGCTACCATAGACTCAATTATCATCTCTATGGAGGTGATTTTCAAGTCTGTTTGTCCATCCCTAATCTCTCGACTTTCAGCCTTGTATCTCCAACTGTCTTTTAGATATCTTGAACTGGATATTCCATAGGTAACTTAAATTAACCATGTCCAAAAATGAACTCATTCTCTTTCTCCCCAAACCTTCCTCTCTTCCCTTTATACTACCAAGGGTACCATCATCCTTCCATTGATTCAGACTCCCAATCTAGGTGTCATCTTGGATTCTTCACTCAATCTTGCTCTCTTTATTCAATTAGCTGCCATAGACCTGAAATTGAGAGGATGAGGGCCTATAGGGTAGTAACAGTGTCAAAGGAGAGAAGGGAGTATAGCCAAGATATATGATGGAGAAACAAGAAGACTTGGCAACTAACTGGATGTAAGGAGTGAAAGTAAGTGGGGAATCTAGGATGATACCTAGTTTGGGAGTCTAAGTGAAGGAGAAAATGGTGGTATTGTTGGCAGTATAAAGGGAAGAGAGTAGGGTTTGGGGAGAAAAATAATGAGTTCATTTTAGAATGTGTTGAGTTTAAGATATCTATGGAACATCCAGTTCAATATATCTAGTAGGCAGTTATGTTGAGGTTTATGAGTGCTGGAACCCTGAAATAGTGGTATGTTATTCAAGTGCTGCCCAAATGAATTCCACCTAAGTCTTCTTTCAGCCAGAGAAGAACAAGGTTTCTTAAAGATCCACCATACTGAGTATCTTAAGGAATCTCAGCATTGGCTAGAATCTTAAGGATTGAGCATTTGGATTGCAAGGGCAAGCAGGTCAGATTGAATCTAAGCCCTTTCATGGAAACAAGATGGATCTTGTATACAAAAAGACTTTGAGAGGGATCTAGGGGTGACCAAGTAGTCTAGGGTCACTGGAGGAGGGATCTAGGGAGGATCTTGATGGGAGTGGCCAGTAGGCTGGGGCAACTAGAGGCAGGATGTCAGGATCCAAGAGAATGGGATCTAAGATAGGATCAAGGGTGGGAAGTAATAGGTGGCAACCTGGAGGTAACAGAAAATGAAGGCTTGGGCTAGGTTAAGGGTAACAGAGAATTGGCCATAGGGATAATGAGAGGCCAGTTGAAGGGATTATAGCCTCAGGTGGTCTCCAGATCAAGTGGGAACATTCAAGGAGAGTTCAAGGGGGTTTCCACAGCCTGTATCCTCTAAGTTAAAGATACAAGACTGAAAGTCAAGAGAGAGGTTGGGGATGGACAAATGGACTTGAAAATCACCTGAATAGAGGTGACAGTTGAATCTTATCTTATGAGGTTACCAAGTGAAATAGTATAGATGAAAAAGAGAAGAGAGTCCAGGATGGAGCCTCAGGGGGCATCCATGATTAGCAGATGTGACATGAATGATAGTCCAGCAAAGGAGACTTCTTGATGACTGAGGTTTTATTAATATGTACACTTAACGCTCATACCTGATTTGGTCTATATAGACTCATCTACATAACAGAATACATCTTGTCACCCCTGTGTTCTAGCTGTTGTTCTTTGGCAGGGACAAAAATTGATCACCCAGATCACCTCAGGCCAGTGTTGTTCTAGTTCCTAGGTATAATCAGATGATGATGTCTGTATTTCCAGATGTCCTTACTGAAAATAATAGTGCTTATTTGCTATAAAGGGAGCTATTGATGGAGTTCTCATATATACCAAAATAGAAGAAAGCATCCATTTGAAGCTGTAGATTCTTATTTGGAGTAATCATAGTTTTGCTTTGTGTTCTCCTTGATCACTAGTTCTCAAATTGTGGTCTTTTGACAGCTGATATATTAGCTTTAGAGTAGACCTGAAAGCCAGTGGTACCAACTGAGGCATAAACAACTTCATAATCACTATCCTGAGGGGTTAAGGACTTTAGGTAGGGTAATAGTAAAAACACTAATAATTCTTAATCATCTTCTTTATTTGACTATGTTATGGAAAGGTTGTTTTATTCCATAAAATAAAAATAAAATGAATTTTTAAAAATCACAAGTAATTATAGCTATCATTTACATAGTACTTTAAGGTTTACAATGTGTTTTACAAATATTATTTCATTTGGTCCCCACAGCAATCCTGGGAAGCAGGTACTATCATTATTCCATGAGGAAACTGAGGTAGGCAGAAGGTAAATGACTTACCCAGGATCGCACAGCTACTCAGTGTCTGAGGCTGAATTTGAAGTTGGTTCTTGCTGACTTTAGGTTCAACTTTCTAACCACTGGACCACCTACCTGGCCTAGCAAAGTGGGGCAGGCTGGGTTGATCCCTAAGAAATCAGATAAGACTGAACAGAACCATGAGATTTTTCAGGACAATGTCTGAAACCTGTCATCTTAACACCCCTGGACATAGATGTCTTAATCCTTTCCAGAATGTTTCTGGTTGCCCCTAAGGCTTAAACAGCACATACACCTAGCTGCCAAAGTCCATCCCTATCTGTTCAGCTCCTTTGAATTTAGATAGGTCACTTTAAGGCTTACCCACTGTCATCATCCACTGTCAGGGGCCTCTTTTCTGCATGAAAATGCCTTGGGGGTTCACAATGTGGGACAAATTTGGACACTGCCACATTCAGAGAACTGCATTCAATTTGTGATGCCAGTTTAAGAAGCACGTTGACAAGGTAGAGAACATCTAAAGGAGATGTTTTTGAAGTATCTTGAAACCTAGCCTTATGAGAACTGGCTGAGGGAACCAGAGGTATTTAACCTAGTGAAGAGAAAACTTAGCGGGGCGTAAGTACTGCCTTTGAGTATTCAGAGCACTGTCATGTGGTAAGGGGTTAGACGTGTTTTGTATTTTGGTTCCAGGGCGTGAGGTGGGAGGAGTGGGGATGGTTCAGAATCAGGAGCAATGGGTGTGGATGGTTCAAAAAAGAAAAATTTAAAATTGTTATTAGAAAATATTTTCTAACAATTGGAGTTGTTCAAAATTGTATTGGGCTGCTTAGGTGACTTCTTTCTCACTGGAGTCTTCAAGCAAACGCTGAGTAGCCACTTAAGTATATGATGTAGGGGCTTCTTTTTCAGATGTAGGTTGGATTAGAAGACTGCTGAAGTCCCTTCTAATGCTAAATTTCTGTGATGATTTATTGCTTATAGAGCTATTGGAGGGAAGGAAGGAAGGAAGGAAGGAAGGAAGGAAGGAAGGAAGGAAGGAAGGAAGGAAGGAAGGAAGGAAGGAAGGAAGGAAGGAAGGAAGGAAGGAAGGAAGGAAGGAAGGGAGGAAGGAAGGAAGGAAGGGAGGAAGGAAGGAAGGAAGGAAGGCTGGCTCCTTTCAAGAAGCTTACA
The DNA here is from genome assembly GCA_023548195.1 of Bettongia penicillata ogilbyi. NCBI lineage: Eukaryota > Metazoa > Chordata > Mammalia > Diprotodontia > Potoroidae > Bettongia > Bettongia penicillata. Next base: position 538,300 of record JAJHZJ010000676.1, read on the forward strand.
GTGTGGGGAGTGGAGAGGTGGGGCAAGGAAGATACACTATTCTAAACAAACAGGCATACACAGGATAATTTAAGGAGGGAGCAAACACAGACAACTCAGGAGTTTGGGAGAGACTCCTAGCAGGATGGTGTATGAGCCGACCATTTAACCAGTCATTAACAAGGTTGATTTAAGAGGTGCTACTGTGTCCATCTCAAAATTCAACCCTGCTGTTTGATTGCTTTGGGGTTGAGATTTTATCTCCAGAAGGCTCTTCTTAACATGCAAATAATGTCTGTTGGAAGATTATTACATTTACTTTCCAACTCCACCATGTAGATTAGTTTATTAGATAAGTAGAGAATGGAAATGGAACCTGATGGAAGAAATTAATCTGGAAAAAGTGGTATAGAAGAAAAAAGAACAGGAAGTATTATCTTTGCTGGGGTTTTTAACCTTTTTCTGGGCCAGGAAAAGTGGTGAAGATTGTGGATTCCTTCTCAGAATGTTTATATAAATGGATAAGATGAAATAAATAAATCACTTTTATTGACATAAAGTTGTATTTCTTTCCCATCCAACTTCATAGACTCCCTGAAATCTATCCAGGGTTTCTTGGACCCCCGCTTAAGAAAAGCTAGCAGCTTGAAAGTATAGAGTAAGAACTGGAAGACTGAGGCAGCCCAGGGTAGTACCAGAAAGCTAAAATCTCTAACTAGTAGAGGTGAGTAGATAGTCCATTTCAGAAACGGGCAACACCTGGTTCAAAGGCAAGACGGTGGAAAGGATGGAGCTCAGGAAACAGCGCACAGGTTAGTCTGATTAAAACACAAAGTGTAAAGAAGATTAATGTGTAACAAACCTAGAAAGGCATAGGGGAACCAGGCTTTGTTTTTGACAAATAAAGCCTACCCTAAGAAGAAGGAGGACTCTGGTCTGCCACTTTCTTGGATCCAACCCTTAAGAAGATAAGGATGGCTTACTTCGGGACATAGTCACAGTCTTCTTTATCCCTTCCTTATTCCATTCCTTGAACCAATTCAATGGAGCCATAAGATTTCTGTCACCCCAGGGAAGTGCAAATTGGGAAATGGTTCAAGTTCCCTTAATTGGCAGGTCTTCTTTTTCTGGAGATGGTTCAAACAACTTCCTATTAGAAATTGTGTTTGAGGGGAAAGGGTGGAGTTATTGAGAGACCCAAACGGAGTCACAACGAGTCAGACTCAACTGTAATAACCAAACAACAACAGCAGCAGCAGCAGCAAAAATTGTTTTTTGTTATATTTCATGGTCCAGAAGCTCCTTATTGCATCCTAGCCCTGAGTCTGAATCACTGGACTGGTCTGAGTTAGGTCTGGTCCACATTATAAAAAGATTTTTAAAAAACCAGCCAAAAAAATGGAGGGGGGATCATAAGATTTGATAATTAAGAGATTATTGGTAACTTGGAAAAGAGATGAAAATCAGAAGCCAGACTGCAAAGGGTTGAGAAGTGAGAGGAGAGGAAGTAAAAGCAGCAAAAGCAAATATCATTTATAGACATTTTTCTTTTTATTTTTTTATTAATTTATTTTTAGTTTTCAACATTCACTTTCACAAGATTTTGAGTTCCAAATTTTCTCCCCATCTCTCTCCTCTGCCTACCCCAAGACAGCATACATTCTGATGATCCCCTTCCCCTCTATTTTCTTGTAGGGTAAGATAGATTTCTATACCCCATTGCCTAAGTGCCTTATTTCCCAGTTGCATGGAAAAACATTTTTAACACTACATTTTAAAATTTTAAGTTCCAGCATCTCTTCCTTCCTTCCTCCCCACCCACCCCCATTGAGAAGGCAAGCAATTCAATATATATTATACATGTATAGTCATGCAAAATACTTCCATAACAGTCCTATTGTGAAAGACTAACTACATTTCCATCCATCCTATCCTAACCCCCATTTATTCTACTCTCTCTTTTGACCCTGTCCCTCCTCAAAAGTGTTTACTTCTAATTACTCCCTCCTCCCATTTGCTCTCCCTTCTAACATCCTCCCCACCCCCTGCTTATCCTCTTCCCCCTACTTACCTGTAGAGTAAGATAGATTTTCATACCAAATTGAGTGTGCATGTTATTCCCTCCCTAAGCCAAATGTGATGAGAGTAAGCTTCACTTTTTCCTCTCTTACCTCCCCCTTTTCCCCTCCATTGATGAAACTTTCTCTTGCCTCTTTTATGTGAGAGATAATTTACCTCATTCTATTTCTCCCTTTATACTTCTCCCAATATATTCCTCTTACCCCTTAATATCATTTTCTTAGATATCATCCCTTCATATTCAACTCACCCTCTTCCCTCTATACATATGGTCCCTCCAATTATCCTAATACTGAGAAAAGTTTCAAGAGTTACAAATATTATCTTTTCATGTAGGAATGTGAATAGTTTGACTTTAATGAGTCCCTTATGATTTCTCTTTCCCATTTACCTTTTCATGTTTCTTTTGATTATTGTGTTTGAAAGTCAAATTTTCTATTCATCTTTTCATCTTTTTTTTATTCATCTTTTCATCAAGAATGCTTGAAAGTCCTCTATTTCATTGAATGACCATTTTTCCCCCTGAAGTATTATACTCAGTCTTACTGGGTAGGTGATTCTTGGTGTCAATAGAAGCTTTTCAATTTTGTGTTATCCTGATTGTGTTTCCACAATACTTGAATTGTTGCTGGCTTCTTGCAATATTTTCTCCTTCACCTGGGAGCTCTGTAATTTTCTATAATATTCCTAGGAATTTTCCTTTTGGGATCTCTTTCAGGAGGCAATTGGTGGATTCTTTCAATATCTACTTTACCCTCTGGTTCTAGAATATCAGGGAAGTTTTCCTCGATAATTTCTTGAAAGATGATATCTAGGCTCTTTTTTTGATCCTCGCTTTCAAGAAGTCCAATAATTTTTAAGCTGTCTCTGCTGGATTTATTTTCCAGGATAGTTGTTTTGCCAATGAGATGTTTCATATTGTCTGCTATTTTTTCATTCCTTTGGTTTTGTTTTATAATTTCTTGATTTTTCATGAAGTCATTAGCTTCCATCTTCTCCATTCTAATCTTTAAAGAATTATTTTCTTCAGTGAGCTTTTGGACCTCCTTTTGCATCGGGACAAGTTTGCTTTTTAAGGCATTCTTCTCCTCATTGGTTTTTTGGATCTCATTTGTTATTTGGGTTAGTTTATTTTTAATGTGTTATTTTCTTAAGTATTTTGGGGGGTTCCCTTTAGCAATCTGTTGATTCATTTTTCATGATTTTCTTGCATCACTCTCATTTCTCCTTCCAATTTTTCCTCTACTTCTCTTACTTGATTTTCAAAATCCTTTTTGAGTTCTTCCGTGGCCTGAGACCAATTCATATTTTTCTTGGAGGCTTTGGATGCAGGAGTTTGACTTTGTCATCTTCTTCTGTTTGTATATTTTGTCTTCCTTGTCACCAAAGTAAGATCTTACAGTCTGATTCTTTTTCCAGTTTTTGCTCATTTCCCCAGGCATTTACTTGACTTTTGAGCTCTTTGTCAAGGTAGTTCTATGCTTCTAGTGGTGGTGGATGGGGGTGTACTGTAAGCCACTTGATCCCCCCATAATCTGTGGGCCTAGAGCTCCAGATACAACCATTGCCTCTGTCCCTGCTACTGCTTCTGTGGCTGCTATGGCTCCTCCACTCCCTCTGCCACCTGGGGACTGGTCTGGACCTCTCTATTCTCTCACACAGGTCTTATAGGTATTTTCCAGTGACCTTGCAATTTATCCTTGGCATTTTGGGGTCATGAAGTCTGGAAACCACCACAGGCACCAGAGATTCAGTCCCCCCAAGGCCTGCTCAAATCCACTCTGTGCCAGTGTGGCCCAAGCTGGACTGCACTCTGCTCCCAGCAGAGTATGATAAATGGTTCTCATTTACCTTCCAGGCTGTCTTGGACTAGAGATTTATTTCACTCCATCATTCTGGGGATTCTGCAGCTCCAGAATTTGTATAGAGTCATTTTTTTATAGGTATTTGGCTGGATTTTGGGGGAGAGCTGTAGCAAGTCCCTGTTTTTACTCTGCTATCCTTCTTTTCTAGATATTTGAGAAAGAGAGGAAAAATAAAGAATAGCCTGAAGATCTGGTGAAGTTGGTTATTTCTTTTTTTAAGTATGGACAGACACGCATAATTTTAGGCAGCAGGAAAGGAATTAGTAGCTAGGGAGAGAATGAAGATTATTGAAAGATAAGGAATGACTGGGAGATGGAGGGAATGCATTGGAGAAAATTGGATGGAATGATATCAAGCATATATGTTAGAGAGATTGACTCCAGAGAGTAGAAAAGACCACCTTATTAGTTGTTGGGGAGGATTGCTGGGATGAACAGTAATAGGGCAATGAAGCAAGGAATTCCAGAGCAGATCCTAATGGAACCTCAACTGGTTACCCAAAGGGCTGAGATTGAGAAAGGAGGGAAGGTGACCTGGGAAAATACCAAGGAATGAAATGATTGAAGGTCATGGTGAAGATGAAAAATGGGTTCTACCTCCATAGTGTTTTACAAAAGAGTCTGTGATCTAAGCTACTATAGCACTGTGATACAGATTCAATATACTTGTCAAAGAGATCAAGTAAATTTTGCTTAAGAAAGTTTTTTAAGTTTTGGTGGAAATTGAGTGAACCATACAGATTCCACCTTGTGACTCAATTCTCGATATAGCTCAATTCCCTTTCCATTCAATAATGAGCCTTATCCAATTTCTGTCTTGTGAGAAAACTTTATTGTGGCAATTGAGAGAAAATTTTATTGCATAGTTGGAACCTAGCCCTGTGTGACTGGTAAGATGGACCCACCTCTACCTACTACTTAGAGAAACTTCATCGAGGAGCTAGGTTATGCTGACCAGAAACCTGGTCAGATCTGAAGACTAATGGAAGGAGTTTTCTCACAATTGTACAGTTCAAGCAAGCCATCTGTGTTATCTCAAAATTGGCCCTGTACTGGTCAATCATATGTTTACATGTTTACATGGAAAAACTACTGTTTCCATGTTCCTTGAATTGAATACAAACACTTGGAGGGATTGGGACACCCCTCTTTTCTTATTTCAAGGAATTGTGCCTTGCCCCGCTCCCAACTTGGAAATTGCCCAATCTTCCCTCTAATTAGAAATCAGATTACCTAATCTTGTATCTTGATTTATGCTGTTAATTGTTTTCTTTTGTTCCATAAAAATATATCTCACCTGTATTCAGAGTCCAGTGCCAGGCTGCGGAGGTCCAGTCCCAATTTGTTATGCAATTGGCACTCATTGCCTAATAACTTGATATACGCGGGAAACTCAAACCTTTTTTCCTCAGTTATTTCAGATTTCACTCGTCACAACTATGATGATGATGATGATGATGATGATGATGATGATGATGATGATGATGATAACTGACATTTATATAGGCACTAAGCTAATTACTTTTCATATATCTCATTTGATTCTTGGAATAACCCTGTAAAGTAAGAAATATTATTATCCCCATTTGACAGTTGAGGAAATCAAAGCAAACAAAAGATAAGTGACTTATCCAGGGTCATACTGGTAGTAAGGGTCTGAGGTCAGATTTGAACTCAGGTCCTCCTGACTTCAATCCCAGAGTTCTAACCACCCTAACTAATTTTTCTTTTGATCTCCTTGTTGTGGCAGCTACTTTACACCAGGTAAACTTTTGCAAGAAATAGTGATTATCAAAGGAAATATATCTTTACTTTTTTTCTTTTCTTCCAGGCTTTTTTTCATATTCATGGTTCATCTAGTCAGATTGAAGCTGTGGTAATTATTCTCTGTTATCTTCTCATCTTTAAGCTTTCTTCTACTTTCAGCCTTTGCTCAGAGTACTCAGTGGTTTGTCAGCTGGTTCTAATTTAATTTTTATATCAAAAACCAGTCATTTATTACTTCTTTTTTCTTTTTATTATTTTGTTTATTTTCAGTGTTCTACAATCATTACCATATAACTTAGAATTTTTTCCCCCTTTTCCCCCCTACCACTCCCTTCCTCCTCGAGATGGCATACAATTTTATATGGGTTCTACAAATACATTCCTATTAAATATATTTTCCCTATAGTCATGCTGTGTAGAAGAATTAAAATGAATGGGAGAAATCATTAAGCAAACCAAAACTTAATACAAAAGAAAATGATCTGCTACATTCTGCAATTGAATTCCATAGTTCTTTCTCTGGATGTGGAAGGCATTTGGCCTTAAAAGACCACTGGGAATTTTTTGAAGTCCTTGCATTGCAATGAAGTTCCAAGTATACCAGAAAATCTCTCGCACATTGTGGTCATTTCTGTGCACAGAGTTCTCCCGGTTCTGCTCCTTTCACTCAGCATCAGATCATATAAGTCTTTCCAGGCCTCTCTGAAGTATTCCTGTTCATCATTTCTTATAGCACAATAGTATTCCAGTACATTCATATACCATAATTTATTCAGCCATTTCCCAATTGATGGGCATCCTCTTGATTTCCACTTTTGGGCCACCACAAAGAGTGCTACTATAAATATTTTTGTACATGTGGGACCCTTTCCCATTTTTATGATCTCTTTGGGATACAGTCCTAGAAGTGATATTGCTGGGTCAAAGGTTATGCATATTTTTGTAGCCCTTTGGGCATAGTTCCAAATTGCTTTCCAGAACTGAATCAGCTCACAGCTCCACCAACAATAAATTAGTCTTCCAACTCTCCCACATCCTCTCTAGCATTTATCATCTTCCTGTTCTGTCATGTTAGCCAATCTGAGAGGTGTGACATGGTACCTCAGAGTTGTTTTGATTCGCATCTCTCCAATCAGCAGTGATTTAAAGCATTTTTTCATATGATTATCGATATCTTTAATCTTCCTCTGAAAACTTCCTGTTTATATCTTTTGACCATTTATCAATTGGGGAATGACTTGTACTCTTGTGCATTTGACTCAGTTCTCTATATATTTTAGAAATGAGGCCTTCATTACAGACACTAGCTGCAAAAAATTCTTTCCTAGTTTTGTGCATCCCTCTGAATCTTTGTTGCATTGGGCTTGATTGTGCAAAAATTTTTCAGTTTAATGTAATCAAAACTATCCATCTTGACTTCATACTGCTTTCTATCTCTTCTTTACTCAAAAATTCTTCCCTTCTCCATAAATCTGATAAATACACTATTTCTTGCTCCACCAATTTGTCCATAGTATCGATCTTTATACCTAAATCATGTACCCATTTGGACCTTATTCTTGTGTACAGTTTCAGGCATGGGTCTATGTCTAGTTTCTGCCACTCTGTTATCCAGTTTTCCCAGCAATTTTTGTCTAACAGTGAGTTCTTATCCCAGAAGCTGGAGTACTTGAGTTTATCAACAGTAGATTTTGTTATATTCATTGCCTACTGTGTCTTGTGTATCTAGCATATTCCACTTGTCTACCCTTCTGTTTCTTAGCCAATACCAAGTGGTTTTGATAATTGCTGCTTTATGATACAATTTGAGATTTGGTAGAGCTAGACCATCTTCCCTAGCATTTCTTTTCATTAGTCTCCTTGATATTCTGAACCTCTTGTTATTCAAGATGAATTTTGATATTTTTTCTAGCTCTAGAAAATAATTATCTGATAGTTTGATTTGTATGGCACTAAATAAGTAAATTAATTTAGGTAGAATTGTCATTTTTATTATATTGGCTCGACCTTCCCAAGAGCAACTGATGTTTTTCCATTTACTTAGATCTGACTTTATTTGTGCGAAAAGTGTCTTGTAATTGTGTTCACATATTCCCTGGATTTGTTTTGGCAGGTAGATTCCCAAATATTTTATAGTGTCTAGCCTAGCTTTAAATGGAATTTCTCTTTATGTCTCTTGCTGTTGGGCTTTGTTACTAATATATAGAAATGCAGATGATTTGTGCGGATTTATTTTGTAACCTGCAATTTTGCCAAAGTTGTTTATTATTTCAAGTAGTTTTTCACTTGAATCTCTAGTATTCTGCAAGTATATTGTCATGTCATCTGCAAAGAATGATAACGTAGTTTCTTCTTTGCCTGTTCTAATTCCTTTAATTTCTTGATCTTCTCTAATTGCTACCGCTAACATTTCTAGTACCATATTGAATAATAGTGGTGATAATGGACATTCTAGTTTCATCCCTGATCTTATTGGAAATGCATCTAGCTTATCTCCATTGCATATAATGCTTGTTGAAGGTTTTAGGTAGATACTGCTTATTATTTTATGGAAAGTTTCTTTTATTCCTATGCTCTCCAGTGTTTTTAATAGGAATGGGCGTTATATTTTGTCAAAAGCGTTTTCTTCATCTATTGAGATAATCATGTGGTTTCTGTTGGTTTTGTTGTTGATATGATAAATAATGCTGATAGTTTTCCTGATAATGAACTAGCCCTGCATTCCTGGTATGAATCCTACCTGATCATAATGTACTATTCTCATGATAAGTTGCTATATTCTTTTTGCTAAAATCTTATTTAAAATTCTTGCATCTATATTCATTAGAAACGTTGGTCTATAATTTTCTTTCTCTGTTTTGTCTCCCTCTGGTTTAGGTATCAAAACCATATTTGTATGTTAAAAAGAATTTGGGAGGACTCCTTCCCAAATAGTCTATATAGTATTGGAATTAACTGTTCTTTAAATGTTTCGTAGAATTCACTTGTAAATCCATCTAGCCCTGGAGATTTTTCCCTAGGTAGTTCACTGATGGCTTGTTCATTTTCTTTTTCTGAGATGGGGTTGTTTAAGTATTCAAATACCTCTTCTATTAATCTAGGCAATTTATATTTTTTAAAATACTCATCCATCTCATTTAGACTGTCACACTTATGTGCATAAAGTTAGGCGAAGTAATTTCTAATTATTGTTTTAATTTTCTCCTCATTGGAGGTGAGTTCACCCCTTTCATTTTTGATATTGGTAATTTGGTTTTCTTCTTTCTTTTCTTTAATCAAATCGACAAAAAGTTTGTCAATTTTATTAGTGTTTTCATAAAACCAACGATTAGTTTTATTTATTAATTCAACAGTTTTCTTAATTTCAATTTTATCAATCTCTCCCTTGGTTTTCAGTATTTCTAATTTGGTGTTTACTTGGGGATTTTCAATTTGTTCTTTGTCAAGATTTTTCAACTGCTTGCCCAATTCATTGATCTCTTTGTCTGTTTTATTCATGTAGGCATTCAAAGATGTAAAGATTTCCTTAAGAACTGCTTTTGCAGTATCCCATAAGTTTGATAGGTTGTCTCATTATTTTCATTCCTTGAATGAAGTTGTTGATTGCTTCTATGATTTGTTGTTTAACCCACTCCTTCTTTAGGATTAGATTATTTAGTTTCCAATTAATTTTCGGTTTATCTTTCTATGACCTTTTATTGAAAATAATTTTTATTGTATTATGATCTGAGAAGGATACATTGACTATCTCTGCCTCTCTGCACTGGATTGTGAGGTTTTTATGCCCTAGTACATGGTCAATTTTAGTATATGTGCCATGTCATGATGAGAAAAAGGTATATTCCTTTCTATCCCCATTCAATTTTCTCCAAAGACCTATCACATCTACCTTATACCAAGTTTTATTCACCTCCTTAACTTCTTTCTTGTTTATTTTAACGTTAGATTTATCAAGTTCAGAGAAAGGGAGGTTAAGGTCCCCAACTAATATAGTTTTGCTGTCTATTTCTTCCTGCAACTCCCTCAACTTCTCCTCTAAGAATCTGGATGCTATACCCCTTGGAGCATAAATGTTTAGTAATGATATTGCTTCATTGTCTATTGTGCCTTTTAACAGGATGTAGTTTCCTTCCTTATCTCTTTTGATTAGATGTATTTCTGCTTTTGCTTTGTCTGAGATTAAAATTGCTACCCCTGGTTTTCTTACATCAGCTGAAGCACAATATGTTCTGCTCCAACTTTTTTACCTTTACCCTGTTTATCCCTCCATTTCAACTGTGTTTCTTGTAAATTTCTTGTATTGTTGGATTATGGCTTTTAATCCATTCTGCTATCCATCGCCATTTTATGGGAGAGTTCATTCCATTCACATTCACAGTTTTGATTACAATCTGTGTCTTTCCCTCCATCCTCTTTCCCATTGTTTGTGCTTTTAGTTCTCTCGTCTCCCTTCCCCTCCTCAATAGAGTTTTCACTTTTGACCCCCACCTCCCACAATCTTCCCCTCCTTCTTTCAGCCCCTCTACCTTTTACTCCCCTTTACCCTTACTACTTCTTCCCTCTCTTTTAACCTCCCCTTCCCTTTCTTTTTCCCTTCCCCTACTACTGCCTATAGAGTTAGTTGTATTTATATACTTAGTTAAGTTTATTGTTCCCTTCTTGAACCAAATCAGAAGAGAGTACCTCTCAAACAATGCTCATCTCCTTCCCCTCTTTCTCTCTACTGTAATATAATTTTGTACTTCTTTCTATGATATAATTTACCATTTTCTGCTTCTTCCTTTTCACATCTCCTGTTACAATCCCTTTGCATGCTTAAATCACATTTTTATCATCACATCATTTACTTTATACCCATTCCCTCTATCTATTTATATCCCTTTTATATTTCATAATAGGTGTACAATTCTCAGTATTAACAGGTATCATCTTCTCTTATAGGGAGGTAAACAGTTTGCCCAAATTGAGTAACAAATTTTTTTTTTCTCTGTTTACCTTTTTATGCCTTTCTTGTGACCTGCTTTTGAAGATCGAATTTTCTATTGAGTTCTGGCCTTTTTGTCAGGAAGGTCTGGAAATCTCTTATTTTACTTGAATTTGTTTGAATATCCATCTCCTTGCCTGAAATGTTGTACTGAACTTTGCTGGGTAATTGATCCTTGGTTGTAGTCCCAGCTCCTTTGCCATATGGAATATTGGATTCCAATTCCTTTGATCTTTTAATGTAGAAGTTGCAAGGTCCTGTGAGATCCTGACTGTAGCTCCTAGATATTTGAATGGTTTCTTTCTGGCTGCCTGTAATATTTTCTCCTTCACTTGATATTCTGGAGTTTTTAATTTGGGATGCCTTTCAGGGGGTGAATGGTGGATTCTTTCAATGACTATTTTGCCCTCTGAATCTAATACTTCTGGGCAGTTTTCCTTGATGATTTCTTGGAAGATGTTGTCCAGACTCTTTTTTTCATCATGGCTTTCTGGTAGGCCAATAATTCTTAAATTTTCTCTCCTGGATCTATTTTCCAGGTCAGCTGTTTTTCCAATTAGATATTTTACATTTTTTCTATCTTTTCATTCTTTAGATTTTCTTCGAGTGATTCTTGATGTCTCATAGAGTCATTAGTTTCTACTTGCCCAATTCTAATTTTTATCAAATTGTTTTCTTCAGTTAACTTTGGCATCTCCTTTTCCATCTGTTCAAAATTATTCTTTTTAAGGAATTATTTTCTCCAGTTAGTTTTGTTCTTCCTTTTCTATTTGTCCAATTTTCTCAGTGAGGTTTTGTGCTTCCTTTTCCATTTGTCCAACTTTTCCAGTTAGATTTTTTTTGCTTCCTTTTCCATTTGTTCAATTTTCCTATTTAATGAGCTGTTCTCTTTAAGTGAATTCTTTTTTTATACTTTAAAAATCATTGTCCATTTTTTCTTCTATTTCCTTCTTCAACTGTTCCAGGAGTGCTCTTTGTGCATTCGAGCAGTTCATAGTACCTTCTGAAGTTTCAGATGGGAGTAAAGTCTCAATACTGACCTCTTTGGTATTTGTGTTTTAATCCTTGTCCTCATAGAAAGATGTATGGTCTTTTCCTTCTTCCTTTGCTTCTAGCTCTTGATGGTGAGGCTTTGCGTGTTGTGGCCTCTGGTTCTTTCAGCTAAATGCTTAAGAATCTCGTACTAAGCTGGCTGGTATGAGAAATCAAAGGTGAATTCTGTTTGTGTCTCCCCAGATTAGCCCTAAAGCTAGTTTGTTAAGTGTGGAGAAGAAGTGGTCATGTCACAGGAGATCTCAGCTGAGTTAGAGGAAAGGCAAGCTCAGCACTTGTTGATCCCAGCTGTTCTATTGTCTTCCATTGTCCCCTGGAGCATTGAGTCACACCTGGGTCCTAGCTCTGGCTATCTGGGACAGCTCTGTTCCTCCACCACAGTAAGAGGAATATTCTTTGGCGATTTTCCTTGCTTCACATGCTATGAGACTGTATAGCCCTTCTGCTAATCCCACTGAGCCAGTATTTTTCTGGGGAAATATTTTATGGTTCTTTCAAGGTCAACAAGGGGAGGGGGAGAGAGCATTTACTGATCACTCCACCATTTTGGCTCCCGGAAGTTCAATTAGGTGACTTACAGATGTTTAATCTGTGGGTTGAAAGTCTCAGGAGCAGCTGCTGCTGCTATTTGCTTGGCTCTGCTGGTCTCCTGCCTTGGGCTGCCACTCTGCCATTCAGCTGTGCTGCCTGCTGCCTCAGGCCAACCCAGGGCTTTCCTGCTCAGCAGAGCAAGGTGGGACACTCTGTGTTATATGCTGTGGGCTCTTCCACCCCTCATGGAACAGATCCTTCCCATCTGTTCTAGTCTGTCCTAGTCTGTGAATCTGCCACAGCCTTTCTCCTGTTGGATTCTACACCTCCAAAATTTGGTCAGATTCTCTCTTTAGAGATATCTGAAGGAGTTTGTCTAAGAGCTTAGGTGAGTAGTTGCTCTCACTCTGTCATCTTGACTCAACCCCCCTCCATTTATTACTTATTAAGAAATAGTTAATTCCATTATTCATGATAATACCTTGCGTTCACTACATCCAGCACTTCACTCACTCCTTGAAAAAAATTATTCATGACTAACAAGTATTATTAGTTTTCTGAGCAGACTATAAACCCAGTGAGATTCTCCCAGTTTCCTCCATAATCTGTGACCAGAATTTTGGCCATATCCTTTCCATTTCCCCTCCCCTCACTATCTGGAACCATAAATATGATTACATTGACTTTGTCATTGTTCCTGGATGGGATGTATCAAATCTCCTTTGAGCCTACTCACCTTCCAAGTATCTTTTTAAAGCATTTGTATAGGACCTATAGGTGGCTAGATTGTTCAGTGGATGGAGCATCAGGCCTGCAGTAAAGAGGACTTGAGTTCAAATTCAAACTTGGTAATTTACTAGCTATGTGACCCTTGGCAAGTCACTTAACTTCTGTTTGCCTTCATCCACTGGAGAAGGAAAGGACAAAGCACTCCAACATCTCTGCCAAGAAAACCCCATGTATAGTATGGTCCATTGGGTCATGAACAGTCAGACACAACTGGAATGGCTGAGCAGCAACAGCATCATGTCTACAACATGCCAGGCACTGTATTAAGTGCTTTTTTAAAAAAATTATCATTTGATCCTTATGACAACCCTAAGATGTAGGTGCTATTCCTATGAAAATGAATGCCTTGATTTGCTTGAGTCCCCAATTATCCAGGTAACCAAGAAGGGCTGTATGAGGAATGACTGTATTAGGTAAGATACAGAGTGACTTGACATACCAACAATCCTTTGTGGGGACTGAGAACAAACCCAGCTGGACATATAGAAAATCAGCAAATCTGAGGCCAGTTAAACTTATACCATCTTTGAAGCAGACTCTGAACCATTTGATGACTTGTGAACTTTCAAGAGACTTTCTTATCTTCTGAGACTCCACTCACTATTGATTGTGGGGCTCTTGGACGCATCTTGTTTTTTTTTTATTTTGAAGACATCCAATCATCTTATTGTTTGTATTCAAGCCTTGAACTCTTTGGCTGATTTGTGTATCAAAGGGCCACATCTCAGACACCTGGCACTCCTCACTCCCATTCTTGTATCTTCCCCTCCCCTTGGAGGATTCTCACCTTTCTCCTAAAATTCTCTGCCTTCCTTTGTTTGAAAAATACAAATATCTCACTCTTTCCCACTGGACTTCGAACAGAGAGTCAGCATTCTCATCGATTCCAGCTTGCAAGCTTCTTCTCCTCAGGCAACAAATGCATTTATAATCTGTGCAAACTGTGATCAGATGCTGGTTCATTCCAGGTCCCCTTTTTTGAAGTTGGGGTTTCTTCCATTTAACAGTTCACAGAGGTTTTTCTTTAATACCCCCATTTTACAGTTGAAAAAACTGAGGCAAACAAAATTTTAGTGATTTGCCCAGTCAACCAGTTAATATCTGAGGCTGAATTTGAACTCAGGCCTTTCTGACTTTAGAACCACCTTTCAATCCACTGTACCATCAGCTGCCCCTAAACTTTCCACTTAAATATCCCCTCCCCTATTCTCCCCTCCCTCATTTCCCTTTTATGTTTTACTTCCCTCATTAAAATGTAAACCCTTGCGGGGCAGAGGCTGTTTTTGCTTTTGTTTTTGTATGCTCAACACTTAGTCCACAGCTTGTAAGCACTTAATAAATGTTTTTTCATTCATTCAGAGCTGTCTAGAAAGGTGTCCGGAAGGCTTAAAAATATTCACCCTCCCCTCAACCACCTAAAATTTCACCATTAGAAATTTGGTACCTTTCACTTTGAGAGATTTTCATCTTCAAAGCCTTCTATTAAAATGCAATACCTACAGAAGTACACCTTTACATCTTAGGGATGCTGGGGGGAAGGTTAGGGAACATTAAGTGGAAAGAACAGTGTACTGATAGGCAGCAGCTCTAGCTCAAATCCTTGCTTTGCCATTTCCTACCAGCAGGACTCGGTGTAAGTGACTTTGTCTCTGGGGCCCCGGTTTCCTCTTCTGTAAAGGGAGTCTTTTGGACCTCTGAAGTCCTTTCTACCATGAAATCTAAGATCATAAAAAAAGGACTTGGTGGAAGGAGACATGGCCAGTGTCTAAGGGTGGGAGTGGCAGGTAGTAGAAGAACTGAAGACCAGAGAAATAGGGAGAGAATCTCTGAGAGGGAGGGAGGAGGACCCCAATGTCAAACTTTGCCTCTAGCTTCCCAAAAGGCACCAGACAGATGCTAGAATCAGCAGCTGCAAAACTGGGAGAAGGCCCAGTCCTACTTGGCTGCCAATTATCTTGGGCTCCATATAGTCCACCTACTTTCTCTTTGTGGGGTAATGGCTAAATGCATAGCTCCCAGCAATCCTCACTCACAGATGACATTGTTAGGTCAGGACACTTGGCAAATATAATAATAATAACAGCATATATAAAGTGCTTTTAAACTTTTATCTCATTTAACCTCATAACAGCCCTGGGAGATAAGTGCCCTCCCATTTATGCCCATTTTACAGAAGATAAAACTGAGGTAGATAGGTTAAATGACTTGCCTTACTAGGATAACACAGTTAATAAATATATGAAGTCAAACCTGAATTCAGGTCTTTGACTCCAGGTCCAGCACTCTAACCACATACTTTATAGCTGTCTCTACCCAACACAGAAAATTTCCGGGGGTAAAGTTTGACTTTAATTTTAAATATTGACCATTACCCACTCACTGAGGTCCAAAAGGTCCAGCTGTGTTTGCTGCCTTAATATATTGGTGAGGGTTGGAAAGGGGGGGAGACCATCTCTTTACTAGGAAAGAGAAATGTGGAAAATGTTTAATTTTCTCATGAACATCGCAGATTGACAATCATTTCCCAACACAGCTGAGCTATCACTGTTCATGCCCTAGTGCAGGCTGATCCTTTGTCTACTGGGCTGCAGTGCTATTTGCCAACTGGCCAGAAGAAATGAGAGTAATTTTAGCCAGTAGCAGAGCCCTTCCCACCCCCATCTGGTGGCTGGGACTGGATGGGGCTACGTGTTCTGTATGATGGCCCAGACAGGTCTTTTCTCCACTCTGAAGGAATAACTTTTCCTCAGGAATCAAGAAGGACACTACCTCTTTGCCCCAAGTTTTAGAGTGAGCTAGTCACAGCTGGACTAGGCTTTTGGCAATATGCTTTTCAAATGCCTTTGTTACTTTTACTCTGGGGTGGTTGGATGTGTTGAAGTTATTTTGGGTTTTGTTTTGTTTTGTTTCATTTTTGGATATGGGAGGAGGAGGGAAGGGAGAACAGGGAAAGCAGAAAAAGAAGGATGAATCAGTAGCACTTTTATCTTCTCTGTTAGGACTTTCATTCAGTAATGTCTTTTTAAAATCTCTGGTAGGTGGGAGAATAAGCTTCTGAAACTTGAAATTGCAGCTACAATTTAGCTTTTTACTATGTGTGCCTGTGTGGGGATCTGGCAGCATTTTGTCTTTAAGAAAGCATCTGTCATTTGGCTCTCACCTTGGTTAGTTTATCCTCAGTTTCTGGAGCCTCTTGGTTTGTTTTAAGGAATCTTGATTTTATCTCTTATATTAGGCTCTCCATCCTGTGAGATAAATCTGGCATGCTTTCCTGTCCTAAATCCTGGATATCCAAAGGCAAAAGAATTTCTCTTCTCTCAAGGACCCCAGAATCTAATGAAGGAGACAGCATGCAAACAAAGAAGATACAGAGGGGATAAATGGGAGATAATCAATAGAGGAGAGTCTCTAATATTGGGGGAGAATTGGGAAAGCCCATTACAGAAGGTGGGGTTTTAGCTGGAATTTGAAAAGACAAGGAAATGAGAAAAGAGAGATTCTAGGCATGAGACACTGCCAGTGAAAATGGAAGTCCCTTATTCAAATCCCACTTTTGATGCTTAGTACCTACTATCTGCAACACTGGGCAAGTCATTTAATCTACCCAAGTCTCAATTTCTTCATATGTAAAATGGTGGATTGTTATCCCTCTTTCTTGAAGAGGACCAAAATGACACAACTGTGTTAGAGTCAAGGTTCAATGTGTCTGACTGTGACTGATCAGACCAGAAGGTTCTACCACAGGTCATGCACAAATAGTCCATATGGACATTTGGGATGGATTCTCTAAATTTTCTCATCTCACATTTCCTTTAAACTACTTCAATTCTGCTCCACTTATAGAACATAGAGCCTTCATTGATACAGGCATGCCACGCTAAACAATCCTTTGCCAGAGTATCCCATGTTATGTACTCAATTCCAAAATTCTTCAGAGAGAGCTTGAGCGTGTTCTTGTAGCACTTTTTTTGACCTTTATGTGAGTAATATGTGAGTTATGTGAATTCTCTGTAGCATTTTAGGCAAACACACTGCCTATCAGAATTGAACTCTCATGTGAAATAGAGTTGTTCTAGATGGTCTCTGAGCTGTTTTTTGGCTCTAGAGGATAATCCTATAACTTTTCATATTTTAATTGTGTAATTCCCTTAACTCAATTCTACCATTTCTGGTTTCTCAACCAGATGTTCCAACAGCCTGATGACTAATTCCTGGTTGAGCGATACCTGTGGCCTAGAGATGGTCTGATTTTTTAGTTTTTCTGAACCCCATACTGATACACAATCTAAATCATGAAATGAATGAAAAACCTCTGAGAGACAGAGTTTCTGGGTAATTTGTGATCAATTTATTCATTAGACTAGAAGCAATCAATAAATTGGTGGTCAGTGATTTCTCTCAGTTACCAGACTCCCAGTGGAGACCCTGAAAATCTTAAATATCTTCCTGAAAGAGAATGCCCCTGACAAGTGAAAATCAACGCTGATTGGTGGACATTTAATGAGGAGGTGGCCTAGAAGTTTTCAGCTTCTCCTGCTGAGAATGTGGCTTTGATCATGAGACTCAGTCACCTCTAGCAATCTGGACAGGGGAATCCACCTCCATCCAGATTTTATCTCTTTGATTTTATCTCTTATATTAGGCTCTCCATCCTGTGAGATAAATCTGGCATGCTTTCCTGTCCTAAATCCTGGATATCCAAAGGCAAAAAGAATTTCTCTTCTCTCAAGGACCCCAGAATCTAATGAAGGAGACAGCATGCAAACAAAGAAGATACAGAGGGGATAAATGGGAGATAGCTGGTTTTTCTCTTTCATGAGCTGGGTCATCCTAAACTGTAAAGGAGGGGAAATAGGACAGGGGCTCCTTGAGCCTAAGTAAAGACTCAGCTTACCTTGGATTCTATTTATACTATAAACAAAAGTTATGTCTCCTAGTTGGGTGAGGTCCTGCCCAAGATTGAAGAACATGTTCCTTGAGGGCTAAAAATAATCTCATCAATCAGTCTTGACTGACTTTAACAAGAGCTGGGCTTTAATGAGAAAATAAAGGAGAAAAGCCTGGATTACAAATTAATAATTAGTTATTAATGGAATAATGTAATAATAATTTATCTCAACCAAATGTCATCTATTGGTTCCTGACAAAATGGTTGATCCCATCTTGGAACAGCGACAACGATGTTTAATAATCTCACATAACCTGGGCTTTTCAAAGTTTCCAAAACAAGAGACAAAAAAGTTCCAAAAAAGTCTTCAAGTTTCTAAAATAGGAGAAAAAAAGGAAACTACCATATTATGAAACTTGAAGAAATCTTTTTCCCTGTGCTTTGGTTAAGTGGATTGATTTAACTAACCCATACCTAGAATCCCTGACCTCTATTATTGCCTCTTTATGGTTACCAAAATTGGGAATGGTGAGGTTTCTGTTAAGGCACAGGTTTCCCACCACCCCAAGGACCAAAATTCATTCTAAAGTCTGATTGTCCCATGTCTCTCCAAATCTCTCCAGTTATTTCTGTAGCAGATCTTTCTTTTCTCTTTAATAGGTGAAAAACAAGGGCATGACTCAAATCCACAATAGACTGACCCAATCAAATCACCCAAAATGCTCATTCTCAGTGAGGTTTGAATGGATACATATGTTTTCAGGACCAAAATATATTTTCATAGAAAGGAAACATAATCCAAATCCCAAAAGAAGCCCTCATCCCTCACTTCATAGAGTTTCCCAAGTTTCCCTGATAAAGCTCCACTTAGAAAAAAACTTAATTGAAATCTATCTCTATATGAACTTGGAGTGAAAGGTCCCAGTAGTAATACAAGAGAAATCCATTTTTCCAGGGAAGAGTAAAGGCTTAAGAGATGAAGAGATATTTAACATTCTTATCCCTGTTACCACATACCTGGTTTGAATGTTTTGAATGAAATAATGGAGCTTTGGACAAATCAGTCCAGCTGAGCCTTAGTTGACCTTGGACTATCCAGCAAAGAAGATCAATCTGGTATCACTTTTTGAAGCAAATGAAGGGGAAAATGGGACTGAGGGAGTGGTAGTAAGAAGTTATTTTTAATCATCTGGGCATGAAACCATTGTTACTGTGCCAAGACTTGCCTTTAGAGGTTAAGAGGACAAGAAAGACTCTAGAAGAAGTGTCACAAAATACAAAGAGTCAATTCAATAAATATTCACTAGGCACCTATTACGTACAATACACTGCACTAAGTGTTGAGGACATAAAGGCAAAAAAATAAAAATAAAAAATCCCTGCCTTCAAGGACATTGCACTGTACAAGGAAAGAGTGAAAAAAAATTTAAATGATAAATGTTTTTGTCTAGAGTATGGTTTAGAGGAAATGGTTTTTAAAAAATTGATATTTTTAAAAGTATATTTTATGTTTTTAAAAAAAAAAATCAGTCATATTCAGAAACGTCCCACTCCTCTTCTTCTTTCTAGTCATATTTCAAATAGGAAATATTTGTTGATATCTTTGACCACTTATCCATTGGAAATCACTTTTGGTTTTATATATTTCCATTATTTTAGATACATAAATTTCCCTCTAATCACCAATTTCCCTGTTTTTCCTAGGAATGATTTTGCTGGTGCAGAAGGATTTTAATTTCATGTAATTAATTTTGTCTTTTTCATCTTAATGTGATTTGGTTAAAATTTTTTTCCATACTCCAAGTTGTTAAAGGCACCTCAATTCATTTTTCTCTATTTAAAAAAAAATACATAGTTTCTTTTGATGTGAGTTTTATACTCATTTAGAATTTATTGTGGTATATATTGTAAGATGCTGATCTAAAGCCATTTTAGGTTTTTTTGTTTTTTTCAGCAATTTGTTGAAAATTGGTCCTTTCCCAAGTAGCTTATTTTGGAGTTCATCAAACACTGGGCTATTCAACTTTATTGTTTCTGATTCTTACTTATCTATCCTTTTAACTGTCAACTTTTCCATTTTTTACCTAGTAATAGATATTTTTCTTCATAGAATGATATGATTATGTGATTTAAGTTGTTTATGCTTTTATTAAGATTAATTATGCTAGCTATTTTTCTAATGTTGATGATCCTTAATCCTTCCAATCCAGCTTGGTCATGGTGATTATTTTTTATGTATATGACTGCCATCATGTTAGAAATTTATTTAACATTTCTCTATCAACATTACTAGTGATTTTAGTCTATGGTTTTACTTTTTCCCCCCCCTTGTTAAGACATTTGGGTAAAATATGTTTCACTTAAATTTTTTTTAAAGAATGTTTTCTCAATTATTATGAATAATTTGTACAAAACAAAAAACTTAATGACCCTTTAAATAATTGATAGAATTCAACTGTAAATCTATCAGGAGTGGGGAACCTTTGAGACCACATGAAACCACACAAAACAACTTTGTTTGGATTCAGTCAAAGAGCTGCACTTGAGGACCAAGAAGACCACATGTGGCCTTGAGGCTGCAGCTTCCCCACCCCTGTAGGTGACTAAAAAAAAAATGGCCATAAAATTAGAGCTGGAAGACAATCTGAAAGCCATCTGTTCTCCAACCCCCTCTTTTTATATATGAGAGAACTGATACCCAGGGAAGTTAAATTTCCTTAGAATTGTCTAAGATCACATGGATAGTTAAGTATCAGAGACAGAATTTGAATCAAGTCTTTTGATCCAAGTCAGTTAGTTTCTCTCTCTCTCTCTCTCTCTCTCTCTCTGTCTCTCTCTCTCTCTCTCTCTCTCTCTCTCTCTCTCTCTCTCTCTTTCTCTCTTTCTCTCTCTCTCTCTCACACACACACACACGTGCACACACACACACACACACACACACACACACACACACACACACACACTATGATTTTTTGTCCAAAAGAGGATGATTTTGTTTGTTTGGATTTTTGACAGTGGAATAGGTTCATCATGGATTGTTCAGTTTCACTTTCTGAAAGTTAAGTTGTCTGTTTCTCATTTGATTAATCTAGTTTTACATTTTGGTGGGTAATCATCCATTTCCTTTAAATTCTTAGACTTATTAGTATATGATATGCTATACTGTTCTTTTTGAAGAATCTACTAGCTTTATTTAGTAGTTTTATAGTCTTTTTGTTTTCCATTTGATCTACATATTTCATCTTTAATTTTAAAAATGTGTTCTTTTGTGATTATTTTAGGGATAAAGATAGAATTGAGCTTGTGATCTCATTGATAAAGGTCATTCCCAGGTAAGAAAACTCCTTCTATAAATGGCATCTTCTCTCCCACTTATAATCTTGAAGAGTTACCTACGACCTTGAGATTGTGACTTGACATAGTCATACAGCCAGGAAATGTCATAGGGTGGACTTGAATGCAGGTTTTCTCGACTTCATCTTCTCTACTGTACCATACTGCATTTCACTATTTTCTGATTGTTTGGGGTTTGTTAATTTGTTAATATTCTAGTTTTTTAAAAAATACATCCTCAGGTTTACTAACCCTTTCCTTTTCTATTTTACTAATGTAAATTTTCAGTTATGTGGTTTCAGCAGGGTAGGAGGTCTATAGTGAAGCAACCCCACAACCTGTACTGCTTAACATTTTTATCAGTGACTTGGCTAAAGGCATATTTATCTCTTCTTACTAACGTGACAACTTGGCAGAGTTGTGTTTTCTGCCAGATCTTCATCCTTGTTATGCCCACTATCCATGGGCATTCTCCAAGTCTCTGTCCTTGGAGCTCTTCCCTCTTGTCTTTAGACTATCTCGTAAGATCATCAGTTCTCAAGGCTTCATCTATAGATGCTTCCTAGATCTATTTACTCAGTTCTAGTTTTTCTCCTGAGCTTCTGTCTCCCATCACTTATTTGACATTTTGAACTGGATGTCCTATAAGCATCTCAAATATAACAGTTACAAAACAAAATTAATTATCTTTCCCCCAAATCATCCCCCTTTTTTGAACATCCTTATTGCTGTTGAAGAGACCACCATCCTTCCAGACACACAAATTCATCATCTTTATATCCTACTTGACTCTCCCTAGCTGAGACTAACCCTTGCTCTCCCTACATATGTAACCAGTTTGCTAAATCTTGTAATTTCTTTCTCTAGAACATCTTTCACATATATCCCCTTTTCTTTACCCACATAACTTCAGGTCTTCATCACTTCTCCCCTAGACTATTACAATAACTTTCTAATTGGTCAATCTGCCTAAATTCTCTCCCCTTTCTAATTCATTCTCCACTTAGCTGCCAAAGTGATTTTGCTACAGTGGACATATTGTCTATTTACTCGTAAACATCAGTGGCTCCCTATTACCTATAGGATCAAATATAAATTCTTTGGAATTTAAAACTCCTTTCAGCTTGGTCCCTTACTACATTTCTACTCTTCTTACGTTCTAATCTGCTCCATATATCTACAATCCAGCATGCTGCCCTACTTACTGTTCCTTGAACGTGATACTCCAGTTTCTATCTCCTTATCTTTGTGTCAGCTGTTCCCCATACCTGAAATGTTCTTCCTCCAAATCTTTGTCTTAGAATCCCTGGAGACTTTCTTTGAGGTTTAACGCAAATGCTGCCTCCCTGTAGAGGACCTTACTAGCTATCCTAGCTGCCAGTACCTTACTCTCTAAGATTATCTTCCCTATCTGCTGAATTAATCTTTTTCTTTTCTGATGTAAATATGATATGTCCTTCATTAAGATATAAGATTACTGAGGACAAAAATTTTATTTTTACATCTTTGGTGCTTAGCATGGTGTCTGACCTGCAGTAAGTAGTTAATAAATGCTTTTTGATTGCTTGCTTGCTTTTAAGGTTGCAAAGTTGAGTTATGTCAAAAACAACTACTTTGGTATCTCACTCAGCGTCTTGGTCATTTCATCAGGGATGCTTTGTAGTTCACTATTTTGTTAAAGAGCATTTACCACCACCACCACCACCACCCCCACTCAATTTTGCTGGTAATCTTGGTTTTAAACCTAGAGCCTTTGCCTTCTGGAATGTCATATTCTTAACTTTCTGTGTCTTTGTAGAGGTGGCTTCTAAATCTCTTGTGATACTACGACTCTTTAGTACTTGATTTTTTTTCTGTCTACTTGTAATATTTTTTCCTTTACCTGAGAGCTCTTGATTTCATCTTACAATATTCCTGGGAGTTTTCCTTTTGAGACTTCTTTCAGGAGGTGACCAGTGGACACTTTCAATTTCTATTTTGCCTTCTGGTTCTAAGATATCAGAGCAGTTTTCCTCTATAATTTCTTGGAGTATGGTGTCTAGTTTCTTTTTCTGTTCATGACTTTTAGGTAGTCCAGTAATTCTTAAATTATTTCTTCTTGATCTGCCAGTTACTTTTCCTTTGATATATTTCATGTTTCCATTTTTTTCAGACTTTTGACTTTTATTATTTCTTGATGTTTCATTTGGCCAGTTCTAATTTTCAGGGATTTTTTCTTCCTAAAAAAAATTTTGTACTTCTTTCTCTGAGCTATTAATTCTTTTCCTCTTTTTCTTTTCTAGTTTTCACTTCTTTTCCCATTTTTTCCCTCTACCACTTTCATTTGGTTTTTAAAATCACTTCCTCCCTCTGTATCTCTCTCTCTCTCTCTCTCTCTCAATTATAATTCTTCCAGAAATTCTTGTTAGGCTTTTGTCCAACCTGTTTTTTTCTTTGAGTTTTTGCTTGTAGATTTTTTATTTTTGAGTCTTTCTTTTCTGTGTCTGTGTCTTGAGCGTCTCTGTTGCTATAATAGTTCTTAATGGTCAAGTTCTTTTTTTTTTTTTTTTTTTTTGCTCATTCTCCCAGTTTATTTCTTGACTTTAGACTTTATATTGGTGCTAGATTCTGTGTATTTCTGGAATGAGAGGGGAATGTCTAGCCTGAGCTTCTGTCCTTTTGCATCCTTCTACTCCTTGTTAGATTGCTTTCAGTGCTCCCAAATGGGTGTGATCCAGGGAAAAGTCTGTTTACTAATCTCCCAGCCTGTGTTCTGAAAGTTCCTGACTCAGGTTTATGTCTATCAACTTATTCTTAATTGGGAGTTTCAATAGACCACTGCTATATTCTGTCACCATTAGCCCACTGGGAGGTTTTATAGATTCAAAGTGAGTGGTCTGCCAGCTCCCCTTTGTTCTAAGACTCTTGCCCAGATTATTCCATTGCAGGCTTAAACATTGTACTGAATCCCCCAATTCTGCACCTATACTCAGAGCTACATAGCTACATTTCCAGAATTTATTCCTTTCCCTCTACACTGGTACAGTCCATGATTGCAACTACTCCTTTTCACCCTGAATCTATGACCTACCACTGGATAGAGGGTAGCTGTTTATCAGATGGTATCTGGTTTGTTCCCAGTACTAGGTCAAGGTTCTCCTGGACCCTGGTGCCCTTTCTTTGCCCTCAAAAGATTCAATTTTGAAGTAGACTTCAAATGCTCCATCTTGCATGAACTTGTGGCCAGACCCCATCCCCAGTATCTACAATCCTCTCTGACTCCCTAAGTTGCCCTGGTTTGGAAAAATGACTCACTGTGACTTTTTGCTTGGGTCTCCAAATCAGAATGCAATCTAAAACTTTTTCTAGATCATTGTAGAGAAGTCATAGTGGGGAGCTAGACTCAACCACTTCCTCATACTCCCCTATATTGACTTTACCTTCTTGTTCACTATCTTGGAACCATTTCTATTAGAACCAAGACTATGGAAAGATGACTTAATAAGACTTTTTTCTTATGAATCTTGCTTTTTTAATGTTTACTTGTAATTTGTATTCTATTTTATCTTTCTATTCTGTTACATTTTTAGAAATACCATATTTTAAAAAGATTTAAGAAAGCTTACAAATACATGCACATGTATAGTGTGACAATGAAGGACTAAATGCAAACCCAAAACTATTTTTAAAGGAGCAGAGGTATTGGATGTTACCAGATACCTAGCATGAAGTAATCAATACAGTTGGGCATAGAATTTGGCTCTGAGTTTTGTGGCAGCCAAGATAAAAAGAGAATTCAGTGGACTACAAAGATTTCATTATTTGATAAAAGGAAGTACAAACACTTAGTTTCTTCATCTTTAAAATGTTATGACAATATATGGTGAGGACAGTACTATGTATGTATATATGTGTATATTTCTGTATGAATATTAACATATGTATGAAATAGGTATATATAAATACATACATGTTTGTGTGTGTAGTGTATGCATATAAAGGGCCTTGCAAATTTGAAAATTATATCTAAGTGCAAGGTGTTATTATTGTAAGCAATTGATCTAAATACCATGAGAAATTTGCTCTGTCAGTCCAAAATTTTTCCCCCTAGTATCCATAGGCCACATGAGAGAATGACAATGAATTATTCTTTATCTCCACAAAGAACAGATTCTAGAAAGGGTTAAATCAAAGCCTAAGAGATTTATTTAGATATACTTGTATTTTTTTATTTTATATATTGATAAACATTTGAGTATTGATGTCCATATTGATGAATTAGTGTAGATTTTAGAATATCCTAAATTTAAAAAAAGAAAAAAAGAGAGAATGATAGCTTCTTATCTGAGACCATTTAAATGAGTTCTTACTTAAAAAGAGAATGGCTTGGAGACTTCCGTGATTCTCTTTTCCTAGACTTAATAAATGCAATATGTCTGATGAGGTAGCATTTAAATAGCCATGCACAGAGTTATAGCCAGTAGTCTGCCATATTCATCTCACATATTGTCATTTCTCTTAGCACAGAGACATAACTATGGTGATAATTGAAAGACAATCAGTCCCAAGATGATACCTTTAATCCTTGATGTATATAATTATCCCATGAAAATTCCAGCTGGTTGAGTTGTCTTCTGGCTATTAATAGTTTTCTTTCAGTTTGATACGTAAGTACACACTGAAAGTCCTTTGCTGAAAATCACTGGTTTCTCTATCAGTGTGTTTGAAATCTGCGATCTGTGGTGATTCATTTGCTCCTTGAACTAGAATAAACCACATTTTGGCTCTCCTTGAATGCATATCATGATTCCAAATGAACCTAGACTTCACTGTTACTCTCTTTATACCACTAGAAAAATAGCACAAGTGTTCTCTTGAATAGCTGGGTTTTCTCCAAGTTCAAGGCTTTGTCCCATTGACTAGTTCTCACTTCAGGATTTGGGAGGTTCCTGAGTAATTTAACATTTGATATTTCCCATTTTGTGAATATATCTCAACCCTGCCAATTTAAAGTTTTCTTATCTCATTTGGGTTCCCATATCTCAATATACTATTAGATATGGTAATGGATTTCACTCAACACTAAGTATGTTTCAGTGAAGGGTGAGGTGGTTGAAATAGAGGGAAATGTAATTGTTTCCTAAAGGATAAACAAAGCATAACAAGTGTGTGTGTGTGTGTGTGTGTGTGTGTGTGTGTGTGTGTATGTATGCATGTGTAGAAGTAGTCACCTGTGTGCAGAGATGGTGGTAAACCATAATACAGCTGAAAATTTCCAGGACTGTGATATCATCAGTGATGAAGATCATCTTCTGATGAAAATCTCAAACCCTTTACAATTTAGGGGAGAACAGCTATAGCTTAAAAATACATATCACTCTGAAGACAACTTAGTGGGGAGCCTCTCAGAACTTAGGCTGGTCCTCAGATAACTTTCAATGTTTCATGAAACTTCATTTTCAAAGCTCCATGCTATTGGTATGGCCCTGTACACCTTCACACTATGGTGGAGCATTAGAATAGAATTTTAGTGAAGGAAGCAATCACAGCTCTCATTTAGGGAGTACTTTACAACTTACAAAAAATTTTCATCATAAAAATTGAGTGATGGGAGTAATGTAAGAATTATTTGCCTCCTTTTCCAGATAAGAAAACTGAAGCTTAGAAAAACTAAATGCATTGTTCCAGTCATACATCTAGTTAATATCTGAGCAGGGTTTGAGCTTATGCCGCCGTTCTTTCCTATCATACCATGCTAAGTAGTTTTCTCTATATGACTTTGGCTGGGTTGTTGAAACAGTTAATGGCCAATCCCCAAAGCAATATGGAGAAAGAACTGTTTGATACTATCTCTCCTAATTTAAATTACAGCCCACTAGAAATACCAATTATTGGTCTTTGATACGTAGTCAAAATAACCATTGTCTAAATTTTCATCATTTTTAATACTCTGTTCCAAACATTAACTATGTGATATGAATTCTAAACAAACTGTGGATATTGATATAGATGTTTAAGCACAAAATTCCTGTGTTTTTCCACACACATGACAACTAGAGATATTAACATTAGCTACAGTTTTCATTTAACTAACAAATCAGTCCCACCAAGTTTAGCACTCCAGACTGATTTCTCCCTTGAGACCTGCTCCATTCTTATATGAATCAGCTACAAAATCTGTTTTCTCTATTCTAAGCACCAATATTACTGAATAGCTAGGGAGAAAAAAGAGTTGCAGAGCTAACTTTTGTGACTGATAATTAATTTTCTTCTTCAGCTTGGCAATTCTAACTGCCTTATTTTTATTAGCATGAGGATATAGAGGTCAGAAATATTAAATAACCTGTCCACAATCACATAGAAAGAGCAACTAGTAGAACTGGGTTTTGAACCCAGGGTCTCTGTCTCCCACCCTGGAATTCTTTCCAATAATCCACACTATTCTCCTAATAGCCTAATAGAAATACCATTTGTCAGTCTTTGACATTTAGTCAAAATAGCCATTATCAAAATTCTCATCACCTTTAATGTTCTTCTGATATTTCCTGTCCTATTTCCTCTAAGGTAAGCGTTCTTTACCTGGAGTCCTCTGACTCTCAAAAGGGTCTAAATTTCAGAATGTCCTTGGCTTTTTACCATGCCCGTTGCTTTACCTTACAAAACCATACTCTTTGTCTGCACCTTGACCTATAATCCCTTGACTCCTCATTTATCTCCAAGGCCATCTCCCTTAAACTAGTCACTCTCTCCTCTTTTCCCCACTTTGGCCGGTTGGAGAACCAATTACACTCAACTCTGTCTTCCTTTCTTGAATTTTTAGCCCTCTTATTATTTTTACCAATTGTGTCCTGTGCTCAGCCTGGATCACTCCCACCATTTGCTGCTTTTGCTCCTACACGCATATTTCTGAACAAAGGTGGAGAAAGTCATTCAACCATTCTGACTAGTTCCACCACAAATTTATTTTGTGCAAACTTAGCTGGACCCTCACTGCTGCTAGGCAATCATATTCTACCTTCCTTATCAACTCACTATCCCACTCTCCACAACAACTCTTCCACAACCTTTCATCCTTCCTCAAAGCTACATGGCTCCCCTTCCCCCATACTTTCCACTGAGAACCTTACCTCATATTTTATGGAAAAAATTGAGATCATTTAACCTGAATTCCATCTTCTCCCTCTTCCTCATCTTATATCACTCAGCTGCCTTTTACCACTTCTCTTTTACCTCCCTCTCACATGATGAGGTGATCTTATTCCTTATCAAGACTAATCTATCTATTTGCTCAGGCAATCCCATTCTATCCCATGTCCTGCAACTGATTGCTTCCTGTGTCATCCCCATTCTATCCTGTCTACTGGATCATTCCCTACTGCCTACAAGCATGCCCATGTCTCCTTCAGCCTAAAAATAAAATACTAAAACAAAACACAGGAGAAAATAGTCCGCTTCATTCTGCTCAGGGAGGAAAGGGGGAGAAATGGGGGATGGAGAGGGGAGGGAGGGGGAGAAAATCTAAGACTTATGGAAATGATTGTAGAAAAGTGAAAACAAACAAATTAATTAAAAAATGCTATTTTGATTCTTGTATTTCCATTAACTATTGTACACAGGCACAGCTAGGTGGCACAGTGAGTAGAGTGCTGGGTCTGGAGTCAGGAAGACTTATTTTCCTGAGTTCAAATCTGGCCTGAGACACTTACCACTTGTGTGACCCTGAGCAAATCACTTCATACTGTTTGCCTCAGTTTCCTCATCTGTAGAATGAGTAGGAGAAGGAAATGGCAAACCACTCCAGTATCTTTCCCAAGAAAACCCCATGAAGTCATGAAGAGTGAGACACAACTGAACAGATCAACAATAAAATACAGTTATCTCTTCCACGTTGTGACTTTCCCCATCATCATGGTTTATATATATATATATATATATATATATATATATATATATATATATTTTGGGTTGGCATAAGATATTAAATAGGAATTTTGCAAGAGTTTTGCTGAAGCCACAGACAACACAAGAAGACCAGAAGACAAGACAGAAAAAAGTTTAGAAATTCAGAAATGAATAAAATTATGTATAGTATTCTATAATATCAACCCAAATTTTACAATAAGGCACTATAAATACCCCACAAAAGAAAGAGAAAAAAAATTCAGACTTCTTTGGTACAAAGGGAGGTCCCAAAAATTTTTTGTGATTTTCCAGATCACAGGAGTACCTGCCCTTAACGCCATGATATGGAAGAAGTAGGTGTAGTTCACTGAGCAAGAGGGAGAGGGCAACATGGTCAGACTATACTTCTATCACCTTGGCAGTTGAGTGCAAGATGGATGGAATGGGAAGAGACTTTAAGCAAAGGAAACTAGTTACAATGCTACTGTAACTGTGGAGGCAAGAGTTAATGAGAGCCTGAACTGGACTGCAATTGTATGAGTGGAGAGGAAAGGGTGCATATGAGATATCTTTTTTCATAAGGTTTTATATGTTTTTATTAAATTTCATCTTATTAGATTTGGACCAATGTTTTAGCTTGGGGAGATGTTTTTGTACCCGCCTATCGTTCAACATGGGAGCACATATGAGATATCTTGCAAAGGCAGAAAATTTGGCAGAGACATTCTCTGACTTTGCAACTGAGGACATGTCAGGAGGTACAGAGATGCTATTGAAGCCATGATAAGCTTACTCCCACATGCTGTTTCTTCATAGGTCTCTAATGAAGGGTTCACCCTGGAAAGGATAATTAAGTATGACTAAGGACAAAGAACTAAAGTCTGCTTAAGTAATAGCATAGCCTGCGGGTGTATTTTCTGTCTTATTTTTCGGTTTTGGTCTATGTAAAGCAATAAATTGTATAAGCTATCTGCAGGGGAGGGAAGGGAAAGGAAATGATAGGGGCTTTCCATACATTAACAAAAATGTGTGGGAATTCCTTCTTGCAGAATCAAATGAAAATGCTAATTGAAGAGCCAAGGGTTATTGTGAATGAGGCATTGGGGAGGGCCTCAAATGAGAATCTTGAAGGGTATACAAATTAAATACACCTACACAAACTTTTACTACCCCAGAGAACCCCACAAATAAGTGTCAGAGTAGTGCCAAATCTAAAGGCCACTGACTTTTAACTATATCGTCTATAATTAGGTAGTTTTTCCCCCTCACACTTTTCTATAACACGAAAGGCCTCATAGCAAGGCCAGAGGGAAAACCATCAGTGGGGATTAGGAAATGAGAAAAAACCTGGAGAAGAGGGGAATCAAAAGAATGGGGAAGAGGAAAAACAAGCAATTCTTTCAGCTGTCTTTTGAAACACACTGGAATCCATGGACAAATGAATATACCCCCTCACTATGCCCATAGCCAGTATTTTCTATAGATCTCCATAACCTCCCAAGTGGATCACACAATAGAACCTTACCAGATCTCTCAACAGCTACTCTCTCCTCCCTCCAATTAATTCATTCTTTATACCTCATTCAGATCTAAAATTCCTTATTCACAGAGCCAGATGTGTCCCTTTTCTACTCAACAGTCTTCAGAAGTTCCTTATGATGTAGTGACCTGTTCAAACTTCTTTGCCTAGCATTCAAGACACTCACTCCATAATTGAGCACTTTTTCTTATCTCATACTTCTCTTATCTACCTAGTTGACTTCACTGAAGCCAAATCGTACTACTTTTTACCCAGCCTTCACCCTCCCAGCCATAAAACTGATGCTTTCCCACTTGTCTTGGCTATACTGTTCCCTATGCCTCAAATATACTCCTTCCCACTTTTCACAGATATTGCAGCTAAGTAGTATCATGGATAGAGCACTAGGCTCTCCAGGAATTATTTATTATTCTGTCATTTTTCAGTTGTGTCTGACTCTCATGACCTCATTTGGGGTTTTGTTGATAAAGATACTAGGATAGTTTGCCATTTCTTTCTTCAGCTCATTTTACAAATAAGAAAACTGAGGTAAAAAGGGTTAAGTGATTTGCCCAAGGTCACACAGCTAGTAAGTGTCTGAGACCAGATTTGAACTCAAGAAGATAAGTCTTCCTAACTCCAAGTCCAACACTCTATCCGCTGCACCAGTTCAGGTACTAGTTACTTTACCTCTCTCAACCCATTTTATCATCTATGAAATGGGATCATGATAGCACCTCCCTCACAGAGTTATTGTGAGGGTCAAATGACATAATTACATGTAAAGTGTTTCAGAATCCTTAAAGTTCAGTTTCATCATCATCATCATCCACTTCTTGGATTCCTATTCAGTTTTAAAAACCCAACATACATGCCATATGTTTTTTTATGAAATGATCAGTAACTTTTTCCTCCTTCAAATCTCACATGACATTGTTGTACCTTTGGGACACACATAAATATATTGTTTGATATTCATTAATTTGTGTGTGTTTATGTGTGTATGTGTTTGTCATACCTTCACCAGAATGTAAGCTCTATAAGATCAGAACTGTACCTTTCATAAACTATATATTTCCCCAAAATGTATTATACTAGGATGTAATAAATACCCAGTGAAAATGGAGTTTTGTTGCAAATCTGACCATGTGACACCTATTCAATTCAGAGGCTCCATATTGATTCTAAGATAGACTATAAACTCTTCTGATCGAACCATTCATAACCTGATCCCAATGTATATTTCCAGTCTCATTGGACCTTACTCTTTGTCTCACGCTTTGCAGTCTGGTCACACTGACTGTCTCTCTCTTCCTTGTATCAAACTTCCATTTTTAACTGTCCATCCCACATGACTGGAATGTACTCTCTCCTCTCCTCCCTTTCAGATGGTGACTTTCCTCCTTTAAGACACAACTCAGTTGCCATCTTCTGCATAAAGACTTTCACAATACTTTCAACTGCTGGTGCTTTCTCTCCCAAACTACCTTATATTTAACTACTTTGATTATGTTTGTATTTATTCACTTCATATTTATGCAATCCATATAGATGTACATGTTGTTTCCTCCATTAGAATGTAATCTAATTGAGGGTATAGATTGTCTTATTCAATATATTTGCATCCTTAGCACCTAGCACACATGATAGGTACTAAATAAATACTTGTTGGTTGATAATGATGTTTAGGTTTCCCAAAGAGAAACTTCACATTAGTGATCACATCTTTGTCTCTGTGTCATTGTTAAACTTTTGATTAGTTTCATTCACTATATAGTTGAGAAGATTCAAAAAAAAAGACAGTGAGGAGAGGTGCAATCTAGTATGGGGCCCCTGGCACCATTTGTAAATCTTTGAGATGAGAAGTGGACATCCTTTAAAGGTCCATTTGCATTTCTCATTCCAAGATGGCACTATACATATATATATATATATATATATATATATATATATATATGTATACACACACACACACACACACACACACACACATATATATATAAATACATAAAATCCAAAGGCTCCCTTTGTGTTGGACTCTGATGCTAACTTGGAAGTCTTGGGAGCTAGAAAAGCAATGACTATTAGAGGAACACCAAAGCAACATAAGGTTTAGATTTAGAGGACTGGGATCCAAAACCTAAATCTGAGATCTGTAACCTTTTTGATATGGTGCAAATCCCTTAATTTCTCTGCTTCTTGGTTATCTTGTTATCTTTAAAACAAGAAGAATGGGTCAGATGAACTCTAAGATTCCTCCTAGCCAAAATTCATGATCCTGCGATCTTGTATTTACCAATCAAAACCTTGATATTGATATTTTTATGCCATATATAAATTGGAGTTTTTGTCTCTGAAGTAGACTCACACTGATGAGTTTCTCAATGGTAAATTTTCATTTTGGTAAACTTTTGAAAAATTTTGTAAATGTTAATTTTTTTAAATTTAAAATAGAAAGCTAAAAAGAATTAATCAGGGGCGGAGCCAAGATGGCGGAGTAGAAGGACGCACGTTTACGAGCTCCGAAACCAAAGCCCATAGAATTAATGTAAAAAGAGTCCCCCATAACTTCTGGGTGAGTACAAGGTGTGCAGAAGCAGAGTGGAAGAGATTTCCGTTCCAGGGAGCCCTGAAGACCCGTCCCCAGGGTCCGGCGCGCCCCGGAAAGTAAACCCGACCCCCAGCGCTGCCCTGGCCGAGGCCCCAGAGAAGCTGATCCGAGCAGGCTTCAGAGACGGAAGCTCCAGCAGCCGGGAAAGTCCCTCCGCCCACAGAAGCTACAGGTCAGTGAGAAAGAAAGCCGGGCTGAAGGAGAGGGGAAGCGGGGCGTCTCCATGACTTGGGCCCCCTCGGGAGGAAGTGGCGGTGGCGGGACGGGGGCAGGAAGCGGCGGAGGCAGAGGTGTGGGCGGCGGCTGAGGCGGCAGCGGCCCAAGACTCAGGAATCCCCCAACGGCAGGCAGGATCTTCATTACGGAAGATTCCTGCATAAAACCTGACGGAGCTGAGCCTGGGAGACGGCCCTGCCCCCACCCCGCTCTGTTACTGAAGGCTACGGCTTAAAGCCCCCAAGGGAGCGGGATTTGGGAGGCGGGCCCCCCACCCCGACCCCAACCGTTCCATTCCTGAAAGTCTCTGCATAAAGTCCCCGAGGGATCAGTCTCGGAGGCAGCCCTGGCCCCACCCCAGCACCTGAACTAAAGCTCACTGATTGACAGCCAGCAGGAGGAAAGCCTATTTAAATCTCAGAGGCCAAGCACTAGCTGGGCAGATCCAGGCGGGGGTGGAAAGGAATCTCAGAAGTCAAGTAACTGGCTGGGAAAATGCCTAGAAAAGGGAAGAAAAATAAGACTTTAGAGAGTTTCTTCCAACAAATGCAAATGATCCCGACCTTCGGATCTGACGAAGATGAGGACGTATTCTTGCCATCAGGGAAAGACGTGGAGGGCGGGGCCTCAGTACCCCAGACACCCCAGGGGGGTGGTGGGTGGGCTCAGGCCCTGGAAGAGCTCAAAAAGGATTTTGAAAAGCAAGTTAGACAGGTGGAGGAAAAACTGGGGAGAGAAATGTCAGAGATGCAACAAAAGTATGAAAAACAGGTCAATACCTTGGTAAAGGAGACCCAAAAAAATGCTGAGGAAATTAACACCTTGAAAAATAGGCTCACTCAATTGGCAAAGGAGGTTCAAAAAGGAGAAGAATGCTTTCAAAAGAAGAATGAGCCAAATGGAAAAAGAGGCTCAAAAGCTCACTGAATTTAATAGCTCTCTCAAAATTAGAATGGAACAGATGGAGTCTAATGACTTTACAAGAAACCAAGAAATCACCAAACAAAACCAAAAGAACAAAAAAATGGAAGAGAATGTGAAATACCTCATGGGAAAAACAACTGACCTGGAAAATAGATCCAGGAGAGACAATTTAAAAATTATGGGACTACCTGAAAGTCATGATCAAAAAAAGAGCCTAGACATCATCTTCCATGAAATTATCAAGGAAAACTGCCCTGACATTCTAGAACCAGAGGACAAAATAAGTATTGAAAGAATCCATCGATCACCACCTGAAAGAGATCCAAAAAGAGAAACTCCTAGGAACATTGTGGCCAAATTCCAGAACTCCCAGCTCAAGGAAAAAATCTTACAAGCAGCTAGAAAGAAACAATTCCAGTACTGTGGAAATACAATCAGGATAACCCAAGATCTAGCAGCTTCTACATTAAGGGATCAAAGGGCGTGGAATAGGATATTCCAGAAGGCAATGGAACTAGGACTCAAACCAAGAATCACCTACCCAGCTAAACTGAGTATAATACTTCAAGGGAAAATATGGTCTTTCAATGAAACAGAGGACTTTCAATCATTCTTGATGAAAAAACCAGAGCTGAAAAGAAAATTTGACTTTCAAACACAAGAATGAGAAGAAGCATGAAAAAGTAATCAGCAAAGAGAAGTCTTAAGGGACTTACCATGAGTGAACTGTTTACATTCCTACATGGAAAGACAATATTTGTAACTCTTAAAACTTTTCAGCATCTGGGTAGTTGGTGGGACCACACATACACATGTACACGCATGCACACACATACACACATGCACACACATACAGAGATAGAGAGCACAGATTGAACTGAATAGGATGGGACCATACCTTAAAAGAAACTAGGGTAAATGGTGAGAGAGAAATGTAGGGGGAGGGAAAGGGAAGGGGGTAACTATATGTCATTTAAGAGGCAGGTAGGAGTTTTTCTTAGTGGAGGGAAAAAGAGGAGAGCTGAGAAAAAAAAAAAAAAAAACAAGAAGTTTACCCTCATCACATTTGACTAAACGAAGGAGTGAAATGCACACTCATTTTGGTATGAAAACCTATCTTACAGTATAAGAAAGTGGGGGAGAAGGAGATATTGCGGGGGGGGGGGGGATGATGGAAGGGAGGGCAAAGGGAGGAGGGAGTAATTGAAAGTCAACACTTGGGGAGGGACAGGATCAAAAGACAGAAGAGAAACAATGAGGGGCAGGTTAGGAGGGATGGTAATCCAGTTAGTCTTACACAACACGACTATCAGGGAGGTCATTGGCAAAACTACACAGATATGGCCTATATTGAATTGCCTGCTGTCCCAAAGGGAATGGGTGGGAGGGAGGGATGGGGAGAATTTGGAACTCAAAGTTTTAGGAACAACTGTTTAGTATTGTTGTTGCAACTAGGAAAGAAGACATACAGTTAAGGAGGAATAGAAAGTCATCTGGCCCTACAGGAAAAAAGAGAAGATGGAGACAAGAGAAGGGAGAGATGACAGAAGAGAGGGCAGATTGAAGATAGGGAAAATTAGATTGCATGGGGTATTGGGGTGCGGGGAGGGGATAAAAGGGGAGAAAATTTGGAACCCAAAAATTTGTGAAAATGAATGTAAAAAATTTAAATAAATAAATAAAATAAAAATAAAGAAAATTATTTAAAATAATAAAAAAATAAAAAAAAATAATAATAATAAAAAAAAGAATTACTCAATAAACATTTATAAAGCACCTGTTATGTGCCATGCACTGAATTTGGCACTAGAGATATAAAGACATTTTAAAAAATAAAAAAGGAAATACTCCCTGTCCTCAAGGAGTTTATAGTTATAAAAATGGTGAGGCAGGGTCCTGTCATGGACAAGAACATTAAATTTGGCATCAGGGTGTCTGTTTCAAATCTTAGATCTGCTACTTACTATTGAGGCAAGACAGATCCTCTGTTTTAGTTTCCTCTTTGGTAGAATGAGGGAGTTGAATCAAATATTCTACAAGAGCTCTTCCAACTCTAAATTCTACAATCTTGGGGTGTTTGAGGAAAGCCAGTCCCAGATGGGGTACTCTTTGCTGTTTGATCACATCAGGCATGTCTCACTCTTTGTCTGACCCCATTTGGGATTTTCTTGGCAGAGATCCTGAAGTAGTTCACAATTTCCTTCTCCAGTTTATTTTACAGCTGAGGAACTAAGGCAAACAGGGTTAAGGGACTTGCCCAGGGGCACACAGCTAGTCTGTGTCTGAGGCCAGATTTTAACTCAGAATGATGAATACTCCTCACTTCAGGCCCAGAACTCTATTCATTGGCCCCTTCCCTATGTAGCACAGCACAAAAAGCCCAGGAAAGCAGGGAAAAGAATGAAGGGCTTTGCTAATGGTGGGGTGAGCAAAAAGCAGGTGGTTACCAACAGGAAAGAGATAAATGCTGTTAGACTAGAAAAAAAGCCTTGAATCAGTTGTCAAAAACACTGAGTTTTATTGCTACCTAGCTGTATGACATATCGATTAATGTCTCTGGGTCTAAATTCACCCACTGGCCACCTGAATTCACCTTGCAGGGCCAGGTGTGGGCTCTAGGGGGTGATAGATTAGATGCTCAGCATCAAACACTCATTTCCCTCCATATTCTATGATTTACTGTTTGGGGCTAGCCCTGAAGCTGCATTTGTATGGACCATTGTGCTTACTCCTATAAGGGACTCCTCTTGCCAGGCTTCCAGGGGTGAGTGGCCTTCTCCACAGCCCTCATATACACCTGTACATTAGCAGCAGCAAAACCTAAAAGGGGTGACCATTGCTTGCCCCCTCCATTTCCAGTTATGCATTCCCTGATCAATATCTTTAAAACCCCCTTTTCTGAACAACTCATTGTTGGTAATATACTGCAGACTATTCCCCACCTGTTTTTCTTTTTTGTCTTTTCTTGAGACAAAGTCAAAAGCTCCCATGTTTTCACATAATTTTACCAACCTATTGTCTCTCAAAGATCTCTTGAGCCCTGTCCATTCAATCAGAAAGTATGTATTAAGCATCTACAGCGTCCTAACCTCCGGGGTAGGTGCTGGGGAAATCAGACAAAATGAAAATCTTTGCCTTCAAACAGCTTTGGGGAGATAGTGTATATTCACACGATCATAGTGCTGCAAATAAATGCAAGGTTATTTGGTAGAGGGGGTTGGAGCAACTCTAGCAGCTGAATGTATTGATTACATGGGAGCTAAGCCTCAAAGTGAAACTAGGGATTATAAGAAGTGAGGAGGCAATGTATTCCAGGCATGGGGAAATGGTCGGTGCAAAAGACACAGACAGGATTTGGTGTCATGTCTGCAGAAGAGTAGTAGTAAAAGACAGTAGGATGCATGAGAGTGCATAAAGAAGAGTACTTTATTGGCAGATTGTAAAGAGTAGTCAATGCCAAATAGAGAAGCCTAAAGCTGATTTTACAGGTGATCCTATTAAGAACAAAGAAGTGATCAGTACCTTAGGAAACTACGTTGGCACCTGTGTGGACCAGAGGAGGGAAAGGCTTGAGGCAAGGATATTATTTAGGAAGCTACTGTCATTATTCAGGAAAAAGGCAATGAGGGACGGAGGTAAAGTGGTGGCTTTGTAAGCAGAAGAGGGGGGGATGGATGCAAGGCATGTTGTGGAAGTAGGGTCGTCAAGACTGGACAAATGATTTGCTATCTGGCGTAAGGGGCAAAGAGGAGTCAAGGAAGACAGTGATGTTGTCAACAGAAATAGAAAAGTTGGGAATAAGAAGGGGGGTGAGTTGCCAGGGAGAGGAGATAATGAGCTCCATTTTAAACCTGTTATGTTTCAGATAATTCAAAAGGACCAGTGGGCAATTGATGATGTGGGAGTAGAGCTCAGGAGAGTGATTTGGGCTGATGTAACTGCATAGAGATGATCATAAAATGCATGTAAATGAAGAAATAACCAAGAAAAAGAATGAGGAAGGAGAAAAGAACTTAGGAACGAGCCTTGGGATACAAACATAGGTGTCAGGATACAGACCCTTGGGTTGTTTTCTATATTTAATACAAAAGCACGATCCAAACATGTCTCTAATCTTCTCAGAAATGGCTGGTTAGTTCTATGGCAGATGACTTAAGAGTATCAGGGCAGTAAAGGGTGTGTCAAGAGGTATGAGAAAGGATGCCAGTGGCAGCAACAAGGATGAGCAGAAAGGAATCATGAAGCCTCAGCTCCTCACAAAACCACCTGTCTTATCATTTGGTCCCTGCAGGACCCTGGGTTAACTGAATTCAAATCAACAAATATTTGAGTGTCTACCACATGCAAGGGAGTGAGCGTGGGGGGAGCTGCCTGTGTGGAGACATTAATTGATTCAGTTTTCTTCCCTGGCATGAATGTTTCTCCCTGCCACCCTTATCCCTCAGCCACCATCTCCAGGAAATGGCACTTCCCTTCCCCCTCAGGGCCATGGAAACTGGGCAGGGGGTTGGACGTTGGCATTCTACTCACCCCATGTTCTACCAAGGTACACAATGGCTACGGTGCCTGGCCCAGAAAACAGTCTCCTCTATTCCTGATAGAGACTTTCCACAGAAATGCCCCCTGCCCTGCTTTTACCCAATTGACAACAGAGCCTTTATTATCTGTTCCTCTGAATCATGTCTCCCCTGCTCTCTAACTTCCAGACCAGCCCAGGATGGGGGAGACTCATGGACAAGGCATCTCTTTATTCGGGAAGCAGGGTGAAGCCGCACCATTCCTCTGCTGCCACCCAGGAGGGCAGGCTCATTAGCATACCTAGCTGGACATCATCTGCCGGAGTCCAGACGCTGGACTGGAAAAGAAACAGGAAGTGACCAGAGAGAGACAGAGACACACAGAGACAGAAAGACATGCTATGTGCAGGGATTATCTTCAGATCCATTCTATTGTACTTGAGACCTTTAGGAATAGTAATCACATAGCCCATTCTAAGACAGTAATCTGGGCTGTCCCAAAGGTCGGAAGATTCTACTGAGACCCAAAGAAGGTTGTGCAGGGTACGCATGTGTATGCTTAGTGGGCATGGGAAAGGCAAGCATCATGGCATGAGGAGGGGGTTGCCAGAGAGATTCTTGGCAGTGCAGGCCTGTGTTTTGAGTCTAACAGTGTTCCTTTCACTGTGTTAGCACATGTGGAAATAATTGTATAATGAATAATGTTAGCAGAAAGTTGAAACTTAAAATAGATTCTTTAATTATATATAGTGATATAAATAGTTATATGTATAGATCCATTATTTATAATGATTACAAAGTCACAGAATTTTAGAGCTAGAAGAGACTTCAGTCAATCAGCCCAAGCCTGAATAAGAACTCCTACTACTTAATATATTTAATGAGTGGTCATCCAACCTTAGATTCAAGTCTTCCAGTGCCAGCCCATTCAACTTTTGGACATCTCCAATTGTTAGGACGTTTTTCCTCCCACCAAGTCTAAATTTGCCTCTTTGTTTCTGTAGAATTGAAAAACCTAGAGCTGGAGTGGACCTCAGAGATCATGTTGCTCAGAGCTCTCATTTTATAGATAAAGAAACTGAGGCTCACAGAGGAGGTCATTTGCCCAAGGTCATATAGGGACATTCACCTAATGCTTCTAGTTCTGGTCTCCAGGGTCAGTTAGCGGTCTAATCTCTCTTTCATATGACTGACCTTCAAACACTCAAAAATCCTCAGTCAGGGAGTATTTCCCAATTAAACAAACTTTTCAACACTTTTCCAAAAAATAAAAATAAAATTAACAATGGTTCCTCAACTTCCTCTGCTTTTGTGCTACCGAAATACTTTTGCTTTCAATCAACCACCCACTGTGGTTGGCAGGTACAGAATAAGGCTCACAAATGTGACTGGGGTTGGCCATATGGCTCCCATTTATATAGTGTTTTAAAGTTTGTAGAGTGTGTCATCTCATTTGATCTCATTTGCCTCTTATAGCAGCTCCAGGGTAGATGTGCTATTGTTATCTACTTGCAGGTGACAAAAAGGAGACTTAGGGACATTAAGTGACCTGCCTAGGGTCACATAGCCAGTAACTATCTGAGGTAGGATCTGAAACCAAGTCATCCTGACTCCAAGTCTGTTTTCCCTCTCCAAATAAAGGTAGAAAAAAAATCTGTCCAATTAGGTATGTTCTGATATTCCTAGCCTTAACTTTATCTCAAAATAGACACTTTTCATATTTAAGAGAAATAAGATTTGGGATTTTTAAAAATCCCCAAGAATGAGGCAGTATGGTAAAGTTTGAAGAACTAAAGAAATAGCTGTGTGAGTAGGGAAGAGATGAGTGTGAGAGATGTTATGGAGGTAGAAGTGGTAAGATTTAGCAATTTTAGATAATATGGAGTGAGAGTGAAGAGTCCGAGGTGCCAGTGTTTGGCCGACTAAAGTCTGGGAGACTAAAGTTTTGGACATGGTGAGCATAAGATATCTCTGGAGTATCCAATTTGAAACACATAATTCGTTAGTGATGTGGATATCAAGATCAGGAGTGGGGTGGTGGAATGGGGCTGGATATATCAATCTAAGAGTCTTCTTCTTAGGGATGAAGATTAGGCCCATGAGAGTTAGTATGGTTAGATATAGAGACAGAGATAGACACAGAGGTATAAATATATACACATACATAAATATACACATATTTACAAGATTTCAACACATTCTCTAATTCCTCATCATGAAATCCCCATTCTATCACATTGAGTATTAAACTTATCTTTGCCAAATGATACATTTTTCCCCAAGTCTAGTTTTAAGTATAGCTCACAGGTTTTAATAGGGTTTAAATAAGGCTGATTCTCAGGCCACTGAAGTATATAAAAAACGAGAGGGAGAAACTCAGAAAAGAATTTTGGAAAACATTAACTATCCCCAGTATAAGATTGGCTATGGAAGGGAGACCAAGTGTCCTAAAATGGCTGTTCTGCAAATATCACTACCTCCATTTATGGAAGAGATTCACTTGGAGTCAGGAAACCTATGTTCTGTCACAGAAAACTTATGTGCCACTACATTGACCCCAGATAAATCACTTAACCTCTCTGCCCTTTAATTTCCTCCTCTATGAAATGAGATAGCTAGACAAAATAGTCAGCTCTAAGTCTATGGTCCTTCTTCCTGCTTACAGATCAGGCCCACGAAATGCCACCTTTTGTAACATGAGGATGACTCCCTGTTGTGAAAAGCATGTTTTGAGTATTTCTATCAGAGGGTGATTGAATGATACTGGCCTGTTATTCAGTCTGTTCTTTCTCGCTCGACCTCCTTTAAGACCTAAGGCAAGCGTTTGCCAAATGGGTTCAAAATAGTTTTCAATTATTGGGTCTTCTTGAGTTCAAGAATGCCTCTCCATGCACTGCACTGCATTGACACACTGCACATAAAATATGTACCATAGAAATGTAAGTGATTATTACTTTCCCTTGACATTTACCACTGAGCATAACAAGCCTGAACTCCCCTGCCAGACTTTTAAGGCCCACCATGATTTGACCTCCTCCTATCTAGCCTTATTTGCCTTTTTTTCACCCATTTCTCCAGTGAGACTGGTACCTGCCATCATTCTGACTATCTAAAGCCTATTTACTTACAAAGGATTAACCAAAATGCCTTTGTGAAATCACTACTGGTCCAACATGTAGTTATTAATTACTCTTATGAGTAGGAATCATGTATCATAGAACTTCTTCATTCCTCAGCACTGAGAACAATGCTAGGTGCTGGGAGTTGTTCGGCAAATATAGTGGTGTGCAAACTGACTGGTAGAAGTTACAAAAATTAAATTTGACATTCAGAATATTACGCAACTAATTAAAAACCTTCTAATTGCTTACATCTTTAAAAAACTTTAATTTACAATACTCTTTTACTAAAGTCAAGCGACTTTATGATCAAGCTTTTTATTGATTTTATCAAGCTTTATATGATTTGACATTGAATTCACAAGATTTCAATGCTCATTCTTGAATTCTTCATTATGAAATCACACTTCTATCACATTAAATACTAAATTTCCCTTTGCCAAATGGTACATTTTCCGTAAGTCTAGTTTTGATTATAGCCCACAGGTTTTAATGGAGTTAAAGGAAAGCAGATTTTCAGGCTGTCAAAGCATAACCCATATGTTAGAAAAAATATCTAAACTTTTCATGAATAATGAAAAAAAGTATGCAAAAAAAGCATGTTAAAATTTCATGTTCCAGCATTTCACATTTATTTGGGAATTTTTGTAATTCCAGAATAATTCTGTTTATTTGCGTTTCAATACATTTACCAGAATTCCTCATTCACTCAATGGGGACAAGATATCCAGGTCTACTGAAAGTAACCTTCCCCTTTTCATATTTAGGAAGTAGGGTGAATATTTTGCAGTCTGATGAAGTTGCTTAGTTCTTATAGGCTCACCTAAACTTCTTTTGACAATCATTTTGATATATCTTTGAATGAAATAATGAGTTGCCTCAGTAAAGATGATCTTTTCCCAATTGTCTTGCCCCTGAAATGTTTAGCAAGCATTTTTTTTTTACCAGTCTTGTCACTGTTCTTCCAATTTCAAAAAAGGCTATGCATCTATATTCAAAATGTTTCATTACGGGCTTGAGTAATCTTTGAAATACTTTTATACAGAAACAGCCAGTGCAATATCTGAAACAGTCATTGAAGTGTGCTCTGCAAGAATTAAAATTTCTGCATGTTTCCTTGGAATAATATCCATTCTTAAGTAACTACAGAATTAAAAATAGAACAAAAGGAAGCAATGACGTACATGTATAAAGGTGGGAAAAATAAGTTGATTCTATTTTTTTTGGTTAGGCATTCTGAATTAAACTAGTGTCAGCAGAAGTACATCTGCATGACCATTGCTATCACAAAGAAAAATCACAGCAAAATGCTTATACTAAGTATTTTGTACGCCACCATATTTGATGATTGATTGAACCCATCTAGGAAGTAGAAAATCAAGTGACAAGAATAGTTCTCAAGTCACCTCCTCTGCCTCTGTTTCCACTGGAATTTCTGTCATCCTTAACTTTTACCCTTCTGCTCCAACTGGCACTTTAGCCAGGACCTGCCCTGAAATCTTATTTGGTGAGAATCACTGACTCCCAGGGCTATACTGAGAACAGCTCCTACAACTCACTGTTTACATATGAGCATTTACACCCCAGAAACAGATAAATATGACAAATCAGGGCTTGACTTATTGCTTATTTGATTGTCTGGGCTTAAGAAAGTATGGCAAAAATGTTAATAACACAAATTACACTTGAAAGTGTGTTGTTGGGGGTGGAGTCAAGAGGGCAGAGTAGAAAGACTCACGTATGCTAGCTCTGAACCCACAGCCCATGGATTTAATGTAAGAAGATCTCCCCACAAGTTCTGGATCACTGCAGGGTGTGCAGAAACACAGTGGAAGAGATTTCCGTTCCAGAGAGCCCTGGAGAGCCGTCCCCAGGGTCCATTGCGCCCCGGAAAGTGGAGCCCACCCCAGCGCTGCCCTGGCCGGGTGACCCCAGAGGAGCAGATCCGAGCAGGCTTCAGGGCCGGAACCTCCGGTGGCCACGAAGGTCCCTCCACCCACAGACGCTACAGGTCAGTGAGAGAGATGTCTGGGCTGGTCGAGAGGGGAGCGGGGTGTCTCCGTGACTCGGGACCCCTCGGGAGGAAGTGGCGGAGGCAGAGGCAGGGGCAGGAAGCAGCGGAGGCAGCGGCAGAGGCAGTGGCCCGGGAGTCCCCGAGCAGGCAGAAGCTCAGGTCTCTGCTTAAAGCCCCTGAGGGAGCTGAGCCTGGGAGACGGCCCTGCCCCCACCCACCCCATTACTGAAGATCTCTGCATAAAGCCCCTGAGGGAGCTGAGCCTGGGAGGTGGCCCTGACCCCACCCCAGCACCAGAACTTAAGCTCACATTGAATAGCAGCCGTGCCTGCCCCGGAAAGCCCGTTTGAATCTCAGACCCCAAGCACTAGCTGGGCAGATCTAGGCGGGGGTGGACAGGAATCTCAGAAGTCAAGTAACTGGCTGGGAAAATGCCCAGAAAAGGGAAGAAAAATAAGACTATAGAGAGCTTCTTTGAGCAGGTGCAAATGTTCCCGCCTTTCAATTCTGATGACGAGGAACTATTCTTACCATCAGGGAAAGACGTGGAGGGTGGGGCCTCTGTATCCCAGACATCCCAGGGGGATGTCGGGTGGGCTCAGGCCTTGGAAGACCTCAAAAAGGATTTTGAAAAGCAAGTTAGACAGGTGGAGGA
Source organism: Bettongia penicillata ogilbyi (assembly GCA_023548195.1). Taxonomy (NCBI): domain Eukaryota; kingdom Metazoa; phylum Chordata; class Mammalia; order Diprotodontia; family Potoroidae; genus Bettongia; species Bettongia penicillata. Next base: position 583,024 of record JAJHZJ010000676.1, read on the forward strand.
AAAACTGGGAAGAGAAATGAGAGAGATGCAAGAAAAGTATGAAAAAAGGGTCAATACCTTGGTAAAGGAGACCCAAAAAAATGCTGAAGAAAATAACACCTTGAAAAATAGGCTCACTCAATTGGCAAAAGAGGTTCAAAAAGATAATGAGGAGAAGAATGTTTTCAAAAGCAGAGTTAGCCAAATGGAAAAAGAGGTTAAGAAGCTCACTGAAGAAAATAGTTCTCTCAAAATTAGAAGGGAACAGATGGAGTCTAATGACTTTCTGAGAAACCAAGAAATCACAAAACAAAACCAAAAGAATGAAAAAATGGAAGAGAATGTGAAATATCTCATGGGAAAAACAACTGACCTGGAAAATAGATCCAGGAGAGACAATTTAAAAATTATGGGACTACCTGAAAGTCATGATCAAAAAAAAGAGCCTAGACATCATCTTCCATGAAATTATCGAGGAAAACTTCCCTGATATTCTAGAACCAGAGGGCAAAATAAGTATTGAAAGAATCCATCGATCACCACCTGAAAGAGATCCAAAAAGAGAAACTCCTAGGAACATTGTGGCCAAATTCCAGAGTTCCCAGGTCAAGGAGAAAATCTTGCAAACAGCTAGAAAGAAACAATCCCAGTATTGTGGAAATACAATCAGGATAACTCAAGATCTAGCAGCTTCTACATTAAGGGATCGAAGGGAGTGGAATAGGATATTCCAGAAGTCAAAGGAACTAGGACTCAAACCAAGAATCACCTACCCAGCTAAACTGAGTATAATACTTCAGGGGAAAATATGGTCTTTCAATGAAACAGAGGACTTTCAAGCATTCTTGATGAAAAGACCAGAACTGAAAAGAAAATGTGACTTTCAAACACAAGAATGAGAAGAAGCATGAAAAAGTAAACAGCAAAGAGAAGTCATAAGGGACTTACCAGAAGTGAACTGTTTACATTCCTACATGGAAAGACAATATTTGTAACTCTTAAAATTTTTCAGTATCTGGGTAGTTGGTGGGATCACACACACACATATACACACACACACACGTACATGCATGCATGCACACACACATACACACATGCATGCACATACAGAGACAGAGAGCACAGAGTGAATTGAATAGGATGGGACCATATCTTAAAAGAAATTAAGGTAAATGGTGAGAGAGAAAGGTAGGGGGAGGAAAGAGGGTGAAATGGAATGGGGTAAATTATATGTCATTTAAGAGGCAAGCAGGAGAGTTTTTAGGGGAGGGAAAAAGAGGAGAGCTGAGAAAAAAAACAAGAAGTTTACCCTCATCACATTTGACTAAAGGAAGGAATAAGATGCACACTCATTTTGGTATGAAAACCTATTTTACAATACAGGAAAGTGGGGGAGAAGGAGATAAACAAGGGGGGGGGTAATGGAAGGGAGGGCAATGGGAGGAGGGAGCAATTTGAAGTCAACGCTCGGGGAGGGACAGGATCAAAAGTCAGAATAGAAACAATGGGGGGCAGGATAGGATGGAGGGTAATTCAGTTAGTCTTACACATCACGACTATTATGGAAGTCATTTGCAAAACTACACAGATAGAGCCTATATTGAATTGCCTGCCTTCCCAAAGGGAATGGGTGGGGAGGGAGGGATGGGGAGAATTTGGAACTCAAAGTTTTAGGAACAACTGTTTATTATTGTTGTTGCTACTAGGAATAAGACATACAGTTAATGAGGAATAGAAAGTCATCTGACCCTACAGGACAAAAGAGAAGATGGGGACAAGAGAAGGGAGGGATGATAGAAGAGAGGGCAGATTGGAGATAGGGAAAATTGGATTGCTCAGTGTATTGGGGTGGGGGAAGGGGATAAAAGGGGAGAAAGTTTGGAACCCAAAATTTTGTGAAAATGAATGTAAAAAGTTAAATAAATAAATTTTTATTAAAAAAAAAAAAGAAAGAAAGTGTGTTGTTGTTTTTGGAAAGCTGGTTGTTAAACTTTTACCAGCCCTTACTGACTCATTCCCAGACCTACCACATTGCACTCTAGCCAGCTCTTTACCACTTGTATGCACCTTTCCCTCCCTCACCCCATTTCACAACACAGTAATTAGTCAATAGTTTTTTCATTCAGCTGTTTCTTGTCTGATTCCTGGTGACCCCATCTGGGGTTTTTCTTGGTAGAGATAATGGAATACTTTTACAGAGGAGGAAACTGAGGCCAAAAAGTGTTAAGTGACTTGTCCCAGCGTCACACAGCTAGGAAGTGTCTGAGGCCAAATTTGAACTCAAGAAGATGAGTCTTCCTGACTCCAGTCCTGGCACTCTATCCATTACACCACCTAGCTGCCCTGTCAGCTAATAATACCATTCCTGAAAATCACCTGCCAGTCATTAGTCTTAAAAGTTTAATCAACATCCCTGTGATTTCTCAGACTAAACCATCCCTCCATGGCTACCATTCTTGTGTTGCATTGTTTTCCCCATTTGAATGCAAACTCCTTAAAGACAAGGGCTGTCTTGCTAACACAAAGTGCTTAGTATATATTTTTCCCCCTCATTCATTCACCTCTAACCTAACCAGAGGAGAGAACTTGAGGAGACTTCCACGATATAAATAGATGCTCTCCCCGGGTCATCTCATTTAGAGTAGAATCGATCTTAGAGATCATCTAGTACCATGTTCTCATGTTATAGAAACTGAAGTCTACATAGGTGAAGGAATATTTCTAGGGTGACAATATTTCTAGGTAGTAAGGAACAGTACTGGAACTGAGATTCAAATATAGGTCTCTGTCTCTGAGAGTGAATGAGCATAGACCAAGCATAGACCCTCACTCACAAAGGGAATGAACGTGTTTTAGAAGTGCTTTGTAGGTGTCAGATATTATGTTAAACACTGAGTGATACAAAGAGACACACATTCCCTGATGTTAAGGAGCCAGCATCTGAACTGAGGAACCTCTGTAAGGACAACTAGGTCCATTCACATGGTGTACAGCATCAACGGGAAGTGTATTTGACAGAGACACTGCTCTCAAAGACATGAAAACTGAATACAAGATCCTTGGGTGGGTGGGAAAGATCCTAGGCCTCCCTAAGATCACTACTGTGGAAGGACCAAGGCAGGGCTGGGCTACGAGGGAACTTGCTTGCTGTGGAGGACCTCAGGATCCCATCTAACCGATACAAAGAGTCAGCCTTTTCTATCTTCATTGCATTTGACTCAGTCTAATCTTCCTTAAGTCTACTGCACTGGAGGAAGGGGGGCCCACATCCCAGAGAGTCTTCGCCTCAGATCCCTCAATACTAAAGAGCAAGTGGAAGACACAGACAGTGGTAGTTGGTTCCCTTGAGCTAAAGGACACAAGAACGTATCTGACGTATAGTGGGTTTGCCCCTGTCCTGGGAGTGGGGCACAGTGGGGAGAAGTAGAAGCTCGGCTAGATGAGTAAGGGGACTGTGGTGTCCTGATACCAGGATGTTGAGTGGCCTGGGTCAAAGTCCTGGTCACCTCAGCCCAGTTATGACTGATTCTCACAGAACTACTTTCTAAGGTTCTCTGCCCCTCTCCTTTCCTGCCCAGCCCCCTCTCTTTTCCATCTCTGCTGGTCTCTTATGTCTTTATCCTTGGAAAGAAAAGAAAGGAAAAGTAAAGAGGCATGCTGTGTAAATAAAGCTCAAACTATGAGCTTCCCTCCTCTACTTCATTTCCTGTTCTCATTAGACAAATACTCTGCTTTCTCACGGATGCTACCTATCATTTTCAAATCTCACGGTCCTACAGAGCAGGAAAGGTGTCCTTCATTTCAGTCTAATTTTACTCTGGTGCCTCAGAGACTTTCCAACACCAGTGGGTGCAGAGGAAATGGGGGGATTAGGTTACAGGCTGAAGAACTGTTTGGATAGTTGGTTTTCTTGGGGTCCCTCTTTCTTTTCCTACCCCTGATGGCCACCCGTGATTCTCTCCACGCCTTGCCTGGCAGACCTCATCAGCATCTTTGACACATTTTGCAACAGTGGGAAGAGGGGTCCGTGTCTTGAGGTGTCCTCCCCTCTATAAGACAACAACAAAAAGCATTTTCTCTCCTTGTTGGAGAAAAATGAGCAAAGTGTTTCCAAGCCCCAAGGTGTGAGACTGAATGGCTTCATAATTAATGCAGGCCCCCAGTCAGGGAATCTAAAGCTCCATGGGGTTGGAGAAGTTTCGTATGATGCTCGCTATGTTGTTGCTTTGGATATAGCAAAGTAAAAGAAGAAACAAGCCTTGTTTCTAAGACACCATGATTCTGCCACCAACAGAGTTGCTTTGGCTCCGGCCTTGAAACTTAGTGATTCCTGTTGGTTCTGAAGGGCGTCCAAGTAGTCAACAATCCCGAAGGGATAATCTGCTTGGGAACTGGAGACCACACTTACTCCTCTGCGTCTATGATCACATTCCCATTTCTTTAGCTCCTCCTCAGACACAGGTGCATCCCTAGCAAGGATTTCTGCAGAGACTTGTTTTCAGGCATGATATGTCTGCCTGGAACAAAGGCCCCTCCTCTTCCTCTTCACCACCTCCTTCCTTCTCTTTCCTGATCCACTTTTCTCTTTTTTAGATGCCTTTGTCCTTTCTCCTGTGAAGGAATAGGGGGAAGAACACTGGATTTCGAATTAGGGGAACTTGGTGAGGTTGGAATCTGAGATCAAGTATTTACTAGCCTGTGACAGGGCAAGGTCATATCCCCAAGGTCACAACCTCATCAGGCTTCAGTTTTCTCATCTGTAAAACGAAGGGCTTGGTTTTTATAATCTTGTTATTGTATAAATCAAGCCCTTTGTCTTACACTTTGAATGACTTAACTGATTAACACATTGACCAAACATGATTCCAAAGAACTTATCAAAGCATGCTACCCACCTTCCAACAGGGAGATGGTCTCAAGATGCAGAATGACCTTTGGACATGACAAAAGTAGGAGTTTGTGTTGCTTGACAAAGCATATTTGTTACAAGGGCACTTTCTCTTTCTTTCTCTCTCTCCCTTCCTGCCTTCCTTCCTTCCTTCCTCAGTAGATTTGGACAGCTCATTCTGATGGACAGTAAGTTGCATCCAGAACTGAACAGGAGACTATACTTGGAAAAAGGGTTCAGTATTTTAAATGCTTTCCAGATATTTCCATGCCACAAAAACTTATCTTTTAAAATCAGTAGTCTCCTGGTGAATTATGGAATATTATAGGATAATGGAAAAGTATATGATAGAGGTAAGTAGGTTATGGTATACTGTATGCTGCAGCCTTACTCTCATTTCATGGTTAAAATAGTCAGTAAGCATTTACTAAACTCTTCCTATATGCCAGGCCCGCTCCATTTTATGATCATTCATACTCTTTTATTTGCCCCATCAGTGACATATAATGAGAGTGAGAGAACAGCAGCTAGACTTCCTGAGTGTTGTACTGATATCCTAACACTTTTTAAGGAACCAGAAGTAAGGCTGCAGCATACAGATGTGGACACAAGATGACCAAAGAGGCCTCATCATCATTGATGATAAAACAAAGTATAGCTGTAGCTTCCATTTATGTCCCATGTGATCTCAGGAGAATCACCACCTCATTTTTTAACTATAAAATGGAAATCAAAATAATTCCTATTGCTTAAGCAGAGTATCAAATTATACTAATTTCACTTTCAAGTTGAAAGAACTACATGTATGCGTGTATGTATATATAGGCATATTTTAAACATATAAATCTATTTAAATACATATACATACATACATGTATGTGTGAGTATATGGCAGCTGGGTGGTTCAGCGGATAGAGCACCAGACCTGGAGTCAAGAAGAGCTGAGTTCAAATCCAGTCTCAGACACTTACTAGTTGTGTGACCCAGGGCAAGTCATTTAACCCCTATATATGGGGACACACTGGAGAAGGAAATGAAAAGCTACTCCAATATTTTTGCCAACAGAATCCTATAGACAATGTCCATGGGTCCACAGAATCAGACATAACTGGCAATGGAGCAATATTTGCACATACATATATGTAGGTAGGAATAGTGTGCTTTAGCTGCTGTTTTATTTACTGTAGCATAGAAAGCTGGCCTTAGAACCAGAAAGATGTGGGTTAAAATTTCCCCCTTTACACATAACATTCTGGCTCTGTGAACCAGGACAAGTGTTTAGCTGTGGAGAAGAGTCCCAGACTGTACTGGTGGAGGCATTTCGTCACTGGGGAGTTCCCCATATCAACGAAACCATAGGTATGATTCCCTATCCTTCAATTGCCCAAAGTATTGTGTTGCTGTCCATGAAATGTGCTTAATTTTAAGAATAGGTACAAAAATAAGTACACTTAATTTTCAGAATAGGGCTCTATAATGAGGCAATTAAGGGTGAACATATACTGACCTAAGAAACAAAAGAGCAGGTAAAGCCTGGGAGTCTATAGAAAAGACCATGCTAGGGGCACCTGGGCAGTGCAATGAATAGGGCACCAGCCCTGGAGTAAGGAGAACCTGAGTTCAAATCCAATCTCAAATACTTAATTGCTGTGTGGCACTGGGCAAGTCATTTCACTCCAACTGCCTCCAAAACACACAAGCAAAAACCAGAAAAGCAAAACCAGAAAAGATATACTATACCATGTAGGTGGTATGTTGATTTTGCATACATAGGTGTTCTTTATCCACAGCTAATGGGTATTTGTGGTGAAAATGTCTCACCAGAGCTTACTTTTGGCATCTCTACGAAGAGCTTTGGAGATTAACTTGTACACTTGCCTGCTTGTAGTAACTCTGAAGATGGGTTGATTTAGGGATTATCTGTGGCTTTCCTTTACTCTTGCCTTCCCTCCTCTAAAATGACTCACCAAAGCACAGAAGTGACCTGAGTCCTTAAGGCCATACCAGTTGAGTACCAGCAAGGAAGGTACTAGAAAAAGTTGCAAAAGTTTTGAGTGTGGGTCCAGTGACCACTATGCCTGTCATTCTAGTTAGATTTGGACTCTACCCAAGCTTAGCTTGCAGAGCGGTGAACTTTTCTATTCCAGTAATTCCCGAGGACCATTTATTTACTGAAGCTGAGAGAGTGCTACAATCTGCAGCAGGAGAAAAAGTACCCATAGAAAATAAATCATAGAGTCAGGCTGGGAGGCATGAAAACATTCCATAATTAATATTATCACAAACCATTATTGCTACTACAGGCAATCAGATAAAAACAGAGGAAAGAGATTGATGAGCATTGGGTAAAGGTGATGGCTAAGGGGATCTAACATACTCGCTTAATATTAGTTTCAAATATATATACATATGTGTATATATGTGTGTATGTATGTGTACATATACATATAATTAGATGTGTGTGTGTGTGTGTGTAAATTTAACAAGCTCCCACTTATCCAGAATCCAAACAAAACTCTTCCAATAAACAGAATGCTTTCTCCTCTCAGAACTGTATAATAATAATTCATGTATATGGAGACCTGAAGCAGACCTGGAATTAGGGGCAGGCAAGGTAAAGAGCCACTCAGAGCACAACACACAGAGAACACCACAAACAAAACTTATTTTCATGTTCCTTTTAATAAATCTTTTTAATGCCATAAAATTCTCTTAGTCATGTAGGTATTGATTTGGTGATCAGTTAAAGTCTGATGTGAGATAAAACTCAATGCCATTGTGATGCCAGGGATAACCTCAAATGTTAGGTCTGACCAAAATAAGCAAGCCTCACCAGGTCCTGCCAAGTTGAAAAGACTTCTAAGATGGCCCCAGAGGTGTACTTTATGTATCTGTTGTCTGAAAACCAGTCTAGCCAAGTTTGGAGACATCACCAGAAGGAAGACCCACAGATGTTATTGTTTTTCCCATATAACAACTCATGAAATCATCTACCAAAGTGTGGAGGGATTGCTGTCAGCATGGATCAGAAGCGGGCTGAACCGCAGTGATGAAAACACCAACTTCTGAAATCCTAAACCATGTAATGTTAGAGCTGCAAAGAGGGGAGCTCTTTGAGAGCAAAGGCAGTTTTGATTCTTTTCTTTTTACTCCCCAGCACTTACCAGTTTCTAGAACAGAGTAGGTGCCTAATCAGTGCTTACTGATGGGGACTCAAAGGGCTGACATAATTTGTGCAAGGACACGCACTCACACACACACACACACACACACACACACACACACACACACACACACACACACGTTAAGCCATTGAGCCAGGCCAGTATGAGCCATAGAATGATAATGATGTTAGCACTAGGGAAACCACATAGTGCAACCCCCTCATTGTATGGAAGCTTTCCCTTTGTCTTCTACGCCTGTTCTCCCATTATATCATGACATCAGAATCCATTCAACTACAGTTTTAGGACTTTTATGCAACGAGAATTCGAAGCCAAATATCCCTTTAGATGACAAGTTCACATGACTTTTGACCCCTCATGAGTAGATACTCAGAGTGAGTAATTTTTGTATATTCCTACATATGTACATATCTTCCCCAAAGAATGTAAGGTCTTTGAGGGCAGGGATCACTGCATTTTTATCTTTGTGTCCCCAGCATCTAGCACATTATAGTTATAATGGTAATATAGTAATTTAAGTAAAAAGGGAGGGGGGCACTCATGAAACATCTACTGGGTACCAGGCATTGTGCTAAGAACTTGATAAATACCACATTCTAGGCACTTATAGGATGATCATTGACAGTGTGGGTAGACAATATTCCAAGTGACCCCCAAGGGGCCCTGGGACAGGTCCTCACAAAGAATCCTGTCATAAGGGACCTCAGAGTAGAACTAGTCCAACCTACAGTTAAACAGGAACCCTTTCAACAGCCCTATATAGTCATCCAGGACCTAGTTCACTCTTAAGAACTATAGTGAAGGATCTCAAAGCTTTGGATGGATATTAACATGAAGTACACCTTTCAAAACTTGCCCAGAGTCCTAGCTTTCCCAAAGCACCTGAAATGCCCCCTCAGTTATCAGGTTAACAAAGTCTACGTTCCTACAGTCTAATTCTTTGAAAACTAGCCATGATGTACGGCAGTTCTCTGTTTACTTGAACGTACTGGGGTCCCTTCATAAACTAAGACTATAACCATACTTTGTCATGAAATTAAATTCATTTGAAGATCTTTTTTTCAACATGGCAAACAGTATCATTTGGTTTCTATCTGGCTGGGCTACAGCAACCCAGATTGTTCTTGTGTTCGTCCTTCGTTGCCGAAGAAGATTGTGCCATCAGAGAAATGATGGCATGACTTGCACTTGACTTTGTTTTGAGTGAGGGAGGGCTGTGCAGGTCACCAGCCTCACTTCTCCTCCAGAGTCATCTGAATCCTGTGACTAGATATTCATCAGGATGACTGGAGATGACCCATATGGCTAGAAAGCTATGCCTGGATTTGGAAGACCAGTTCAAATCCAGCCTTAGATACTAAGTAGCTATTTGACCCTAGGCAAGTCACTTAACATCTGCCTCAGTTTCACCTAGAAAATAAGACTAATAATACCACCTACCTCCCAAGGCTATTCTGAAATGAAATAATATTTGTAAAATGCTTTGCAAACTTTATAGCACTTTAAATGCTTAGTATCCTTCTGTTACTACTAGGTTTCTCGAATCCCTAAAACATCCATGTTAGGCTATGAACAGAAGGATCTTTCATTTGCAAAAGACAAGAGTCATAAATAGCTAGGCAGAATCAACCCATGCTTTTATTTTCATTGCATATAAAAATTTCATATGAAGGTATTTGATGTACAGTACTATCCCATGGGCTGTGAGAGGCTAAGAAACAGAAGAATCATTTGTAATGTTCACACACAAGTTGCCACTCTGAAGACATACCCAGAGGAAAAACCAAATTACAAACAATGAAAACTGTCCAGGAGTTTTTGTTTCTTTATAATTATAGTGTCCCTTTTATACTGTTTAAAACAAAAGTGATCAAATTCCTTTGGGCCAGGGCTGCTAAAATCTACAGTTTGTGTCAAAAAAGGAGGCTCTGTTTTTCCTTGAAAAAGAATCTCTCCTTTCACTGAACAGTCACGTGTTTCAAGGGCTGGGCATCAGTGGTAGGAAGAAGAGGTACCCACATCTTACACTAGGAAATTCATGCAGCACTCAGGAGTTGGCCACCAGAAATGGTTAATTCCAAAATACCAGCTATACTGAGACACGTTTTAAAGACAGTCCTTTTTGCTCTGTGCATTTCTAGTCTACGTAACCTCTGTGAGCAGACAGACTCATGGACATAAAAGGACAGGTTTAGCTGCTATTTACTAAATTCCTGGGCTTAAAAAACAATAATAACCTTTACTGTATGAAGAAACAGTGGTTAAAGGACAATAGCTCTTGGAAGATGAAAAAAATAGCTATATGTAGGTATAATTTGTGATTCTCACTTCACTTCATATTCATTTTCCTATGCGCTCTTAAAGAAAATTTCTTACTGTTAGCCATCTAGTGTGTTCATCTTGTAGTGTTTTAAAAATATGAGAATGGTTTTCAGGGACTGATTGAAATTATTCCGATCAATAGTAGAAGAATTATGTCCATAGTGCTGTTCCATTGCAAATAGACGCTAGGATTTAAAAAGGGAGTTAAATTTTCCGGTTGGCTGTGGTTTTGTTCAAAAACCAAAAAAACTGCTACAGCTCCTAATCTGATCAACTAAAAGGAACCTGGTTGGAATGCCCAGCCCTCGCCCCACTGTTACCTTACTTTCAAATGCAGCAAAACAGAAGATAGTATTGTTTAAAGTTAAGGCACAGCCCTGGGACCAAAGACCTGCAGCTTTTTAAAAATTTATTTATATAACTCTTATGTATTTTATAGTTCTCCTTGTATCTTCCATGAACAAGCTCTAAGGTGACACAGACTATGTTACAGGAGGAAAAAACATGTACAAGGAGTATGTATACACACCATTCGTTCTCTCACCAAGAGTTTCCAAATATACCAACACCACCCAGTCATGGGGGATGTTTTAATAAGAACTGATAATTTACAATTAACATTACAGTATGTACATTACAATAAATACATGGTTGTAAACAGACAAACAAGACTGTATTACAGGTAAGGTCATTTGGTGAGAAAAAAATGTATGGCACAAAAAAAAATAAATAATGCATTCAAAAATTACCATAAAACTTTCTGTAAAATCCATTTCATTCAAGTTTGTTTTTCTTTTCGCAATTTGTTCTAACTACTATCTCATCATGAATTTGAAAAATAACACCAGGAAAACAATGAAAATAAAAACAGCATTACTGTGTTAAGTAACTTGCAAGCTAAAATGTACTGGTTTTAGGCAAACTTGGAGTCTTTTCTTCCCCATATAGTACCCAATGTTCCCCTTTATTAATGCATTAAAAAAAACAGGAAAGCTACTCATAGAAGGAATTATTGTTTTTCCTCCTAAAGTAGCCATGTGATGTTGGAGCACACTTTGGCAAGAACGGGGGATAAAGAGGATTGTACAATGCATTAGATCCCTAGCTCTATGTCGTTAGGTCCTTTCAAAGACATGATTGTCCATCCCTGGTAATCTTTCACAGCATGTGGGGCATTTTGGAAAGTACTTTTATTTTCCTCTAGTGCAGCTATATAATTGTTTCAGGTCTGTACCTGTTTAGGTACTTATATTGCTTCTTTAAAATTACAGGCACTCTGTGGGGGGAAAGCCCTATGGATTATGGGGATGAAAGGGACATGCTGGAAAGAGAAGAAACCACAGATAGAAAGGATCATGAGGAAGTTCCGCCTGTCCTTCCTTCAGTAAGTAGGAAAGACTTTTTTCAAAATCTGAAGCCCAAACAGAAAGTGGCAACAGAATGCTATAGGTGCAATCACTGATCAGATGGGAGCAAGACTGGAGAATTTTGTTTTGTTTGTTATGGTGGGGTGAGGTACACGTGGAGAAGTGGGTTGATAATCACTTATCCTGCTACGATCAACTGCAGGGAAGTCTCTCTACCAGAAAGTGCTATGTAAACATCAGGATGGCTCTCTGAAGGGAGGCCAGAGAGACACTGCCCTAGTCCCAGTCCCAGCTAGCACATAAACTGTTAGAATTATCCTTCAGGCCTGTGACTGAAGCACCACTATGACTTCTCCTAGTGGACCTTTTTGGTTGGATTTTGTTTCTTATTCCATCACTGGGTTCCTTTGTTCTCCTCTCTCCTTTCTTGGCCATGTATTTATAGATCCTCTTTTAAAAAATAGAACTTTAAACTATAAAGTTTATAGTTTTAAAAAAACCTATTTTTTAGTTAAAAAAAAAGTCAAATCATTCCAGGTTTATGGTCACTCAAGAAACACCCTGGACTTCAACGGATCAACCTCTTAGATCTCAGTGAAATTTCCAAGGGCTGAAGCAACAATGACCAAGCAGATACCTGTTGTTTTCTCATTTCCTACAGTAGGACCTTAATGTCTTTGAGACCCCATGGCCCTTTCCTCTTCCTTCACCAAGGGTTAATGCTGACAAATAGGCCACTTCCAACACCAACCAGTGGAATTACCAACTCCCTTCCCTCAGGGGCTACCCCTAAGAATTGGTAGATTTCTTCTGCCTTTAGCATCTGTTGCCATGTGGAAGTCCTTCCCTATGTTTTGCACGGACTTAAGAAATCTGGCAGGTAGCAATTATCTTTTACAAGTTTTTCTTAACTCTCAATTCAAATTGAAGAGGCTTTCAATTTTTCAGTAAACGTCACAGAAACCAAACTGTATTGGTTTGGCTAGGCCTGCTAACGTACAGACACTTCTTTCTAAATTCCTAACAATTCACAAAGTCAGATAACCAGTCATCCCCTTTCTCTAGAAACCTGACGACTTCCCTTTGAGTTTCAAACAATATACAGAACTGAGCAATGATGCAATAAACGTCTTTCTAAAGCAAGATGATTCTGACGTCCTGGCCAGATGGACATTTCCTATTTGCCTTGGATAAAGGTTCCAACATGTTCAGAAGCAGCCTGGGACGACAGCAAAGCCTTGATCTGAGGACAGGTAGCTGACTTAAACAGAACGTAAGCATGCAGCATGATCCATTTTAAAGCATGGTTCTTGGGCATTTTAGGAAAGGCTCTCTGTCTCATTTGACACACCGGTGAGGAGGCACCTCTCCAGCTTTGCTCCACAACCACAAACTAATGTTTCTGTGAAGTTTGCTTTTAGAAAAATTAGAAAGCCCACTGAAGGACTGCAGAACCAAGGTTTGTTCACTCTATACTATGAAGGAAAGTATTCAGGGGAGATACAATTCTGCTCATTTGGGGAAAATAATTTTAAGGAAAACCAAAATAATTTGATTCTTGTTTTTTATGGAAGTCATTGGTATATAAAATAACGAATTGCTACAGATCAGTTAATTGCTATGAACTCTAAAGGTGCAAAAAAAAATTAAATTAGAATTATTTATCCAGTGTAGCACAGATCTGTACTGAAAACTTGCAAGTTACTCCTTAGGGGGAAAAAAAAACCAGTGGCAGATGAAGTTCTGAACATATTATTTTTAAATAGGTGATACCTCAATACATTTAATATTAATAAAAGTAAGCTCTACAAAAGATCTTGTTTTACATATCATACAAAATGTAGAGGTCAGTGTAGCCCTTTGAGCCACACTGTTCAGTCATATATAACAGGAAGACTTGAAATTAGAAAATTTTGCAATTTCTGCGGCTCATCTTACTCCTGGTAACAGACTCGTGCTGCATCTCATCACACCTTGTTTCCTCCGTTAGAACCTCAGTTTGCTCTGGCTGTTTTCTAAAAACTTCACAAAACTTCATGTCATGTAATACCATCTTATTTCCAAAAAATTTTTAAAACAAAACAAAATAAGCAAAAACAAAACGAACCCCAAACCCTATCAGCCTTTGGCTGACAAGCTATCTACTCCCATGAAAACATGGCGGAGTAACCTAGCTGCTGAATCAGCTCTACCAAGTGGAGATCTTGTTAAAATGCTTTTCATGAATACACGTTCCCCTTGTTCTGATGCCATGGAGGTGAAAATCCTGGTTACAATATTCCTGAGTGCCAAGCTGAGTAATCAGGTTCAGTTTTGTTCGACAAACGTGTCCTGGCAGATGACAGTGAGGTGTGACCATGGTTGTGGCATGTGACATGCACTTTGGAAACCATTTTCTACTTTTTTTCCCTTAAAAAAAAGAGAAAGTGAAAGTCTTCATACTGTTTGTTACGTGTCAGGGGAATGCTCATTTTCTATTGCACAAGGTTCTGCAGGGCCCTCTTCCTCTTCTTCCCCCACTGCCTCCTCCTCCACCTGCTCATCAAGAGGGATTTCAGTGGACTCCGAGTCTTGGGTACAAAGAGTTTTGGAGTCACTGCAGCTGGTGTCTTCCTCCACCGGACTGCCACTGTCCTTTTCTGTATCTGACTCGCCATCTTCCTCCAAAGTCAGTTCAAACTGAAATTTCTCAGTCTGCCCTTGCCTGCCTTCCTCCTGGTCATCAGGGGCAGGTGAAGGGCTCTGAGGAATTGTGCTCTGGTACCATTCACGATTGTCCTCCAATGTATCCAAGATGTCCTGGGCATCGGGATGGACGAGGTCTGCCCACGTCTCCCAAAGGGGATGAACTATGTAGTCTATGAATCCCACCTGTTTCAAAAATGTGATATGGAAATTATCAGTCAAGAAGAAGGGGGGGGGAAATAATTTGGATTATGATCTCTAGCCCCCATTCCTTATAACCTAAATACACCAAATATCAGAGCCCAGTTCAAGAACCACCATTCAAGTATTTCATAGGCAAGCAAGTGGAGGTGCAGTAAATCCATCAATTAACATTTTTAAGTGCCTACTGTGTTCCAGGAACGTGTTAATCTGCTGAAGACTAGCACATAGAAAACTCATCTAAACAATTAGATCACAAGTTCTTATAAGTATTTAATAGACTGCCACAGGCTGGCACGGATCTCTCTAGTCTATACCACAACAGCCCCCTCTGTCTCCACAATGGGGGGGTACTTTCAAATAGTCTATCCTGTCAGCAGCAAATTCAGCTCCATTGCTTCAGGGGGTATAACTAAGCAATGAAAATTCTCTTCTAAGTAACATTAACAAGCATTACTAGTTCAGGGCCTTATGGTGTGCTAGACAAAAAGTGAACCAGAATGTATCCTCAAGGAGCATATACTCTATTGGGGGAAACATATATCTACAAAGAAGATAAAAGGCCATATGTGCATGGGGAAAGGGGAATGGTAGGTAGGCTCTGTGTGGAAGGAGGAACGTGGACAGGATCTCAATGGATGATGAACATTTTAAGAGGCAGAAGCAAGAAAGGACAACATTCCAGTCATGGGGACAGCCATGGGGACAGAGGGACAGAGATAAGAGAACCATGTATGAGAAACTGTTAAAAGACCAGTTTGGGTGCATCATGGAGTATGTGAAAGGTAGTAAGTAATATGGAATAAAGCTAAAGTGGTAATTTGGGGTCAGATTGAGAAGAGATATGAATGGAAATAGAGGTGTCTATGTTTGTTCCTAGAAGTGATAGCCACTGGGAATTACTGGGTAGAGTGGGAGGACATGGTCAGACCTTGCTTTAGGGAAACCACTTTGGTGGACTGAAGAAGGGAGAGACTTGAGGCAGGGAAACCCACAGGACCAATGGTCTGGGCAGTTTAGGGTACTCAGGATTAATGCTATTTTCTTTTCTTCATAAATCAGAAGGGGAAAATGAGGTCACTGAGTCCTAAATATATATGTAAAAGTTAGCTTGCTAAAAAAATTATTAAAAAGGAAAGTCCATGTTTTGGACTACAGACATAGATGAAGCATCAACATGAGGAGAGCAACCCAGTGTTAAGTATTCAGCCTCATCTACTGCCAGCCTCCAATGGCATGTCTCCAACGGATAATTACCTGTGACTTTTCCACCGAGGCATTGTGCTTGTCACACATGGGACTTATTTCCATTCCCCGTTCCCGTTCCCGGTCTCCCTGGCGGAAGAACTCCTCCATTATCCGATCTGTCCACTGGCGGTAGAGTTGAAGAGGCTTCGTTGGATTGCTTAGATCTGCACAGTGCACCATATTCTGTAGGACCTAAAATAGATAAACACATTCTCTGCTCAGCACCGGCTGCTACCTGATCACACTGGGAAATCAAGTTTTCTTCTCCTCCACTGGCACATTTGATGACTGTGAAGCTTCAAAATACATGTAGTGTAAGATTTCTTAGGAACAGCAAAACCATAATGTGTCTATGTGGTGTTCACACTTGCATTAATAGACACGACTCATCCCAGATATGCTGAGGGAAACAATGTTGATAGTCAGGATTAAGAGCAGAGATGTTTATATATGGTTAGAAAAGGAAAATTCAGTGAATCCTAGAGATACCTCAGAGTTAACCTTAATTCTCAGGAATAGATCCTGGAGACAGACTGCTTTGAACCACAAAATGGGGAGAAGAGGAGGAGGAGAGATGGACAGAGAGAGTTAAGACGCTATCTTACCTGAATCCTATCTGAATAATTATCAAGAAGAAGAACCCCAGAGCTTGTGACTTTCTTGGTTTCAACCATAGTCTTCAGGTCAGCCAGTAGATTCATGTGTTTAGACATGTCTGTTGCAAGTACCTTAAGAGAAAAGAAAATATTCTGTTAAACGCAAAATATACAAAAAATATTTCACCATGTTCTTTTCAAGGGAATTTTTCTTTTCCTGTGTGTCTTCTGGAGCCCTAGAGAACTACAGAGACAGCCATATAAAGGAGTTAGTCACAACAGAAGGGGAGATTCACCTTGCTGCAAAGAACCATCCAAAAGGGCAATGCTAACCATTTGCTTTGGAAAAAGTGGCAATACTGTGCATGAGAAATAATCACATTTGCTCTGCAATTTCTAATCCACTGGATTAGGAAAATGTTAATAGAATGTAAAACTATATAACTACGCTGAGATAATTTAATTCTCACCGTACAGAACTGCAGACACACTAAGCTTGGCAACAAGAGCTGACCATGCTGAAATCACAAGCCATTGCATGGAAGGCCCTTGCATGGAAGGCCATTCCCATTTTGGGTGGTTTTGAAAGTCCACTGGCTTTGCTTGGCATCTATTTGTCATGCACATGAGCATATGAAGGGGAGAAGAAAACATGACTCTGGCTAAGAGAAGTTTCTAGTGAATCTGGTTCTGCACAGGGAAGGGAAGATTTACAATACACAAGGGCAGAGAAGGAAGGAGATGTGCTCATAGAATGGGTAACAGACTTAGTAATGAAATAATACTGATTTCATTGCTTAGTTATTTCAGTTGTGTCTGACTCTTCATTACCCCATTTGGGGTTTTCTCACATACTGGAGTAGTTTGCTATTCTCCTTCTCCAGCTCATTTTATAGATGACAAACTGAGGCAAATAGGGTTAAGTGACTTGCCCACAGTCACACAGCTAGTAAGTGTCTGAGGCCAGATTTGAAATCAGGCCTTCCTGATTCCAAAGCCAGTGCTCTATTCACTGAGTCACCAGCTCTAGTGTTGTATGAAATAATAATAATAATAGCTAGCATTTATTAAGTACGTTGAGGTTTTAAAAAAGCACTTCCTATAATATAGATGTATGTATTTATTTACATGTATTCATTCATGTTTCTAATCTCACTTGATCAAAGAGTTAAGGACAGTTAATATAATATAAATATTAAATATTTTACATTATATTATTAATAAATTATATTAAATATAAATAGTAAATCTCTATATATCTAGTTAAACAAAAGGTGAACTGCAAAATCATAGGATGGATTGTACCTAGTTTAGTAGCAGTTTGTGATAAATGCATGGATCATGGGAGAAGTCCTAGTAGACTTGCACATCAGCATGAGTCAAGCATATATGTCAAGAAAAGCAAGAAACTGTGCCAGTCTTACCTGGCCTTCACCAATAGCTAGGGGGTAACCCAAATAGGGGAGATTCATTCTGTGTAGATCAAAGCATTGTTGGAGGGGGGTATTAAATTCTAGGCACACTTGAAAAAATATAAGACATAGACACACCTGGACCAGAACGATAAGAGCTGTAGAAATCACATGATGAGGGGGAATAAAGAGAATTGAAAGAACCAGGTATACTTAGTCCATGGAAGAAACTCAAGGGTGACACGCTAACAGTTTTCAGAGATCTGACAGGCTGTCATGTGCAAGAGGGATCAGTCTTGTCCTTTACTACCCCAGGGAGAAGACATGGGGGTCAATGGATGGACACTGGAGAAAGCAGATTTCCATTCAACATAAATAGTAATTAGAGCTGTCCAACTATGGAGCAGGTTATCTTTATATATGTAGTAAGCTCCTGTAACTTGAAAGATTCATGTAGAACATGGATGACAATTCGTCCAGTATTGGCTGCGAGATCAGACTGGAGATATCTTGTAAGGTCCTTTCCAGTTTCAAGAACCTAATAATTTACAAGTATGAATTGCCCACACATGTTTCCAAATGATCACAGTCTAATTGAAGGAGGAGGATATAGTCACATACTGCTCCCTGGGCTTGCCTGGCATGTCCTTAGGGGATAAAATCTGAATGATGAATTATCGGTCATTCTTATTCTAAACAATGGCAGGTCTGCTGACTGTGGGAAACTCATCACAAGAAATATGTATCTGGCAGCCCCAGGCAGCCTCCTCCAAAGGAAAGGAAGGACAAGCCCAGGTTTGGAAAAGACTGCTACCCAGCATTTCACAAACTGCATTGTCACCTAACTGTAAATGGTCTGACCCCAGACATTAGCATAATCTGCCCTTCTGTTTCAGTCTATTTAGAGGAGGATGAAAGCATTACTTACAATGTCAATGACCATCTTCCTTAATGATTGTCTTTGCTTTTTGGTCAAATTCTGGAAAATGTCACAATTTTCCTCCTGCAGCAACTTGAAGCCCACAGCTAAATGATGGTTCTCCAGGACTGATGAGTCATTGTACATCAAGGCAAGTTCAGAATCTGGAAGAAAACCAGGAAACAGAAAGATAAATGTAGCTTATCTCCAGCATATTTATTTTCTTCAGAGGTTGATCTGCCTTGGGGTTAGGCCTATCCCTCTCCTCAGCATCCCAGACAGAAAATCAAGTTAGGGCCTCACGGATCACTGACATAACAGAACAGAGCCAGAATACAAAGCAGTGGAAGGAGTCCTGGATGGCACATCAGGAGGCCTGGTTCTTAGTACCAATCTTCTCCTGACCAGCCCTGTGGTCCCAAGCAACTTCTCTTGAGCTTCAGTTTGCTGTCTATGAGAGGAGAGTGGACTAGGTCACCTCTAAGGTCCTTTTTTTCAGTTCTTTAAATAAAAAAGCTATGGTAATAAAGGCCCTATGTGATAAGACACTATTGCTGTGATTTTTATTTTTTTGTAACATTACAGAAAATGAATTGTTTTGTGCTTAATCACTGATACACTGTACAATGGAGGAAAATCATGCAATTTGTGGGCTAGTCATCATTCTAAGGTATTTAAGGGCTCATGTTGACTTTAAGATTTTTTTCTCCATCCTTTTAGCCACTTTTCAAAGTGTCAGCTTCAACCACTGGTTGTACTTGTTCTTACAAGGATGATGGCAGGGATGGTAAAGCACCACTGTACCCATTTTCCCCAGTGGGCTTCACAGAGGGAGTCTAGCGCTAAGCTTTCTTTCTCCAACCCTATTATTCCTTCTGCTCCAGTCACTCTTCTGGACACGTGGATCTTCTGCTTGAAGAAATCTTGCATAAATAAACCCTTTCTATAGCTAGTGCAGGCCCAGAGCTAAGATGATAGGATGACAAACAAGACCATTTGGCATTTTTAAAAGTCATATTGGGGAAAAGACAAAGATGCCACAAAGATGCTGCTGCTCAGGGTCAATGGGATGATGAGCACAGAGGACAAAAGGTAGAGCTGCTTGACCCTGATTTTGCCTCTATTTCCTCTGTCAAGGAGAACAAACTTCAGACTGGAAATGACAGAACCAAAATGGTTCTCAAAGTGAATACAGAGATGGCTGCCATTTATGAGTTCAAGTCATCAAGACTTGATGTGATGACTGAGACCCTGTCAATGACCTTAGTAACGCTGTAAAGAATAACAGAGGTGACAACATTGGCCAAAAGCTAATGGGCAGCCCAAGTTTCAAAAAGAGGAAGTAAATTGATTGTATGTATGTATGTATGTATTGAAGTTTGACTCTGATTCTGGGCAAAAATCCTAGCACATATTATTAAAAGGACTGTTAATAAACATTTAGAAAAGCAAGCAGTGATCACAAAAAGGCAACTCAGCTTCATCAAGAAGAGGTCATGTCAGAATGACTATATCCTTTGTTTTGGACAGGGTTACTGTAATGGTTACCTTGGTATAATAAAGCATTTGACAAAATCATTCATCTTACTCATGAGACAGAGAAATGTGGGGCAGACAGTAGTGTAATTGGATGGATTTTGGACTGGATGACTACTCTGGCTGAATCCAAAAAGCAGTCATTGCTGCTTGAATGTAGAATTAGAGCCACAGAAGACAATAAGCTGTGAAGAACAGTTAATAATGATGGAGTCTGGATCCAGAAAAGTAAGGACAGACTAGAACACTAATCAAATGAAATCAAGTTAAGAATAAAGTAAAGCCTTAAGCTTAAAAAAAAATCAACGTCACAAGTACAGTAAGGGAAGTGTCTGGCAAATATTAAGGACCTAATATTTTTTTAATTCACATAAGATAGGAAAGATATGACTAGATGTTGTTGATCTGAAAGCTGAAAACATATCTCAGTATGGACATCAAACTCAATATGAGTCACCATACTGTAATATGGAGATCCAGGAGATAACCTGGACTAGGGTGGCTAGTAGTATTCTACTCTGATCCGGTCAGTCCACATATAAAGTCCTCTTCAGTTGTAGGCACCGTATATAGGAAAGAGAATGATTATCTAGAGACAAAGGTTCAATCCTACTCTATAACTGTTGTAAGGTTTGGGATCGGAGGATGTCCAAAATACACTGGCCCATGTGACTAACACACTGAAAGCATGCAGGCCAAGTCTTTATATAAGAAGAAAAGATGAATGTACAGTAGAGAGGATCTGGGGGATGATAAGTAGGATGATGAAAGTCCTCAAAATCATGCTACATGAGAACTGGTTGAAGGAATTCAACATGTTTAAACTGTTTGGAAGAAAATCACTTAGGAGGATATGACCTATGTATTAAGGGATTATCTCCATAAAAAAGGCTACTTCCTCTGAATCATCAGGAAGGACAGAATTAAGAAAAACTGCAGAAGTAAGATAAAAGTAGTAAATGGGGAGGGGAACTGGATAAGGAAAGGGTACATAGTAATAGAGCAACCCTAAAGTGGAAAGGGAGAGAATGCGCATTTATGTAGCGCCAGGCACCATGCTGAGTGCTTCATAAATATTATTTTGTTTGATCTGATTCATGAAGTATTGAATTTCTCAAGAAAAACTGGATGAACGTGTTTTAAGTATATTGTAAGAGGGCCTTGGGTGGGAGGAGAAGGGGTATGGGTTGAACTTGATGGATAAAGAGTCACAGAATTTCACAGTTGGAAGGCACTCCAAATTCTATATTAATGATCCTGAATGATCTAAAGTAAACATTAAATTAATGCTGGGTCAAAGAAAGAAGCCAACTACTGGAGTCTTTGATTCCCCATTGCCTTTGAAATCCTCCAGCACTTAGCCATGGAGTCATAGATTTAGGGTACTGTGTCACCTGCTGGAAACACACAGGCAAAAAATAAAATCCATTCCCAGGTCTTAGGGAGCAAACATTCTATTAAGGGATACAATATTTAAACAGATAATTAATTACAAAATAGTTTGAGAAGTAAGAGAACACCACCAACTAGGGTGATCCCGAATGGCTTCTTATAGAAAATGGGGCACTTCTGCTAAGTCTGAAAGCACTAAGAGGCAAATGGAGTTGGAATTTAAAAGTGAGTGATGGAGGGAATACCAAATTCAAGGAACTTCAAAGTAGCCTAGTTGGGTCAGAAGGTAAAGTGTATGAAGAAAGAGTGTTGAAATACTCAGTAAGTGTTTATTAAGTGGTTCTTATTGTGTACTGAGGAGAAAGGAAGAAGAGACAGAGAGAGAGGGAGGGAGGGAGGGAGGGAGAGAGGAAGGGAGGAAGGAAGGAAGGAAGGAAGGAAGGAAGGAAGGAAGGAAGGAAGGAAGGAAGGAAGGAAGGAAGGAAGGAAGGAAGAAGAAGAGAAGAAAGAAAGAAAGAAAGAAAGAAAGAAAGAAAGAAAGAGAAAGAAAGAAAGAAAGAAAGAAAGAAAGAAAGAAAGAAAGAAAGAAAGAAAGAAAGAAAGAAAGAAAGAAAGAAAAGAAAGAAAGAAAGAAAGAAAGAAAGAAAGAAAGAAAAGAAAGAAAGAAAGAAAGAAAGAAAATTCCTTTAGATGAGGAGGCTGAGTCACTTGCCAAAGGTTCTTCAACTAGTTAGTGTCAGAATTATGTCAGGAACCCAAGCCTCCTCACTCTTGGTTTAGTGTTCTTTCATCATTATCTTGCTGCCTCTATTTTCTATAATCATTGCAACTATAATTTCATGAGTAAAGGAAACCATGAACATGAAACACGTGGACAGAGGTTTACTGCTCATTTAAATCAACCACATAATTCTGATATTTGGACTATGACATCATAAATTACAGATAATAATTGCCAGCATGGTTGGCAATCCCTTTTATCTCCTGCTGATTCATTTTTCAAAAATGCCATTTCTATCAGTAGTCAAAAGCAAGGGAACGGAACAAGCTGAAGGAGCAGTACTTGCAGACCACTCAAGTATCCCATTATCTACATGACTTTTTCTAGTCCTATTATAGATTACTTCATGGCAAGTATTCAATTGAAGTAGGAATAAATGATCCCTACTCTGCTAGGGTAATGTTTTTGTATTGCCATCTTTAAAACATTACTCTTCTTAAAAGGCAAAATTGAACATAAAATGGGATACAATGAAAAGAAAAATGTATTTGCAATCAGAGGGTCTGGGGTTCAAAACACCGGGACCACTTACTACCCTTTGTGATTTTGGTTCTCATTATATAATTGAGGATCTTGGACTAGAGGGCCTCTGGGTCCCTTTTGGCTCTAGATCTATGATTCTATTGGTTCTTAGCTGACATTTCATTAAAAAAAAAGGATCAAAACTCATTTCTCAGAGGAGACAGCTCAAATCGTGGCTCTTCAGTCAATCCTCATTTAAATGTCAATAGCATCCCATAATTGCTCTGAATTCTCAGGAAAAGAAACGAAACAAAACACAAGCTTAATACTGGTCACAGATGTGAAATAAGGTAATATAAGTCCCAGAAAGTATCTTATAAATAAATGCAGTTTCTTTTGTGCTGCTTTGAGCTGTTATCCTATGGTAACATTATATTTGTTATAGACGAATTCTCAGGAAGATGATTATTTACATCTAAATAGTCTGAATAGTAAATGGTGCTCTGTGCTCCAGTGCTGAGTCTGTTCTTTGCCAGGCTGCTGAAATGCACTTGCTATCAACACATCTCAAAAATTTGGTGACATTCCCAATCCTCCTTTGTGGGAGTGAGTCACTAAATTGCATTTTGCTATAGGGTATCCCTGAGGCTATTAAATGATATAAAAATAGATCCAGATAATCCCAGGAGTGTATTTTAATCCCTCCCAAGGTAGGGCTAAGGCTGAAACTTCTATCTTTAAATTTGGCTGCACTGGTTGGTAAGAAGGGTGAATTCCTAGTGGGGCCCTGAAAATACTGTAAATATGTGCATATGGGTTATGAGAAGACAATAATCCACAGATTAATCACAGAAATGAAAGTCAGAGGATACCAAAAGCTCATCTGGGTTCTTCCACTTCATTGACAGGAATCAGATCATTTAAAATTATTTCACATTTTAGCTTCTTCTGGTTTGGTAGGATTAACTAATCCGTCATTTCAGTTTATTAATTTGAAGCACCACGTGAATATCACTTCTTCTGTGACTGAACATCCTTTCATAACCCTGTCATTTGAATAATCCCTGTCGAGAGAATTTCTGCATACCATGCAGGAAAAATTCCCTGGGGATAGATATCCTGCATGTCATGTTAGAGAGAAAAATGGGTTTGAGGTCAGAAGACTCAGGACTGAATCTCGGTTTTGTCACTTATGATTTGTGTGACCCTGAGCAAGACACCTCTGGGTTAAGGTTTGCTTTTATGTAGTGAGATGGCTGATTCAATTATTTCTTAGATTCCTTCCAGTTCTAGACTAATCACCCTATGACCTCTCAGATCCCTGCCAACTATAAGCCCTAGAATTCTGAGACTGGTTATAAGTTGTTCAGGACAGACTGCCTCTAGCAAAAGAAAATCATTTGTTAATGAATCACCATATGAAAAAAGAGAAGCGTTGTCTTTATTACCATGAGAAAAGGACCAAATCAGAAGAATACTAGAGAGAGTAAAAACTCCAGGGAGAATTAAATAAAGGACAAAGTTAATATGAATTCTCTCTCTAATTTTATTTTCCATTTGAGACAAATTTCCAAATCTGCATGACTCTATGCAGCAGCTACCTATGTCTGTATGTATCCCCAGGCTTTCCACTTGTGAATAACTAACTCCAGGAAAACATTAAGAAACCACTATTTAGAGAGGGGTGCTAGAATTCAGCTGTTGCTAGCTCTGGTTCACATCATGTGTCTAGTACAGCATGAAGGTAACTTACATAATTAAATTACATAAAAAGAAAAATGATTAATGCCATTAGTCACACATCTCAAAAAGCAGGGCCACCTGGAGGGATACAGAAAACATCTGATTTTCTCATTTTCCACAGAATCATTTCCAAATATCCAACTCTTAGTAAAAAAGTCCTCTTTTCTCTTGCTCCCACCCTGGCATCACCCCCCAAAAAGGACCAAAATCGACAATACATACTTGTATTAATCAGGAACTGGTTTGAAACCCCAGGGTGATCCACATCATGTATTGCACTGGCAAAAATTGCTGCAAGAATCTCCAAATCTGTGAACACCGCCTGGAAATCCAAACACAGACAATAAGATCAATGCTTTAAACAATAAATCTGACAAAGATTAGCGGAATGAAAATTGGATTTCCCAAGAGCAGGAAGAATCTTCAAATGTTTTACTATCATGATGTAGAAGGCAGAAAAGACCTCACTGGCCTATGCTCATTTGTAAAATACCAACAATACTGTGCTTGCGCTGCCTCATTCACAGGATTATTATCAGAGGAGTACTGGGTATATCTGTGTGATGCTGGTGCCTGTACCTTTATCTCCATTCATGGGAAAAACAAAATATTTCAACTCCTTTCGTGCTCTCAATGATGAAATTAATATAACACTACCAAAAATCAGGTTTTCACAAAAATGGTTTAAATTGTAGGAATGCTTTACAAAATATTCCTAGATATATCCAAAAACTGTAAAAGAAAATCACTGTATTATTTTCTGTTGTGACAGTGGTAGTACTTGAATGAGAAACACCATAGACTAAAGAAATGAAAAATGAAGGAAATAACTTTAAAAATAAAAAATTAGCAAAATAATTAGAAATGTTTTTTTTTTTCTCTTTGAAACTATTTAGAAAAGCAAACTGCTTCACAATTTATTCACATATTTTAAGCTCTTCACAAACTGGCCCATCACAACATTTCCATTCTGTTTTACTCCCCTCCAAGTACACTATGATCCAGCAACTTAGCTAAATTCTTTCCTAACTTCTTTCCTAGTCTTGCCAGCTGTTTGTGACTTCTGCTTTGATCTTCTCTATCCTATATTTACCTAGCTATTTACATGTTGTCTCCCCCATTTAATGCGAGGTTCTTGAGAGGAGGGACTGTTTCTTTCTCTGTATCCTCAGAGGTTAGTACCATGTTTGACATATAGTAAGAGTTTAACAAATACTTGTTGTTTTGGCTGAATCATTTAAAGAATTTCTTATTCTAAGGTAAAAAATCAAATGTTGCTTTTTCTAATGCATTTTATAGAATGATTGAATAAACTATTTGTCACTCATTCACAATCCATAAAATATTATAAAGATTAATTGTTCTCCAAATAAAGGCATTTTCTCAAATATATAGGGAATGGAACCAAATTTATAAAAACAAGAGTCATTTCCCAAATGATAAATGGTCAAGGGATATAAGTAGGCAGTTTTCAGAAGAATCTAAGCTATCGACAGTTATATGAAAAAATGCACTAAGGATTAGAGAAATGCTAATTAAAACAACTTTGAGAAATGACCTCACACTTATCAAATTGGCTAATGTGACAGAAAAGGAAAATGACAAATACTGGAGGGGATGGGCAAAAATTGGGACACTAACGTACCATGGGTAGAGTTGTGAACTGATCTAAATATTTTTTCTTGAGAACAATTTGGAATCATGCCCAAAGAACTATATAACTGTGCTTACCCTTTGACCCAGCCATATTACTACCTGATCTATCCCAAACAGATTAAATGAAAAGGGAAAAAGGGAAAAAATGCCCTGAATTGGAAATTGAGGAAATGTCCATCAACTGGGGAACAGCTGAACAAGTCACGGTGGGTGACGAGCAGGATGGTTTCAGAAAAAACATGGAAAGACTTATATGAACTGATGCAAAATGAAGTTAGCAGAACCATAAGAAAGTCTTAACACAGTAAAAGTCTTTACACAGTAAAAGCAATATTGCACGATGATCAGATGTGAATAACTTAGGTATTCTCTGAAATACAATGATCCAAAATAATTCCAAAGGAACCACCATGAAAAATGCTATCCACCTTCAGAAAGAGAACTGAAGAACTCAGTTTTTTTTTTTTCACTTAAAAAGGCAACGAATTGCTACTGGACAAGAAAAGGTAAAGAAACGAGTTTTCCTAAGTCCAGCAGAAGATGTCACATCTCTCCTTTTTATGTATGAAAATGATGTCACTTCAACGAAGAGACAGTTAAAAGACGAATTTTCCAAATGTGAAAAACTGACTAAAGATCACATATAAACCTTAATAGAACAATCTCAAAAATTTTGACTTTGGTTCTACAAGGTATTTTTAAAAATCCAATTTAAAACTTGCATGACGTGATACTGAAGTTAGCAGAGCCAGAACAGCAATACATGCAAAAACTAAGATAAATTTTAAATGAATAAATAAATAAAATTAAGTTAAAAGTAATTAATTCAGAAAGAGGGCAAGGACCGCTGCTGGATCTGTAGGTCAGGAGATGAGATGATAAATGTGACAGATTCACACACAGCTGAAAAATAGGTTGGTTTTGCTTGATTATTTTCCTTTGTTGCAATGGACAATTCTGAGATGGGGATAAGGGAAAGGGAAATGATGATGATGTTAAAAAAAATTCACATCCAGAGAAAGAACTATGGAGTTAGAAGCAGACTACTTTGTCCTTTGTTACATTTTGCTTTGCTTTTCTCATGGTTTCTCCCACTCATTTTAATTCTTCCATGCAACATGACTAACGTGAAAATGTGTTTAACAGGAACATATGTGTAGACCCCACATATAATTGTATGCCATCTTCGGGGAGGAGAAATTTGAGCCTTATGGAAGTGACTGCTGAAAACTGAAAACAAACTAATTAATTTTGGGGGGAAATGAAGGCATTAATAAGCAAGGGACTTAAAAATCTAGAATAGAGTTAAACTCAAATCTGGAGAAAAAGGAATTTTACCTCCAAGGCAGGCGTGGAAAGCAGCACATGAGTGGACTGAACTACATCTGCGGCATGTATGTTGTTGTGATATGCCACATCAGCATGGTAATGGTCTTCTAGAGTCATCAGGTATGTAATTAAAGTGTCTACTGGAATTTTAAATGTTTTTAACAAATCCCGTTCCTGGAGAGAGGGAAAAAAACTGTCAATATTTTTGTTTTGTTTTCTTTTTTTTTTAATTTTGAAGCTTAGCAAATACAAGTGGCTTTGCTCAAACTCTCAGAAGAAGGAAGTGGCAGAGCTTACCACCCCAGTCCTACAATGTTTCCTGCTACAACTCCCTATGAATATTCTAAATACCTGAAGCTGGGTGTTCTCCCAATGAGAAAATGAACTAGAAAAAAGGAAACAAGGAATCAAGGATAGGGATAATGGTTAACTTTGGGGTGATCCAGTGGGGTTCTGTGGAACCTGCTTGATTTTTAAGATGCCTTTCAATCAATTCAATGCCCTATTTACAATTATCTAAAAACCCAATTTTTACTGACTTACAATCTTTTCACAGCCAGTATTTTATGAAGAGGATAGAAATAATAAAATTGACTAATCTCGGTTTTCCCTTTCCTCTGTCCCTCTATTTACTTCCTGTCAGAAGGTGATAGCAAGTGAATAAATACCCTCAAATGGAAAATTGAGGGATGGCTCAGGGAGGATATTCAGTTTAGATCCTGGATGATCAGCCCTGAGATAGAGAACTATTTTTGGTCTCTAGTCGCCATACCTGAAAAATGGTGTGCATGATAACTGTCAGAGGTCGATTCCCAGAAAATTCTGCTATTTTGAATACATGAAGACCCCACTTGTTCACATCTTCCAGTTCCTGGAGTTAGAGAAAGATGAATATTTGAAAATAAAAGTTAGAAAAGTAGATATTTCAACAAATACCTCTACCCCACATCAGTTTTCAAAGAGTTGTCTTTTCCTGAGAGATACATAAAGTGAAGGCTGAGAGGAGTGTGGCAGGCAGGGAGGCCAGTGAGACGAGAAGGGAAAGACGAGGTAGGACTGAACGTTCCTGCAAAATGCAAGCAGCTCTCTATCAGAGGTGTGCAACATGGAACAGAAATATTGTGTATTGTTATTATTATTTGTAATAATAATATTAATGGCTAATATAGCACTTTAAGGGGGCAGCTAGCTGGCACAGTGGATTGAGCATTAGACCTTGAGTCAGAAAGACCTAAGTTGAAATCCAACCTCAGATATTTACTAGCTGTGTGACCCTAGGCAAGTCAGTTAACTCTGTTTGCCTCAGTTTCCTCATCTGTAAAATGAGACAGAGAAGGAAAAGGCAGATTACTCCAATATTTTTGCCAAGAAAACGCCAAATGGCTTCACAAAGAGTTAGATATGACTGAATACTTTTAAGTCTTTTAAAGCACTTTACATGAATTATCTCATTTGATCCTTATCTCTGTGAGTACTACAGGTATTATCACTTTACAGAGGAGGAAATGGAGGTTCAGAGAAGTTAAGAACTTGTCCACATTGACATAATAAGTATCCAAAACAGAAGATGATACCAAGCCTCTCCTGACTACAAATTTAGTGTTTTTTCCTACTACACAAACCTGTTTTTTAAAAAAAGAGGACTGCCATAAATTTTTAACTTTCTATTATATAACATATATGTGTGTTATATATTTCTTGTGCATGGATACCCTCCCTACAAACCTGAGATATAACAATCTTTTTCATGAAAGTCAAATAATTAAATGTAGGTATGTGTGGATGATATCAGCTAAAAATAAAAACAAAAACAATATATTTTGCATCTGCAAATCAAAATTATTTCATTTCCATGCTCAAAAACAACCACCACCAAACGACCACTAAGAAACATGGTAGCCTTAAGGAGTTCATGATCCCACCTTGGCAAGTCCATCTTCGTGATCTGTTTTCACTCCAAATCGTGGGATACTGGAATTTGTTAAACTGGAACTGTGCATCAATTTCTTAACTCCGCTGATCTGGGACATTGGCCTTTTCTTTTTCTCTTTCTCCTTCTGGGTAGGAGAAGGAATCTCTACTTCATGTTGCTTGTCTTAAAAACAAAATAAGTATATCTGGAATGAATCCTCACAATCATTAGTAAAACCTTGTGTTTTTTTCATCATAGCACACAATTTCCAGCTGAACATGGCATGTCCCACTAAGCACTTCCAAACACCCCGCAAGTAGATTCTTATTTAGGGGATTACACTGAGCAAATCTGTCATTGCATCTGTATTGAGTAATGAAATAAACAAAAGAGGATATAACAATGTACAAAAGACAGTAACTCATAAACTGCATCTCCCTATACTAGTTTTGAGCACACCAGATACGAAGTGAGCAGTTTTATTTGAAGTGTGCGCGTGTACACACACGTATGTACGTGTAGACACCTATATACATACACTTAGATGTGTACAACCTGAAAATAAAATTTGATATCATTAGAAGTTCATGAATCATGATAACTATTTCACTATTTAAAAAAAAAGGAAAAAAGACAGATAACAGTAGCTTGAATATACTTGATAACAAAGTGAAACTTTTTGGAGGAGTTGGGGGTAGTAGTAGCATGTATAGGGCTCCTTTCTCAGGCTTTTTCCAGATTTTTAACTTGTGAACTAAATTTATTTTTTAAATATGGAAACATGCATATCTGATAGCAGATAATTATGTTGCCTGTATGTTTTAGTTCAATAAATATTAGTAACATACCCACTGGGAAAAGGAAACACATGCTGGGGAATGTACCCACTGGGGAAAATCGTAACACATGCTGGGTTCTACACAGAGATCAAAAAGTTTATATAAACAAAAGTTTAGATAAAGAGTCCCTGAGCTCATAGAGTTTATATCTCAGAAAGGGGGATAGGACATATATACAGGTAAAGGATTGCCAGCAAAAAAAAAAAAAAAAAAGGTCCAAAATGAATTTGTAGAACTGTGAGCATGTCTCAAAAGGAGAGATAGGAGAAGACACCCCCACAGCTTTGTAGAGATAAGGAGTCCACAAGTATTGTATACTTCATATATTATCCATCTTTTTTTACATATTTATCAGTTATCCTGACTTTGTCTAAATCCTTTTTTGGTCTTTAAAAATGACAATTTGTTATATAGAATAAGTCTCTGGGGGAGAAGAGGAGAAGGGATGCTGAGGAAACTATGGTGATATTTTTAAAAAGACATCTGTAAGAATAGTTTTAAAAATTACAAAATATATATGCTAAGTGTCTAAAAATACAAAAAAAAGTCTTCTGTGAATGGAAGATTTATTATAGGCTAGAAATTTATTATCATTATTATTTTTATGTCTTAGTATCAGGAAAGACTTCATGGAAAAGTGAATGGTTTAAAAAATTAGATGCTAGACCTTTTTGATAATTTTTAATTCCAATCACTACACCGACGGTACTTTAATTTTGATTTAAACTGATATGTCTAACATCAGGATAAGTGAATTCTAAACTGTACTCTGATGTTAAACTGTTTTAATCTGTCTGCTCTTTCCTGCACTGTCAGCTTATTAATGCCAGGAATAATCTCCATGGGCACCACACCCAAATCACAAGACCTTTTCCTATAAATCAATTCTGTGCTTTGGGTGGGATGTCCAGAGAGATGATTCCTCTCATTAATAAGCTAACAGGACAGGACAGAACAGACACGATTAAACACCACGGCTGCTGGTAGAGCCTTCCCTCCCATTTATCATCCCCTGGGGCTTCCTCTCCCTTCCCCCACCCTCACCCCCATCTGAAATTCAATTAGTAGTTTGAAAATGCCCTTCCCTTGAAAAAAGCTCATTCACAGTTTGTGCTTTCAAACAGTAGAACATTCTTGAACATAAAAAAGGAGAGTGTGGGCTTTGAAGTCAGTGTACTGGAGAGGGTCACACGATGGGAACAGAAAGTGCATGTTAGCTGAATTCAATTTTGCTTCTGTTGCTTTGTATTTCCTAAATGAAAATACTCAATAGTCACTAGAAATGATCACGAATTCCCTCCAAAAAGCACATTTATCAGTGAGGTTTTAACCTGTATTTTTTAACTCCTTGCATGCCTTTGTTCGGATTTTTTTTAAAGGGGGCATACCCAACGCACTTTAATAATGGCTAAAGTTATGGAAATCTGGATGCTGATGGCTCCAGTCAAGCTCAAACTCTCCTTTCATCAGGGAGCTGATTTGTCACATTTATTCAATCTACACAGGGTGTACATGCTTCAAAAATTTCCAAGATTGTCGGAGAATTCAAGATATTTCCTAATTTTAAAAACAAAGAGAAAAGATTTCCTGGATAAGGAATATGGAAGTCATTCCGTTAATAACATAGTTGACATTATATATTACTCCTTCCCTCAAAGACAGTGCCCCAAATAAGTACATTATTCTTAAAAGCAAGAGAAAAAATATCATTTTACATATATCGCTGTCTTAGCTCCTAGCAAGCTCAGGAGTTACTAGTTTTTCAGTTGTTTTTACAAAGAAAAAAGTGCTCTTAAGAATTCAGCGGAAGGGCAGCTAGCGTTGGCCTGGAGTCAGGAGGACTGAGACACATACGAGTTGGATGATCCTGGGCAAGTCCCTAAACTTTGATTATCTCATAAAAAAAGAAAAGCCAGGTACAACTGTTATCTTTGTATGTTCCACAATGCCTGCCAAAATATTCAAAAAATGTTTGTTGAATGAATGACTGTGAACTAATTTTTCCGTTTGTCTAATTTCCTGAAGAAAGCTGTATAGGGAAAACAAGGTATATAAAAGAGTGTCTTCCCCACCCTAACGGTGGGCTTTGAAAATATGATTTTTTTCTCTTTTTTATTATTGAATTAATTTGTTTTCTGTCTTCAGCAGTGACAACAAGACAGAAAGCATGATTTATATTCCATTCGAGAGCCAATGTTCTTCTGAAGCGCACAACTGAAATGACAAGGGCTGCTCGCCATCCAACATCTAATATTGTAATGTATAAAGCACAGAAAGACACACTGCTCAACCAAGTTTTGAATAACAACAGCTTCTAAAGCATTTCTGCTTTTCCTGATAGATGATGCAACTATAAAGATGAGAATCTTTTTGTCTTCCTTTCACCAAGTTTTCCCATGGCATGTTATCATGTCACGCCATCCCCCAAACCCTTATAAAAGGAGGGACGAGCATATGCAGAGACCATTTCATTTTACGTTTTCACAAAGATCCTAAATCTGGCCAAATAAAGGTGACACCTTTAAAGCTGACTTCAATGTTAACCTGAATCTACACACTTTGATCAGTCTTTTTCTTTGTGGACTGGATAATAGCACTTTATATGTTTGTTTTTTTAATTGAAAAGAGATCATATTTTGGCAAACTCCCCTCAAAACCAAACGAGGTCATTTTTAACTGAAGATATTTTCATAGCGGTCATCTCTTCAGAACCTGACTCAGTCTAGTTATCAACTTCTCTATCTCCAGACAGAAAATTTCAACATACCATTCATTCCCAGTAATCTGTGCCAGTGGGTTTTTATTATTCAAATTAGATTTCATTGAAATAAGAACCTTAAAATGTGTACTATATATTTCCTGTAACAGATGGAAGTTTCTCACACTTGATGTTTACTGAATGAACACAGTGAGTAAGGATTTTTAGAAATACATCTTTAGTTGGCTACGGCTGATGTGTAACAAATTATTTTTCCTCACAGAGTGGTTCGTAAATATTAAAACTTTACTCTGATTATATTCTTTCTCTTGCATGATGACACTGTTTAGTTCTTGAGAGCATTATATTGACCCACATGGTTTCGGACCTCCTAGCCTTTAGTTTCTTTGTACATAAAATAAGAAAGTTGATGATTTCTTACATTTCTAAATACTAAATAATGCTATTATTTATTCATACAGAAAATATAATTAATTATATATTGCTAAGGTTATACTAGCAATAAGGACAGGACTTGTGATTTCACAGATACAGGAAATTTGCAGATAAGGAAACTAACTTCCCCTTACCACAGCACACCTAAGGCTTCTCTGTATCTTATAGTCTTAGAGAGACACCTTATACCTAGAGCACTGAGAAACGCCTTGCTGAGTCTCATGAAGCCAGTATCAGAGGAAGGATTTTAAGCCCAAGTTTTCCTGGTCAGCTCTCTAACCATGATGCCACACTGTTTCTCAGGTTATAGTTACCTATACAATGTGTAGTTATATGAAAACCCAGTAATACCCTTATAAGTATTTTTACCCTGAGGTACAACTAGGTGGGGTCAAGTATATACAGTGTTGGACCTGGAGATAAACCTGGAGACAGGAAGACCTGAATTTGAGTCCTGCCTCTGATGACTTACTGGCCAGGTAACTCAGGGGCAAGTCACTTAACCACTGTCTGCCTCAGTTTCCTTATCTGTAAAACAGGGAAAATAATCACATCAGCCTCAGAGGGATGTTTTGGGGAGCAAATAAAATGAGATAATAAATAGAAAAAGGTTTGCAAACCCTGAAGCACAATATAAATCCTAGCTATTATTTTATATTAAGTATATATACTCAAGAGAAGATAACTCACAATGGAAGGTAAATGGAAGGAGAATTGAGTTCTTCACATTCCTTTATACTAACATGATGAAAGAAAATAAACGGAACTGTTTCCTCAACTATTATCTGAAGTCACAGAGTCCAGACTGGAAAGTATAAATGAATGGAGTCCGTATTATTGGTCTTACCTAAAAATGTGTTTGAGATATATTCAGAGACTTGATTTCCAGATCGACTCATTTCTGAAAGGTGGGTGAGCTCCCGGTTGAGCATTCTTTTAAACTGAAAAACAGAAGGAAAATCACACATTACGTACAGAAGAAAAAAAGAGAAAAATCAGGCAACAATTTCTATGTTGTAGGGACGGTATCCTGGCTCTGACACTGAGTTGCTGGACACCTTGGACCAGGGATTTGTTTCTGTTGAGGTTTAATTTCCTTATCTGTAAAATAATGATTCTAGACTACACTGACTGCAAGAATCCAAGTAGTCCTCAAATCTTGTAACCCTAAAGCAAATCAATTCTAGGTAAATATGTATTTTGCATTTTCAAACTAAGTTTCTCAAAAACATGAAAAACTAAAGAAAGGGTAAGAAATACAAGTTAGGCCACAGAGTATACATACATATGTTAAGCCAAATTTAGATATACTGAGGTATTTCACATAAATGTGTAAAGTTGGAGGTGTTTATCAACATATATAAACAAGAGAAAGCAACGTGCCATAATGGTTAGGTCAGAAAAGATAAAGTCCTGGGTTCAAATCCTATCTCTAACACTCTATCTATAGGCCCAGAAGCAAGTCATTGAACCTATCGGTGCCTCTTGAGAATACCTAAGACCAGAGTTCTTAACTTTTCTACATCTGTCCTGGCCTCCTTTGGCAATATGGTGTGACCTATGGGCCCCTCTCAGAATAATATTTTTAAATGCATAAAATTTAAAATATACATAATTATGAAGAAAACCAATTATGGTAAAATAAAGATGTATTTTTTTTTCTCTATTCAAGCTCAGAGACACTCACTTTAAGAAGTCCTTCTCTAAAATACTAAGTTCCAGAAGAGGTGCTGCTTTGGCAAGAGCTGAGTATACATATTACTTTTCCTTTGCCAATAAAATTGCAAGTTTGGGTAAAAAAAATACAAAACACAAGACAGTGCATCTATTTTCATTGTTAGCTTAAACAGACTGCGTGCAAGTAACATATGAAAAAATTTGGTCTGTTACCCAAAAGTATAAATTTATTTTTTTAGAACAAGCATAACTGATTTTTGACTTGTTACCCATATTAGTTATGAGACTTATTATACGTATGAGCTTCAACGATGTAAAAGACAGATTAATGTTTCACTTGAAAAACTGGTGTACATCTAATATAATACTTAAATAGCTGGGATGTAAGGGTGATGATGATGATGTTAACAATGATAGCTAATGTATTAAGTGCCTACTATGTGCCAGGCACTATGCTTAGTATTTTTTTACATCTATTATTTCAATTGATCTGCACAACAATCCTGGGAGGTGGATACTATTATTAAAAATTTACAGATAAGGAAACTGAGGCAGAGGTTAAGTGATTTGTTAGTAAGTGTCTGAGGCTGGATTTGGAATCTGGTTTTCTTGATTCTAGGCCCAGAGTTTTATCAACTATGTAGATTCCCTATGGGTGAAAGTGTTAAGATTTCATAACTTATTAAAGAACTTCATGTACTGGAATATACCACCTTTCTTCCATAAGTCAAATATCTAAAAATTACACACACACATACACACACACACACACAGTCAATTATTTCTATACTATTCTTTAATATATTTCACTGGTTCCAGAGCACCTGGTTATCCAAAAAGGACATGAAGTAACACATAAGAAATAAACAAAAGGTCCCTGGAATCTCCTACTCCAGACCTTCAACAGCCCTCTGCTCTGATGGGGTTTACCATCTTGCTGCAGTCTAATGCCTGTTCAGAATTGGCATTCTTGTTCTTCTCCAAACTAGCTTCCCTCAACATTACTTGCAATTTCTCTTAAATGAAACAAAATGAAAACAACTGGACAGAGTAGGTACTCTAGTATTTGCTGAATAAAGGAAAAGACTTCTCTAATGTCATTTTTGAATCAATATTTTTGTAAATACCTCTGTACTCCATCTGGACAAAAAGACTCTTGTGGATGACTGAAAGATTAGATTCTAATTCTGGAGGAAATCAACTTAATAATATCTTACATTTAGAGAATTCTTTGGTGCACAGTGGATAGAGCACCAGGCCTGGAGTCCAGAGGACCTGAGTTCAAATCCAGCTTGAGACACTTACTAGCTATGTGACCCTGGGTAAGTCACTTAATCCAGTTTGCCTCAGTCCCTCATCTGCAATAAGAGCTGGAGAAGGAAAAGGCAAACTACTCCAGTATATCTTTGCCAAGAAAACTCCAAATAGGGTCACGAAGTTGGACAAGTGCATTAGGCAGCTAAGGGGTGCAGTAAATTTCAATGGGCCTGGAATCAGAAAGATTCATCCTCATGAGTTCAAATCCAGCCTCAGACACTTACTCGCTGTGAGACCCTGGGCAAGTCGCTTAATCTTTTTTGCCTCAACTCCTTATCTGCAAAATGAGTTTCAAAAGGAAATCACAAACCACTCCAATATCTTTGCCCATAAGACTCCAAATAATGTCACAAAGAGTCATAATCAAGTGGACAAGAAAGAGAATTCTTTAGAGTTTGCAAAGAAGTTTATCTACATTATCTCATTTGATCCTCAAAACTATGTGAAATAGGTGCTATTAAACCCATTTGACATGAAGAATCCTGACGTTTGGAAAAATCAGATGATTGGAACAGGCATTTGACTCAGTGTTTGTACAAAAATTTGAACTCAGATCTATCTACCTTACCTCCAACATCACAGTTCAATCCACTATACCAGCAGTATTCAAAGTATGGCTTGAAGGATCCCAGAGAGGGTTTTATAAAGTCAAAACTAGTTTCATAATAATGCTAAAATATTTTGATTTCTAACGTATAGATAGTTACAACATACATTAAAAAAGTTCTTTGGAGTCGTAAATAATTCTTAAGAATATAAAGTCAGGAGGGAGTCCTACAATAAAAAGTTTGAGAATCACTTCATTATACCATCCTGCTTCCAACAAATTCCCTTGGCAAATCACATACAGTTTTCATTCGTGAGCCGCACCTGCCCCCACATGGGAGTAAAATAATTTTACTATTGCCACAAAGTATTGTAGTAAAGTGCTAAAAATAAAATTTGGTCCATATCATTAAAGTAAAAATTATCTGGCAAGAAATGTTATAGGGCTTAACTCTCAAAAGAGCCAAAACATTGGTTGCTGTGATTATGAACCTCTTAAAAGAACAATTTCCAATTTCTGATGCCTTCATGGAATCTGCTCAAGTCATTTATAAGAGGGTCTAGATATTCTCCCCGTCTTTCACAGTGCCCTATTTTCCAATGGAGAATCAATAAGTCATCCTTCAAAAAGCATTACTAAGTACCTATTATGGGTGAGGCACTGTGCCATGTTGGGAGGATATAAAGTCAAAAACCAAAACTGTCCCTGATCTTAGAGAGTTTACAATCAGTAGATCCGTGGGCAATTATAACTATATATAATACATATTATATAATATGTATTATATAATATACATATATAACCTATATGCCAAATAGGTTCACAGGATTATGGATCTAAAGCTGGAAGAGACCTTGGAGAGCAAGTGCAATGCCCTTACTTTAAAAACGAGAAAACTGAGATAAGTTAATTGACTTGTCCTTGATCACACAGACAGTGAGGTATTCAGGAAGAATTCGAACCTAGAGCTTTCTGATTCCTATACCACACTGCCTAGATAAATAGAATGCACAATATTCCTTAATTAACGTCTGTGCCCCTGATTAACTACTTCATGAAGACTAGAAGATACAAAGATCAAGTACCTGAATATATCTGCACCAGTAATATATGCTCAATAGGACAACTTCCTGTTCCACACAAAAATAGCAGGGGAATGATCACTACTACAATACCATCATCCCTGAACATTTCCACAGAGCCTCAATCTTTAAATAGAGGTTTCTTCTTCAGTGCCTGTAATTCATGCTAAGAAAGTTGATATCTGCAGTTCGATGAAGTATAGTTTGATATACAGGATCTGAAGTCAGGCTGACTCAGGTTCAGACTCCTGCTCTAAGTATGATCCAGGAAAAATGACTTAATCTTGAGGTTAATCTCTTCTTTAAAATGGGAATAAAAATGCTTTTATTGATACCTACCTCACAATGCTGTTGTGAGGAAGGTACATTTTCAATTGTAAAGTCTGACCATTTCATTTTATTTCAAATATTTCTTAACTGAATTCTCTATGACATCCTCCAAAGCAAACATCTAAACTGAATCTGTTAAGCCCATTTCATTCATCTTTTTAAACTAACATCTGCAGATTGTTTTGTAGAAGGTGAGAAATGGAGCTAAGATATCCTACCAATATAGAAGCAGACCCATAGTGATCTAGGACTCCTCAAAGGGATACAGGACAACCCAGGAATGGGAGACAGACATATCAATTCTCCCAAATGCTCCCTTCAAGTCCTCCTATTTCCCAGTCATTAAATAATACTGTCCAGTCCCTAAGTGGAAGCAAGCCTAGCTTTTCCACAAAACCACTTTCTGACCTTTAGCCAACGTACACACTCATACATAGTCAAGCATTCCTTCTGAAATACAGGAAAGTACTCCATGACTTTATTCAGGGCAGAATTTATATAAGCAGAAAGACTTAGAAATGTATCACTTTTAGGTAGATGATTAAGTTAAGGAACTGTGTAGAACTATAAATGTAACCAACCCACTTTTCCCTGAGCTATTTACATTTGCTTGGTTGGTTTTTGTACATTTTGGGGCTATGTACAACAAAATATTTTTTAAAATGTAATTTAATGAATGAACAGGACACTATATTCACAGAACACAACATATAGGACACTGTATACACACACACATATATATATATACACACACACACAGTTACACACACACACACATACACAAACACATATTGCTGGCTATTTCTCCATTGTATAGACATGACCCCCAAGGGCTGACTGCTTGTGTTCTAAATACCAAAAGTAAAAAAAGGAGAGAAAAACTCTTTGACATGACAGTCAATTTGCCAAGACCATGGCTTAATATGCTATAACGGAAACAATATTCATTCATAATATATTTGTCGTTGTTCATAATTACTGGTGATCTTCTAGCAAAAAGTTTCAATAGTCAGAAAAAACAAACAGGATTACTTCCCAAGATAAGGCAGATTCCCATGAACCAATAACATATAACTTTGACTCTGATGTGTGTGTGTGAAAACAAAATTTTTAGACCAAAGAAACTTAACTAATTATCCAAACAAAAAATCCTCTGTGCTCACTTCTGCAGGCATGTTCCATCAGAAGAGATGCTATAAAAACTATCTCCTGCATATTTCAAGCCCTTATATAGGTTATCCTAAAAGTCACCTATTAAAGCTTAAAACTGCCCTAAGACTTTTGGGACAATACAGTATGACAGCGTACTAAGCTTAGCACAAACATTTCTATTCACAGATGGATATTCACACCTCACTGAACTAATAGCACAAACATGCAATTTCATTTCTCTCTCTGTCTTAAGAAAAGTGAATCAAACAGGGATTTTTTTCCTCATGAATTTGGTAATATCACACCTGGTTATGGTTTTGGTCCGACAGATTTAGGTAAATTTGCCCCAAAGAAGTAACCAAGAGAACAATAAAATGTATTGGGTATTTCCTATTGTTTTAGAAAACTCTCCCCTCCTCAAACTATTTTCTGTTGATGATTTAAAGTGATGATTTTTCCTCTCGAATACGCTAAAGATGTCACGGAGAAGTAAAGCTGCAGCAAAGAAAAGAAGGGCGAACTGGAAGTGGAGGCTTTCAAGTCCTTTGTTCTCCTCTCGTGCATCGGGATGTCGGTGCTGCACAGAACCTAATGAATGAGGTGAGGTGAAACACGCCCATCCTGGCATATTATTCTGCTTCTTAAACTCAGAAAACCTGACTCATTTTTGCATGAAGAAAAAATTCATTACTTATTCTAGAATTATTCTCGTAAAGAAAACAACTATGCAAATGATCCGTTGTTACATGTGTGTGTCTGGTTACACTGTGGGACAAACTAAGATATTCTTGGACTGAAATATCTGGCCCGCAGCTGTAGCTCCACAGCAATGCCTTGATCCAGCACATACTATATAGTATTCTTGATATACAAGCAAAGAACATGCAGTTAGAACATTAGAGAGGCATTTCTTTTTTGTCATCTGAATAGACAATGCTACATTGTAAAGAAGAAAAGTGCAAACATACAATACTACCTTAATGACTGCCACATGAGTTATTTTAAATGAAGGCATCATGGCTTAGCAGCTAGGTCTTTTTCCTTCTATGTAAAAAGTTTTAAAAATAGTATAACTTATAGAATTGATATACAGAATTAACAATACACACATCCACTGCTCAGTAAGTATTTTTTTTTTCATTACAGGTAGTTTTTGAAAGTGATGGCTTGAAAATCCTTTCCTTACTCAGTTTTTTTGGAAATAGGATTTGTATTTCTTCTGAGTTTTGCATGTATCAAATAGAAACAGGTTAAGGCCCTGAGATGGCTTGAAAAATTCAAACTGAGCTATCTTAAAAGGAAATAAGATAACAAAATTTAATAAGGGTAGGGGAAAGAAGGGATGGAGGTGGGGGAACAAATCATATCTACTTGGAAAGAAAAGCCAAAGGAAGTCCTCCCTGCATTCTAGGAAATCTAACCACAAAGGGGAATCTTCCATTGAAAGAGCAATGAGAGAAAGAAAGAGTCTTGGGGGGCTGGAGGGGGGTGGGAGGGCGGGGATGCAGAGGAAAGCGAAAGGGGAGAAGAGTGGGGGAGAGAGAGACAGAGACAGAGAACCTTTTAAGTTCCATGAGCCCAGGCTAAAGAGAAACTGTTCTAGGTTGCCACAAGTTCAAATGTATAAGAATATTAGTTTCCATAGCAATATTTTACTAGGAAAAGATGACAATGTGATCCAAGAGGTTTGTTCCACCTCTGGCTTCCTTTATGGAGACCTGATCACCATGCAATTATTATATTCTATAACAAAGGATTCAAGAAAACCTACTAGGCATGAAAATGGCTAAGTTTAATTTAACATATCAATTTATTTCCTTTACATTGTGATTTGGTATAATACATAATAACAATGCCATAATGTTTTACAATTTTACAAGTTACAGTTACAAGATAGATGGAACAGATTTTTATTTTAACAATCTATTCACAAAATTTCAAGATAATGTGGATTTTAAAAATATATATGGCTTTAAGCCAAAATAAAACAAAGAAAAAACAGGAATCAGTATTCTTGATCATGCTGTTCTACTGATTTCATATTCCATCAGTTTATATGTAAATGCACTTAGGCTTAAGGCTGAATTCATCCAATGGCACAAATAAAGTGGTCTAATAGTTTTCTGGAAGATTTATTTTGGCATCTCAGTATTACAAAGAGTAATGGAAATCTATAATGTTTCACAGAGAAATAGTTCCTCATCTTTTAAAAAAAAAGTTACTTTAACTATATACTGTACTTGAACCCACTAAGAGTTATGTAATAAATTGCTCTTTTCCTTTTAAATTCTTTAATCCTATATTGCTTTGCACATGGCTAATGTAGCAAGTCAACTTTAAGGCATATGTTGCTAAATTAGGTCGCTTAGAAGCTTAGACAGTATCATCCTTATGTCTTTATCAAATTCCATATACTCTTCTTTTTTTGGAGAAAAAGAGCAACTGCTACACAAAATTATATACATTATTGTCAAAATTCAAAATCATTATCTTTCCTGTAGTTTCTCTACAGATAAATCACATAAGCTATGTACATCCAAAAATTACAATAAAAAAGTAAAAAATTGAAACCAAAAAAAAATCCTACCTTTATGTAGCCCCAAGACACTGACAGTAAATAGTTTGCTTCAGGCATTTTTGATTGATTATTTATATTATTGTTAAGTTCTGAAATACTTTTTCCTTTACAATATTCAAAACTCTCAATCTCCACAAACCAGAGTACTTTGCTGGGTCGTTAAATATTTTTTATAATTAAGTACATATAAGACATTCTGGCATACAATTCCATTGTGCAGTCTTCCGGTTGAATAAATGCCATTTGTAAAACTCCAAAGTGGAATAAAATTCAAGAACTAGTCTGAATAAAGAGGCTGCACGAGTTGAAGAAATAGCTAAAGATCTAGGGGTCTGCATCTTTCCCGGAGAACCAGGGCTTAATGAATAATGTATGTCAAGATGCCTGGCTGCTGGGAAGACTTGCTCTGTCAACAGCTACCAAATAAGGACCTGCAGGGAAAGCTGTGAACAGTGTCAAGAAATCCCTCCCAGAAAGTCTCAACTAAGAGCCAATCACATTCCATGCTAAAATATATAGAAGTAAAAGATATAGATTCAATGTATGCTACTTTCTGATTGGCTGGGAAAGGGTGAATCTCTTGAGGGGGAGGGAAGGGTATTTTCTCCTTTTCTCTGGTAAATGTCATGTAATAATCCAGGGATCCCTGCAGCAGGGAGGTTTCCAAAGAAAGAGATGAGTGGGGTCCTCCTCTCTTGTCAGGATGAATAATGTCCTTAAAATACCTAGAAATATTTCTGAACAGTTCATTCTTCATCAGGAATGATTTCTAATAATGTTTGCAGAAGGAGATGTTGACAAATCTTTATATTCTCTTGCCTCAAAAAAAAAAAAAATGAAGTCCCTTTACTATATGGCAGTCAAATACTCTAATGGTGGGAGGGGAGGAAGTTCAGAAAATAAACAGATTTCCCTGACAGTGAAGTT
The DNA here is from genome assembly GCA_023548195.1 of Bettongia penicillata ogilbyi. Classification (NCBI taxonomy): domain Eukaryota; kingdom Metazoa; phylum Chordata; class Mammalia; order Diprotodontia; family Potoroidae; genus Bettongia; species Bettongia penicillata. The sequence goes on from JAJHZJ010000676.1 coordinate 626,240, forward strand.
GGCTCCCCAAAGTCCATTACTTAATACACAGGGTGACTATACAGTAATGAGACTAGTTCCCATAAACCAGAGAATGGAAAATCATTCTCATTAGAGCACTTCATGGTCACACCTCATATGGTGTAATAATGGTTCAGTTTTTCCTAACTACATTTGTTATAATCCAAAGAGATACAAGCCGTGAAGTACTATTTTGCCCTGGGATTGTTAGGACCATAGGTATTATTGGTTCTATCGTCCATCATGGTCTCCTCTTTCTCTCTACACCCCACCCTAATGCCACTCAATTCTCCTCTTCCTCTTACCCAAAGTAGTAAACGATGAGGGAAGCCTGCTGTCTCTTTATGAGTCCAAAAAGGGGCGATGTAAGGAAAAGGGAAGGGAACAAGAAATTTCAGTAAAGAGCCTGGTGGCAACAGACAAGGGGAAGGGAATAAGCGTTGATTTAGTGCCTACTATGTGGCAGGTAAAAATACGTTTAACCCATAATGCCAATTAGTAAGTGTCCGAGGCTGGCTTTGAAACTCCAGGACCAGAGCTGTTTCTATTAGGTCTGCTGGCTGCCTTGAGGCAACAGGAGACAAAGCAAGAGCATCCTGGAAACCTTTGCCTCCATTCACATACTTTAGGAAATGGTCCTGGTTTTGCTAAATGTCCTCAAAACTAAACAAAAATCCTCTGACTCATTTCTGAACCTCTGTCCCTCCCCCCAAAAAATAAAGTTAAATCCAGAAAATGTAGAAAGAAACATACATTTTTGGATATGGCCAATGAGAGAATTTGTTTTACTTGACTATGCCTATTTATTTTAAAGTCTGTTTTTCCTTTTTTCTCAATAGAGGGTAGGATAAATCTAACACTGGGGGATGACAGAATGTTCCTCTGAAATGGTGGTTCTCAAGTATCCATATGATAGAGAAGGAATAGCTCAGATAATCTGAATAACTTTTTTTTCTACTTTGCATGTTGAGTGGTTTACATAATTTGTAAAAGTAGATCTGGCTCTTCATTTATGTTTGTAAGGATGTTAGGGTTAATTTGCTCTAACATTAATTTATCTGTATACAAGTCTACTGAGGGAACTGGGGATAACCCAAAGCAGAACTATCTAGGTGACAAATACCCAATCGTAAACATTTCGTGAAGAAAGCATGCAAGACGGTAGTCAAAACAACAGTGACCTTGGGAGTCAGAAGACCTGAGTTCAAGATATAATTCTAGCATTTGCTAATTGTGTGAATTTGAACATTTTTCTCTATGAGCCTCTATTTGAGGAGACATTGAAACAGAAATAGCTAGTGACTGACAAATCTATTAAGCATAGCCTTTGACACCAGGGATGCTACCCAGACACAATTGGTATATTCAGAAGTGCCTATGTTTTACATACCTGAATTGGAACATACCTGGTAAAGGGCTATTCCAGATGTTTTATTGACCTTGGTATAAGACCCCACAGATCCTAACCTCCTTAGGTCACCTAGACTTAGCCTACAAAGTTCTAGGCAGGGACAGTATTCTGCCTCATATCTCCAAATTAGAACCAATATGGAGGTCCACAATGGCTACAAGGTAGTACACAGGCATCTTCTGCACTTTCAGTATTCTTTGTACACTAAAGCAGTGTATTTGCTCAGAATAAACACCACAATTATTAGATCAACTAAGTCTTTCTTTGAACCTCAAAATCCAGGACTTGTGTGGCAAGTGTACATAAAAGTGGCTAGCTAAACAACAGAGCAGTACCCCTGCTCCTTAGTAAACAAGCTGTGTTGAGCCAGCACATCAGTCAAATGACTATTAAACAGAATTGACATTTCTTCTTTTACCTTTCTTCCTATCATTTTATTGCACCTTTGGACACTTCTTACACACAGACACACACACACGCACGCACGCACGCATTAACCCTTTTACTTTTCTCCTTCACCTCTTAATTCCAACTCTTGCTAAGTTCCCTTAAAAAAATCACTTTCCCTCCCTTTCAATCCATTTCTGGGGCCCCAAATGACCATAATTACAGCTGATAAGCCTAAAAGTACCACTAGTGATATATCTGTATCAAAGAAAGGAAAGCTAGAAGTTTTTAAGTGGAATTAGGGCTTGTAAATGACCAGGGCCAGGAACTGCCGTAGTCCTTAATGGTTCAGAAATATTCAAAATCTGTTCAAAAAAATCAAACAACCCTCATCTATTTTATCTAATTCCTTTATTTTCCTTCATTCATAGGGAGACAGTGATTGTTTTTCTCTTTTGGTAATTACTTGTGTTGCCATTTGAAATGGTTTTTAATAAGAAATGCATAATATTTTAAGCTACATTGTGGCTTAAATAAACTTTGTTAGGTTAGTTTGGGTACCTAATCACCAATCAAGAAAATTATGTGGAAAAATATCTATTCCAAGTTCCAAACAATTGCCTTATCAAAAATTTTTTAAGCCCAAGTTTCATATAGGGCTGATAGTACTCTAGGGCGATATAAACAAAGCCTGCCCTGACCCTCTAAAAATGTCAAATTTAGCCTCAAAATACATGTACATACAAAACACACTAGGTTGCTTTGAGCCCCTTCCAGAGGAGGTGCTGTTCATGAATCATCAGTTATGTCCTATTATTTCTGGTGCATAGAGAACTTATGAACATTTCTGTAAAATTCCTGGATCCCATGGAAGGATATGAATAAACACAGCATGAGAAGGAAGGGAAGAGATACAGTCAGAGAGAGGGGATACACACTAATAAGATCTCGAATTTATTGAAGTAAATTGGCATACTTCCTATTTTCATACTGAATTACTTTAATTGTTAACATTTTAGAGGGAAAAATAAATGTGATATTTACAAAAATGTAACTCATTTGTAAAAGCATGTTTGTTGAACGATTACACCTATGTACATTTTTTTAATCCTGTATTTTAACCATGCATAAAGAGAGAATATTTGGATGGTGATGGAGGGAATTAAAATGAAGCAGAATACATTGATTTTGAAGTGCTAAGAGCTGAAAGGCCTCAAGAACATGTCATATGCGGTAGGATGAAAGAAGTAGAGAATACGTATCTTAGAGACTGGAAGATGTAGTGGCTGTATAACAATTGTCTTCAAATATTTAGAGGGATGTCATATAGAAGAGAGCAGCTAGGAGGTGCAGTGGAGAGAGCACCAGGCCTGAAGTCAAGAAAACCGAAGGTCAAATCTGGCCTCAGACACTTGCTAGCTGTGTGACCCTGGGTAAATTACTTAACCCTGTTTGCCTCAGTTTCCTCATCTATAAGATGAGAAGATAATGGTAAACAATTTATTATCTTTGCCAAGAAAATTCTAGATGAGGTCACAGAGACACAAACATGACTGAAAAACAACTGACCAACATCATACAGAAAAGGGACTACAGTAGCTCTAGCAGGCTCCTTAAAGGGGACTGCCAAGCAATAGATGGAAAGTGTAGATGGTAAAATTAAATTTGATATAAAGCAAGATATACATTTAATGATTAGAGCCATTTAGGAGCCCACTGGGAGATGGTGGCTTTCTTTTCAGTAGACATCTTAAGGGAAAGGCAAGATGACAACTGTTTGGAGCCATTATGGATTCCATAATCTATACCCAGCACTGGCTAACTGAATACATCTTGTGTGCTGAAATTCAGGACGTAGTCAGTGAATAACCCTTAAGCAACTACTATGTGGTAGAGTTCCCTGAGGAGTTGGAGACTGGAATTCTGAAAAGTAACAGAGCCTTTTATGCAAGGTGGAGATTGGATAAGGTTAAATTATGGCTTTTAATAGAAGTAGTTTACTCAGCCTCCTGAAGCCCTACACTATATGCTTCATCATGAGGTAGGGGTAACCCTGGATTCTTGAAGCCTACATCACTACAGCACAAGCTCTGAGATATCCTACACCAAGCTGGACCTACTGTGTGTGACTTGTCTGTCTATCAATTGAGGACCCTCCTAGTTCGGGAAACCTCCTCATCAGAAGAATGGACAGCAAAAGATGATTTTTTTTTCTGTCCACAGCAACTCACAAAACTATCTACCTAGTAATGATTTTTTAATGTATTGCATATGTAAGGCAAGGCAGGCAAGGCAGCTAGGTGACTTAGTGGATAGAGCTCCGGGTATGGAGTCAGGAAAACCTAAGTTCAAATTCAGCCTCAGACACTTACTGTGTGACCCAGGGCAAGTCACTTAATCTTATTTGCCTCAGTTTCCTCATCTGTAAAATGAGGAGAAGGAAATGGCAAGCTACTCCAATATCTTTGCCAAGAAAACCCCAAATAGGGTCACAAAGTGCCTACCAGAATACCCAGCACACAAAGAATAAGGGACTGGCCTGTGATTTCAGGGATATAGGCAATTCTCTGATAAGAAAAGTTCTTTACTGAGGTCCACATCTTCTCTGCAACCTAAGAGTACTTAGAGAGTTCCCTAGGTCCCTAAGGTTAAAAGACTTATCCTGGGTCTCTGAGCTAGTGTGTATCAGAGGCAGGGTGTGAACCAAGGTCTTCCTAACAACCAGGTTGGCTCTCCTATCCATTATTTCTCGATGAGCATACACGGGGCGCTTAATAGACGCTTGTTAATTGCCTGGAGCTAGCTGACATGTTAATTTATCTGTGTAGTAGCCAGAATACCCACACTGACAAAATCACAGATCTTTTTAAGTAAGCATGCCCTGCAAATGGGAAAAGACTTTTCCCTTGATATTCTAATCTCCCAGCTCCATGCCTTTTTTGCTGCCTGTCCTTTGTTCCCAGAATGCCCTCCCTCCTCATCTCCACCTTTTGGTTTCTCTGGCTTCCTCCAAGACTCTGCTCAAACCTCAACTTCTGCAAAAAGCCTTTCCTGGTCCCCTCCATAGTTGCTTCCCATTTGCACTGTATGCATCTTGTATTTCCTCCTGCCATGAGGGGATTGCTGTCTCTCCTCCCTTCTTTGTTATATTTTCATAAATAGGCAAGCTTCTGTTTGGATTGTGAACTCTTTGCATGTACCCAGGGTCCCACATGCATGCTTGGTTTCTCTTATAACAAACCCAGTTTTTCACATATGTTTTGTGCAGTGATTTCCTGCTGACAGAACATAGGTGTTCGCGTATTGTCTCTCTTCTTTAGAGTGTGCGTTTCCAGAGAGTGGAAACTGCATTTTTTATTTTCTTTATATCTGTAGCTCTAAGGCACTAATTAAATCCTTATTGACTGAATTCATTCTATGGCAGGCGTGGGGAACTACATGAGGAGGCTACATGTGGCCCTCTAGGTCCTCAAGGGCTGCCCTTTGACTTGAGTTCCTAGAGGGTCACTGAAGGGTAGCACTTGAGGGCCTACAAGTCCACAAGTGACCTTGAGGACACAGGTTTCGCACACCTGTTCCAGAATAAGAAACAACTTGGGACTCTGAAGACACATTTCTTATTTTTCTTATAAAGACGGGGAAAAGGATGGTGGAGAATGAACATGCTGAATGGATCAAATGTTTTAAATTTATCAGGTTGACCTGAAAGAGAGCGTTCATTTCCTTTTTTAAGAAGTTGGATAGCAATGCAACATTGTTACACTTTCTTGTCACAAGTTCACTCCTTACAAACTCCTACAGCCTTCTGCCTCTACTGAAAATACTCCCTCTCAAGGGTCATCAGCTTCACTGTCCATCTTAAGCTCTTCTCCATCCTCAACTTTCTTGACTTTTCTGCACTTGAGGTAACATTCTCCTGGCTTTCCTCATTTCTTTCTCATCGCTTTTTTCTGTCTTTATCAGTTCCTCTTCTCTACCCTGTGAAGATACTGTTCCCCAAAAGGGATCTGTCCCCAAACTCTCTGCTTATCACCCCTCACCTCTCACTGTGACATCTGATCCTAGGATGATTTGATGCAATACCTTTATGCAAACTCCCGAATCTCCATGCTTGACCTTTCTCCCGAGGTACAGATCTACATGAACTAAGGACATTCCTACCTGGGATAAAGTTCATGGTTCAAGCTCAACATATATGAAACTGAGCTTGGCCTCCTTCAATAACAACAAATCTGACCTTCCTTCTTGACACTCTCAAAGTCTTATGCTCAAAATCTTAGTGTTTGAGGCAGCTGGTGATATAATGGATGGAGTACTGGGCCTGAAGGGAGGGAGACCTGAGTTAAAATCTGGCCTCAGACACATACTAGCTGTGTGACCCTGGGTAAGTCAGAGCCTGGGTTTCTTCAGTGGTAAAATGCGGATAATAAAAGTATCTGCCTTGTGGGGTTGTTGTGAGATAATATTTATGAACAAAGGCTTAGCACTGTACTTGGCATGTATTAGAAAGCAGGCCATTCATTCCAGGACAAAGGAAAGGGGAAATACTAGAGAGATTCTGGGTTCAGATTCTGCTTTTGTCATTACCTGAGTGTCATTAATTTCCTTGGTCCTCACTTTCCTCAATTTTAAAATAATGGGATTGAACTAGATAGTCTCTAAGGACCTTTCCACCTTTGTTTAAATCTATGATCCTATGACTAAAAAAACCCAACAAATACAAATCTATACACAGCAAACCAATATCAAAGCTTCAGCCTTCGAGTTAAAAAATGTTTCTTAAGTATGATCTTTTGACAAGTAGGTTTAAATGTCATCATATTTGGTAATACTGATTTCAAATCATTACTTTTGTCCATGCTTCTATGGATGACCTACAAACTATAGGTAAAATACTATAAATCACTTAGCCAAGTTCCAGATTCCTCTTCTGCAAAATGAGGATAACCTCTGGATCCCTATCTCACAAAATTGTTTTAAGGAAATGGTTTCACAAACCTTAAAGCTTAAAAGTGCTCCTAAGATTTGTGACTTACTAATTCTAAGGAACAGTCCATATTTTTTTGCTGTATTGGAATTCTTATACTAAATATGCTTGAAAAAGTGACTCATTATTTGGAAATTTTTTGGTATAAAATCTGTCAGTCGCTAAACATTTATTAGGTGCTTATTACATTCTAGGCACTATGGTAAACACTGTGGATACAAAGAAAGGCAAAAGATGGTTTCAGCTCTCAAGGAACTCACAGTCTAAAGGGGAGACAGCATGCAACTTTGTACAGACAAGTCAAATACAGGATGAACTGGAGGTAATAAAACAGAGGGAAGTCACTAGATTTAAGGGAGAGCAGGATAGGCTTTTTGTAAACGAGATTTTAACTGAGTTTTGAAAGAAGCCACTAAGCAGAGAAGAGGAAGGAAAGCATTCCAGGTATGTGATAGGGGACAGTGAATCTACCCTAAATCAGGGCACAGAATGTCTTGTTCAAGGAGGCCACTGATCGTAAAGTACATGGAGGACTGAGAAGAGAAAGCTGATATTTAATCCTGGAAGCAATAGGGAACTACTGGAATTTATTGGGGGCAGGGATGACATGGTCAGACTTGTGCTTTAGGAAGATTACTCTGGCAAGTGAGTGGAAGATGAATTGAACTCAGGAGAGACTGATGGGAGACCAACCAGCAAAGCTAAAGCAACAGTCCAGGCACAAGGTGGTGAGGGCCTGTGCCAGAATGCTGGCAGAGGTCTAGTACAGAAGGGGCTTACAGAAGAAATGTTCAAAGGATTTTTTATGTTCTAGAGACGTTTGTTGTGCCATCTAAAAATTTATTGTTTGTAGTATATGTAATCTAGATTTGTTATTTTACACCTTCCATCTATAAGCTACAAGATGGTATTTAAAATAATATGGACCAAAAGCAAAAAAAAAAAAAAAAAAAAAAGTGCAAATCAGGCTTTCAGAGAGCCCTACCATATGGACCACTAAACATGATAATGTGATAATCAGTCTCCATTTTAATTTGCTAAATTTCCATTTTTTATTTGTGTGTGTATGTGTGTGTGTTTTAAAGAGGAGAGGATTATGGGCCAGAGTAACACTCAGCTCTTAAATAACATAATTACAAAACACTGCTCTCATGAAAAAAAGATTACCCAGAGAAACCTGTCATTTTCAGAGATGTATTTATAACCATTAGTTTATCATATTCAAGAATTACTTTTCAACTGGCAAAGTCACAAAAGCTTATCTCAATAGCTACATAATAAAAACTTCTATTAAGAATTCTTTTGACTAAATCAACACCTAATTTTTATCTTATAAAAGTCACGTTCTCATGTTAATGCTAATGATTTTAAAATGACATCCATTGAATCTTTTTGTTTGTACTGCCCTCTAGTGGTGACAAATCCCAGGCAGATGTACCCTGATTCATACAATGGAGGCATTCATGAAAATTCACCAAGCTAATCAATTTCTGTTAGGAGAATAATATTTTAAAATAAATATTAAGTGAAAAGTTATCCCTGTATATTCATAAAACACTTTTCTATCAGAGAGGCAAAAGGGACATTAACCTAAGCTTTTACTGAAAGAGAAAGGAAAACACTAACGAAAAAATCTTAACCATGGTTAAGTACTTCTAACAACTTAAAAAGGCTAACATGGTCTGGTATTTATATTCATGTGTTGGGTTTTCTTTTAATATATATTATTCTGTCTATATCAGCAAAGTAAGTATTTTCCAAATTTTAAGTCTGTCTAATAAAGGAACTTAAAGTCTTCTGTTTGTCTGAAATCTCACAATGTCTAATACGCTGTTCTGTAGACACTGGCTGCTCGACGTTTATTGACCATGGCTCATCTATTCCATTTGTTAATTTTTTTTCCTTTTTAAAAATAACATGTAGTCTGCAAATATGACCGTAAATATATACGTAAAATTGAAATGCTGTTGGCCAATCCTTCAGCCTGTGGTTTTTAATGACGTTCCTAGGGATAGCTGAAGAAATTACCTCATCAGACACGGAAATGAAAATGACATAGAGAGAAATGCAATTCAAATACACTTATTTTTCCCTCTAGAATTGTAAGGCCAGCTTTGGAGTCAGGAAGACATTGGTTCAAGTACCCCTCCCTCTGACATACACTGTTTGTGCTGCCAATAGCATGTCACAACCACTCCACTCGGTGCCACAGGAAACCGTCTAAGACTATGAGTTACAGAACAATACACTACAAAAGCTAAACAGTTCAGCTTTTTCTGAGAATAAGTTGTGCTGGATAAATAAGTTTTCCAAATAAATCTTTTAAGTACAATTAAAAAAAATTTAACCAATTTAAATAGGATCTTTCTAAAAATGCATTAAAAATAGCCCTATTTTCTTAAAATTTACAGAACATAATATAACATTTTCTAATTGATTCAGGGTCGTTATTATGAACTCTTTTACTATATTATGATACTGTATCCAGCGGATTTGCTAAAATGGAATGCATATCACTGGTGCTGAGCTTGAGTTGAATGACCATGTTGTGCTAAGTCCAGTTAAAGAAAAGCGAATACAAATGAATCAGCATGGGATGGCGGTATGGGAAGGAGAGCACCTTAAAAACTTAAGCACATGCCTCCTATCAAATTGCCTTAAAAATCCAACAAATACCCCAGGAACCTGTAAGGTTTCAAATGTTGTCTTGAACGTGAATGCCCAGCCAAACCAGGGTCTCTAACCCTATTCCTGACCTCTCTTCTGAGCTCCAGTCCTCATTCTCCAAAATTTTTGCCAGATAGTTCTTGAATGCCCAGTTAGCAGCTCAAAGTCAACAACTTAGTTTAATTCCTATCTTCCCTCTCCTGATCTCCCTCTCCCTCACATCCAAGTTAAGAATCTCAGAGACGTCTCTGCCCCCAATTCTGCTCGTCACAACAGCATCCAGCTGCCATGCTGGTTCATCTTGAGCTCTTTGCACACAAACAAACAAAAAACCAGGTCTGTTTTCATAGACTTGTTGTCACATGAGATCTTCCCCTACCATGTAACTGTGCAATCATATATAATACTATATAATACTTATGTGTATGCTACATGACTTATTAATTATATATAGTAATATATATGAGAGGAGAGAAGGCGGGGAGAGGAAAATCAAGCACCTAGGTGGCACCACAGCTAGCTAGGTGGATACAGTGCTGGGCCCAGTCAGAAATATTCACCTTCTTGAGTTCAAATCTGGACTCAGACACTTAACAGCTATATGACCCTGGGCAAGTCATTTAACCCTGTTTGCCTCAATCTCTGCATCTGTAAAATGAGCTGGAGAAGAACATGGCAAACTATTCCAATATCTTTGCCAAGAGAACCCCAAATGAGGTTACAAAGACTCAGACACAACTAAAAACAACTGAACTGAATTCACAATACACATACACACATCTCCTTTCCAAATTCGTGTCTCTCCCCTCCCCACCCCCCCCACTCTCCCTTTTACCTATTCCCTGGCCCTCATTTAACTGGCTACCAAGAACCATCAATTTCAGCTCTGTCTTTGTAGTACCTCAGCCAATCATCTTTTCCACTTCCCTTCCCCAAACTCTTCTCATTGACAGTAGCACTCCAGCTGATAATATCACCCCCGTACTACTACTATAATGAGCAAGTCACTACCTCTTTGGGCCTCGTTTCTTCATTTGTCAAATGAGACTGGACCAGATGGTCTCCAAAAGGTCCCTTCCAGCTCTCCAGCTGTAACTATATCCTCCTATGAACAGCCTCTCATCTTATCTCTTTGATCTCTCTTTAACTCATCTCTATTCTACACACCTAACACTATATCAACATTCCCAAAAGATATATTGACATCATTCTGTCCTTATAACCTTCAATAATTCTTCAGCATCTACCAAAATCCAGTTTTCTTGACTTTGACCAGATCAGAATAGGGACCTTCAACCAACTGTTTCCAGGCTCATCAACTATAATTTAGTCCCTTACTTCTCCCCATGTTGAATATGGCCAGATTATCTACTTACTGAGGCTGCAGGATTCCTTGTGTATTCCTCCATCTCCTCTCCACTTATCTGAATCCTAGCCATTCTTCAAGACTCAGGTCAAGTCTCAAAGCAGACCACCCAAGATTCTGTCATCTTTCTCCCCCCATTGTCTTCTCACCCAGGCTGTAAATTCTTTGAGCAGAAACAAAACATGTGCTTAACACTGTCCCTCCCCCCATCTGCATTTAACGCAGCTCTGGTCACCTAAACTCAATATATACAGGATTACAGATTAAATAATAATATTAGCATTATTTAGTGTTTTAAGGTTTGCAAAGCACTTTGTAAGTAATTTCTCATTTTATGCTTACAACAACCAGGGAGGTGTTAAAGTTCCATTGCTTTTCAATTCTGTCTGACTCTTTAGGGTTTTCTTGGCAAAGAAAACTGGGGTGGTTTACCATTTACTTCTCCAGTTCATTTTTACAGATGAGGAAACTGAGGCAAACAGGGTTAAATGATTTGCCCAAGGTTGCACAGCTAGTGTCTGAGGCTATATTTGAACTCATGAAGATGAGTCTTCCTGACTCCAGTCCAGGAACTCTATCTACCACGTCACCTAGCTGCCTCATTTAGAGATGTAAGGTACCTTAGAGGTGAGAGAAATGATTATTAAATGACTAATTGTTAATACTGGGGAGATCCAGGATTTTTTCCCTTCTTATTTCCTCATTCCTAGGTCAAATCAGCCTCAGCCTCAGAAGGCTAGGACAATGAGATTGCATTTAACATTCTTCTTAATCTTGTTCAAAGACTGCACTCAAGTTGGGGAACCCATTGCGTTCTACTTGGAGATGGGGGGGGTAGATCAATTGCCCAAGGCTACAGGTGGTCTGGGAGTAAGGGTGACATAATCAAAGTCACATTCCAGTGGCCTCATTAGAATAGTCCCACCTCTCATTTTAGTATTCATTCTTCTCATTAACTGTTAACCAATCAGAATTGATTGCCATCTGTCAGGGACACCCATTCTTCCTAGGGCATGTAAGCTCCAAGAAGCCACCATGATCTCCATTGATGAGAGACGGCCAAATGACCATCCTTCTATTAATTGTTCACAAGTCATAATTAATAATCATTAATTCACTAGCCATAATAATAATGATTAATTACCCAGAAATTATGTCTCTCAAACTTTTTATACACCACAGAGGTCATCAAGTTCAACCATCCCCTCACTTTACCTATGTTAAAAACTGAGGGCCTGAGAAGTTACCTCAGGGGTGGGTAATCTTCAGCTTCAAGGTCTCATGTGGTCCTCAAGGGCAGTCCTTTGGGGATTTGTTCTGTGAAGTTTGATTCAATCAAAAGGCCATCCTTGAGGACCTAGAGGGCCATGTGGCCTGGAGGTCACAGGCTCCCCATCTCTGGGTTAGCTGATTTGCTCCAGGTCACAGAGCTAGCAAGTGCCTGAAGCAGGAATCAAAATCAGGTGTTCTTGACTCTACGCCCAGAGCCCTATCTACTATCCATACCCCATTTAGCTACCATAATGGCTGGGCTAAACAAAAGCCTGGATGTGACTGTCTTTATAGGAAAGCTTTAAGAGCTTTGGGTTTCAATATCTCCAGCAGACTGCAAACAGTGAAGATCAAACAGAAGAAAGGCAGACATCAATTAAGGCAGCCAGGGATACCCTGAGCAAAAACATTGTCTCTGGTCCAAAGAGAAATATTGACCTCAGGTTCCCATTTCCTGCTAATGTATCTTATTGAATTCCAGCTACCATAGATTTTTAGTCATCCAGGAAAATTAAAAGTTCAAGGTAACTGCCAACCAACTCCAAGAATCCCAGGAGCCTGCTGGTTCTGATGTCACCGAAGTGGACAAAAACTGATTCTGCTTAACAAGCACTAAATCATATAAAGCACTACATCCCCACCACAGTCAGTGTTAAAAGGGGCTCATCTCCTCTCAGCCCTAGAACAAACTACACCCCTGGGGAGTTTCTTCTTTGGCTCAGCCAATACGCCAACCATGAGGGACAGATCGGAAGTGGAGATGGATCCAAAGTCTGTCCACTTCCCTGCTTCTCAGCAATCCAGCAACTGGGGAGAGGAAAGGGGGAGTGGGTCTATTTTGGGGTCTTATTTCCTTTGCCCTCAAGAAACAACTCTAAGTAACTATGACATTTGTCACTCAGTAGTCACATTTTCTATGTCATAAGAAAAAAGCCAAAGTCCTTTCCAGGACTTTTTCAATTACTTTTGAAACACTTTTTTAATAATTAAAAATGCATAAGCAAAGCCATCAAATCCTTTTACAAAACTTCTCTTCCTTGGATATATTCATTAAATTTTTTAATGCATATTATGATTAGGTAGTTAGTGGTAACGTAAATAAGTACAGTCACAGAAAGCTAGGTAACCCACCTCACACTAAAACAAACTCAGTCATGCATGCAGGAGATAGTGAAGTCCCATAAATCATCATGCCTGGAGATTAGCATTTCAAAGGCACATGCAAGCTGTTTCACCCAGGCCTGTAGCTTCAGGCTCTAGTTGCGTAAGACTATTTCTATAACAGGGTATCTAGGTGGTGAAGTGGATAGCGTGCTGGGCCTAGAGTCAGGAAGACTCATCTTTCTGAGTTAAAATCCAGCCTCAGACACTGAGTAGCTGTGTGATCCTGTCTCATTTTCCTCATCTGTAAAAAGAGCTGGAGAAGAAAATGGCAAACCATTCCAGTATCTTTGCCCAGAAAACTCCAAATGGGGTCACAAAGAGTTGGACACAGCTAAGTAACAACGAGCCCTGTGACATCATATAAATCAAACCTTTGAGTAATTATTAATAGTCCCTTCCAAGTTGGAAAGGATGTGGAATCCAGGAGTGTCAAACCATGATTAGGTTGGGGTGGGGGACAAGGGATGCCCACTCTGTTCCTCTGGCCCACTCCCTTTTCCAGCTAATGCATTTTAACTTCCCATCCTACAAGGAAACTATTCACTAAACAGTCAATGTATTTTCTCTGTTCTCATTGTCTGGTTTCTATAATCTCCCATATAAAGCCTTCTCAATTCCAGTCCCATCTTACCTGTGTAGCTGACTGCCTAAAACCCAAATACAATTTGGCCTCTTTGGTGCCCTCCATTGTTTTACCCTGTAGTCAGCCTTACTCCCAACCTGAACTAGACCACTACGCACATTCTATCAGAAATCACAACAGACCATGCTCTTGATTTAGCAAAGGTCCCATACTCCTGGCTGCAAAATACCAAAAAATCAACAGATTGAGGCAGGGAAGGGGAAGAGAGAAGGAGAGAGGTAGAAAGGAGTTGGCCCTGGCAGTGGAAGCTAAAAAACTCTTGTAGAGTTTCATTTCTTAAACTCAATTTCCGCAATCACCAAGATAATACCCAATCTCTATTTTTGTCCCTTTTATGATGGTCCTTCATTTTTATTTTATATTATTTCACCTGAATGTGCATATATATGCACATTCTGTTTGTGTATTCTAATAGATATACGGGGATTTTACTGAACAGAGAAACAATGGTTGAGCCATGTAAAATGTAAGATCCTGAAGGCATCTTCAGTATGATGTCTGTCTATGTGTCTCTTTTTCTAGTCCCAGAAACTAGCGTAGTAGACACTTAAAACGTTTGTTGAATTTAATTCAAGGTAGCAAGGATGACAGACAACAGGTAGCCTTGGAAACTAGAACCCAGGAAAATCATAAGAATGGGAGATGCAGTGCTTGATAGAATGAGTTTCTCAGTTGTTTAGACAGAAATGGAATCAACTGTGCTCATATTCCTTACTCTTAAAATATCCAGAGTAGAACTGGTATTCTTTAAGGTCCCTGGGGGAGTGTCTATTCAAAGCAGACCTGCTGCCTCCCTCCTTTTAACATCTTCCCACTTGTTTTTCCTTATCCCCCCAAAGTCAATCCCACAACTAACCTTCTAACAATCCTTTCTGGTTGGTCAATCTAAATGAGTTCCTCCTTGAAATTCCTCCTTTCCCCCTCAGAACAGTACCAGTCCTGATGCTAGGTGCCCAGCCAAGCACTGATGGACCTCTCGGTCCCACAATCTCTCCCCATGCAGCTTCCATGGTCAGCCTTCATGTTCCCCTCACTCTGCATGTATCCTCCCCAAAAGTACGTCTGTCCACTATTCCCACAATGTGTGGTTCACTCCTGCAGGTAAACTGCCCAACGTCCAGTGCACCATGTGGGCAAAAGCAAATCAAAATATGCTGCAAAATTCAGGCCTAATATGCACAGAATCTTTTTGATGAAATGAATCTTACCTAAGTCATTATGATTTCTTTGCAGGCTCAATGCTCACCTTTGAGAAGAAATAATTATTTTGTACTTTTAAAATGCAAACTGGGAATCACTGCAGTTCTCCCAACTCCTTCTTCATCGTACAAATTTACGTCATACCACAAATTTGCATCATACCAATCTAAAGATTGACGCATACATGTAACAACATCTTTGAAACAACAGCTCCCATAACAGAACTACTTCTTGTACATTATTTGAAGGAAACGGGGTTTTCTCCTTTCGTTTCTATAGCATTTATGCCAGCTGTGGTAAATGACTTTTAATTTTAGTATATATATGAATAATATTTCAAAATTACATTATATATAACATAATTTTGAAATATTATTCATAAATAATTTTGAAAGAAAAAAATACAAAGGATGAGTAATTTCCCAGTGTGGGATTGCACCAATGCAGAATCAAGCGTCACTGACTTAGTCAATAAAATTTAGGAAGTTGCCTGAGACTCAAAGGTTAAGTGCATGGTATCAGATAGAAATTTCCTAAGTAGAATTGGAACCCAGGTATTTTTGAACTCCAAGCTTAGCTCTCTAACACACCAGGTCGCAATCAGACACTTCCCTTTCTGAGCTTGATTCCTAGCTTAGCTGCTGTTTGAACTTGGATAAATTATTTCATCTTTTGGGGTCTCAGCTTGATCTGCAAAATGGGAGTGTTGGGCTACATTCCTTTGTGTTCCCTTATAGCACTACTTGTCTGCCTTTTTAGCCCCATTTTAAACCATTCCCCTCTTCATACTCCATCCTTCTAACTTAATAATGCTTCATTTTCTGGCCTTGCTTCCAGAGTTCCTGGGATGCTTCTCTGGTTCCTCTTTGTTAGAAATGAACTTGAAAACTTCTATCAGACCTAGAAAGAAACTGGGTACATTTATGCATGCGTCTGTTTAGCATGTATTTATGTATAACAGCCTTCTTGTGGACAGTAAAGTCCAGAGTTTTGAGGAGATGCCTCAGTAAATCTTTTTATCTTTACAAACACATACCCTGACAACACAGTAGGTATTTAATAAATGTTTGTCAACTTGAAAAGAAATTCTAAGAGTACTTGGCATTTGTTCAAACCAGTTAGCAGCAGCATAAACCCTCATACTCCTCCAGATTTCACGAGGGACCCCGCCCCCCCCCCCCCCCCCCCCCGGCATGCTTACTTCTCTTTTAGCTGGACTCTCTATCTGAACTTTTTTACCTCCTGCCAGTAACCTTGCACATTCCCACTTTCCTACATGGGGTATCCTTCTCCTCCCCCCTCTTCATATGGTGTCTTCCTCCATTAGAATTGAAGCTCCCTGGAGGTAAACTGTATTTGTATCCACATTGTTTAGAAAAATGCCTGACATTACATTAAGCACACTTGATAAATGCTTACTGTATTTATATGTCTGTCTGTCTATCATACAAAAGAAATGCTTGTTATATGCTTGCTGAATAAATTACTTACGGAGAAATAAGAGACTGTACTAGGAAAATAAGTCCCCCCGAAATGTTTAAGTCAAAATAGGTAACAAAAATGTTTAAATCTTTTTGATCTAATTCTCCCCAAAAGTAGTTAAGAAGCTATAAATGCTAACAGATTTTAGAAAAAAAATCCAAACCGGAGGAGCAAAAGTCAATGAACATATATTGATTCAATAGCTACTGTGGAAAAGACATCTCTCATACTAAAAATGAAGTATGAGTCAGAACCTAGGTTCTCCAAATTCAACTTCATTTTAAAAAATGTTACTCAACAGGATTTGTAGTTTTTTACTGTTTTTGCTTTTTTGCACATTTTTTCTCTTATATAGACTATGCCCTATCTTACTAATTTCTTTCCAAAAGTTTATTTGTAAATGAGGATGAAATTAGCCTAGGAATTATAGATAAATGGGGCAGCCTCTATTTAAAACTATAAATAATTCAGTATTTGACAATTTCTGAAACTGCTAGAATCTACCTAGAGTCATAGGTTTTTCATAAAGAACCTTAGAAGTCCTCTGAACAATTTCCTCACCTTACAGAGAAGCAAAAGGTCCTAAAAAATATTCTCTCATGATCAAAAAGCTGTAAGTATTATGATGAGCTTTGAACTTAAGTCTTTGCGAAGCCACACACCTATCACTTTATTTGCTACATGTTACATCTAGTACTAGCTATAATATACTTCCCTAGAAAATTAAAATTAATTTTTTAAAAAAATATATAAAATCATAAATCAATCCAAGAATTTCCTGCACAAAACCGTGAACATTTTCAAAAATATAAGCAACAAAAATTATCTTGCTAGGAAATATTATAGAACTTTAACATACAGGAATCTAAAAACAATATTTTAATTTATCGCATAACACATTTTTCTGAAAAAAGTTAACACCTTATCTAAATTTCCCATTGAAAATTTTAAAGTCTGACATTTCTTTAAAAAAAAAGGGGCAAATAATTTGAAGAGTATTTTTTTTTGCAAAACATTTTTCTAAGTTTCTACCAAAACACTACCAAACATATGGAAAATAGCCTACAGGCACAGTTAGACCCCCTTCCGGGTTCTGGGAGAAATATAATACCGTGTATTAATCCCAAATTGGGAGCTTCATCTCGGGTTGGTTGCTATGGACACATTCTTGTCAAGGCTCATGCTCTGCACTCTCTGGATCTGACCCATTTAAGACAGGTACTTCCCAATGCTTTCTCGGTCCACAAAGGACATCATACCATTACTTGCAGGGGCTCTTCTCAAAGGAACATAAATTTTGATCCCTGACACCTCTCAAGGTATCTTGGATTTTACAGGCTAGATTTATTTCTTAAAGACCATGCCTTAAACCCAAATCACTTTGGCTCTCACTGATTGGCCAAAATAGGTCCCAGTCCAATCCCCAGGGTTTTGGGCTCTGATGGCTCAGAGTGAAGTAAATAGCAATTGTTTCTGTTTTGGCCAGAAACTCTGAGGGTCTTCCCCTCTCAGATTGATTTTTTTTTAAACTAGGTAAAAGAGGTCATACTTTGCCTTATTTCTTACCTATCCTTAATGACTGAATGGGCACTGACTCATTCCTACTGAGCCCCTGGAAAGACTTTAACTTAAAAGGGCCCAGGTCTCCCACTGTATATAGAGCCATCTCCAGTTGTCCTAGGTCTATATCTCACCACTGGACCCAGATGTCTCCAGAGGGGAAAGTGAGACTGGTAACTTTGAATAACCCTCACTCACTTAAACCCAATTCACTCGCAAGTCATGCCATCACCTCCCCTTCAAGAAGGGAGGGCAAACAACTGCAGGTTATTTCCTATTTAGGTGCCAGCAATAGCAGAATGAGCCTTGGACAGCAACGAGAGCAAGTCAGTGGTAGCCACTTTGGAGATCCACATGTAGGAGATGATTGGAACACTTGGAAATCTGGTGTGCCCATTTAGAAAATGGCATAGAAGGTTTGGGAAAAGTAAACATGGCAACCTGCACAAAACACTCATTCGATCTGGCCCGAGAATACCTGGTATGTCATTTTTAGTTTGAGTAAATAATGTCCAGTAAAAAAAGGGGAATTAATAGAATTTAATCATGTTTTCATTAGAGCTCAATAACATATAAATCTTAAAAGTAAAGGTATAAAGTATGGCATGTAAATTGTATTTACCACTATGGGCACAGAACAAGCTATCTATTTCTTGCCTCTTTCTTACAAACTTCTTACTTAAACTAACCAAAAGAGAGACCCACATAAATTACTTATCTAAGTATGTGCCATATCAAACCCTCCAAGAAGCCAGTAATTTTTTTTTGAAAATCATAATTTAAAAAAGTGTATTTCCTTCTTGAGATAAAAATAGAGGAAAATGGAAAAGATTATAGGACTTAAAATACTACTGCAAAAATCCCTCAAATGTAATTCAATTAAATCCATTTCAACAAACACTTATTTAGGTCTAGATGTTAGTACAGATATAAAGATAGAAACAAATTATTCAGTCATTGTCTCAAAGAATAAAGAAAAGGAAAAACCAGTTGGCCACATTGCTTTTACAAATTGGGTTCAAACTGGGACAAAAACGTTGATCCTCTCTCCACTAAAGTTGAATAGTATAGAATAAAATTTAATCTACTAAAATTAAAGAAATGAGATTTTAAAGGCTTTATGACACTAATATTTCCAAGACATCCATAATTATTATAACCAATAATGCATAAGCTAAAAACACATTTAAAAATCTGCAATCTTATGTCATCAAAAAGCATTATCCCTCTATCTCTCTTCCCATGCTTAGAATGTATTCTCTTCCCATTATCTCCATTAAGTACTGGCACTTCCCTCCTTAAATTATCTCATGCATAATTTGGATTTCAGTACATATAGTTTACTTCCCCTGATAAAAGGCAAGCTCCTTGATGCCAGGGACTATTTCATTTTTGTTTTTATATCCACAGGACCTAGAAGAATACCTATCGTACAGCAGGAATATTGTTTGTTGACTGAAGCTGCGTAGATCTAGATGAAGAAAATTTTGCTCAAAAAATAAAGAGAAATGCCACAAAGGATATAGAGGAATAAATTCCCTAAAAATTGTTTTTTAATATTAATATAATACCACCCACTCTCTACTGCTATAAATAATCTTGGCATTCCAGCAAATTAAAAATGAATGAATGAATGAAAAAGAATAATTTAAGTGCTTACTATCTGAAGTATAAAGCATTGTTCCAAGTCGGGGAGGGGAATGGCAGTAGTTTACAAATGAAAAAGCATAACCTGGGTACATCATAAGCAAATTAGAGGAGAAAGGAAGAAATCACAATTTGGATCTATGGATAGAGGAACGGTTAATGAGTAGACAACAGATAAAGAAGATGAAAGAAGATAAAATGGCCAATTCTGATTAAAAAGTTTTTACAGAAAGAAAACTAGTGAGACTAAAATTTAAAAAAAAAAAAGAGTAACTAGGAAAAGAAAACTGAATGAAATTTCTCTGAAAAACCTCTCATTTCCAAGATAAATAATGAACAGATTCAAATGTATAAGAATATATTGAGGATTCTTCAACTGATAATGGTCAAAGAATATAAGTAGACAGTTTTCTAAGGAAAAAATCCGAACTATCAATAAACAATGCTCCAAATGACTAATAACTGGAGAAATGCAAATTAAAGCAACTCTCACAGCCATTAGATTGGCAAAGGGGAAAAAAAGGAAAATTATAAATGCTGAAGAAGCTGTGGAAATACAGGCTCATTTAATTCACTGTTGATGGAGCTGCAAAGTGGCCCAACCATTCTGGAGAATAATTTGGAACTATGTCCAAATGTTACCAAACAATCCATACCCTTTGACATAGTAATACTAACAGTAGAGCCTATACCCCAAAAAGGTGAAAAAGGATTTTCCAAAATGCAAGATACAAAATGCATAGGCCAAAAATATTTATACTAGCTCTTTTTGTAGTGTCAAAGACCTAATCAAGGGAGTTTCCATCAGCTGGGAAATGGCCAAATAAATCATGCTGTGTAGTATTAATAAAATGGAGTAGTACAGTAATAGAAGAGAATGACAAAGGGAATGGGTTCTGAGAAGCTTGGAGAGACACGTATGATCTGATGCACAGTGAAGTGAGCAGAACCAGAACAACTTACAACAACACCGAAAAGACAACTTTGAAAACTTAAGACATCTGATCAATGCAATGACCAACCACATATCCAAAAGACTAATGATAAAAAATTTCTACCCATCTCCTAACAGAAAAGTGATAGACTGACTCAAGATGAAGAGTAAAATATATATATATATATATATATCCAAGATATGGATGCATGCATACATACATATACAGAGTGTATATGCGTGCAGTTGTTTTTTTAACATGCCCATTTTTTCTTGATATTGGCTGGTTGATAGTGGGGAGAGAAAATAAGGATTAACTGGAATAAAGAAAAATTAAGGTCTCAAGAAGGTCACATTCTATTGGGGAAGACAAATATATATGGAATTGCAGGTGCAGAGCAGATGGAAAGACCCAACTGACTCCATTGGAGTGAAAGCAAGGAAAATGGTAGCACATCTTCTTTAGAACACCTCAAAAAAAAAAAAAGGTTTAACCCTAAATAGGGTAATATAAAATTTAATGGGATCCAGAAATTAATTATATGCATTGGATTGATAATCTTTCTTCATTTTTCAAAGTCTCCATACAAAATTTTCCTATAATGGGCACTGTGAACAGGATTCTGTTTTCTAGTCCTCCCTTATGGATTTTAATACTGCTTCATAGAAATACTATTGATTTTTGTAAGTTTCTTTTCTAAATGGCTATTTCATGGAAAATGACTGAAATTAGTTTCTTTGCTGATTCTTCAGGATTTTCTAAGCAAATCATCATGTCCTCGGCAAACTGGGTACTTTTGTTTTCTCTTACCTTCATGTTTAATTTCTTTCTCTTCTCTTATTATCATTGATATCATTTCCAGGACATAAAATATATCATATATTATAACATAACAATATATGTTATCAAATAACAATAATGAAAGGGGCTTCCTTGCTTTACTCCTGCACATATTGGGAAAGCTTCTAGTGTTTCCCCATTGATAGAAAGCTAGCTCTCACACAACAGATCCCAAAACTGGTTCTACTCTCTCAAATGTTCCTCTTCCCCCATTCCCCACCTCTTCAATCTATGTAGAGAATTTTCCTTCCTTCTTTGTTGGCAGCTCCCTTAATTTCTCTGCTATCCACTTTAATATTACTTTGTATCTTAATAAATCATACTCCTTCCTTCCTATCTTTGAGAAAGTACCAAGGCTAAATTTCAAGTTGTGCCTCCCTCTCAGTTATCATTTTAAAAGTCTTATACCTTTATTCTTTTTCTCTTTACTAGATTCTTTCTCTATAAATTTATACTTGTTTCCTTTATCCTTAATCAAACACATTCCTATCAACTCTAGTACCTTCCTTGAAATGCTGTCCATATTTCCCCTTCCTTTCACCACTCAACTTCTAAGAAGGATCTGCATTCCCTCATTTTACTTCTTCACAACTCATTAATTTTTTTTTAATCAGACCTTCGATTTCATTTGGTGAAGAGTCTCCCAATGAGGAATTCTCTCTATTAATCCCTATGGGCATCTATTCTGCAAGTTATAGTTCTAGAGTTGCCT
This sequence comes from Bettongia penicillata ogilbyi, assembly GCA_023548195.1. Taxonomy (NCBI): domain Eukaryota; kingdom Metazoa; phylum Chordata; class Mammalia; order Diprotodontia; family Potoroidae; genus Bettongia; species Bettongia penicillata. The sequence continues at coordinate 648,513 of JAJHZJ010000676.1, forward strand.
GGGACAACATGACTTAATAGTGGTAGCCTAAATCTATAGAGAAGTAGCTGCTGAGTAAGGAAAATATAGATTCAAGTTTCACCTCTAACATATTGGCTGTGTGGCTGAGCAAATCAGTCATTTAAGCTCTCAGTGCCCAAGTTAACTCTCTAAGAGTTATTATTTGAAATGTGGCTTCTGCTTTACCATTCAACTACAACTGTGCCCTAGGTTATCAATAAATTCCTAATTGCCAGATCTAAAGATTCTTTTCAATCCTCCAAGATATCTCAGTATATTTGACAATAGTAACTTATGTGCTAATGCATTCTGAAAGTTTTTTTAAAGAAATGATTGATTTCTTAACCAGTTCCCATTACATTCCACTCTCCTAAATGGAATCTTTACCTTTTCAACCTTTGAATTCCACCTCCTTAGCAGATTCCTATGTCTCTCCTTACTTCCTTGCAAGCTCAAGACTTGCATTTCCAACTCTCTATTCTACAAGTCTCTTTGGATGTCAGCCCTGCCAGTATCTCAAACTCAGCATATTCAGACTAACCTTAAAAGAACAATTCACCTCTGCTTCCCCTCCCCGACGCAGCCCCTCCTCTGGACTCCCCTGGGTCCATTTACGAGGTCACTCAGGCTTAACCTTTCCCTAAAATGCATTTTTTTTGAAAGTTGTTATTGTATTTTTCACTGAAGTTCAAAACGTGCCCGTGCCCATTATCACCCACATCATAGCTAGCTAGCCAACAGGTCTACCACTGAATGTTTATCCACAGATTAAAGCAAGTCTCTAGAGTTTAAAGAACAATGGACTGGAATTAGATTAATCTCGGTTCTGATATCATCATACCGTATCTATTATACAAGTCACTTTACTCCTCTGAACCTCTGTTTCTTTACTTATAAAATAAATGGTTGAGGTCAGATGAAAAGAAGGGTAAAAAAAGCATTTATTAAATATCTAAAATTAATGTGTTAAGCACTTTACAAAGATCTCATTCGATTCTCACAACAACTCTGAGAAGTGGGTGCTATTATCATCCACATTTTACAGTAAAGTGAGGCAAAGAGATGTGAAGTGATTTGCCCAGGGTCATTCAGCTGGTAATCCAAGAGTGGATTTGATCTCTGGTCCTCCTGTCTTCAGGCCCAGCACTTTCTCCACTGTGCTATCAAGCTGCCAATAATGCTATCATGGGATCATGAGCTAGAGATGTCCAGATGATCTCTTCAGGCTCCTCTCTATTCCAATAGACTATGATCTTAGGTTCAAGAATCATGTCCTCCTGCTATTGAATTCAAATGATTTTGAAAGTGAAATATTAATATACTTTAGAATGCACACCATGCTCAATTCTTTCAGATAATCTTACAGAAACCGACAAGCACAAATGAAAAAAATGATGGCACAATTCCTTGATTTTTATCTCCTTGTGAAAAAAATGTAAGCTACAGTATTATCTCCAGCTAATACCTAGAGGACCAATAATTTCATCAAATGATTTAATGACTGTTAAATTTTCCACTAATTTCATAGAATTTCGTTGATTTAAAATTGGAAAGAACCTCAAAGCTTACCTAGTCCAACCCTTTCATTTTACAGATGAAGAAACTGAAGTCTAGAGAGTTGAAACAGCTTTAAAGCAGGATAAAAAAAGAGTTGAGTTTTGAACCAAGGTCCTTCTATCTTCAAATTAAGGCCTCTTTTCCATTGTATCAAATGGTGTTTGAATCTGGACTTTGTTAGACTACGATGAGTGAAGAACATCTCAGTTTTGGACAACAGGCCTTTTCTCTGCTGAAGAGTTGGCCACACTCACTATTGACACAGAAAGGAAAATGCGGAGTGGCAAAAATCAAAACTTTCCAACTATATCTTTTAGTAAGAACAGTATTGCTGCTTATCAACTCAAGAAAGCCTAAATATTGCCTTAATAAATATTTACTTTTTTTTCTTTTGATAAACTGTTATTCTGGAAGAAGAAAAATCTTATTCTTGCATTGCAATCACCATGAGACAACATAAGACCTCGATAAAAAACCAAGTGTGGACATCTATAGGTACTATTAACTCTAAAATAGGCTGAAGGTACTGCTCTTATTAACGGTTCATTGACAAACTCCTTATTACTCCTCAAAACATGAAACCTACAACCAAACTAGCAACCAGGAAAAGCAGCATGGTTTTTAAGGTGAGTGTTAATGTGGCCAGGGAGAGAGGTGAGAAAGAAATTATCAGATAAACTAATCATATTATTGTTAATATGATTAATAAGAAATTATTAAATAAGTTAATAATCTACTTCAATTTATTTCAGATTGAATGCTTCAGGAATTTTTGTTTCTTAGCAAAAACAAGTGTAAAATTTGCTTTCTTTTCTGGAGAATGAAAGCAGGTCCTTTTATATTTGTAACTTCTCTGTCAAAACTGGCATGAACTCTGTAACAAAGGGCTCAACCATCTCTGCATTTCCTAGAAAGATCAGAGAATAAGTGGGAGCCAGTTAAATGATCACATCCACTGGTCAACTGTGATGCCACTGCCAACTATTATATAAGTAACGCCTTCATATGGAATGCCTTCGTATCATAAACCACAGAGATCTGCAGATTCAACCACCAGCTCTTTGCTGCTGAAAAGTAGCTTTCGGATCCAGTATGTTGCAAAATAGAGCCAAAAGTTATGGTTTCAACACATTCCTTCTTCAGTATTTCATGTCCAGCATATCATTTAATTTTAAGTAATAGCTAAAATCTAAGGGACTGACATTTAAATCCTTTAAAATTGGATGAAGGTATTATCCATCCTCTTCTATAATTGGAAACAGGTTAATTTAATCCATCTACATTAGAGGGGAAAGGATGCTATTTTATCTTGGCCTACCCTTGTACTTTGGAAAAATGTAATAAAAAAAGGAGCTAGCTATTAAACTGAAGCATATCGTCCCTTAACCAAAGCATGCTTTTCTTAACCAAAAAAGCACTGCTCTCCAAAGAGGGTCCTATTTCCCTATGATTACTAAGTTTATACTAAAGTATAGAGACACTACCAATTTAAAAGTGGATACAATCTCCCTAATAATGTTCAATCAGCCCTCTGAATCATGAAATTAGATACTTCAATTACAATCTGTGATATGAAAGCTCATGGTTACCAACTCCTGAAGGTGCAGCTAAGTTAATGCCAGCACAGCCTAGGAAAGATTTTTTTTCTTCAGTTGAAATAAATTAAAATCAGGAGCTTTAACATTCAGAGAGACAATATTAAGTTTTTACAGTAAATCACAGTCTAATAATTGACATTATCACTTAAATTTGAAGAAAAGAAAGAAAAGATAAAAGCATTCCTGTGCTTTTAAAAGCAACAATTATTAGACCTGGGTAGTCTGCAAATATCACAAAGGGGTTACCAAATTCTGAAACAAACCAAAAACCCTTACCCAAATGTAATTATTTAATTTTATTTTTAAAAAATTTAAATAATCAAACATTACTTTTAGTAAAGGAGTCGACATTCTTTCATCAAACAATGATTATATGACTCTTGAAAAGCCTGGGAATCACTAGGACACATTTCCAAGAAGAAACAAATTCTCTTTAGGCAAACTGATTGGTTGATTCACTCACCAGAACCTACAGCCAGAAAGGTATAATTATTTCCGGAGGGAGGGAGGAGAGAGTACAAGCATTCTAGCTGAAATGTCACTGTGATGTAGCCACATGTAGGGAATCCCCAAACCTGCCCTAAAAAGCTTATTCATTATCCCTTTCCAGAAAGAAAGCTCTAATGCATATTATGCATTGCTTATTATGAAACGGCAGGGGGAGCACATAGCAACTATACACTGGGAAAAATGCAGAAGTCTCAACCATTGGCAATACAAACAGTGGTGGATTGTTTGCTTAAAAAAAAAAAAAGAAATCAACCCCCTTCTCTCCCCCGCAATAGAACTTTCATAAATAAGGTATAGACATCTTTGCAAGGCTACCCCTAAGTGATTACTTTCTCTGAAACTCAAGAACAAAGAAGAAATGTTTTTTGCCTGTCTTTTTGCAAAGGATATCTGAAATCCTACTTAAAAAAACACCATTTAACATGCAGTAAGCTAAGTTTGTTTATGGCTTTACTCAGTCTATAAATTGCCCTAAAACGGTACTGAGACCAGGAGCAAAATCCATTCTGGAGGTAGCCTCCTGCTTTTCAGAACTCCAAGTGACCTCACTTTCATAGTCATCAGAAATATTTTTGATGGCCAAGCCAAGTGTGTTCCAGGTTACAGGAGGATAAAGTTTATATTGGTCTAATAACAGTCATCTCTGCTCTCTGCATACTTTAGTTCCTCCAAACAAAATTCCATCTATCCATCCACCTCAATTTATTTTTAACAGAAAAGAATAATAACTCATTCATGAAAACAAATAGGGAACCAATGAGTTACGATGTCCATCAGTACCAGGGGGGGTAGTCACCCCAACAAAATAATGGATCATGGACATAGGAAAGGACAACGCTATTATGTTTCTTTGAAATAACAAGCAAAATTCAGGAGTGCAAAAGAAATTGCACAGGCAGATAGTGGAAAGGGGGATAGCCATGAAGGGAGGAGGGAAAAGACACTTCCTCTTGAAATTCTGCACTAAAAATCTATGGCGATGCTTTATTGTGGCATGCAAGTGACTCCTTTCTCAAAGACTATGGACAAGCACAAGCTCTGGCAGGTCCTAACAAACTGGAAAGGAGTCAAGGACAAGGTGATGACAGACTCCAAGAACTGGCCTATCTAAGTCTAGAGAAGCAAAAATTACTGCAAGTCTGGATCCTTACCAGGTGATAAATCCTTTTCAGTTGCAGCAACACATGAAGGTCTACTAAGGTTGCAGTCTGGGTACAATAAGTATGGGTACAATAAGCCACATTTGGAGATCCCTGAGATCCTGTAGTAATTTGAGATCAGAGGACCACAGATTTAAACCACAGGACATGGAAGCTAACTAGGGAAATCCTCTCATTTAACAGATTAGGAAAAGGAGGCTCAGGGAGGTTAGGTGACTTGCCCAATGTCAAACAAGATTCAAGAACTCTATTTCAGCTTCAAGGTAAAACAATGAAAAATGAATTAGTCTAAATTCTTTTTACTGGTTATTGAAGCACTATCAACTAAGAAAAAAAGACTATAATACCAATTCAGAATAAAAAATCCTACATGGTTATTGTCGGAATCCCAATTAAGACTTGGACAATGAATGCATCTGTGTTACGCAAATACGAAGATTACTTAGGTATTGGGGCAGTTAGGTGGGGCAGTGGATAGAGCACCAGGCCTGGAGTCAGGAAGACCTGAGTTCAGATTTAGCCTCCTCAGAGGCTTCCTAGCTGTATGACCATGGAATAAGTCACTTAATCCTTTCGCCTCAGTTTCTTCATCTGTAAAATGAACTGGAGAAGGAAATGCAGATCACTCCAGCATCTTTGCCAAGAAAACCCCAAATGGGGTCATGACTGAACAACAACAAATTCAGATATATCCTGCTCTACGATTTCAAAATGTGGAATTTAAAAAGGCAGTCCTGATGTACAAAAGATCCATATGCTTTACTTACAGTCTTCCTATTAACTTGCACCCAAACTCAAAACAGCTTTTCTAAGCTTGGTCGCATGCAAATTTGTACAAATTTTCTCTGGCAGATTAAATGTGTTTATGGTCTTAAATGTGGTATTTGTAATTGTTCAAAGGGAATTAGATCTGGAATCTTTTGCCCCATTTTGCTTTGGCAGTTTTGCCTACACAGCCGATGCTGGGGCCAGGGTAGAATCAGGGTAGAGAAGGTACATAAGTTGGGAGGGGAGAAGGAAATCAATTAACTTTTCTGCCTCAATTTCCCTGACTACAATTATTTATTTATTTATTCATGTATTTATTTTTTTGTGGGGGGAGGGTCGGTGAGGCAATCAGGGTTCTGTGACTTATCCAGGTTCACACCTCTAGTAAGTGTCTGACTACGTTTTTATTGACTTAAGGCTATTCAAAGAAACAATTCATTATAAGCTTCTAAATCACAGTATTAAAAACTTCTAATTAGTTTGGTTCCCCTTCAATATACCATTCTTAACACAAGTATTTTATTGCAAATATATTGCAAATAATTAACCCTTCCCCCTCCCTAAATCTAAAGTATAACTCCATTTCCATACGGGATATTTTTTATCTACTACCAACCAAATAATCTACAGATCAAGCATAGTCCTTATGGAACATCTGAATGGTTCTATTTTTCTTATATGTTTTTAAACAAATACAAACTCTTAAAATCACATGAAATAGAAGAAAATATAATGCCTTCCCAAAACACAAAGGTAGCAAATCTGGAAACAGAAACCTTTAAAAAAAAGTACTGTATAAATTTCCCATTTTAGGTTTAAGGTTCTTGCTGACCTTCAAATAAGTTGTGCCCACTCAATTTGCTTCTTGGGTTACATATTTTACTTGTACCCTACTTTTTCAAGTTATCTTTCTTCTTTACTTCAATGTACATAATTGTCCTCTAAGACACCATGTAAAACCAAATGAGTTTTTTCTATCCACATATATACTTAAGACATTTAAAAAACCAAGTTTAATGAGGAGCATTAGCTTAAAATGACTACAGTCAAAAATTTATATAAAATATAATCAAACTTAAAATAAGAGATTGACCCAGCAGCATTATTTAAAGTTGACCTTTCACTGACGACAAAATTCTCTCAATTTCCAGGCACAAGACACCTTTACTTACTATATTATGAGCATTCTATCCACTCTATCTAAGGCTAGCTTCCTCAAAACAAATCTAGCTTCAAATCCAACACAGTGACCTCTCTTGAGCATTAATCGGAAGGCCTACTCCTGTCTGATCTGTTGGTTTTAAAAGCTGAAAGATTTTTAAACAAATAAAATCTAACAAGCATTCCTTTCCATCCACAAACAGCTAAACCAAATAACACCATCTATAGTATTAGCACTGATAGCACTTTTAAAATTCATCATAGAGTTATCCTGGCAAAAGCACAGGATTAATGCTATGGATTTTCAATGAAGGCCCATCAGGCCAATCAAGTTCCTTCTGCTTAAACAGTAAGTGAATGACTATTTCTCCCAATAGCCCTTAAGGTCTAGATTTTCTGTTATAGGACATAGCAGAAACAAGGGGTCCCAAATAAACGAGAAGAGGAATACCTCAATGGTATTGCATGGAATGAAACCTGATCAATTGGACAAGGAATAGAAGACAATGCCATGGTTATAGGAAGGATGGTTTAATTTTGATGGTGAATTTAGAAATAGTGGTCAAACTTTAAAAGACTAAAAGTTTTTAAACCACTATCCTTCGGATTTAAGGGAGAAACCTGAATTTAGAAAGACGAAGTTAATTTTACTGACTGCGTAGCAATTTTACCTCACGAAGAACATGCAACCAGCAAAGAGAAAAAGATTACAAGATAAAATCAAGTAGTTGCCAGGTTATGGTAATAAATAAAATATATTGGGGAGAGGGAAGGATATGAAAGAAAAATGGGAAGGGAGAAAGAGAATACTTGCATGGTTCACACAGAAACTATGATATAAAAACATGAAATAGTAAATTTCCTTACTTTACAACCAGGTCAAAATTACTTAGTTGAAATTTCTTACAGGGTAACTATGCTTCATTGAACCTTTAAAGTAAGAACTTAGAAAATAAAGTTTCCAAATAATGACTAGTCCTTATTGGCTGAATCCCTTAACCATCTGCATCCAACATGTGCATACCTCCTTTGCCTTTTTCCTCAGCCAAATATTCACAAAGGATAGGATATAAAAACAACTGTGGCCTGTTATAACTAAAGACCAAAACATGAATCTAGATTTCTTACCCAAGTCTTGCCTCCCATGGATTATACTTCACAATCATAAAACTCCATTAACAAACATGGTTATAAGGGCATATAATCATCCAGTGCATGTGGCCCAAAAACCTAATCAAAGGCTCCATTATTACTAAATAATCCAAGAAATTAAATTTTACTTTGCATTAAAACAGAAAAAATCTATGATAAAGCTTTCTAAATTTCTCTCTTATGACCAGACCATATGTTCTCATGACCAAGGTTCTGTCTCATTGTGTACACTAATAATTAAATAAATGTGGACTATTCGGCTACCAATCCCTGCCCCCTCTCCCTTCTGCCAACCATTCTCATCAGTTTGTTCAGGAATTTGCTGGTTTTTCCCTTGAAAAAACACAGTAAGTCTAAGTTAATTCAATGAATGACTTGAATCATGTTTTGCAGAAGAAGAGAAGCAATTCAGGCACCAACCTTCATAAAGAATGACAAAAAAAAACCAAAACCCAAAACCTTTTACCTATCATACTTTGCATCTAGGGGTCAAATGACAGCCTTGGCTCAAGTAACAGAAGTCAACTGTTAGTTACTTAGAGACAATAAAACAGGCCATGCAATGAGACCTGAGCATGATGCAATTAATCAATATCAAAGATGCCTTTGCAAAATGATTTAACTTAGACTGACTTCAGTCTAAGGGGAAAGGGGAAGGGGGAAAAGAGAGGGAGAAGGTGAACTCGGGAAACTCTCCAAGGGAGTTGAACTATTTCTAAAAGGACACAGACATTTTAGCCCCACATAGATGCAAAAAACTGTATGGGAGGGGACATTTTAACCTGTGTGAAAATGAACAGGAATATCGGAGAGGGGAAACATGCAGGAATCCTAGCCCCTTTTCGTGACACCAAAGCAGAGGGTTATTATCCCTTACCTTGTTTGAGGCCATTTCACTGACGGAATGCCTGGTCTGCAGGGTCTCTAGCTGGTCCAGGCACCAGTCCAGTTCCTCCAGGGTCTCGCTGGCCAGTTTCTGGTAAGCCTCCTCTGCGAAGAGATAGGGAAAGGGGTACTCAGATCTGAAGCGCTTCATGGGGCTACCAGCCATCTCCAAAGGGACCATCCTGCCATACCCAGCCATGCTCGGATGCCCGGTGCCCACACATGAGTGCTGCTCCTTCATATTGTTAAGCCAGGCACCGGGGGAAGAGAAGACGCTCTGCGGGGGAGGCGAACCGCCTCTCGGAGGGAACCCCAAAGTCTCTCCAGCTTGGCGCCCTCCGAGCCCAGGTCCAGAGAGGGCTTGGAAACTCCGGGCAATGGTTTTATTTGGTTGTTTTACTTGGGTTGGGTCTGGTCGGGGTTTCTCTCAGAATGCCTTTTAGACGGTGTTGGGGGCACCGAGTCTCAGTCTTTTAACCCAATTTTAGCCTACGGGGCCGGATGGGAGGTGCTGGGGTGCTGCTTGGTTGCCAGGGCTGTCTGTCCTCTGTCTTTCAGAAACTTGCTTCTTTGTATCCAAAACTAATCTCGGCTCCCTCTCCTCCTCCTCCTGAGAGAGGTCTGGGTGCTGCAGACTGGGTGCCCTAGACTGGAGACCGGCTACACCTCCCCTTTTCCTCTGCGACTCTCCCCTCCCCCTCCCTCCTCCTCCTCCTCCTCTCTCCGCCCCCTCCCCTCCCTCCCCCCCAGCCGCCTTAGAGACTTCAGGGAGGCACTTTCAAGCAGAAATGAATCAGCTGCTGCCGTGTGTAAGCGGCCACCACGTTTCCTGTTTTCTTTCTCAACTCCTCGTTGCAGCCGCGGCTGCTGCGCCTGCCCTCAAAGCTGCCCCGTTCCCTCTCCCGCTGACCCCACCGGCCCTGCCCCAGACCCTGCCACTACTTCACCCCTGTACCCAAGGGGAAGCAAAGTCAGAACTGCAAGACATTCCCCTTGGGTCCTCCGGGAGCCTCCTCTCTGCTTGGGTCTGTGCCTCAACTGGCAAGCGCCTCTACGGGGCACATCCTAACGGTGGCTGCAGGCAGAGCATCCCAGCCCAGGCATCCTCTGAACCAAGACAGAGAGGGACTGTGTGTGTGTGTGCGTGTGTGTGTGCGTGTGTGTGTGTGTGGTGTGTTGTGTGTGTGGTGTGTGTGGTGTGTTGTGTGTCTGTGTGTGGTGTGCTGTGTGTGTGTGTGTGTGTGTGTGTGTGTGTGTGTGTGTGTGCTGGCGCGAGGAGGAAAACCCGGTGCGGAACCAACAGTAGCCTTTGCCAGTTGCCACCTCAAAGCTGAATCGGACAGGCGCGAGCAGACACCCGCACACGGGCACATGCGCGCGCGCTGGCCCGGCTCCTGCCTGGCAGAGCACCTGCTCCAGGAAGGGACCCGGAGTGCTCCGAGGGCAGTTCTCTGTCTGTCTGTGTCTGTCTGTCTGTCTCTCTCTCTTTGTCTCTTGTCTCTCATCTCTCCTTGTTCCTCATTCTCTCCCTCTCCCTCGCCTCCCCTTTTCTCCTTTCTCTATTCCATTTTGCCCAGGCTAGGAAAAGTCCGTTATTACTCCGTTTCCAGCACCGCTCCGTCGGAGTGCCTAGGGAGCTTCACAAACAACATACGAGATCTGTACCACCTTGGATCTTCGGTTCTAGGTGTCCCAGTTTGCCTGTTTGTTTTTAGAGTGACTGTTGCAAACTACCTCTTCATGCAGGAGGGAGATGTCCTAGGATAAATGCTTTCTTTCCCAGATACACCATCCCAGAGAACCCCAAGATCCTTAAATAGCAAAGAGAATCTCCATGCCTGGAATGTCCTCTAAGCATTTGTTATTTTATATAAGCATGTATCATATACATATGAGCTCTAAAAATATATCTCTCTCTCTCTCGACAGAAGTTTTGAACTTCTCCCCACTCCTTTCCCACCTGATCTATAACAAATTTAAAAAGAAAAATAGAAATGCTAACTATTTTACTATCACTACCATTCATAGAATAACCACAAACATAACAGAATGAGAAAAAAAAGAAAGAAAATATCTTAAAGTCATATTGCAGCATATTTTCTTACCATTATTAGAGACTGATCCTAAGGAAGAGAAAGGGGGTATATGAATTCTTTCCTCCCAGAAACTGATGAAGTGCAGGAAAACCTGACTACATTAGCAGTGGGTGAACGAACCCATTTCAGGGAAAAGAAATCCAAATTCCCAAGATGAAGATTCTATTTCATTGAACTTTTTATTCTCTCTTAGAAAGCAGAATTTGAATAGGCCTTATATGACTTTTGTGGCATGCTTTTTTTTCCTCCCTCAAATTAGGCTACTAGAGTAGAAGCAATTAAAGAACTTAATTTTTTAGACTCTGGAAATAAATAGTCAGAGGCTCATTAAGGAAAGTATCTTATGCAAATGAACTTCAGAATCCTGGGACCTTGATACTGCCTTATAATATCACTGGCAAAATGTTAAGAAATATTTTAAAAGTAATTCTAATATTAAGACACAGAACTGCCTGCTTTTACCTGGGGGTACCCTAGAGGAAAAGATCAGTTGTAGCAGAAGCAGCATTGATCTTGAAAGGTTAGGGGATGGGGATTCTAGTCCTGGTCTAATACTAGATCTGCCACTTACCAAGTACATGACCATGTCCAAATTATTTCACCTTTGCGAGCCTCAGTTTGCTGATGAAGTGATTAGGAGAAGCAAATAAGAAAATATATGCAAATATAACTTTATAAAGTTTCTGTAAACTGTAAAGATTCTGTATGTGTATTTTGATACATCATTTTGTCAGAAAAAATAAATCTGCTCATATTAGTTAAATTAATATCAGACATGAAGTGGGGAATTTTTAAAGAACAATCTACTTGTTTTCAGCTAACTTAGGGGTACTTAGAAAACTGGTGATTAATTGAATTCAGTTCAGCAAACCAGTTATTCTTTAAAATCCTAACCTCTAAGTTTGTCCTTGGATTCAGGAAGACACGTTCCAAATCTTCATCCTAACACATGTAGCTGGGTGACCTGTAAGCAAATCACTTAAACTATCAGTGTTAATGAGTAATTTATACGGGAGCTACTTTTTTAGAGAAACCTTGGACATGAGGACTTCTCCACAATGAGAAAATTGCAGATCCTAACCCCGTTACTCTGAGAGCAAAAACACACACATGCACACACATACACACACATATACACACACACACACACACACTCGACACTATGCTTCGAATTTGGGGTAAGGGGAAATAGGGTAAAGGTAGAGATAAGGAGTCTCCTTTTGCCCAGGCTCCAAAGTATAACACTCAAGGACTGTTACAACTCCACTGATCAATGAAAGCTTTGAGTTGCTTTTATCTCCCACTTGGACCAGTTCACCCCTTACCATATTGATTCCAGACACAGTGTAGATACCCCATTCAGTTTATCCAACTGCAGCTCAGAACTCCCCGCTCAAGAATTCCACCAGTCACATCCTCTCCAGTAGTAGGGATGACAGGTATGTACCAACACTCTTAGCCCTCTGAATGAACTATTAAACTCAACCTTCAGTGTCTAGAATGCATCCACTTAGCCTATGTCTAATGTCTAAACCAAGAGTTCTTAACCTTTTTTGTAGTCATGGACCCCTCTACAATCTGGTCAAGCCTATGGATCCTATCTCAGAATAAAAATTATAGAACTACAAAGAAAACAAAAAAATATAGTCTGTAGCCAGGAAGACAGTAGTCATCTGCAGTCGGGCAGTGGGGCTAATAATTACAATAATTTTGAAGTAAGGACTATAAATAATATTTCAAGATATCGACTAAGACTATAATGTGACATGAAAATGTAGCATTTCTTTTTGAGACAGTCACAGGTACTGCTAATGCTATGATGGTTTCTTGTCAACATTTGCAATTGAAGGAAATGCTCAACTTTAGTTAGAGGTTGGTGAAAATAACGAAATATTTTCTTTCCTCATCCAAGATCATAGAAACTCTAAAATCTATCAATGAAAACCTGAGGGGATCTGTGGACCCCCGGTTAATAAATCCTGTGGTACAACATGACTAATGTGGAAATATGTTTAATATGATTGTATATGCATGGCCTATATCAGATTGCTTGCTGTCGTGGGGAAGGGGAAGGGAGGGAGGGAAGGAGAAAAAAGAAATTGGAACCCAAAATCTTATAAAAGTGAATGTTGCAAACTATCTTTACATGTATTTGGAAAAAATAAAATACTATTAAGTGGGGAAAAAATAAATCCTGTGCCAGTTCAATAGCTATCAAAGATGGTTCTCCAGATCAATCTTTCCCACTCTATAAGTGACCAGGATTTAGTGATTAAGGTGGGGCGGGGTTCATCCAGACAGTTTATACTCCTTGCCCACATCAACTCATACAGAACTGCCTTCAACCAATCATACACTGCATTTCAAGGCTTCTTGAAGATGAAAAGTAACAGCCTTACACACACACACACACACACACACACACTGGGGACTTAACAGAATGAAGCCCAATATACAATGCTATCATATTAATTTTTACATGGAAAAAGCTTATATTAGTTTTCAAGTTAATGATCTAGGACATTAATAATATCAAATTTGTCCTTAGGGCAGCTACGTGGTGAAGTAGATATGAATACCCAACCTGTAGTCAGGAAGACTCCTCTTCCTGAGTTCAAATCTGACCTCAGACATTTAACAGCTATATGATCCTAGGCAAATCACTTCATCCATTTGCCTCACTTTCCTCATCTATAAAATTAACTGGAGAAGGAAATGGCAAACCACTGCAGTATCTTTGCCAAGAAAACCCCAAATGGGATCACAAAGAGTCAAACACTACTGAAACAAGGGAACAATAACAAAAATAAACGTTTCTGGAGAAAGCAGGTAATTTTATTTTATCTCATTTTTAGTCTCATACTGAGAAATCATCATGGTAATAACAATGAGCATTTTTATGTAATTGTATATATGTATAGGGTATTTGCTGAGACAAATATGTGTTATGCATGTGTCTGTATGCACACTCATGCATTTGAATTGTGCATAAGTATACACAGGCATGTGTACACACATGGGGAAAAGAGGGAAAAAAGAGGAGAGGAAGAAGCCTGGATAAAAGATTGGCCTTGGAGTTCACATTCGACCTTTAAAACATAATAAATATGGCCACAGGCAAGCCATTTAACGTTCAGTGTTCCATTGTTTATCTCCATAGTGAAAAGAATTCCCACAATTAGGACTTCACTCAAGAAATCACAAATCTAGACCAGTTTATATGTAACTAGAGATAGAGAGATACATGTGTATGTTTATGCGTGTGTACCAGTCTACACAGTTTTCAGCTTGTTGTATTTATTTTTTTTAATTGGGACAGCAGGAAAGAAAAGAGAATGAGCCACTGGAGTTCAGGAACAATGTTCTACTTCTTCCAATCCACAATGTGTGCCATAAAACCAATGCTTAATAAGTGCTGACTGGGATGAGTCTGGATCCATGACTACATTCATCTAAGGAAATGTCCTGATGAGGAAACTCACTCTACAAATGCAGGCAGACATTTTCTTTGTAATCTATGGTCAGAGAGGTCCTAGGGCACTGAGAAATCAAATGATTTGTGCAGGGGACACAAAGTCTGTGGGTATCAGAGGAAGGAGTTGAATTCAGATCATAGCTTCAAAGTTACTTCTCCATCACACTACTTTCACAAGGAGATAGCATTTAACAGTAGGGCAAGGAAACAATTTGCTTTGATACTGTTAACCTTCAGACTCATCATTTTGCAGATTATGTTAGTTTGTCAGTAAGCAGAATACTGATGCCAAGAATCCTAGAACTTTCAGAGTTCCCTCCCAGTCCTGATTTCTTGGTGGATATCACTGAAGCTCACTAAACCACCAGCAGAATAAACTCTAAAATTCTTAGGATTATAATAAGCACATTTAGACAATGTCAAGTATCCTCTATCATCATAATGAGTCATAGGCATTCTAGCATAGACAAAAATTAAGAGATTTATTTTTGGATTTTACAGAACACTTCTCTACCACCATTAATAAGCTAAAGAATCCAAATATTGTCTCTAGAATGAGGCTCAGAGAGTTATCACTTAGAAAGTGTCTGTGAAAACCCTTCTATTTTAAGTGCCCAAAAGATTTGTCAAATAGCAGTTATTGAGAAGACAATTACCAGGAACAAAAATATGACAAACTACTGTGGATGCAGGACGGCAGCTCTGGAGGGACCCGCTCAAAATGGGTTACACTTGACAAGTGCCCTTCCAATCACACTTGTAGGTTTTTCTCCAAAGCACCAGGGTACTACGTAGCAACCCACAGGACTGCTTAGTGATCTTACGAACAAGCAGTCTTTAAATTTTCTGAAATTTGGATTCCCCCTATCCCCTACTTCTGGATGATCTGAAGGGTTCTCTTGAAATGATGCCATGCCCATGACTAAAAGATGCCAAGGCAGCAGCCTTCTTTTGAAAAGAAAAGAAAAAAGAGCCTCCAGTTAGGAGGAGGTGGAGGTAATACATCCCTGTGAAATGTTTGTCAAACTATTCTTCTTATTCTGTTTGGAGACTAGGTATATTTATGTTGACCAACTTGGTGCCAGGATTCTTTAATTACGTGCACTTAACAGGACGAATGTGTCAGAATACTTCTCTGCCTGGACTCCAAGAATTCAAGTTCTGTTACAGCTTAGCCTGTACTACTTCTACCTACCTAAGTCTCAATGGCATGTACACTTTCCCTTGCTCAGGGTACGGAGGGATAGAAGGAAAGGAGAATCGACTATTGGCAAATTATTCTATGTTACTATAAAAATAGCATGAACTCTATTATCAGTGAAGGCTATGTTTTAAAACTACTAAAGAAAGTATGAATGACTTTGCTAACACCAGATAAAAACTGTCTGCCTGATACGGTTATCTTTCCTTTGTTTATTAACTTTCACTAAATATTTTCTAAGATTAAGCAATGACACATTCCTCTACCAACTTTTCTGACTCTAGCTTCTCTCATCACTCCCTCTCATTAAATATCTACTCTGAGGAGGAAATGAAAAAGTTTTTAGATGTTGGTAGAACTGATGGAAAAGAAATTACATTTGACCATGGGCGTGGCTTGGTCCTCAGAGAACTCATTTCAGCACAAGTCTCATGGCCTAAGTAGCTTCTTTCTAACTTTTTACTGGCTTTTAAGATATTCCCTTATACGTGTTTATCTGATGGGAAATACATGAAGGCACTGGCTTTACTTTCAGAGAGCACATGTAACAGGTTTAAGCAATGCTTGCCAGTGGCAAGTTACTGTCTAATTTCTAGGTATATTTCTGGCATCAAGTGCTTGTTTTGAAGTACTTTAAAATCTCCTAAAAATGCAAAATTGCCTTTGGTACTTCTACAGTTCCAAAGGGAGGACAGATAATAATTTTTTTTCTTGCAAAAAATAATTCTTCTGGGATTGCCGGAGGCCCTGGTAGGTTTTATTAAATACTTAATTTCATGAACACTGATATCCTCTGATGACCTGTAGGTCATCTTGTCACTAAGATAAAATTTCAGTAAGATTTGACTGTCTTAAGTTGTATAACCAGTGCTTTGCTAAAGATTATTCTTATCTTAAACAGCTAGCATTCAAATCATAAAGAGGTGGCAATATAATTCTTTAATTAAGTACCCACCGAAGGCTTGGCATAAAACATTACCCAAGGGTTGGCTGTCTCTTGTAATCTGAGGAGGCCGGGAAGATTCCTCAACGCCAAATATCTCTCCCAACCTGTCAGTCACCTAAATTTCACCATTAGTGATTCATTGCTTTGGGTGTCTAAAGCTTTTCATCTTGGAGAGTCCCTGGTTAAGATGCAAATATCCCTAGGGGTAATATCTTAGCATAATGTGTAAACAGGTTGGGGAGGGGCGGAGAAAGTGAAAAACTTGGCTGAGAGAGGAAGGAGATACCTAGAGGTGGTTGGGGATCTTTGAAAGGAAACGGGAGTTCAATTTCATCCATATATTTTGTCTGGCATGTTCAGTGCAATGCACAATTTACAATGGGCATAAATAATCCAACTTCTTTCTATATTAAACCATTTCCATTTGACATCTATCTTATTTCCTGTTGAAGCTGACAGCGATTTCTTTTGAATAAGGCAATGACTGGGGAGGGCAGTTTCTATCTTGGAGCATTATCACCAGCTGATGACCAATCCACCTAAGGGACTTTTTAGTCCTTTCCAGTACTTCCTTTACATAGAATTGAAGAGGATTGCCAACAAAGAGGGTTTTGTCTGGAAATATCATTTCATTAAAAAAAAACCAAACATTTTACATAGAAAACTGCTTTGAGGTATGAGACTCTGGGCATTTTTTTGGCCTCATAATTCCAATTTTGAGGTACAAAAGCAGCTAGGCAATACACAGAATATTTTACCAATAAAATAAAGAGGTTGTACTAGGGTAGGGGTTCTTAATGGTTTTTGTTTTTTTTTTTTTTTATCTCAAGGACTTGTGCTCCTTTCTCAGAAGAATGTTTTAAATTCACAAAATAAAATGCATAAACAAAGATGACCGATTTTAAGTTATCTATATTTATACAAAACACCATCATGGAACTCAGATTAAGATCCCTTGCAAGATAGGATTTCTAAAATCTATTCTGGCATTTTCTGACTTCTGTTAACAAAATGAACTTCTGAAGGGCAATGCCCATCTTTTGCCTTTCTTTGTATCCTCAGTGCTTAGCACAATGCCTGGCACATAGTAGGTACTTAAGAAATGTTAGGTGACTTGTCTTGACTCATGGTTCATGAGATTGGTTGAAATTGATCTCAAATGAACCAGGAGAATAGTGTACACTGTAACAGCAATATTGTAAGGATAGTCAACTGTGAAACATTTAGTTGCTCTGATAAAGACAATGATCCAACATAATTCCAAAGGATCTATTATGAAAATTGCTACCAATCTCCAGAGGGAAAAGAGATGAACTCTGAAAACAAATTGAAGGATACTTTTTATAACTTTTTTATATTTTTCTTCTTCTTTTGTCTGTTTTCTTTTGCAACATGGCTAATATGAAAATATATTTTCCCTGACTTCACATGTATAATTGATAACAAATAACAAGGAGAGAGGAGGGAAAGGAATGAGGAAGAGAATTTAAAACTCAAGATTAAAAAAAAATTGATGTAAAAATTTTAACATGTAATTGGGAAATATTTAATGAAATAAATAAAATATGTTGAAAAAAATGAAATTGATCTGATTTCTTCTTTCAATTTATTTTTTTAAGACTACTTCTTTCATGAAGTCCAGCATTATTATCCTGAGCCTATCAGCCAGAAAACTATCTCTCCCTCCTTCCCAAAGGACTTTATACTTCTTATTCCATTTTCATAGTCTATCCAATATTTTGGTTATTTGCATAAAGAATTTATCTTTCCTACTGGGCTAAAACATATGCATCTTATTTGTCATATCTCCAAAGTTCACAGCATACAAATAGGGCATAGTAACTATTCAATCAGTATTTGTTCAACGAATAGATGGATTTTCCCTTATTGACCTTGACCAAGTCATCTGACTGGAATGTTACAGAAGGGATTCTTGCACTAGGAAGAAGCTAGAAGACCTTTAAAGTTTCTCCAACTCAAAATTCTGTGATTCTAAATCATATAAATTCAATGTTTTCCTATGTGTTAAATGGGGAACTTGTGGTAAATAATAAAAACAATAAACATGTCTTTTAGACAGATCATATGCCCTTCTCACTTGAACTCCCCAAATCCAATCCCAAGGCTGCCTCTTGGCATTGTAGATTTGCCCACTTCCTCTCCGTTACTATAATTACTACGCAACTCATCCCTATATTGTATTATACTCAAAAGCTATACACTAACTTATGAGTTGGTCCCCTTTAGTTTCAGTTTCTTCTCCTTCCAATTCAACCTATATCAATTTAGTCATTTTTCAGTCATGTCTGACTCTTTGTGATCCCATTTGGGGTTTTCTTGGCAAAGATACTGGAGTGGTTTGCCATTTCCTTCTCCAGCTCATTTTATAGAAGAGGAAACTGAAGTAAACAAGGTTAAGTGACTTTCCCATGGTCACACAGCTAGTAAGTGTCTGAGGCCAAACTTGAACTCAGGTCTTCCTGACTCTGGGCTGGGCACCCTATCCACAATTACAGTGAAGCGAACTTAAAGTGTCCTTTGTTGATGTCGGTCACTGGTTGCCTTGGTCCCTTGTTTATCAAAAATCCTACATTCCCAGGTGGTATTGCTCAGAGAACTTTTGGAAGTGAGTCTCTTTGAGTAGAACATGTCTTCAGCCTTGGCTCAGTAAATGGGCAATTCAGTTATTTTATAGGAATTTAAATATGGGTTTAAAAACTTAAATGAGCTTCCAAATGGAGTCATAGGATCAGCACTTTAGAGCTGGAAGGGGCCTTGTAATCCAACCCCCTCATTTTATAGATGGAGAAAACTGAAGCCCAGAGACACAAAGGCAATAAATAAGCAGGAGAGTGAGGAAATGATGCCAGATTTTCTAACTCCAAAACCAACATTCCTTCTACTATAATCAGTGATTCTGACACCCCCTTTCTTTTTGTTCTGTGATCAGCCTCTTCAAAAACATGGCATTAATTTTGTGTGTGTGTGTGTATGTGTGTGTATGTGTGTGGGGGGTGGGGGATCATAAAGGCCATTATATCACTCTATTTACTTTTTAATTTTTATTATTCATGCTTTAACATATTCAATCATGTGAGAAATTAGTGGCCTATTAGCAAATGTGTACTTCTTAACATGTGCTTGCATTTTTCAACAAACCTACATTAGAAGGTTTCTAAAATCTAGAAGGTTTCTGGTGTGTTCATCCATTTGCAACCTTACTAAGTACAGAAAATGACTGTTCTGAGTTTGCAAAACAACTTCTTGGTAGATGAGGACCCAGGCAGCCATGCACTTACCCAAAGGAATGCATGTAACAATTTATCAGCCTGACAGAAGTTGACAGTCAGGTCGACTTTGGAATTCTTTGGACAGAATTTACTGCCATATTCCATTCCATTCCAGTGAACTGAGGTTCACTGATGTTGGACAGGTGTGAGACTAGAATCTGGAGGTGAAAAGGAAGTTGGGACATCACAGTCACCCCCAAATTACCCAATATGCTTCTCTTTCCTTGGTCTCAAGCTACTGTGCCTTAATCCTCTTTACACACATTCAACAAAACTGGCCTCCTTGCAGTCCCTACTACGTGACCTTCCTCTCCATCTCCACATCTGTACATGGACCCACAGGTATTCCTTCCTCACTTCCATCTCTCATAAGTCCTAGTCTCTTTCAAAGAGTTACCTTCTATAGGAGCTCTTTCTTGACCCCCAAAGCAACTATTACTTTCCCCTCCCCCCTCTTCTGGAAAATTACCTTGCAATTTTATTTTTTTATCTACTTCTATGTGTGTATGTTCTCTCCCTTCCCCTCCTGTAGCATGTTAGAGGTTGTATTTTTATTTTTTGCCTACTGTCTCCCAGTGCCTCGTACTCAGAGGTGCTTAATAAATGCTTATTAATTGACTGAATCATTCTAATTCCAAGTCCAATGCTCTTTCCTAAATTTAGATCTGAGGGGACTGACCCAAACTTACAACATTCAGAGGCTTCTGCCTTGAGCTAATCCCCCAAATCCAGAGACCTTGAGGAGCAGTGTAGTGAGAAATGAAGGCACAGTCCTCTCAGCCTCAAGATCCCCAGTGCTGGACTGGAATGTATTCAGAACCTTGGGAGTTTAAACTGAAATAAGAGTCAAGAGGTTCCCTGATCTTTGTCATCCTAACCCACTTCTGTATGTATCCAGAGCCTATCTGAGCAAGCTACCTAGATGACAACCTTCCCTAACAAAACAATCAGGATTTTGAACGTAGTTGGGGCTATCTTTCAAAGGACCTACAAAGGTGATAAATTGGTAGTTCAGAGTAACAACTGAAAAGAACTAGAGAATAGAGGAAATCACTACTTAAAGAGGGAGGTTTTTCTAAATGCTCTGCATTTCCCAACAGGGAAACTTTGGAACATCATTCAGGACTCTGGCTCCCTCATGATGCCTGAAATACAGACTTGTGGAACACATTTTCTATGAGTAAGGGACCTAAGAGATCACATAGTCTAATTCTTCCATTTTACAGACTAGCATAGTGAGGCTTGGAGCAGTTAAGCGACTTACAAAGAGTCAAAAAGTTACAAAGTGAGAAAGGCAAGTAGGTGGCATAGTGGAAAGAGTGCCGTACCTGGAATCTGGAAGACACCCCCCCCATTCAAATCCTGCCTCGGATACTCACCAACTGTGTTTGTCCTTTGTGGCCAAAGAAGACCATGCCATTAGAAAAATAATAACATGAATTGCACTTGACTTTGTTTTGAATGAGGGAAGGCTGTGCAGGTCACCAGCCTCACTTCTCTTCCAGAGTCATCTCAATCCATTGACCAGATAGTCATCAGGATGACTGGAGATGACCCAGGATGAGGCAACTGGGGTTAAGTGACTTGCCCAAGGTCACACAGCTGGTGTCAAGTCTGAGGTGAGACTGGAACTCAGGTCCTCCTGACTCCTGCATTGGTGCTCTATCCACTGCACCACCTAGCTGCCCTCATCCTAGGTAAATCACTCAATCTACCTGTCTCAGATTATCTTGAAAGATGAGGATGGTACCACCTGTCTCCCAGGATTGTAAGGAACAAATGAGATAATATTTGTAAAGCACTTTGTAAACCTTAAAGTGCTATATAAATGCTAGCTATTAAGTGTTAGAACTGGAATTTGAATGTTTAAATCCGGTCCCTGGCTTGGAAAAACCTCCATCATCTGACTCCCCAACAAGCTTTTCAATTTCATTTCTCATTGCTGCTCAGTATCAGTCCCTGATCTGGATAGGGGACATAGAGTTTTATGTGCTATTTAGTCTCCAGAGTATCTCTTCAAGATCCCTGGATTTTCAGTAGCCTATTTCTATTTTCACTATGCATTCTGTAAACTTTATAGCACTAAGTGAATGTATTATTATTATTTATAATAATATTATGCCATATTGCTTACCTCCCCAAAGGAATAAGTTGCAGGAAGGGTAGCAAGATCCCTTCCAGTTTCGTCTTGTGATGTCATTTTACCCATTATACAGTAGATAAAAACCAATGAATGAATTAAGGAAAATACATACATCTTATCTATAAAAAAATAACACTACCTAACTCAAATATAATTCATTGTCTAGAAGAAACCTGATAACTGAATGAATCCAAATATACAAAAAAGATGGAACTACTTTTGATTCTCTGTCAAGGGTTCTTTACGTTTTGTTTTATTTCACTTGCTGGTACTAGCTTAACAATCTTTTTTTTTTTTAAAGAAAAAGACCTTGTCTTTCTGTCAGATAGGTAAATTTATGTTAATGAAAGACAATCTAATTATTATGGTTTCTGTGGACTCTAAAATTCACTCAGTGCAAGCTCATGTTTCTATAACTTCCTCAGAGAGCCACGACAAGGATGTTCTGTGCTTTAGGCAAGGTTTAAACATCACGTTTTCCTAGTCCCTAAGTTTGACAATTTGGCTTGCCCACTCTTCCCCCTACTGTGCTACTCGGGGATTTGATCCCTCGATTTACCAGATGGAACCTGACTTAGCATAAAATAAGTAAATGGGCACTAAGGAGAACATAATTTTATTTCTGTAACATACAATATTTCTGAAACAATATTTTTAAAGTCTCCCTTACTGTGATCGCTATGTTGTACCCAGAATGGCTGCTTACTGTGTCTCCAGTTCTCACTCTGCTCCTATACTTAATTTTACTGAAATATGTTAAAAACTATCAACATGCCCATTTGACATCTTTTATCCAATTCCATTTGGTTTAGAGATGATAGGCTGAATTTTAAGTCACACTTAGAATATCTCTTTGTGCTCTATCATAATGTCCCAGATTTAATGAAAATCAATCAACTCCTTCAACAAGTTACCATGGAACATACATCCACATGTAAAATGCCACATGGTAGAGGTTTAAACCAAGACCTCACTTCAAAAAGTCAATTAACTTGCAGGAGCAAAGTGTTCTGTAAGGTGCTGACAACTCTGAACTGTCTGCCATGGCTGAGTGCTGGTCCATTACACTTCTTTCTATATAAACAAAGAAAGCAAAAATTGGGGGGTTGAATGAAGGTGGTAATTCATGCAAATCTTCTTATGTCACAGTACTAATTAAATTCTCAAACAACAAAAGGCTATGTTTTTTCCTTTTTGTGCTATAGTATACAGGGATATATTTTTTGTGATAAAAAAGAGAAAAAGAAAGAAATGCCAAATACCATTTGAAGTCCATGTTTAACTTAAACTAGGCAGGAATTTAAATATAGAGATTTTATGGTGATAGCTTTGATGGGACAGCTCTGGAAATTACATCATGTTCTGCAACAAATGACCATGGACTACCAGGGAGAAGTACAAGTAAAGATAATCAACCAATCAATAGACACTTATTAAGAGCCCAGCACGGGTTTGGGAATCTGCAGCCTCGAGGCCACAGGTTCCCCACCCTTGGCCTACCATGTGCCAGGCACCATGCTAAGTGCTGGAAGTCATTCATGAAGCTCCAGTTTTCAGAAAATTTTTCATGAAATAGATTTTGTACAACTGCCCATGTTTTCCCACATGTAGAAACAAAATCCCAAGGGCAAGAGCTTTATATTTGTGGATACTGATGACAGCAACAGCATCAGGTTTAAGGCGATAAAGGTGTTAAAAATAGTCACTACGATCATTAGTCACCATCCTTCTAACTGTCTGTGTCTTCATCATGTTGCTGGGAGTATCTGTCCTTGTAAGACCCTCCCATCTTAGAGATGAGACAAGGTGAATTAAAAAAAAAAAAAGATTGTTGGGCTCTTATCAGGCTAGCAAAACAAAATTTAAAGAACGTTTCACTGAAAATCAGAAGGTAAAATTTGTATAACCAATGTCACCAAAGCGTATACAAATTGTCTTTAAATTAAATTTAGCTCCATTTAACAAAGATTGTAACAAAGGTGTTACAACATCCAAGGTACTGTAATTTCTTATGGAGGAAAAAGATACAATTCCTCAGAACGCTATTAAGTTAAAAAACGACTGATTCGGAGGTAACATGAAGGAGAGGGAGTAGACAGGGACTTCAGGACCAACTTTAGGGAGAAGAAGTCCCAGAGCTCAGTTTCACAGAAAGATGAAAATGGGATGAATTAGGGTTGGGAATACATTCTAAACATAAGGAGGTGGTATGTGTGTTCAAAGCTGAGAGAAGGCTAAATGAAAGCTGGCAACAGTGACTTATCAAGTTCACTTATAATGTCATGCCCGGGTAGAAGAATCTTATGAAATATGGCTATAAAGAGGGGGTACAGCCATACCACAGAGTGCCTTTAGGGGCTGAGTTTGTTTTATTTTAGCAACAGGAAGCCACTGATATTTTTGTAGCCAGGGAAGTAACTTGCTCTCACCTATAGATTAGGAAGAATATTCTGGAGGCTGTATGTACGATAGATTAGATTGCAAGGAGTCCATTTTGGAAAACCTCAGAATAGTCTGAACAAAAAGAAATAAAATCTTTGAATTAAGCTGGTGACAGTGGGCACAGCCAGGGTATATGGAATGTGGAAAAAAACCACTGCTCTTCTCAATTCCTTTTTTCTCCCCAAATATATGGGATTATTCATTACTCACTTTAAGTAGACAGATTCCCAATGAGGAATCATTTGAGGAGCTGGGCTCTATTCACAAATATATTTCTCAGTGGCCTAAAATTTCTATTGTTTAAATTAGTTATAGATTCTCTAATAAAGCAGAGAGCACTTTCCCCTCCAGGAAATCAAAGTTAAAATGGACATAATGTTTACTCACACCAGCCCATGTGAGATTACTGAAAGAAGAATGAGAAGTCAAAATATGAAAAAGTCCGTTCCTGCCAATAGGAAAACACAATGAAAACTGAAGTATAAAATAGCTGGGAACAATCGTCCATATCCATCTTTCCCCCAGCTGCAGGCCCTGGGGATAGAATGAATGCCAGGCAATTTTCAAATTCGGAAGGCAAAAGACATAAGGAAGAAGTCAACAAGGCTTCTATTCCAGTTGTTACATACAGAGAGCCACGGGGCTAGATGGGGCTTATGATTCGTTCCATCATTTACCATTGGGTTGATGCATTTCTGTCTCTGTATCCCCAGCACCTAACTCAGTGCTTTATACAGGTGCCTAATTAATGCATGTCGCATTAACTGTGACATTAATTGTGCCTGTTCAAGGTACTATCCTGGGAGACCTCCATTTAGTGGAATGCACCCTTTTGTCCCTCTGAAAGGTTGTTGGAGCTGCAATGCTCTCTGCAGGGAAGCAGAGTTGCAATGCTGTCCTCTGCTAAGTGCCTCACCTACTCTCAGGGACCTTCTCTTACAGACTCCTAATGCAAATAAGGTTAGAATTGGATAGTCTCTGTTTTTGTCCTGTTCTTCCTTATTCACCAGGGGAATTTGACAGCTTATATATTGTTTCCTTGGGACCCCGATTTTTCCTTGGAATAGTGGGAGGACGGTTAATTTTCCTGAAAGTATTATTGCCTTCCTCTCGATACCAGTTATTCCATAAGGAGTGATTCTAGTGCTAGGAATTTCAGGTAAGTCCATGGGTATTAGGTGCAACATTTCTTAAAAGCACCCTCTTAGGGGACAAGAGAAAATAGGTATACTAATACACTATTGGTGGAACTGTGAACTAGTCCAGCCATTCTGGAGAAGAGTTTGAAACTATGCCCAAAGGACTATAAAACTTTGACCCAGCAATACTACTACTAGATCTATATCTCGAAGAAATGAAAGAAAAAGGAAAAGGATCTATATGTACAAAAAATGTTTATAGAAGCTCTTTTTTATGGTAGCAAAGAAGCTGAAACTGAGCAAATGACCATTTATCAGGAAATGATTGAACAAGTTGCTATATATGACTGGGATAGAATGATATTGTTCTGAAAGAAACAAAGAGGATTGTTTCAGAAAAACAAGACTTATGAGAACTTATGCAAAGTGAAATGAGCAGAACTAGAACATTGTACATAGTAACAGAGAGAGTCTAACGACAATCAGCTGTGAAAGACTCAGTTACTTACTCTAATCAATACAGTGATCCATCACAACTCCAAAGGAGTCATAGTGAAAAAATTCTATCCACCTCCAGAGAGAGAACTGATAGATTCTGAGTACAGAATGAAACACACTTTTTTCTTTCTTTACTTTTCTTGCCTGTTTTTTTGATGTAGGGGGAGGGGAGGAAACGGAAGTCATTATCACTTTCCAAGTAACATGGATGCTGCATTTCTTGTCTTCTCAATGGATGAGGGGAAGAGGTAGAAAGGAGAAAATTTGGAACTGAAAATAAAAATTAAAAGCAAAAACAAAAAAACACCCTCTTAGTAAGTCTTAAATCACACTATCTGGGTAGTTGTCTATGCCATCTATAATCAGAGTAAATCTGACCTCACCTCTCAACTTTCCTGGAGGAAAAAAAAATCCCTCAGTTCTCCTGTTCTCCCAACTTGAGGCTTGCTGAAATTCACCTGACCAATGCAGAATCTAAACAAGGACTGTTACTGATTTCTAGTAATGCTTTTTATTAGCACATATGGAACGAGAGGTTTTTTTTCTTCTGTGAGGCTGGTGACCTGCACAGCCCTCCCTCACTCAAAACAAAGTCAAGTGCAAGTCACATCATCATTTCTCTGATGGCATGGTCTTCTTCAGCAACGAGGGACAAACACACTATAATCTGGTTTTCCTTTTCTTATTATTCATAGGATTTCAGAAGGGAGCACACATTCCAAGTAATTTGATAGGTGATCATCCAATCTTTCTTAATTCAAGTAGTACTAGCATTCCTAGAACGCTCTCACAATTTATTTAAATGAGTAAGTAAGCAAATATACAATTTTAAATCTAGAAATTCTGATTTTGAATAAAATGACACTGCTGAGTTCCAAAGAATAGTTCAGATGGCAGAGACAGGTTTCCTGAGTGGAGAAAAAAATAGCAATCTGGAAAACAAGTTCTCTGAGCCAAAGGAGGCTAGATAATTCAGTACTGTAGTCTTTGTTATTTTACTGTTCTATCTGGTATTAGTAGGGGAATCAAGAAAAATTCAGGTTACCACTTTGCAGGACATCCTTACAAAGATATTGGCACATATGTTCAATTTGTGAAAAGAGATCCTAGAAATGTTTCTCTCTTGTGACAAGGTCAGTTTTAATGCTATTTCTCTCTAAGGCTTATGCCGAGGTTTTACACTTAGAAGTAAGTGCCTTTCTCTTTTACAAACAATGATGCCTTACATTCTTTGTTTTCCAGTTTTGCAGGGTTTTTTTAAATTGGAAATTCACCACACCAAGACTTGGTCTTCTCTAACATTTTCCACAGCCTTTAATAGGCTCTCGATTGTCAACTGACCATTTGAGTATTTCTTGACTAACAGTTGTATGTACTTTACACGTTATAAGCATTGAAGTTATGGCTTTCTGTACTGCTTTTTAGGCCAGACGACTGTGAAATCCATTAAAAAAGTATAAAACCTCTCTCCGTCCCCCGCTTTGAATATTCCCATACTTGAACTAACTTTATGGTGCAGATTAATAAACCTTCTTACAAATTTCTGGTCAAAATCTATCAACTCCGTCCACTTAAGAGTGAAAGTGACGAAAGTCAAATGCTATTGTAAGGGTGGAATGACACCTTACTTAAATTTTATCAGTAATGATCATTTAATTTTTTCTTTTTATGACCAGCATGTAATTGCAGGTGGCTTTGGTTTCATTTAATGAAGGAACATGTTAAGGTACCTCATGCTTTCAAGAACATTTAGAAAACTCTTGTTTAGATTTCTTATTTGAATCTAATTAGATTAGTGATCAGGTCCATACATGTCATCTGTATATTTTTGACAAGAAAAGACTCCCTGTGTCTCAGCAAAGGATCATGCACTCTTAACTTTGTCTACTTTAATCCCAGGCATTTCAGGAAAGTTAAAAGGAACTAAACTAGCCTCCCTCCCATCCCCCCTTTTCAAATCTTCCTATTAGTATCTATCAAATTTTGGCATACTTGCTGGTACACAATCTTGTTTGAACAAGTACTTGTGGAGCACTTCAGAGCCTCTTCCTCCTCCACCCCCATTCCCTCACTCCCTGTCCCCAAAAGTTCGAAATATTCTCGAGAATCCAGGTTATATTAAAGTAGGAGCTTGCAGGAAAAGAAAGAGACCTAAGCAGCCTAACTCCCCTACCTACTTCCCTAGGTGGTATATAAATAGCATGTGAAATTTGAGAATCAAGACAATCTGAATTCACATCTCCTCCCTTAGACACTTATGAACTTGGTAACCTTGGACAAGTCACTTAACCTTTTTCAATCTCCGTTTTTTCATCTGTAAAATGACAGGGTCCTCCAAGGTCCCTCTTCCACCTCTACAGCCAGGAGCCTACGAACCACTGCATGTACTTTAAGAAAATGATATCAATAGCTTTGCAAAACTATGCAAAGTATTAAGTTTATAAAAGACCATCATTAATGGTGGTGGTGGTATTCAGTTCTATTAGTCATGTTTAACTCTTCATGTCTCCATCTGAAATTTTCTCGGCAAAGATACTGGAATGGTTTGTCATTTCCTTCTTCAGCTCATTTTACAGATGAGGAAACTAAAGCAAACAGGTTTAAGTGACTTGCCCAGGGACACATTGCGAGTAAGTATCAGAGGCTGAACTTGAACTCAGAAAGGTAAGTCTTTCTGACTCCAGGCCCATTATGTAGTGACCACCAGTAAAGGAAATCTTATCCCAGAATGGTCCAGGGCCGTAGTTTACTGCTGTCAACAAGGAACTGATTCATTCTCAAAAGACCTGGCTGTTTGTTGACTGGTTTTCACTTCACTAAAGGTTTTTCTGATCACTGTGGAGCCATAAATTGTTAGGCGAAAGCCTCACAAGAGTGTGAAGAACTAACACCTGAAAACCATCTGATTTAAAAAAAAAAAATCAACCCACACTCTACAAAGAACTAGCCTGCAGCCTTCTGACAGAGACATTTGCATTACCAGTCCGATTTGGAAGTAAATCCAGCTGTTCTGATGGCCCTAAATAGTGGTTTCTGTGCCACAAAGAAGAATAGCTGGCTTTCTTGCTAAGCATTTTTAATTCCACCAGCCCTTTGCCTCCATTTGTTTACACATTCTAACATATGGATGTTTACATGTTTGTTCCTATGATTCAATAGTCACAGCACACATTGCTCTTATTATATCATTAAAAACTAGAGACATTTTCTTCTGTATTGTTTCTTCTCATGAGCTGTCAGATCCCTCCTTAATCCACTCATCACTTCAGTGGAAGTTATGTATAGTATAAAGGTTTATGTAGTTCTACATTAAGGATGTGTCTAAATGACCTGGGTATTTACAAGCGTACTCTCTTGAAGACCAAAAAATTGTTTTCTGTATACAGATGTACTGAAAAAATAGATGATACAAGGGGATATTGCATAGGTGGGTGATCTGATCATATAGTCATATAGATCACAGATGTACATATGCAAGACCCACCTTGAGGACCACAATATGAGTGTGCTGTCTGGTTGACAGTGTACAGGGTTTATGGGATGAATCTCTAAAAACTCACATAAAAGCCCCTAAAACCAGTCAGTTTTTAAAATTGAAAACTAGAAACAAAGTGCAAATTATTTAGGTTATTATTTTTTTCAGATGACCCTCCTGTCCCCAAATAATAATGATAGTAATATTAACAATAATTTGCATAATATTTTACATTTTTTCCCCTCACAAAAGCTCTATAAGGTAGGCGCCATTTTACAGAAAAGTTAACTGAGACTGAGAGACATCAATTGATGGACTTTGCCCATAGTCACATAAATAATCTAGCCAGTAAAATTCAAGTTAATTTAGCATCTTCTGGCCATCAAAATTTACCTTCCTTTGGAGAGGAGAAGGAAGGGGAGGGGGAGGCAAACAGGGGAGGAGGAGGAGCTGTTACCCAGCTAGCTGGGTCCCCATTCAGTGTGTCTACTCACAGATGTTGTGTTCATCCTTTATTGTGCTAGATTCCTTCCCTTTCCTTCTCAAAACCTTAAACTTACTGCACTCTGAAGCTCATAGATTGGAGGACACTAGGCTCCTGCCTAAGGGCTCTCTTCTGGACCCTCCTGGCTTAAGAGGGATTATAGTAACTATTGTTGTTTCCCTCCCAGCCAGATGTCGTTTTCTTCTATGCCTTACTATAGGGGCCATTCCCAGGCTACTTCTGAATGGGTGTTACCTCACCCTGAGTGACTTAAAGGGGCCAAGGTCTCCCAGTGCATCCTGGGTCATCTCCAGTCATCCTAACGAATATCTGGTCACTGAATTCAGATGGCTTAGGAGAAGAAGTGAGGCTGGTGACCTGCACAGTCCTCCCTCCCTCAAAAGAAAGTCAAGTTCAAGTCATGTCGTCATTTGTCTGATGGTGTGGTCTTCTTTGGCAACAAGGACGAACACAACAGCAACAAATAGTAAGTATCTGAGGCAGGAAGTGTCGTAGGCCATAAAGAAAGACTGAACAAAGAGGATGACCATGGTGGATATAAAAATAAAAATCTTATTTTTTACTTACCATTCATTCAAAAAGCATTTATTAAAAACTATAGTCCATCTTAGACACTTGGGATACAAATGTTCCTCAAGGTTTTTATATAAAAATGCAGTATCGTTCTACTTTAAACTTTATATATTAGCCAACTTTATGCTTGTGGACTATAGAAAAACCAAAGGAATCAGGGATTCTCTGGGAGACACACACACGCGCACACACACACACACACACACACACACACACTCACACACACAATAACTAGTGAAACAATGTATCTTAAGAATCCGTGTGAAGACCTAAGCAAAGATGGTGATGATACATTGTCCAGTTGCTCTTTGGAAACAAAGCCTACCCCCCCCTCCCTTTTGTCCTGAATTTCAAATTGGTTTTAAACTAGTTCATAGAATCAAATATATTAACAAAACATTCTTACATCGCTCTAAAGATAAACTGATTGCTTAAAAACTGTGCCGTGGAAAACCAGGCCAAAACTAACTCATTTGGAGCCATGGGTTCAAAAAAAGGTGATCCGGCAGAAAACCCACACTTTGTTTTGAACACATTGGGTGTTATTGATCTCCTGACTGTGGAAGTGTGGCTCATTCTCTGATGAGGTGGAGTTTTCACTGCCTGGACTCTCTGAATATCCATGCCAAGGAGGTCTTACTGTGATTGGCCAATGTATTAGATAAGTCATTTCTGTTTACAACAGAGAAGCATTAGTCACACAAAGGATCAGCCCTAGACATCATCTTTCTGAGTCACCAAAGTTCCCATTACACTTCCTTATTATAGTGCCTCAGGAAATTATCCTCAGGCTACTAAACTTTGAGCCTGCATTCAAAGGATCAATCTGTAATTAGCCAAGTAAGTTTCAGAGAAAAGGTCTAGGTTAGTGAGTACTTAAAGATGAAGAACAGGTAATTAAACTTGATATCCATCATCAAACAAACCCATAAAGCAACTCTAGTTGCCCTTTCTGTCAAATGTAATTTGACACAGAGAAGATCAGCCTCTCCAGTCAGTCAATTTCCAGTCAGTCAATTTCCAGTCACTACTCTATTAAAAGTCAAGATAATCAGTTCTTTGAGAGGAGTTGAGGGGAACAATAGGAAGTAAGGTGAAAGAGTTAATAGTTGAGCGGGAATAGGGCTGTCTTAATCCTTTTCCTGTGGAATTGAGGTCTAAATTTTATAGAGATGAAGATCATTCAGAAATCTGGAAAGGCAAGGAGGAGACAACAACAGGGTGGTGCCTTAAGTAAAGAAATGGGAGAAAAAAATGAATCTGCTCCGGGAACCTAGATTTGACTCCAGGCTTAACTATTTACTAGTAGTGTAAAATTGAGCAAGTCATTTTTAAAATGCTTATGTAATTTAATTTTTCCAATTAGCAAAAATCTATTTTTTCTTGTCTCCCTCTCATCTCTTTCCTCTGATTGAAAAATAAAAGTAAAACTTTTGTAGTATATGCATATATATATGTGTGTGTGTACATATATATATATATATATATACATACATTTACATACACACATATAGTCAAGCAAAACAAATTATTGCCATTGGCATTCAAAAACACGTGTGCCACATTCTGAGCTTTACCTCTCCATCAGGACTGGGTAAGTCATTCCATACCCCTGGAGACGATGGTCTCCTAGTTCTTGAAATGAGATGGTTGAGCTAGGTGACTTCCTCTTCTTCAAAGGTCTCTTTTAATCAAGTGACACTTCTAATATCTCCTTTTCTCTTGGAACTCTACTCTAGGAAAAGAGAGCTTATTGTCTATACTCAGAGGGAAATGTTTGACTCTTCCTACCATCTGGTTATGCTGAATTCTACTCTAAAAGAGATAATTTCATAATTTTTCATAAATTTCATAATATTTTCATAAAGTTTCCAGTTTAGAGGTGTGAAGGGGGAAAGAGGCATGATGTATATACAACAACAGCTAAAAGACAGACAAGAGTCAGAAGTTTTAGAAGGAAGAAATAGAAATATGAACAATATTTTGCTCCAATCAGGACACATTCAAAAATATAAAAAGTTATTATGTGCCACATATCTAGTTTACAATGATGAAAATTAAAAGCAACCTGTCAATTTTCTTTATTAAATAAGTCTAGTTAATATTGGAAAATCATAGTTTCATGTTGTGGGCCAGGATAAATTAGAGATTTGATCTTAATGGATTTGTCACATGATATATTTTTTTCAGCCATGTTGGTTGGTTGGTGGTGGTTGTCCGTTCTTGAAGAGGACCCAAAATGACATCACTATGCTAGAGTCAAGTTTCAATGTGTCCGACTGTGAATGATCAGACCAATACAAGCTCAGAATGCTCTACCATAGGTCGGACACAAATAGTCTGTATGAACATCTGGGGTAGATACTCTAAATCTGTGCATCCTGGAGCTATTTTGATTCTGCTTTGCTCATAGAGCACAGTACCTTATCTGATGTGGGCACACCATGCTGAGCACTCCTGAGCAGTAGGCAGTACAGTGACATACATAGAGCACTGGGCTTGGAATTAGGAAGACTCATCTTCATGAGTTCTAATCTGCCTTCAGACACTTACTACTGTGTGACCCTGGGCAAATCTCTTAACCCTTTTTGCCACAGTTTTTCATCTTTAAAATGAGCTGGAGAAGGAAAAAGATAAACTGTTCAGGCATGTAAAATTTGGGGAAAAATATTTTATTTTATCCAGTTGTACAGAGGGCAGAAGCTATTTCCGCCCCCCACTGTATTTTTTGTTCCTCTTACAGCTAGCTCACAGTGGATGTTTAGTGAATCTCAGTTTGATAGTGCCACTTTTCTATTACCCACATACAGGGCTGGGCCACAACAGAAATACCAGAATTAAAGCAACAAACCACGAAGCATGAGTCTTTTATAAGCTTGAAATTTTTAAAAATGAAAACAGAGACTATGAACAGATAAAATATTCTCATTCCATTAGGTCAATTCAAGCTAAATTGAATCAACAAATATTTCTAGAACATTTATTTATTAAGCAAGGCACTGTACAAAATTCCAGGTGAATAAATGTCTCCAAGTTTTGTTTTGATTTCTCAATTCAAAGGATTTTTATTTATCTCACCCCCCAAAAAAACAGACCAAAAGAATACTAGAGATCTGTTTTTTCTATTTCTATAATAATGCTTCTTTATCAGTGATACTTATTAATTGAATATGGTTATAGTCAGCAGCTTCACATGTGAAATTTTTACTGCTACTGTTTTGTTGTATCTGATTCCTTGTGACCCCATTTCTGGGTTATACTGAATCTAAAACTCAGTAATATTAAATTTTACATAAATTAATATAAATATTAAATTACTATCAAAGCAAAAAAGTAAATCAAGAGTAATCAAAAGAAGAAATTTTTCGCTAAAAATTTTGGCATGGTAAGATGTAAATGAAAAGCAGCATGGAGAAGTGTCTAGAGATCTGACCTTGGAGCCAAAACCTGGGCTCAAGTATTGCCTCAGACTTATATTGACTGTGTGACCCTGGGCAAGTCACTTAAGCTCTGAGTGCCCTAGGTAACTCTTAAGACTGTATGTTACAGAAAAGCTGCCTACCTCCATTGGGAAAGGGAGTTTTCCTCTCTAAGAGTTCTCAATATGAATGAAATCCCAGATCCTGTCCCTTTTTCCAACATTTACACATCTTCCTTATTAGCAATCAGAAGAAAAATATCTATATATTGGTTGTTTTTGTTTTTTTAAATCTTTGATACAGTCACCTTGGCTTGGGATCTAATGCTTAAAATCAATTTTTAAAAGATATTTTAAATGCTTTCTTTTAAGACTCAGTTCAAATCCCACATTCTTGAAGAGATCAAATCCCACATTCTTGAAGAGATCTTTTCCAGGACCTCCTACAAGTAATGCTCTTCCTAGATCACTGCCCATATTACTCTGTATATTTCTTGAATGTAGATGGTTGTTTCCTGGTGTCTTCTGTGTGGAAATGTAAACTCTTTGAAGATAGGAAGTATGTTGGGTTTCTTTTCTTCCTTCATATCCCTAAGTGCTTAGTGTGGAGTCTGGCACATAGTAAGTACTTAATATTTGCAGATTAATTTTATTTTAAAAAAATCATAATTTTCTTATAAATTCAATAAGTCAAAAATACACAGAAATTAAGTTGAATGCCAAATGAAATATTCAATCTTGAACTACTTATGTTTAAAAATATGTTATTTTTTAAATGTATAAAAATAATATACATTAAAATCTAACACTTTCTTTGCTTTGTATACCTCTTTATCCATATAGTACACATATCTTTTCTGCTTACCCTCCTTTTGGGTAATTTTATATATGTCTTCATGTTTCCTTTTTTCTTTACATTAGCATTTTTATGTCATGGCAATACTGAATTGCGCAGATATCCTTTTTAAGTCTAATTCAAATGTCACCTTCACCATAAAGTCTTCCCTGATAAATCCCTTGCTGGTAACATAAAATCTTGATGCTTGACTTGAGCACTACACATCTTATTGAGATCTCTTTAAAATTTTAAAGAATTCATGATTTCATCAATGTAGGCATAAGCTCAGTGAGTGAGATCACTATCTTTTCATGTCTTATCATATGGTCTCCAAAAGAACTTGGTACTAGAGGTCGATCTTGTAATGACAAGCTGCTCCAGATTTTGCTAGGAGAATCCCTTTCCTTGAAAATAACTGAAATTTCTATGGTGATTTCCAGTTTCTAAAGCACTTTTTTCTACATTTACTTTGGAGGACCTTATGACCTAAGCAGTACATCAACCCCATTTTTTAGAGGTAGAAATTACAACTCAGATATATTAAGTGATTTGCTAGGACTGTGATTAATAAGTACTAGAGGAGTACAAGACTCCCTAACTTCTAGCCCAGCCCTCTACCCATAACACCACGCTGCCTTCTACTTCAAGTCCATTCCCTTGGTAGGACCAACCAAAATTTGCAGAAGAACTCATGGTTTCCATGATAGCAAGCTGGAGTAGGACTTCTGTGGAGGCTTCCCTAGCCCACTTCTGGCTCTTTGGGGTGTGATTTTTACTTTGGAAAACAGATTTCAGGGGACCAAAAGTTGGTACAGGGAATAGATGCTCCTCTACCACAATTCCAATCCTTATACATCAGCCCTCTCTCTCAATCTTCCCAAATAAAAATAAATGAATGAAAGGAACGAACAAATAAATAAATGATTTGAAAGTTCCTCTGTTCTCTTTATTGATTTTGCATTGGAAAACAGAGCTCATTTTTCTTGCTGATGGGAAACCCATTCCTCCCCCCATGGTTCTGTCCCTCAGCAATACCAATAACAGCAGGCAGAACCAGCAAATTGCACAAGGCACTCCATGTGACTCACTCTTCCAGATGGCCCTTGTTAGGCTTCATCCAGACTCTACTCTTGGCAAAACTAAAGTGATTTAGGGTGTTAGGGGGACAAATAACCTTCTCTGTTAAGATGGGGGATTTCAAAGCACACTCAGCTATCTGTGGTTGGTCAGGCACACAATGATGATGAGTCAGCATACAGATCATGAATTAATTAAGGCAGCTCTGATGGAGTATAACTTCAACTACTCTGAACATTCCACCAAAGTAACTAAATTGGACAAATGGACTTTAAAAGCTTCCACACTTCACTTTTGCTGGGATAGTGTGTGTGGGGAGGAGTGGGGGGCCGTGGAGTTGATTAGTTAGTAGAAGGAAAATTTCTGCCTTGCAAAATCTTACAAAATTATTAGGGAATTATATAAAGCACATTCATTGCTGTTGTTGGCATGGAGCAGGGAAGATGGTTAAGGCACGTAGATGATTAGGACCAGGATGAGACTGGTGGCTAAGCATATAGAAAAGAATGGGCCCTGAGAAATAGAACAAAGAAATTATCACCAAGCCTCATGTAACAGGAAGTTGAAAGGAGAAAGAAGAATTAAAGCTGCATCGAAGGAGAACTAGAAGACTTAGCTTCACTTGTCCCAGTACACCAAGCTAATTCCCATTGTTTCAGTCAACTGGGTGTCTCATCCAGGGTATAAGCTTTCCAGGAATTCATGCTACCCTATATGATGAAACCAAAGGATTCAGAGTTGAGCAATGGTGCCAGTTTCCACCATTCCTCTCCAGGAAAAAACAATATGAATGTCTTCTGGGATAGTTCAAGTAGCATAGGGCTAAAACACACAAGTGGTGATAATTGTAGGAAAGCAGGAATAATAGATAAGAAAGTGAGCATTCTCTTGGTAGTCTTTAAGTTTCTGAGGGGACATTCTAGTGATGCTTCACAACAAGAAAGAAATATAGGATTGGAATCCAGATGAGAGTTAGTGAAACTAGGGTTCATCTTTATATAGGTGGTCAATTGAAACCAAGTAATGCATGAGCTCTCCAACATCAGTTCAATTCAACAATTAATAAGCATCTGTTATGTGCACTGGGGAGTCTAGCATTAAAACAATCCCTGATGCCCATCAACTGGGGAATGGCTGAACAAGTTATGGCATGTGATTGTAATGGAATATTATTGTGCTATAAAAAATGACAAGCAGGATGACTTCGGAAAAACCTGTAAAGACTTACAAGAATTGATGCAAAGTGAACAGAACCAGGAGAATATTGTATATAGTAACAGCAATATGTATGATGTAGAACTGAATAACTTAGCTGTTCTCTGCAATACAATGATCCAAGACAATCCCAAAGGTCTAATGATGAAGCATACTATCTACCTTCAGAGAAAGAACTGATATTGTCTGAATGCACACTAAAGCATAGTATTTTTTTCTTTCATTTTTTTTTTAATCTGAGTCTTGTAAAAATTACTGATATGGAAATGTTTTACACAATTGCACACGTATAACCTATATTTGATTGCTTAGCATCTCAAAGGAGAGGACTAGAACTTGGAATTCAAAACTTTAAAAAATAAACAAATGCTTAAAAATTGTTTTAACATGTAATTGGGAACAAATACACACACACACACACACACAATCTTTGACTTCAAGGAGCTTCACCCATCTACAGAGAAAAATAAAGACAATGTTACTTGTAGAGGGAGAAGACACTAAAATCTGGAGAAGTCAGGACAGACTTCAGATAATCTCAGTATTGGGGAAACTAAGAACTCTAAGAAATGGGGACGGAGATAGTAAATTGACTGTTGAGCTTGGGGAACTGCCAGTAGACCAACTGGGCTGGAATGAGATCGCTAAGACGAATAATATGAAAGGTAGATAGAATAGATCCAGATTGTAGAGGTCTTAATATAAAAGAATGATTAATTTGTATTTAATCCTTCTGAAGATTTCTGGGCAGGGAGTCATATAATTAAGCAAGTGTGAAGAAAAGAGGAGTAAAGAGCCGTGTGTGTGTGCGCGCGCGCGTGCACATATATACATATATATGTATATATGCAAATAAATGGGATAGGACTATCATGATTTTAAATCTTTATAAATAAGAAAATGAGAACATCCAGATTGGTGGTAGAAGGAATGGGAAGGAGGAGATAGAAAGTATATTCTTCAAATAATAAAGGGAATTGTACAGTATATGTATCTGATGACTCATCTCATATTTGCCTAGCTTACAATATCAAATTTATTCCCTGGTAAAATTCCATTAAACTCTAGACTAAATTGACTGAGCTCTTTCCCTTCTATATTTGATATTCCTTTGCCTGTTTTTCCATTTGCTTCATGGCAGCAGAAAATACTTTGCTCTCAGAAAGGGATGTTTGGCATAAATCAGAAATACTAATCAGCTTCCTCGATTTCGTTCTGATAGAAACCTTAGGCAAAAAGTCAAGTTCCTTTTATTTAAAGTTATTTATGTGGGGGCGGAGCCAAGATGGCGGAGTAGAAGGACGCACGTTTACGAGCTCCGAAACCAAAGCCCATGGAATTGGTGTAGAAAGAGTCCCCCATAGATTCTGGGTGAGTGCAAGGTGTGCAGAGGCAGAGTGGAGGAGATTTCCGTCCCAGGGAGCCCTCAAGACCCGTCCCCAGGGTCCGGCGCGCCCCGGAGAGTAAACCCGACCCCCAGCGCTGCCCTGGCCGAGGCCTCAGAGAAGCGAATCCGAGCAGGCTTCAGAGACGGAAGCTGAAGCAGCCGGGAAAGTCCCTCCGCCCACAGAAGCAGGTCAGTGAGAGAGGCCGGGCTGAAGGAGAGGGGAAGCGGGGCATCTCCGTGACTCGGGCCCCCTCGGGAGGAAGCGGCGGCGGCAGGGACGGGGGCAGGAAGCGGCGGAGGCAGAGGCGTGGGCTGGGGCTGAGGCGGCAGCGGCCCAGGACTCAGGAATCCCCCAGCTGCAGGCGGGATCTTCATTACGGAAGATTCCCGCATAAAACCTGACGGAGCTGAGCCTGGGAAACGGCCCTGCCCCCGCCCCGCTCTGTTGCTGAAGACTTCTGCTCGGGACCCCCGGGGGAGCTGAGATTGGGAGGCGGGCCCCCCCACCCCGCCCCCACCCGCTCCATTCTTGAGAGTCGCTGCATAAAGCCCCCCCCCCCCCCCCCCAGGGATCAGAGTCTCGGAGAAAGCCCTGGCCCCGCCCCAGCACCTGAACTAAAGCTCACTGATTGACAGCCAGCAGGAGGAAAGCCCATTTGAATCTCAGAGGCCAGGCGCTGGCTGGGCGGATCCAGGCGGGGGTGGAAGGGAATCTCAGAGGTCAAGTAACTGGCTGGGAAAATGCCTAGAAAGGGGAAGAAAAATAAGACTTTAGAGAGTTTTTTCCAACAAATGCAAATGATCCCGACCTTCGGATCTGATGGGGAGGACGAGAACGTATTTTTCCCATCAGGGAAAGATGTGGAGGGCGGGGCCTCAGTACCCCAGACACCCCAGGGGGGTGTTGGGTGGGCTCAGGCCTTGGAAGAGCTTAAAAAGGATTTTGAAAAGCAAGTTAGACAGGTGGAGGAAAGACTGGGAAAAGAAATGACAAAGATGCAAGAAGAGTATGAAAAAAAGGTCAATATCTTGGTAAAGGAGACCCAAAAAAATGCTGAGGAAATTAACACCCTGAAAAATAGGCTCACTCAATTGGCAAAAGAGGTTCAAAAAGCCAATGAGGAGAAGAATGCATTCAAAAGCAAAATGAGCCAAATGGAAAAAGAGGCTCAAAAGCTCACTGAATTTAATAGTTCTCTCAAAATTAGAATGGAACAGATGGAGTCTAATGATTTTATGAGAAACCAAGAAATCACCAAACAAAACCAAAA
This sequence comes from Bettongia penicillata ogilbyi, assembly GCA_023548195.1. Lineage (NCBI taxonomy): Eukaryota > Metazoa > Chordata > Mammalia > Diprotodontia > Potoroidae > Bettongia > Bettongia penicillata. The sequence continues at coordinate 688,293 of JAJHZJ010000676.1, forward strand.
GAACAATAAAATGGAAGAGAATGTGAAATATCTCATGGGAAGGGCAACTGACCTGGAAAATAGATCAAGGAGAGACAACTTAAAAATTGTGGGACTACCTGAAAGCCATGATCAAGAGAAGAGCCTAGACATCGTCTTGCATGAAATTGTCGAGGAGAACTGCCCTGACGTTCTAGAACCAGAGGGCAAAATGAGTATTGAAGGAATCCATCGATCACCACCTGAGGGAGATCCGGAGGGAGAGACTCCTAGGAACATTGTGGCCAGGTTCCAGAACTCCCAGCTCAAGGAAAAAGTCTTGCAAGCAGCCAGAAACAAACAATTCCAGTACTGTGGTAATACAATCGGGATAGCCCAAGATCTAGCAGCTTCTGCATTGAGGGATCGAAGGGCGTGGAATGGGATATTCCAGAAGGCAAAGGAACTAGGACTCAGACCAAGAATCACCTACCCGGCTAAACTGAGTATAATATTTCAAGGGAAAATATGGTCTTTCAATGAAACAGAGGACTTTCAATCATTCTTGATGAAAAAACCAGAGCTGAAAAGAAAATTTGACTTTCAAACACAAGAATGAGAGGAAGCATGCAAAAGTAAACAGCAAGGAGAAGTATTAAGGGACTTACCAGAAATGAACTGTTTGCATTCATACATGGAAGGACAATATTTCTAACTCTTAAAACTTTTCAGTATCTGGGTGGTTGGTGGGACCACACATACACATGTACACGCATGCACACACATACACACATGCATTCACATGCAGAGACAGAGAGCACAGATTGAACTGAATAGGATGGGACCATACCTTAAAAGGAATTAAGGTAAATGATGAGAGAGAAATGTAGTGAGAGGGAAAGAGGGAGAAATGGAAGGGGGTAACTATATGTCATTTAAGAGGCAAGTAGGAGATGTTTTTAGTGGAGGGAAAAAGAGGAGAGCTGAAGAAAAAAAAACAAACAAACAAACAAAAGTTTACCCTCATCACATTTGACTAAACGAAGGAGTGAAATGCACACTCATTTTGGTATGAAAACCTATCTTACAGTATAAGAAAGCGGGGGAGAAGGAGATATTGGGGGGGGATGATGGAAGGGAGGGCAAAGGGAGGAGGGAGTAATTGAAAGTCAACACTTGGGGAGGGACAGGATCAAAGAGAAACAATGAGGGGCAGGTGAGGAGGGATGGCAATTCAGTTAGTCTTACACAACACGACTATCAGGAAGGTCATTTGCAAAGCTACACAGATATGGCCTATAATGAATTGCCTGCCGTACCAAAGGGAATGGGTGGGGAGGGAGGGATGGGGAGAATTTGGAACTCAAAGTTTTAGGAACAATTGTTTAGTATTGCTGTTGCAACTAGGAAAGAAGACATACAGTTAATGAGGAATAGAAAGTCATCTGGCCCTACAGGAGAAAAGAGAAGATAGAGACAAGGGAAGGGAGGGATGACAGAAGAGAGGACAGATTGGAGATAGGGAAAATTAGATTGCTTGGGGTATTGGGGTGGGGGGAGGGGAGAAAAAGGGAGAAAATTTGGAACCCAAAAATTTGTGAAAATGAATGTAAAATAAATAAATAAATTAATTAAAAAAAAAAAAAAAAAAGTTATTTATGTGCCTTTATAGTTCCAAAAGAAAAGACTTTCCATAACTCAGCTCATTTTCTCACCATCAGACTATCTACCAATGCTTAGCACCCTGTAGAAAAGGTATCTAAATAATAGTCTAGATTTTCATTGGTTTTCTAGGTAGTTTGGGATGTATATTGCTGACCTGCACTCACGGAGGGACCTTCCTCATTCAGAAGTTCCTTTTACTGATAAATTCATCATCCACTTCCTTCCCTATCCCTTTGGTATCTTGTGGACTCAGAGTATATAAAATATTCTTAACTTTTCTTAATGTCATTATTAGACAGATATAGGTGATAAATTAGTAGTTCCTTATTTTTTAAATTTTCCTTCTCATTTTTGGACATTTTTATAATGATTTTTTAAACAAACTGTTATCACTCCCCAATGATTCTCTTCTGACTTTTGACCCCACTGAAACCTCCCTTGCAATGATGAAGTAGAGTGTGAAGCAAAATTAATCCACAGATTGGCTAGCCACATCTGAAAATGTTTGCCTCATTCTGTACTTAATATCCATCACCTCTCTGTTGAGAAATGAAAGGGGGAAGGGAGCTTTTTAGACACCTATGTAGCAGGCACTGTGGTAAGTGCTTTACAGAGATATCATTTGATCTTCACAACCCTGAGAGGTAGTTGCTCTTATTATCCCCATTTACAGCTGAGGAAACTGAGGCAGACAGAGAATTAAGGGATTCGATGTCCATTCTCTTAAGTCCAAATCAGTCCCTACACTGATGAGAATTCTAAATAAAATCTTTTAATTTTGTTTTCCTTTACCTTACTGTCTTCCTACTGGACCTGTCCAATTATATGAAACTATTTTCATATTTTTTAAACTAAGACTTTTTTTCTTCTGGATATCTATCTAAAACGATACCAATGTGGATGTGAGTTCAGTGACAAGAGATCACTGTCCCTTCCATGTCTTGTCAGACAGTCTACAAGAGTTGCTTCTAGTAGCGGTCAGTCAACCTTATAACGATGAGGTGCTTCCGATTTAGCCGAGAGAGTCCCTGCCGTTGAAAATAACTGACATTTCTATAATGGTAGGGGTGGGGGACACAAACATTTAGTAGGCATCTACTATGTGCCAGTGCCTGCGTTATTCCACTTTACAAATATTACCTCATTTAATCATTGCAACCGTGTGAGGTTTCCATTTTCCAGTTGAAAGAACTGAAGCAGAAGTGGCCAGGGTCACACAGCCAGTTAGTGTCTATGGCTGGATCTGAGTTCAGATCTTCTTATTCCAGGCCCAGCACTCTATCCACTAGGCCACCTAGCTGACTCAGGCCCATAAATAAATAAATAAATAAATAAATAAGCGAACAGATAAATAAATGAATGAATGAATGAATGAATGGATGGATGGATAGATAGATAAACAAATGAATGAATGAATGAATGAATAGCCAAATAAATAAATAAATGTGTATGTATGTGCCTGTGTACATATGTATATGTATGTATATATATATACATACACACAAATATATCTATATCTATCTATATATCTATATCTATATATCTATCTATATATCTATATCTATATATGTCTATATAGATATAGATATATAGATAGATATATAGATATGTATATATTACAAGTGAGGACCCTGAGCCTTAGACACTACAGTTATTATCACCATCAACTTACAGAAAGAAACTATGGCTAAGAGATTAAGTGACTTGCCTGTGGTCACAGAGTTAAAATAAGTTAAAAATAATACCATCTGAGGTAGGATTTGAACCAGTCCTTCCCAGCTTAGTTCTCTACTCCACCATGTTGGCTTCTATTTTATCCCTTATGTACCTTGGTAAACAATACCAGAATGTTCCCTGCATTTGGCACAGCCTTCGGAAATGCAGGGCCTTCAGGCCACAACGAGGCACCAGAGGAGGACCTTCCCAGAGTCCCCTTCTCAATTGTTAGTTCTGTGAGGTGTTTTTTTTGTAAATCTTCTTTTGAAAAACAGGTTTCAAGGGACCAAAACTTGTTATGAGGTTCCTTGCTCTTGCCACTAGCTTATTTCTTATATCCAACCCTCCCTTCCCTTAGTGGCCATTTCTCCTTCATTTCATCACCATTCCTAAGCTCTTCTTTACTTCCTGATGTTACTAAAAACTGTTTCAGTCACTGCAGCAGAGCACGACTCTGAAATTAGTCTGTATTTCTGCAGTCCTCATGGGGTGATCCATAGATCTGAAGCCAAAAAGGGCCTCGGAGATCATTTAATCCTACCCCCACTTGAACACCACACTGAGCGTGAGCCCCTGGAATAAACAGTAGGGAATGGAGAGAATCCAATATCAGTTTTTTGTGGTTCATCATTCAGACTCCCCTGGCTCATATTTGAAGTTCCCTCTTATACATCATTGCTCTGCACTCCATTATAGTATGTGCTTTATAAGGATGTTTATAAATATGATGAAATTGCATATTTCTTTGATGCTAAGTAGAACCCCTGAAAAAATTAAAGGAAGCTTCATTCACATGAATAAAACCCTGGAGGCTAAAGACTGAGAAAGAGTATTTACAAACTTAATAGAAAAATCCCTAGTTTTTACCCAGTGCAAGCAATTAAGCTTGAGTATATCACTGTGCAACCTCTGAGAATATCAACACTCTGAAAAGCTTAGCTGAATTGTCTGAAGCCCTTAACTGAATGAGGAAAAATAAAAACAAATCTAATACCATCATTCAGCAATAGCCAATGGAACCTGGGAAGCACCTGGTGATCATTTTATAAACAGTTATGAGTTTGACAATTTGTGTACAGTTTGTTCAATTTGAGTGGGTGATAAATATGATTACTACCTTAAAGTTGAAACAAATGTCATTTGGTAAGGGCAAAAAGTTGTTACTGAGCAGATGGCATCACTTTTTCTTGCCAACTCATTCATGAAACTTCAATGATGCACTGACAGAAACACGTTGGGACCTGCTGGTGTGCGTGTATATATGTGTGTGTGTGAGTGTGTGTGTGTGTACATATATGCCCCCTCACCCCATAGCTAAGGTCTGTATGTAGGCATATAGCAAATGGATGCAAGGGAGGTTTTGGTGGTGACAAAGAAGGGAAGATGTAACCGAAAGGGAAGATAAAGCCAGCTGAGTACTGAAAGAAACTAGGTATTCTAAGAGTCTAGAGAGGAGGGGAGTTCATTTCAGGTGTGGGGAATATGGGCAATCATGGAGATAGGAAATGAAGTCTCTTGTATGAGAAACAGTAAGAATGCCATTTGGACTGGACTGCACAGTACATGGAAGGGACTAATTCAATACAATCAATATTAAGTGCCAGGCACTGTGCTAAGCATTAGGGATACAATTAATAAAAAAAAAAAAAAAAGAAAGCTCTTGCCCTCAAGGAGCTTATAATCTCAAAGCTTAAAACTATAGAAAGGAAAGCATAAAGCTAGACAATGTAGGCTGGGGTAAGGTTGGAAAGGGATTTAAATGCCAAACAGAGGTGTTTTATATTTGCTCCTGGAAGTATCAGGGAGTCACTAGTTTTTAACTACTAGAGGAATGACCCAAAGGTTGTAGCCTTATCTAACATCTAGCCCCGTGACACTGATTCCATGTTAGTGACCCCAATTCTGCATGTCAGCAAGGTTCCAGTGTCTTGCAAAACGAAATTTCTTTTCAGATAGAATAATTTAAAGTACATCCCCTCAAATACATTCATATAGTGCTTTTAATGCTTACAAAGTGATTTTTACATGTATCTCATTTGAGCCTCACAACAGTTCTCTGAAGTAGGTACTACAGATATTATTGAATCACTCAATAAATAAGCAATTTTAAAATGTTACTAAGTTTTCGTATATTTATTGCTAAGTACCAGGTACTGTGGTAGGAGCTACATATACCAAGAAAAAAAAAGGAACAGTCTTTGCTTTTAAGACATTCTGTGTGCGTGTGTGTGTGTGTGTTTGTGTGTGTGTATGTATGTATGTAAATTAAGGCTCAGAAAGGTTAAGTAATTTGTCTAGGGTCACAAATATATATTCACACTAGGATTGCCACTTCAGTACAACTAGTAATTGGTAAGATTGTCCTAGCATGAAATCCAGTAAGAATTTGTTTCACTGTAGCCTTGTAATTCAGGTATGGAATATTTAAATAGATAGAAAACTACTCCCAAAGCTTATAATAGTAAAGGCAGGGGTATCATGCAGTGCAACCAGGGTAAAAATGAATATAAGAAATAAAAAGAGCTGTCCCTTTTACTTTTCTAATCAAAGGTTCTCTTCTGAGTCCTCTCATATTTGCTTCCAGCTTTTAAAATGGCACAAGAGATGCCATAGCATTTGTATTTCCTTCCACATATCTGGAAACAGCATTTAGCCCGTAGTTGACACAACAAAGACCATGCCATCTCATATGGAAACCCCCAACCTAACAACTTTAGGAATATTTTGTTTAAGGAAATACTTTTCTTAGTAGCTTCTGAAACCACTTTGTCCCAATCAGCACCCACCATGTTTCCTGAGAAGTCTTCTCGTGAATACCTAATGAACAAATGATTCAGTTGCCTTCTCACCCTAGAACAAATCTGACAGTACATACGATGTGCAATACCCATAGTCTACCACTTCTACAAAGAAGCAAAAGTGGTTTCTCACTCTTAAAAAAAAAACAAATTAGAAGCATTTTCATTTTTTTTGCATCATAAAAACAAGCTAACAAATACATGAACAAATAAAGCCAAGAAAGATGTTCTATGGCATATCTATAGCTGAGTTTCATTCATTCAAAAAGTCACTAGAACTATTCAGTTTCATGAATATGTACACTGGGCTAATATGTACCCCATCTTTCCTACAAGCCTCCCTCCTCCCAATACTGCAGTCTCTTCTCTATGTTCTCTTAAACCCTCTTCTCCAATATTGTTCCTGCAGTTACAGGAGACCCTCAAGAGAAGAGCAACTATAAACAGGTCATTCTAGAGATCATTATCCAACTTAGTATCTTTCACAGGGACTACATAATTATTCCCTAGGTACTTATTGAACATTTGTTATATGTTTAGCTTCATTGCACACAGCTATCTGCAATGAGGGTTTAACCCTTTCTTCTCTAGAATTCCTACCCTGGGCTTCCTCCCCCCAATTCCCCACACAGGGTCTAACTGGCAAGTTCCAGACATTTGATTCACTCCATCAGGTCAGCTACTCTATCTACTCCGTTAACTTCCTCACTGTCTTTTTATCAGCTACTTTGCAACCAGGAATCAATGTACCTTGCCCTCCCCTCTCTCCCTTTCCAGTTCTTTAACCACAATCGAATCAATATTGTCAATATTCCTGAAGGAGTGTGTCAATCTACTCCACTATGGCTCCAATCACCATCCTTATAACTTCCCAAACCAAAATACCCCTAGCTGTCGCCCCACTTTGGAGACCCGTGTTATGAATGAAGGCTGAAGGTTTTTCAGCAAGGGATATGATCACAGGGATGTCTGCAAAAGATTAATTCAGCAGCAATATGCACAATCAATTGGGGGGAAGAAAAGCTAGCAGAAAGGGAGGTAAGTTAGGGGACTGATATGTCAGAAATGAAGTGACAGAAACAAGGAGAACAAAGACTGGGGAAAAATGAGAAAAAGAATGTCTTGATTAAAAGGGGACTGCAGGCCTTTAGTATAATCGTGTAGAATATAAGACTGGAAATTTAATTACAGGAGGTTAAATAGGAAATGGCTGGTGAGGAAAAGGAGGTAGCCGAGTACAGATGGCTTGGTCAAGAGAGGAAAGAGAGTTTGAGGTAGGCAGTAGCAAAGTGCAAAGTTCTGTGGTTGGGTTTTCACCCCCAAATTTGTAAGGGCTGGCCATGGTTTTAGGCAGGCCAGAGAAAAATGGAAGAAACTGAAAACTGAAAACTTCAGTGAGTTAATGAAAAGAATAACATCTTATGAGTCATGAGAAATGAGTTGGAGAATGCATTTTGAAATTAACCTTGGGGGAAAAAAAAAGATTAAAAAGAAAAAATAAAAGATGGGCATAGAAAAAAATATTTTTGAGGTGAAAAAGATATTTTGAGATGGAAAAGAGTTGATATGGAAATTCATGTTGGGTGGTCTTGCACTTAGTAAAGGAGGTGCAAAGGTCATCTTCCATAATTGGTTTTTGGAAAAGATTCCAAACAATTGTAATGGCAAGTAGCAGTGAAGACACAATTAGAGTTAGCATGAATTTTAGTGAGGTGGGTAGACAGAAGGGGCTCCCTGCCGATCATTTGTTACTAGCTTGCCTTTTTACCTTTGAGGTCAACACTTGCTTCCAATTAAACTATCCCTAACTGGATAGGGTCAACAGAGGAAGAAGGTTTCCATGTGGAGATAAATGGCCATTTGTTATCTGGCTGAGTCCAAACACAGGAATCATGGGTGCTTTTTCTCCAGGCATCCATTTGAGATCTGTCTGGGAATGCTGTTACCCCACGGAAAAGAAAACGCAGACTGTAAATTTACCAAGAAATCAAAACCAAGTGTCAGAGAAATGTGGTGTAGTAGACAGTCTACTGAGAGTCAAGAGATTTGGATTCAAATCCAAGCTCCAGTTCTTATTTGCTATTCAACTATGGGTCAGTTAAATTCTTTAAACCTTAGTTTTTTCATCTTTAAAATAGGGATAACAATAAATATTCTTATCTACCCTACGGTTATTAGGATGATATACAGGATGATATATAAATTATATAAATGTGAGTTGTGATTACTATTAGCAATAAAAACAAGTGTTTATAAATGCATTTTTCATGGTACTGTGATGAGGCCATGATTTTATCTGTGGTCACTCCATCTATGGAGGTTAACTATGTTCTTCCAGGACCTTGCCATACTCTGTGTGATTATTGTTACCCATTCTATGTCATAACTTTTCCATAAAGGATCTATGCTGAGTGCCAGAGGCCTCTCTCTGGAGCTTTCAGTGTCTCCAAGTTTCATCTATTGTCTCATCCTTGATATATGATGAGTTCATATCCTTTTCTACTCATTCGGACCCATGATGCTGTTATTAATGAAACAAGTCATCAGTAATATGCCACAGATCTTTGTTGCGGATGATTTGTTTCAGTCATGCCCTTCTCTTCGTGACCCCATTTAGGGTTTTCTTGGCAAATACACTGGAGTGGTTTGACATTTCTTTCTCCATCTCGTTTGACAGATGAAGATACTGAGGCAAATACGGTGAGGTGATTTACTAAAAGTCAAGTAAGTGTCTGAAGCTGGATGTGGTCTTTCTGATCACAGGTCTGGCACTCTCTCCAGTGCACCCCCTAGTTGCCCATGGTGCATATTACTTATGCTCAGCAATGTGTCCTTTGGTTGAATTCTTTCTTGGAACATTCAAATGAGGAAGTACTGAAATGCTTTTGGTCACTTGCTTGTGACGCTCTTCCCATTCCACAACTCCCTGCTTCTCACCTCCCTTTTTACATGTTGCCTTCAGTTTTTTCACCACTAGAATATAATCTCCTTGAAGGCAGGGACTGTCTTTCTTTTTTTTAATATTCATATTCTCAGAGTTAAGCACAGTGCCTGGTACATCAAATGTTCAATAAATGCTTTACTTAATATAATTAATTATGATTTAATTCTACTAAGAGCATTGTGTTCCATGGCTTAACCATGATAAAACTGGTGTTAAATATCATAACAAAAGTAGTTTCTGAAATTTTAAAAGATAGTATATATTTTATGTGCTGTTTTCTAAAATTTCTTTTCTAAAGTACAAGGGTCCAGTTTATTACAAATCACTTTTGACTTTTCTATAGTAGGGCTATGACTAAAGGTAACCCCTAGATCATAAATATGTGGCATAAATTCTATAGTGTATGTATGTAGAAATAATTATTTCTATTCAACCAACATTTATTAAATGTCTACTGTATTTAGAGCACGGTGTTCATCATGAGGGAGATAGCAAGTTTAGATAAGGGCTCTTGGGGCTTATAGTTTAGTAAAGACATATAACATATACTCAAATCTGCTATTAATAAGTATCTAAGAGATATAAAGTATTGTGTGAAGTCTGGTCAAAGAAACAATGGTGTATATGACAGATGGCATTAGGAAAGAAATCAGGAAATACTTCCTAGAAGAGGTGGCATTTCAGATAATTAAATAGTCTCTTGTACCAAGACAGCTGGCTTTGAACATCTCTACTATGCAACCTCTTTATTTCTGGTAAAGTAATTAGCAATAAATAAAATCTGTCAAATGATTTTTTTTTTATCATTACTTCAACTCTCAGGTTCTCAATACTGTAACCTTGACTACCAAAAAAAAAAATAGGAAGAAGAAATAAAAAACACCATCACTACCACAACAGCACACTAGTGTTCCTGCCAATTAGCAACATGGAAAAATTCTTCCTTTACTTCACTTACATAATGTGCTGAATGTTTCATAATGTCCACACATTTGTTTTTCTGAATATACAGCTCTCGAATATATTACTTATTTCACTAATCTGCAAAAAGAGAAAAGTGATACTACTTTATCCACGCATGAGAAAAGAAATAAACATTTTGAATAAAAATAGGGAATGTTTCAAAGAGAATGAGGCAATAACGCTTTTGGATCTGTTCATCAGTATGAGATATTTAGAGCTATAAAGGACCTTAAAAGCCATCCAGTTTATCCCATCCCATTTTATAAGTGAAGAAACAAAAATGAAATACCTTGCTCATGTGGATAACATCAGATTTGAACCCAGATTTCCTTATTCTAAAAGCAGCACTATAGCAAGGCTTTTGAGTCTGTTTCTAAAAAGAAAGATAATTCTGATTCCCTTGAAAATATAATTCCTTCATTCACCCCAAAATACTTGTGGACAATTTGTTACAGCGAAGTCATGGTGCTAAGTACTATGAAGGGTACAAATGAATATAAAATATGGTCCTGCCCCCAAGGAACTTTATAAGGGGGATGGCCAAGTAATAGAGTGAGGGTCATCCACAGAGTAAGCTGCAAACAGTACAGTTAGCTAAAAGAAGGGAGGCCTCAGTAGTGATTCAAAGTTCCATTTTTCTGGGAAACTCCTTGAGCCTCAGAGATGGGGTTTGAGAACAAGAGCCAGCCTGAAGGTTGCCTGGAAAGGCTTCAAGATGAGTGGGTCACACAGAACATTCAGAGTCTTAAGAGACAGAAGGGACTTTATCTAGCCCAATCTCCTCACTTTAAAGAAGAAGAAACTCAGGTCTTGAGAGACTGCCATCACTGCCAATGCCAGGACTAGAACCTTGGTCTCCAAGTTCTCAGTCCACTGAAAACATAATACATAATACATACATATACATAATATATCAATGGGTTATGATGACTGTATTAGCATAACACACCACTGTAGCTGGCTGGCTAAGCAAAATATAACAATGATAATAAAGTATATACATAGATATGTCAATTAACCTTTAAAATGGGTTTACTATGTGCCAGGTACTGTTCTAAGCATTTTACAAAATATAATCTCATTTGATCCACACCACAACCCTTGGAGGTAGGTCCTATTACTGTCTCCATTTAACATTTGAGGAAATTGAGGTATAGAGTGAGTGACTTCACCAGGGTCACACAGTTAATAAGTATCCAGGGATGTATTTAAAATCAGTTCTTCCTAACTCCAGGTCCAGCGCTCTGTCCACTACATCTTGTAGTTGACTCAGTTATAATAGTCCCTGTGGTTCAGCTACATTCATGTTATAAGGCACCAGAGTATGGTGAGGAGATGGTGAGCTTAGGATGACTATAAAAGAAAGAAAGAAAGAAAAGTGTAAGGGAAATGAGTATTAATATATGTATATATGCATTCACTTTATATATATATGCATGCATGTATAAACACATGCATACATGGTGTATATATGTGTATGTGTATTGTATATATACATGCACACAATTATGCAAACAAATGGGAGAGTGTCTTCAAAGGCCTACAAGATGATTTCTTGGCTGGTAAGAAAGTAAGACCGGGTCTATGTTGGCTACTGCATGGTAATGAGGAAAGAAAGAGATCTTTATGCTTTTGAAAAGGAACATAGCCCTGGCAACCACGGGGAAAATATGATTACTGACATACATCAGTTAGTAAGCAAAACCAAACCAAACTAAAAAAAAAGGAGAAATGACGAGATTCAGAGAAAAATATGACCACGTGCCTGTCAAGTCTGTTGGTTGTCAATAACCGCAGTTTAGCAAGAATCTGTGGTTGTGTTTCAACTAGTAAACAGTCTCACATTATTTAACCAATAGCAATCTTTGTTTCTCTGGAAATAATCTATGAATTTCTACAAAAGTGCAATATGAAAGTTTGAAATAGGGGTGTCTGAATGTTTGGATGCAACGTAAGACCAGTTGTTGATGCAAACTTTTAGTCACTAGTTTAAAAACACAATGAAACACCCACCTTTCCTCTACGTTAATAAATCAAAATATAGTATAGAAACAGTTTGCAATTAACAGGGCGTTGCTGAAACAAATGAAAGCAGGATTTGACCATTATCTTACAGTGACCTCGTAAAAATGAAAGATCTCTTCTTTGTTTAGAATTTGTTGACCAACACCTAGATGACCCCCTTCTACTAACTTGGTTCCTCTTCAGTCTTCGGCACAACAGTGAGCCAAGTTTTTATTTATTTGCTTTAAAGATGGAAAGAGAAGAATCCATGCAAGGGCAAACTACAGTGATGAATGCCTGATGATAAAATCTTCCAGATGGCAACTGTTTTCAAGAAAGGTCAATTACAAACCTCTTGTCAGTCCCTTTAATGAAACACTTTAATGACCTCCTTCCTTTCCCCACAAAATTAAATCACAAAAACAACTTAGTCTCTGAATGACCCAGTAATCCCAATGCTCGCATTGCAATGACAGACTCAGGGATCAAAGTGGAGGTGTTCTGAGGAACTCTACTTTTCCTCCTACTAGAGACTGACAGCTATGACCTTGCTACTATCCTAAGATCAAAAATGTTTCCAGCTCCCTCATCCCATTTCTTAAAAATAAAATATGCACACAGGCATTCACCCACGTATCTCGTAGCTTAATTCATTAGAAAAATGCGTAACTTCTCCTTCCTCTACCCTGATTTCTGTCAAATACAGAAGCAGAACCTCTATGTTTCATATATCTTGGTACTTTCATATATCCAAGTCCCATTAAGTGATTTAGCAAATTTGTGGTTCTCTGAATTATTAAAACTGGAGAAAGGAAAGCTGTAATGATTGCTAGTTTAAAAGGCAGGGCTGATTTTAAAAAAGTTTAGGTGGGTCACATTTTCAAACAATGAAAAATGGGCCACAATCAAGGAAAAAACCCACTTGTTGATGGTAAGTGGTCCAAAATGACTAGTGATACAATGCATTTTCAGTGATGATCTATCTGCATGTAACCACAAGTACAAATGCCAAACCAAATTCCAACTAGGTCAAGAGCCCGAAATCAGGTTTCATAACTCCTCTTGCTTTTACCTGTGTCAGATGATGCAATTCGTCACACTTTGGGGTTTACCGTCAGAATTGTGCTCATTAACACCAGCTTCCGTCCTACTGGGCTACCAAGGGAGAATTGGTATTTTCAATACAAACCCTGCAAGTCAGTTCTGCCTCTTTCCATGCAGGTACCTGCCTACCTGCTCCCTATAAAGCCAAGGAAAAATAGCAGCAGTTCTATAAATGACATTCTATAAAATGCTTGCAGGAGGGCAGAAAGTTACAGATTCTTGAAGAAAAAAAGTGTATTTTTCTTTTATGAGTGAACTACTGTTTGTCAGTAAGTTTACTTTATAGAAACTTTTTGTTTAAAAAAAACTACAACAACACCCCCTCACCACATTCAATAAAGTTGGCTTTCAGTCACGTTCTACTCAGATGCCTCCTCAAGGAGTGGAAGTGACCCTGGGTTCTCACATCCGTATTTTATTAGTAGAATGCAAGTTCTAACAGGTCCCACCATGTTGAAGAAGTCTTTAAAAAGAGGCTAAGAGAGGCAGGTTGAGTGTCTATTTCCTGAGGTCTAGACAAACTTACTGCGAAAATACTTATCACCAGAAGGTTGACAACCAACTGATAATTATTTCTGGCTACTATGTCTACCACGTATGAGCCATCAGGTAATAAAGAGAATACCTACACCTGTGAAATAATTTCCTTGGAAGGACCCCAGACCATAGCAGTTGCACTATTCCAAACTAGAATTACAGTGCATTCTCAAAATGGATTATTTTATTATGTTTCATTATTATTCAACCAAGGCTTGAATGGTGTCTTTCTTAGCTGTGTTGTATTTCCATCTTAGAGCAGTGTCTTTGGCTTTCCATATGTAAAATACATCACCTGGTTCAGCTCTCTTTTGCAGGAAGCATTCCCCAAATCTCCTTAATCCATTCTGACTACTCCTTTATCCTTTAAACTACATTAGTCTTACACTTATTATTTTCCCCTTGTTTTTATTCTCTAGCTGTTTCATGTATATTTGGCTTATATCCCCAACCAAGCACCTTGAGAACAAGGGCTGAGTCTTCTTTCATACTATCCCATAGTACCCAGTGGAAAAGAAGGCAAAGGAAGCTTTTTCTAATCTCTTCTCCCTTACCTGTAGTAAATAAGGTCTCTGTGAAATTGGAATATGGATTTAATTGCTTTACCGTAAGACAATCCATGAACTTGCTTACATATTTTTTCTTATTCTCTTCCTTTCTGAAAATTATTTTGGAAACTGTATTTCAATATAATTAGGTTTCTTGTAATATTACAGATTTTATTTTGTTCATTTAAAAACATTACTCTGAGAAGTGGACCGTAGGTTTCATCAGATTGACAATGTTCACACACATAAATTTAAGAAGCCACACTTAAGAGCATTTGGCTCTCTTACCCCTTATATCTTATACCCTACCAAATGCTTTGTTATCCAGCGAGACAGGACTTCTTCCTTTCCCTTGAAGAAGAAACACCATCTCTCAATTCTAGGCATTTCAGTGCTGCCTTCCATTTCTGGAATGGATTCACCTCTCTTCTCCACCTCTTGGCTTTCCAGGCTTTCTTCAAGTCCTAGCTCAAAGCCCACCTTCTATAGGAAGTCTTTCCGGAGCCCCCTCAATTCTACTGCTTTCTGTCAATTGATTATCTTCAATTTAATCTGCATATATTGTGTATGTACATAGTTGTCTACAGATTATCTCCCCCATCAGCTTGTGAGCACCTTGAATGCAGGAACTGTTTTTTTTTAACCTTTGTAGCCTTGGCACTTAGGATAACATCTGGAACACAGCAGGTGCTTAATAAATGTTTATTGGCTGCTAACTGAAGCAAGAAGACCTGACTTTCATTTCTTACCAAGCAAGAACCAAGTAAGAAAACACCTGTCCCATCTGATTATGTCCAATACTAGAGATAAAAACCCTGAAATTTACAAGATTAGACTTGAGGAGGAATGGATGACCATAGTATCAGATGGTAGTAAACTGTTATAGGCCACTAATTTGCTGACTTTCTTTTTAGACTGAAATAAATAAAACACATAATAATGCTACTGCCAAGAGCCTTCCCATCTGGACAAAGAAATGACGAGAATTCATCAGTCCCCTTAACTTTTACCATTATATCTACACTGGCAAAGGGAAGCAGACAGCTAAAGCAATTATACCCATAATTCAATCCTAAAACACATTTGCCTTCAATACTCAAACAAGTGAAGGATTCAAAAGGGAACAAAATTTATTCGGACAATTCCTGCAGTTCTCCACTTTTCATCTTCAGAGTGCAAAGGGGCTGAATAAAATTCGAGGGACTGAAAAAGTTGGATACTGAAACAGAGGTTGTGTAATGAAGTGTCCTGGGTGAAGTCCTGAACCTCAGAGACTATCAATTAAACTGATGCTATCTTGAAGAGATTAGCGGGTGGCTAGGTGGCATTGTGGATAGAGAACCCAGACTGGAGTCATGAAGACTTGAGTTCAAATTCATCCTCAGACATCCACAGACCTTCGGGGAAAGTTACTTCACCCTGTTTGCCTCGGTTTTCTTATCTATCAAATGAGGTGGAGAAGGAATTGGCAAATCACTCCAGTATCTTCAAGAAAACCCCAAAGAGGGGTCATGGAGGGTTGGATATGACTGCACCAATTGAACAACAGTAACAACAGCAGTAACAAAAATATTGAAGAGGTTAATTTTGAAAGAGCATTTCCAAAGTGGTCACTAAAAACCATTTAACTTTCTGAGAAGAAGGGGCAGGTAACTTCTCTGTAGGACTTATCAAAGAGTCAGAAGAAGTGTACGTGGAGGGTGAACGGGATGGACTAACTAACCTTATTCCCAACAGCAAAGAAAAAGCTATGATGCTAAATTATATGTAATTTGAAGAATTCTGAGAATATCATAATGGATGAATGGGTTTCTTCTGCTTCATCCAGCCTATTTAATAAACATACAAAGACCCGGCCAACAGGAAACTCAGCTTGCCACTGCTGACGAGTAAAACACTTTGAACTACAGGCAGCCTGCACACCCAAATTACACAGTGTGACACACACAGTCTTTGAGTGGTTCCACAATGTAGAAGCCAATTATTCTTGGCATACACTCCCATCTCGCTGTCCAAGTCAACATCACTCACATGTGGAACTTTGCCACATCAAATGAACCAAGTCATAAATTCCATAAATCCTTAGAGATGAAAGTCAAGTGTGTGGAGAAAAAGAGGTTTCACTGTACATAGTATGTAGAATAAAAGGCATCATGAAGTCAGTTTGAAGGTGTTACCGCTATGTCTATTAGGAGAACCCAAGAAAGCAAAATTCTGACTTTGGAATTTTCCACCATAAACTCTAGTTTTTCAATGTAAGACAAGAAGAAAAGAAAGAAAATACAATGCATTTACATTTTGTGATAGCAGTGCAAATTAATTTGTGTTTAATTCATAATAATTGAATTCTGCTGTTTCTTTAAATGGGAAGGGATACAGACAAAAATGAAGAGATAGAATAATGCTAAACGTTCCTTAAAATGGAAAAGCCAAACAAAACAAAACAAAACAAAACATGCTTAAGGGTTTGGGTGCTTGGGTTTAAAGTTTCTCAAGATTTATTTCCATATTTATCTCTGCCATTGTTAGTTTCAGTCAGGTCTTGATCAACCTAACAAACGTAAAAAAAAAAAAAAGAGAGATGCAGAAATATTTTTTAAAAACATTCCATTCATTAGAAATTTCATTGGTTTATATGTAGATAAATGCAAATCCATCTAGATACCCATAATTCTCACAAGTTCTCTCCTGAACTAATTTCTAATGTGTTTCCAATTTAGGTATAAATAAAAAGGGAGATGAATAAATAACCCATTAAAGGGATAGGCCACTTGTGGATAATAGAAAATTGTCTTTATTTCTCTCTGTCTGTTTTGATTTAAGTCGGGGAAACCAAAATATCTCATCTTATTACTCTATTTACCATATTCTCCAACAAGCTTTTCCGGGGGGTGGGAGAAGGGTTTGAGGTTCCTGGTACTTCCACTGAAGTAACTAGAATTTGAGAAACTGCTGTTGTGGGCTCAGTAAGGCAGCTGGAAACCTTCTTCTGTTTGTTATCCAAAGAATGTAATCCAAAAAGGGTGTTCTTTTTACAAGTAAGCTTTTAAAAAGGAATAATCTCAATGCTTTAGTTGTACCACACCAACCAAAATGCTGTTCCTTCTTCTAAAAATGAATTAAATTAGCAAAAAAATATTCAACTGGGTGCCAAGCAGATAGAGGGTTGGGCCTGGGTTCAAATTTGATCTTTAGACAATTAATTCTGTGATCCTGTGCAAGTCACTTCACCTCTATTTGCCTTAGTTCTTCATCTATAAAATGGGCATGATAACAATACCCATCTCCCAGGATTGTTGTAAGAATCCAACGAGATGATAATTATACAGCACTAAACACAGGGTTCAACACATAGTAAGCGCTATATCAATGGAGTTATGATGATTATTTATTATTTGCTATATCATCTGTGGAGTAATCATGCTACTGAGATATTATTTTTCTTCACAGGAAAACAAACTTAGAAGCCTGAATTACTTTTAAAAGCATTTTGCTTTCACACTCAATAGACTAACTCTTTCCTAAACATAGCACACCTGGCACAAAAGAATGTAAATGAACTTAGATTTTTATACACATATTTCAGAAATGAAGGTAAGTTCATTAGGTTGCTGCATATTATGAGTATTCAAGGGCTAAACACCCAAACCCCAAAGTGAGACTTTGCCTGTGAGTTTTTCCATATAATTCTCTGGAAATTGCATCTGGGTGCCTAGATTTTACAAGCTGAATGCGTCTGAGGGGAATGAGCCACATGCCTTTCAGGAAGGTTTGGCAGACGGCAGCAAGCTGACAGTGTATATATGGGTGAGTAAATATATGTGTATATGTTTGAGGGAAAGAGAACGTGTATAGCAATGAGAAAGCAGGAAGAATCTCAGACAAACAGAACTACCTACAAGGAGCTGATTGTTTCGGCTCAAACAGTGGCTGAAATACAGTTATGTGATGAGGGGCAGTTTGTTGTAGCAGAGAGAGAGCCAACTGTCCTTGGAGCCAGGAGGACCTGAGTTCAAACTCTGCCTCTCGCGCATACTGACCTTGGGACACAGGGCAAATACTTAATCTCTTAGCACCCCAGACAACTCAGGTGTAGAAAGGGTGCTGATCTGCCTTGATAGAAGAGGCTCTAAGACTATCACCACCCTTTTTGTCATAGAAAAAAAAAGATAGGTATCCATTAATTGGAGAATGGATGAACAAACTGTGGTATGTTAACACAATGGACTTTTATTATGCCATGAGAAATGATGAGTAGGATAAAACTTAAAAAAAGATATGGAATGACCTGTATACAAGATGCTAAGCAAAATCAACAGAATCAGGAGAAAAATTTACATGATCTCAATGATAACATGAAGGAAGACTTTGAAAGACCTCAGATTTCTGATCTAGCAATAACCAATCATTACTTCAACAGACTGATAAGAACCATACCTCTCTCCTTCCAGCTAAGAAGTGATAGACCAGAGATATGTAGAACACATGTGTTCTCAGATGTATTCAAAGTGTCCATTTTTTTCTCTTGACTAAAAATATCTGTTGTAAGGGATAAGATATGGGGATGGGATGGGCTTGAGGAGAAGGTTGATTGACAGGTAATGATATCCCCCTAAAAACATTAATAAAACTTTTTTAAATGCACAGAAAAAATACAGAAGCTACAACATTGTCACTACCTTGTTAAACTTATTACAATTCTTAAAAACAAAACTACAGATTCTTATGCAGTCTTTCTCCTGCTCTTTGGCTTTGGAATGTTTGTGTTTATTGATGATTGTTAAGTTACAATAAAAAAAATAAGGCTGCACAGTAATAAAAATGTAGAAAGAGCTATTGGTTGACTACTCTACAGCTGATCTAAAAAGACAGGATCTAGAAAACAAATCAGTTTGTCAACTTAAAAAGATAATTATACAGCCCCAAATCAGGCCTGTGGTTGTAGCATGGGTGTGGAGGAGAGGAGTTAGTCAGGGTGGGAAGGGACAAGGACTATGCAAGGGTGGAGAACCTTTTGCCTCAAGGCCACATGTGGCCCTCTAGATTCTCCAGTGTGGCCTTTTGACTGAATTCAAACTCCACAGAACAATCCCCTTAAAAAGAAAAACAAACAATTTGTTCCATTAAACCTGGACTTGGTCAAAAGGCCACACCCCAGAAACTAGAGGGCCACATGTGGCCTTGAGGCTACATGTTCCCCACCTCTGATACTCAAGTATTACCTAGTCCTTTTAATGATTTAGCCAATGAATCAACAAACACTTATTAAGCATTTACCATATATCAGATAGTATGCTGGGCCCTGGCGACAACAATCTAAAGAATGAAATCATCCCTCGCCTTTTAGAACTTCATTGGTTCATATGGGTGCCTTCCTTGGGGAAACCAGCTTGACGAGAAACTCTCACTAGAGAAGCAATGATATGGTGATGAAATAGAAGCAATCAAAGCTAACCCGTGATGCAGTCTATAGAAATACTGAAAACGACAGATGCTCTTCCTGAGAAATAAGGAAATGTTGGTAGCCTAGGTTAAAAAAGCACAGGTGGATGAAGTTGTCACAGAGAGGTCAGAAGATATGCAAATGAAATCAGTGGATGGTGGCGATGAAGTCAACAGTAGACACCAGAAGAAGTCAGGGAGACATCAAGTAAGCCAGAAGAGTTTCTGCCCGTCTGGTAGCACACAGTGACTACCCACCCGGTAGAGAAGTCACATGATACATATAATGATTTGAGAAAGTTGAACTATAACAAAGCAGACACAGCTGGTGCATAGGAGACCGGTGTAATGATTGTGTTGTTTCAAAGGTAACTAATGAAAATTTTATTGGTTTTTTGAAAAACGAATTTGACTATTTGATTATTCACAGCTTCATTGTGCTTCCTGCCAGGGATTGGGGCTATTTTTCCAGTAAGGAGACTCTCTTTACCAATGCAAGTTGATTTTTTTCCCCTGAAACTTAAAGGTTAACAGGGCTGCCTAGAATATTAAGAGGGTGTGGGACTCACCTGGGTCACAAAGCCAGTATGGGTCAATGGTAAGACATCAATCCAGGTTTTCCTGGCCTTTAAGGCTGACTCCCTATTTACTATTCAAAGTTGCCTCCCAAAGTACACTTAAGCTGGTAAAAATGACTCAGAATAACTATTTACTATGTGTGTGTGTTCATCCTTCATTGCCAAAGAAGACCATGCCATCAGAGAAATAATGACATGACTTGCACTTGAATTTGTTTTGAGCGAGGGAGGGCTGTGCCAGTCACCAGCCTCACCTTCTCCTCCAGAGCCATCTGAATCCAGTGACCAGATATTCATCAGAATGACTGGAGATGACCCAGGATGAGGCAACTGGGGTTAAGTGACTTGCCCAAGGTCAAGTGTCTGCGTTGAGATTTGAACTCAGGTCCTCCTGACTCCTGTACTGGTGCTTTATCCACCGCACCACCTAGCTGCCTCAATTATTTATTAACATGACATATGAGTAACTTAAAATGCATATTAAAGCAACTCACTGAACAGCATTGGGATGTTGTGAATAAAGTGCTAAACTTGGTAACAGGAAGACCTGGGTTCTAATCCTGCCACTGAAGCAGAATAGTGTTAGGACTGTGGATGAGTCATGCAGTTTCTCTGAACCTCAATTTCCCATCTATATAATGAGGAAAATAATACTTTACTACCTGCTTCATAGAGATGTTACGAAGTTCAAATGAGATAATACCTGACAGTACTTGCCAACCTAAAGTAATACAGGAACAATTTAGAATATACATAATAAACACTACAAAAAATGCCAGTTCTCATTGTCATTAATGTTGTTATTGTCTTTAGTACAACACAAATGAACAGATTAGTCTGTGTGTGTATGTGTTGGTGTGTGTGTTGTGTGCTTTGTCCTTTGTTCTCAAAGACCATGACATCAGGGAGATGATGACATGAGTCTGGGTATCATAGTTGTTGGAACTGGTTTCTATTTTGTGAATTCCTTTGGATCCTATATTATGTATTTTTAGACTCTCTTTATGCTGGATTCATACTATAATGGGCCCAGTGCAGGCACTCAGGAAATACTTCGCATTGCTTTATAAGCCAAAATAGGTGATCCTTTTATTCTTTCCTTGAAAATCCTGTCAATGGGAAGAATTAATGAGAAAAACACCTAAAAATAATTAAGTAAAAATGTGACAAAAGGAACTGCATGTAAAGGGAAATTTTAAAGACTTAAGGAACATTAGGGACCACCTTGTTCCCTATTTTCTGCCATTTTATAGTTGAGGAAACTGAGGCTCAGAGAAGTTGCAACCTATATCCCCATTTTTCACCCAGTGCTTTTTACTAGTAGACTGAGACATATCACCAAAGAAACTATTTACATTCTCCCCTTAACAATTGCGTGAGCACCTCCTTTCTACTATTTTAGAAAGTGACTTCAGGGAGTTTTTATACACAAGACCCTCATGCAATCAGTTCTTTCACTTGCATTTGAAAACCCAGAGAGGCAATAAGAAGCCACAACACCAGCCACAAGTAACAGTGATAAACCCCCAGAGGCAATGCTGCCATCTCCCCTTCTTTTTGACGTTCTAGATGCTTTGTCTTAACAGGGCTGGTGGAGAGAGAGGGAATGCCTAATAAGAAGTAGAATGGGGAGCAGGTTGTTGAGTTTTGGGGCTATTTTGGTGTTTCTGCAGAACCTTAGCTGGTTGGTGCTGGGCACATAGCCTGCTTCCACCGCTAAGTCTCTTCTCTCAACAGCTAATGTGAAAGGACAATGATCACACCTTTGGCTGTATACCATGGAGAACTAAAATGATGTAAAAGACCATTCGTAAATCAAAGGGTAGACTTAGTGTGTACAGAAAGGAAAACTAGCTCCATTGAAATTTCTTTGGGAACAGGATAAATGGAAGAGGTTTAGGAAACAGGCTTAATTTTCATGTTTTGCCCATCAACACAGCTTTCTCTAGCTTATGCCTGGTGCCAGCTTGGTGCTGTTGCTTCCCTCGTCTCCCTCCCTCCAATCTTCTGGTACTTCATCCAAACCAGTTAATGATGACTAAGCCATGAGGCTTCAATCGTTTCCCCTCGTGGCTTACTCCATGGTTTCACAGGGAATAGTTCCTGCATGAGTTTTAATTTATTTCCTTTTGGATTGTGACTCTTTACAAGAGCGATTCTGAATCTACAAAGTGGTCAACAAAATGTGATCTCTTCCTTGCAGGGAAGGTTTTGCTGGTTCATAGGGATATGTTAGAGAGCTACTTGGCATCCTTTAATTCACTGGGAAGCCCCTTGGAGCATGGCCACTATTAATTCAACTCAATAAACACCATGTACCTACTATGTGCCAGGCATAGTTTCAGCTACTGGAGACACAAAAGTAAAAAAAAAAATTGGAAGGTAGGCAAGGAATATAATATGTATAGAAATAAGTAATTATAAAAATATCTGAGGAGGGAGAGAGTTAGAGCTGAAACTAGGTCAGGACAGCTGGGGATTTCTTCCAGGTGCCACCAAAAAAAGGGGAATACTTTCTCCCTTTTGTGTGTACATATGTATGCATATGTGTGTCTGTGTGTGTGTGTGTGTGTGTGTGTGTGTGCTGGGCATGGTGGAGGCTATATATCTTTTTCTTTTCACATCCTTTTAAGTCTTCCACTGGCTTTCACTCTGATCCATGGGGTAGAAGGAAAGGGTGATGTAGTAGAATTGCGATATAGGGAGAAAGAGAGAAGACAGAATTGATGCAGGCCCAGGTTACTTTAGGGTTCTCAGGATCCTTCGAAATAAGGGCATACCTATAATGGAAAGCAGAAGGGCTTCATTCAATCAGATACTGCCTGAAAAGAAGGTAAGCCTAGTTCCTAGGAAGCTCTAGGGCTCGCCTAAGGGTCAGCAGGGTTCCTGAAGTTTAAGGGCAGAGGTGAAGGGGACAAAAATATTGAGAATCAGGCAGTGAACTCCTAGAGGAAAGAGAGAGAGAGATAGAAGCAGGAAGATCTCAAGTTCCAAGTCAGACATTTATTAATTATGTGAATATGTCACTTAACTTCTCTCAAATTCAATTTCCTCATGCATAAAATAGGGTTATTGATATCTATAGAATTTATTTCACAGAGATATTTCTTGGCATGCTTTGTTTCCCTCTCCACAGCCCTCATTCCCTTAGCCCTCTCTCCGCTCCAACCTACCTTCCAATCTGAGAAAGGGAAATTCATCACCAGGAAATTCATAATCTTGGAGTCTGCTCTAGCTTAGGTACTCACACCTCCTCAGAGCCTTCAGTAGCCTTTGCCCCTGTGACTGAATGACTGAAGGGTAGAGCAAAAAAAATCCTTCTAAAGGCTCCACATAAAGAGAGTCCAGAAGCCCAGCTAACTCTTCATTTCCCATCAGCTGCCCTGGACAGGGATATTTCTTCCAACCTCTTTTGTGTGTTGTCCTCCTCTCCCCATCTCCCCACACACAGTGGATTGTAAATTCCTGGAAGGCAGACTTTCTTTCCTTTTATTTGTATTCCTAGCCCTTTGGACAGTGCCTGGCACTTAGTAGGTACTTAATAAATGTTTATTTTAGTGGATGTTATAAAGATCAAATAAGTTAGCATATAAAGGGCTTTGCATACCTTAGGACCACTATATAAACATTAGCTATTTTTATCTGGAATACACATATACACATGGAAAGAGAATATATGTATGTACATATGCATATACACGAATACATACACACACAAACATGTAACAGAGTCAGTAGAATTCTGGATTTGGTGTTATTAAAACCTGAGTTCAAACTATGCCTCTGACACTAGCTGCATGACTCTGGGCAAGTCACGTTCTTATTTTATGTCTTTATGCCTCAGGTAACACCTTAGGGCTTAGATATCTAAGATCAAGGATGGACTCTCATCTCTACTTATGGAGAGAATTCTCACACTAGGAGGTCCCTACATTGATGGAATCACAGATTCAATGTGTTATCTCATATTATCCGATGAGTGGGGTTATAGTATGGGAGTAGGTGTAGAGCTCAAAGAAGTGGCTATTGAATGATGGGAGAAGGGGGAGAATCTGGAATTGGGAGTGAGAATGTAGAAATATGTCTTCTCATCTTCCTGGTCCACTGTGTTGCAGGGCATGACAAGTTCTACATACAATATTGGAGGAGAGGGACCAGGGATGGACTGGATTCAGGGTAAAGTCAGGTCCCTGTGAGTGCAAAATAATGGAAAGGGGCATGAAAAAAAGAGACACACAATGAGAAGAAGCTTGTTGATGATAGAATGGTGGTTCCAGAGGGCACAACTGAATGAAGAAAAAAGCAGAACTGGAACTCTAGGAAGACAGAGCTGGGTTGATGAGCACACATGAACACAGAATGAGAGCTGAGGGAGCCATGCTTTCACCTAGGCAGCCCCAAAATTCTGAATCACAAGAATACAGACAGGAGGAGAAAAGAACTTGCCAGCCACAGGATGGTAAATTTTTTCGCACTTGGCTTCTTCTTATACTACTCCATATGCTTGGGATACCCTTCCTCCCTGACTCACTTGTTAAATTTCTACCATCTTTTAAAGCCCAACTCAAATGCTACATCTTCAGGACACCTTCCCTGATACCATCATGTGGGTACCAACCTTCTTTGAAACAGGTTGTTTTGTTCCATTACACTAAGCTTACTATAACTGTGGGAGAAAAATGAATTAATAGGCTTCAGTGGGAAACCGAGGAACTTTCCTGTGAGTGAAGTGCATGAAGTTTATCACGCAGATTTTGTGACATGTAGTTTGCCTGCAGAGTCCTTTTCAATTTCCTCCCTGTTTCTTGGTTATATCCTAGATAGGTAAAGTAGTTACATGTCTTCATTTCGGTTAGAGGAGGTATCATCACAGCAGATACACTGAAAAAACCTGCTATAACACCACCACCGCATTAACATATATCAGTTCTATTTCCCAAGACCGGTGTTAAGAGGACTGAATATTCAATTAAGGTATTCTTATCTTCCTTCATAATATTTATTTGCATAATACAAAAGAAGAAAGAGTAATTGTTTTTTAAATGATATTTCAATTAAGCCACAAATTTATTTTGTTTTTGTTTTTTAGTTCTGTCCAGCTGTTCATGACCCTATTTGGGATTTTCTTGGCAAAGATACTGAAGTAGTTTGCCATTTCCTTCTCTAGCTTATTTTACTGATGAGGAAACTGAGGCAGACAGGGTTAAGAAACTTCCCCAGAATCACAGTGTCTAAGGTCAGGTTTGAACTCATGAAGATGAATCATACTGGTTGCAGTCCCGCCTGGCCATCTAGTTGCCCTAAGTACACAGTAGGTACTTAATAAATGCCTGGGTGGCATAGTAGATAAGAGCACTGGACTTGTAATCAGGAAGACTAACTCTGGCCTCAGGCACTTACTAGCTGTGTGACTGTGGGCAAGTCACTTAACCCCATCTGCCTCAGTTTCCTCAGCAATAAAACGAGCTAGAGAAGAAAATAGCAAACCACTTCAATATTTTTGCCAAGAAAATCCCAAATGCGGTCATGAAAAGTTGGATATGACTGAACAACACCTATATACTTGCTAGGCATTGAAGATACAAAGGAAAAATAAAATCCCTGCCTTCAAGGAACTTATATTCTGCTGGTTTCAGTTGGCTCCAATACAACACAAATGAAAAGAAATGAAAACCCTGCATTGTTTAAAACTTTTCTCACAGAACACATGTCCCATCTCCATTACTGGCTGTATGTAGACTTATAACTAACAAGCTGAAACTATATATAAAAAATTCAATGGCTAGAAACATAGGACTACGCCCAAACTTGTTACTAACTTGTTTGTATCTCAGCCTTGATAATTTAGGGACTGCACTGTATATATTTTCTGGGATGGGGGCAAGGGGAGTCCAAAGAGGTTAAGTGACTTCATGTGTACAATTACTCTAGAGAAATCTGAGCCAGTTAGGAAAGAAGACATCATTTTCAGAATTTCCATCATTTCATTATATTAGGTCACTCTGTGGCTATTTTTTTATAGAGATGCTATGTGCAATTACTCTACATAGTAAGACTTAAAACCAATTATTTTGGTTTTTAACTTGGCTAATCTTGATTTACTGAACTCTATGAAAACCTGCACAGACAGGTTTAGAAAAAGCTAGCTGCAAAGGACATGCACAGACCTGTTTAGGGCATCTATGAACAAATGATTTCCTGTTTTCCCCCTCTTTTCTCAATCAGAGTTCCATAAATATCAGCTTAATTGTAATAAAGAGAAGCTACAACTACCCCATTGTTAAGGCACAAAGAAATATGTTTATGAGACACCACTTGAAAATGATTTAAGAGAGTGAGAAAGAAGGTGGCCGGCACGTACTGCATGACAGCAGGAATTCTGGTGAAAAGTGATACCAGATACAAATATTTGGATGGTAACTTGTATTCACATGTAAGTAGGAGAGGAATGACTAAAAAGCCAGCTCCGTCAGCA
The DNA here is from genome assembly GCA_023548195.1 of Bettongia penicillata ogilbyi. Lineage (NCBI taxonomy): Eukaryota > Metazoa > Chordata > Mammalia > Diprotodontia > Potoroidae > Bettongia > Bettongia penicillata. The sequence continues at coordinate 715,025 of JAJHZJ010000676.1, forward strand.
GGAAAACCCAAGATAAGGGAAGGGATACACAAAACATGAAAGGAAAAGGAAAATGAAACAACAGGGATGAGCACATCAGATGGCCACATCCTAGGATAAAAAACCCATCAACAAATTTCCAGTAAGTTTTGAAAAACTTTAAAGGAAAAAGAAAACATTCAGTTAAACTCCAAATAACCTGTAATTTCCTGTTAAAAACAACAATAATAATTTACACTTTAGGGTCATAGTTTTAGGGCAGGAAGGGATCTAAAGAAGCCATCTGGTCTGACCCCTCATTTGAGAGATGAGGAAACTAAGGCATGAGAAAATTAAGTGATCTGCCCAGGATTACACAGGTATCAAGTGCTGGTGGCAGGAATAAAAACCAGGACCGCTGACTCTCGATCCTGGATTCTGTCCATTGTGTTACATAGGTACATTGTGCCTATAATGACAACAACACCCCCGCCCCCCAAGCCCATCACATTTCAATCCTATCAGGTGTGTCTCATTCTTTGTGACCCCCATTTGGAATTTTTCCAGATCCAGATCCAGAAGTGTTTTGCCATTTCCTTCTCCAACTCATTTTGCAGATGAGGAAATCAAGGCCAATTGTTTAAGTGACTTGCCCAAGGGTCCCACAGATAGGAAGTATCTGAGGCCAGATTTGAATTCAGTGAGATGAGTCTTCCTGACTTCAGGCCTGGCTCTCTACCCACTGTAGCACTTAGCTGCCCTTCCATCTATGCATTATTCATGTTGATGGTGTGTGTGTGTGTGTGTGTGTGTATGCATGTACTTGTCTAAAACAGGAATGCCAGCCCGGATGATACACACTAGGGACTCCATCTGATCCAGGACTACTTCAGGGACTATGAAAATCTGGCAGGATCCTTGAAATACTAGCCAATGGGCTTTGGTGATACCACTAGCCACACGAGCAGTCCTATCAGTATCTGAATACCTCTCCCATGAATCTAAGAAATAGATGGGGGGGCCATGGAGTTGGAAGCTAACCATACTCAAATTTCCCAGAATGGTAAGCTTGATTAGGAAGAGGAGTTTTAAGTTCTCATATCACAAGAAGGCAAGATAAGTTGGAACAAATCACAACTAATACCCCACCTGCTGAAATGCTTGAGTGCGGATGGCAATGACCATTAAAACGGAAAATCATGAATCCACATGAAAGAGACTGAAGACACACATGTTTTTAGTAAGTACCAGTGCTATTCAGAAAACAAAAGACTATCTGAAATACTTAATGTTCTTAATAACAAATGAAGGTAGAACCCCAAAGGCTAAGGTAATATAAGAAGTCAAAGCAGTTCAAAGAACAAAATGAACAATTTAATATCAGTCAAAAATTATGCCAGAGAACCTTAAGAAACAAAGAAATTAGAAGAGGCAGAACTCTCAAAGAAGGATGTAGACAATTTCTAGTTGAATAAGTAGACAAAATGCATCTTCCTTTTTTTCCCCAAAACTGGAAACTTTTCCGCAAAACTGGAAAGTCATGGGTTTAGATAAGATCCATGATTATTGGTTCAAATGCTCTATAACAGTGTATAAACTACTAGTAAAGCGCTTCTTTAGTTTCCTTTTTGATTCAGAACTCATCTCATGTATCTTAAATCATCACATTTACTAACAAAAGATGAGAATTCCTATGACTTTCCCAACAAAAGTGAACTGTATGCTCATGCACGTTTTAGAAAACACTGAGCTTATAACATAAAAAAAATGCTACCAATTCATATGTGTGCACAGACACGTGTGTGTATGCGCACATGCACATACATACACACTAATCAAAGAGCAAAAAACATTGCAGGGATGCAAAGAATAGCTCATTATTGGTTTAGTGATTACTGAACAAGTCAACCCAAAGCACCATAATATTTACATGACATTTCTTGATTATTAAAAAAGCAAGGGTTCCACAGTCATCGCTTAGTTATGTACTGCATATTTTGCACATATGTAAATACATACATATATATCCAAATCCAAGTAGAGAGAGAATGCTAGTACATTTTACATTCACACATAAAATTGTTCTCTGTTAAAAACATGCTACCCACACAATAGCACGAAGAACATCTGATATAAAATGTGGCTTCTTCCAGGAACACAGATTAAGTTTGATACGATTCTGCTAAGTATTAAATCCATGATCATTCCTCCAAAGAGAACTGAATATGGCTTTTAAATCATAGAGGGAGTTCTGCCTAAACATTACCAAAATACTCTATTAAACATTTAATATATGTGATATATCAAGTTACATAACCCCCATGGAAAGTATATCAAACAGCTACTTTATCTCAAAGAAACTTTTCCCAGTGACAACAAAATCCCACTTGGACTTGATAGGTGGCAAAATTTTCAATGTACACCAATGAAAGATAGAGATTGAAGGCTTTAAAGCTTGAATCCAGGTCAAATTGGATAAGGATGATACTTGACTTCTCTAGCAAAACATATTCAGCATAAAGCTATCAAGGAGAAAGTTGAAGTTATATATGTTTAAAAAAAAGAGAAAAGAAAAAAACTGAGAGGCATCCTGAAATCAAGCTGAATGTGAAGAATATATTTAAAGTCATTAAAATCTATGTAATACAGCGTTACCATAGACTTTTAGCATACTAAAATAGACAACAGATTTAAGTGTTCAGATAAAAACTCATACAATGTTAATGATAAACTCCAGAGCTCATCAACCCACAGCAGCTTTAGAAATGATAACACTTCCTCTCTAAAAAGGAAATTAAAAATTTACCAAAAAACCCAACAACTTTATTTCATAAAGAAACTATGAAAGCTCAAAAGAAGTGTAAAATAAATGGCTGGATTTGAACCAAACTGAAAGTGGTTCATCTCTGAAAAGAAGTTATGAAATGGTTAAGACAGAGGAGCGGAATAATAAAAATCAATCCGAGGGTGACATCCACATGAATTCAAGAAAGTGGAACAAATGGCTGAATTTGTTTGCTTGTGTATAGAAACAGAGGGATTTATGACAGTAATTCAGGATTTAGTCATTGCCACCAGAAATTATAGATGAGTTATCCTGAAGGTATTCGGACCGGGACAGACTGTGCAGTGACACTGTAGAAACTATGCAGTAATAGGTCACTGCAGAGGCAAAAATGTAGCATCCAAAGGATGCCTGGAAAGACAGGATCAGGACTATACACCAGAAGTTCACTATTCTTTATAAAGGAATAGATAAATAATAGTTCCACACATACAAACCCTGAAATATCCTTCAGAATTCAACATGTCACCTCTCTGCTCACAAACCTCTCTTAGCTCACCAATACCTATCAGAAGAAGTCCTAGTATTATAGACTTTTGAGAAACACACACACACACACACACACACACACACACACACACACACGTATATCTTTATTTATTTTTGCCAAATGATGTGGAGTAGAATCTGGTAATGAACCTGCTTCGGATGTTCTTCAAGGGAATTTCTTACTAGAAATGTGAGAAAGAATCCATTAATTTTGTTCAGACTCAGCGCTCCACTGGAAAGAACACAGAGTGAGGATGCGGGCTTAACTCCTGCCTTTGACACATCCTAGTGTGTGACCTCAGCCCAGTTACTTAATCTTTCCAGACCCCAATCTTGGTCTTCCAATCCCTGATCTAGATTATGTGACCTCCAGTGGGACACATCAGGGCATGGGGCCTCAAAGAGGCTATCTACAACCTTGTTCACACCATTGCGATTCTCCCCTCCTCTGCCACTTGGATGAACTCTAAACTATCATCCTTTAGAACCCTGCTCAGTGACCACTGTTCCTTTTTGTGCCTCTAGGTACTCATCACTGTCTCTGCTTTTTCTTCTTTAATGCCTAACTTAGCTAGAGAGACTCTATTTCATAAAAACAAATAAGAAAAAACCTGACCACATTTGTATAGATCTCCAATCTTGAATATTACACCTTTTGCTTTGTGTTGTGGGGGAGGAGGACTCTGGGGACAGAAGGGGCATGAAAGGTTGGCTGATGTCAGAGTTAGAGGAGTCGGGGGGGCGGGGAAGAGGAGAATGAAATAAAGAACGCTGAAAACTGTTATAGGAAAAAACGATAAAAACATCAGAGAAAAGGAAAAAATAAACAACTTTATCATAGATTTAAAAGGAATACTAAGCTGTACATAATAGATATGTAGTTTTATGTGCAAACTTTATTATGCTATGTTATGGAAATGCTTGTTTTATTTCATAAATTAAAAATAAAATAAACAAATGGGGAAAAACATTATGGAAAGATAGTAGGCTAGGAGCTAGCCGAGTCCTGGGTTCCCCACTACAAAATCATAAAATATTAGCTCTGCAAATGACTTTAAACGACATATAATGCAACTTCTTCCTTTGAACAGATGAGGAAAGTGGAGCCCTGACAGCATAGTGATTTCTCTAAAGTCACACTGCTGACAGCTCCCACGGCCATCTTATGACTTCTAGAGTCTTGAAGTCATAAAGAAGTCTAGAGTTCTTTACATTTTGCCACATAACCTTTAACAGACAAGGCAATTTACCTGAGTCTCAGTTTCTTTTTCTGTAAAAGAGAGGGAAATAACACCTGTCTTATCTACCTCTTAGAATTGTGTTTGGCTCAAAAATGTGATGACGTACATGAAACCATTTGGTAGCTATAATTAGCTATGTAAAGTCAAAGTATTATTATTAAGCCCCAAGATTCTCCACAGAGTTTCACTACCCCATCCCTTAAGGTATATGTTCAAAGAGTATCTAGGCTTCACTACATTCATACAGGTGAATTTTTTTCTGGATTGGCTAAATTCTATGGCAAATTACATTTAACGCATCAATAGGCATTAAGTAATTTTAAGAGTCTGTCTAAAACATTTGGACCTAACTTTTATGTGTCAAAACTAGAGAGGAAAGTTAACATCATTGTTACTAGCTTATGTTGGACCAATGTGAGTTGTGGCAATGACTGAGCTCATCTGGACCCCAAGCCTTTGACTTTGAATTTTCTACAATCCGTTCAAAATCAATTCACTGGATGCCTGTTCGATCCTGCTTCCATTTTATGAATGGCATAATTGCCATTATGGTCACAACATAGAATAAAGTGAATAATGCTTAAGATATAGTGCATTTCGGTCCATGAATGCTGTCTTCCAAAGAGCAGAATTAAGCCCAGTAACTTGCCCATTCGAGGCAATGTGGTAGAAAAGAAAGTGTGCTACACTAATAGATAGACCACAAGCAGATAAAGTTCTGCTCCAAAATGGGATATCAGTTCCCAAGAAACTGAATGAAATACCTTGAAATGCATTTCATTCTACTACATTTCGTTTGTTTTCAGGGAACAGGATTTGAAACAGTTGAGAGATTAGAAGAAAAGTAAAAATGAAAATTCTGTTTGCTACCTGTTACAAAAAGAAACTTTGTTTATATACATACAGCCCTGAAAACATCAATTGGCTATAATAATAGCTAACATTTATATAGTACTTTAAGGTTTGCAAATATCTCGTTTGATTTTCATAAAAATCCTGAGAAGCAGAGTTTATCCCCATTCTAGAATTGAGGAAAGTGAGGCAAACAAAGATCAAATGACTTATACAGGGACCCACAGCTAATGTCCGAGATAGGATTTGAACTCAGGTCTTCTTTTAGTAGCCAGCTTTTGCTATGGATGATGAAGGTAGTATATTTATTTTATAGTTACTTAGTATTCCGAAGTTCTATGACTTCCAGGCTTAATATCCCAAATTTCCCATCAAAGCACTGAAACCTAATTCTATGTTCCATGAATCTAGGTCAGGGTTTAGGTTTAACATCCTAATACTGCTTTATCTTCAGTGTACAAATACCTTTTTTGGGGGGGAGGGGAAGAATCTTTAAGAGGGCAAGTTATCAGTTGTTTTAATTTTCATCCAGTCACAATGAATGAGCAATAGTCATTAATTTTGGAGTTTCTCGTAGTGCCTTACCTAGAGCCTTGAGACTGGGAATTTTTCCTAGGTCGGTGAGACTGAGACTTTTTCCCAGGGCACTGAAATTTACTGGATACTTAGAACACTCGGTCCTTCAGGCAAAATAGAAACAAAAGCCTTTAGCAGCTGTTAGTTAGATAGAATGTGTTAAATGAGAAGCTACCATTAGTAGATTTTCTTTTCCCAGCTGTGATATTTAAGGTTAGTACTTTTAAGCAGCCCTAGGGTGTCTTGAAGTTTGTGCTTCTTTCCCTGTTGCAAAAAATGCTGGTTAGTTCTCTGTTTTCATTGAGCAACTCCAAAATAATACACCAAATGCTGCAATTAAATTAGTACTTAACTGTCTTGTCTACCAAAGGGCACAATGGAATTAGCTTGTATTGGCTGGAGAGACGATTGTTAAATTTTCATCATAAATATTTATATCTTAGAAATTGACATGCTACAAATTAGGGCTTAATTTATTGTTTTGATTTCTAGACTTAAATAATGGAGCAATATTAATAATACAGATTAAATTTAAAAGTATGTGCTGTATTGTGGAAAGCTGGTTGTTAAACATTTACCAGCACGCTCCTTCATCTACTCGATATTCATCAGTCAGACGTTCCATGTAAAATGGAATGAAAAGTTCATAGCGATGACTCTACACCCACAGTTTGTTCACATTTCCTCGGTTTTCTGGGAAAATCCATTAAATATGATTAATGCGATCTGACCAGCTCTAATAATACAATGAATAAAGCATTCCTTTGTTCAGAGGAAGGAAAAGTAATGGCGTTTTTCCCTGGGTCCCCATTGTCCCACTTCATTACATGCATGTAAGTGAATCAACATTGAGCTGCCACGTGAATTACAGGAAGAAATAGTGGTGTAGTGGAGAGAGCTTTGAACTCAGATTCAGAAAGACCCGAATTCAGACTTGATATCGGGATACTTACTAGCTGTGTGATCCTGGTCAAGTTACTTTATTTCCTCAGTTTCTTCATCTGTAAAATGGGAAAGATAATAGAACCTAACTCCCAGGATTGTTGTGAGAATAAATCAGGTAGCATATGTAAAGCACTGTATGAGCCTTAAAGTACTGTATAAATTCTGGTTATTATTATCATATTGTATTAATATCATGGTATGTGTGGGGAATGATGGAAAATAATGAGAATTTTATGTTCAAATAAGCGGAGTTCAAAAGAATTCAGTTTTGGCCAGGTTCTCTTATTATTTTTTGACCATCCAACTCTATGCCTAACTCATTTCCTTTTCATTCCACTATGATGTTTTTCCTATGAACAGAATAAAGCTCCCTAAAAGACAAAAAGAAAGCAGCATTCAGCCTTTAGCTATATTAAAAATCTTGGCAATGTATTTTAATTTAGTAATGTGGAAGGATTATCCGGGATTTAGATACAAAATGAAACTCGTTTAAGAAAACTAGACTCATTAGTAAATACCCCAAAAAAAGTCTAGACTCTTCTGCTATACGAGGTCTTCATCTTCAGTTATGATGTAGGCACGGCTCAGTTGACGACTGAAAAGTTAAATTGATTTGAAGGAGTCTTTGGGTAATTCAACCCAGAACTGGGAAGATGCTACCACCATCTTTCAGGTCACTGAGGTTTAAAATCTAGGTGTCATCCTCTGCTCTTAACTCTCCACTTTGTACGCTCAATCTGTTGCCCAAGATGGTCGATTTTATTTTTCTGACATTTCTTATGTATTCTCTCCTCTTATACTGCTACCACCCTGGTGTAGGTTCTCATCACCTCATGCTTGAACTACAATGACAGCCACAGTTAGGTCTCCCTGATCTCCTTGTTGTCAAACTGGTCTTAAAGTGCAAGAATGAGGATAATCATCCCCCCATTTATTAAACTCTATAGCTTTCTGTTACCTCCAGAATAAAACTTAAAACTCTGTTTGACTTTTAAAGCCATAACCTGGCCCCTTCCTCCATTTCCATTTATTGTTGGTTCAGTCATTTCTCACTCTTCATGACCTCATTTGGGATTTTCTTGGCAAAGATACTGGAGTGCTTTGCCATTTCCTTCTCCAGTTCATTTTAGAGATGAGGAAACTGAGGCAAACAGGGTGAAGTAACTTCCTCAGGCTCACACAGCTATAAGTGTCGTGAGGTCAGATTTGAACTTAGAAAGAGGAATCTTTCTGACTCGAGGTCCAGCACTCTATCCGCTATACCACCCAGCAGCCCCATTGTACATGTTCATTCCAATGTAAGACAATGTGGTGTAGACAAAGGGGTGCTGCACTAGACTTGGGAGACCTAGGTGCCTACCCCAGGACGCACACTGACTGGCAGCACTCTAACCCTAACCCTAAATGGTGCAGAGGGCAGTGTCACCGAGAAAAAACAAAAGCAAAAGCCCAAACCATTCGCTGAGACTCAGGTGGCCTCGATTTTAATTCTGTCTCCATCACTAATTTCTCCTGAGGCCTTAACTTCCTCATCTGTAGAAGAATGAGGAGGTTGGACTAGATCCAGAGGTATGCTGGTAAATGTTTTATTACCAGCTCTCTAGGGGGAAATAACACAGGATGTGCTTTTAAATTTAATCTGCGTTGTTAACATTTTCCCATCACTTTTTAAAGCCTTCTAACAGTTGCCTGTTTCTAAAATGTAAATGCTCGTACTGAGGATTTAACAATCAGCTCTCCTAAGCCACCAATGGATGATCTTAAATGGTCCCTTTCAACTCTAATTCTGTTGAACTCTTTAGCTCTAAATTCCCCAGAATATAATTTGTTTTTTATTGAGTTGTGGGTTACATATAACAAATAACTTCTTCCATGCCAATTACCTGCATCTGGGATGTAACACGTTTTTAGGGTAAAAATTAGAAAGCATGACCTCTGTGTACCCTTAGTCCTCAGTTTTCCTAAATGTGATAATAACTTCCAAGGATTTTCTTTAATAGGCTAGTGAAAGAGAATCTAATGTCAAACCAATTGAAAGCAGTCTTATTGTGTTGAGCCACAATAATGCCCAAGGCTAAGGATCAAAGTCACAGATGTCTGAGCCTTCTCCTTTGTCGCAATTAGATATGTCTTCTCCTAGGGGTAGATTTTATCTTGTTAGATCCAAGAGAGTCCCGTTTGATTTCTCTGTACCTAGGATGTGAGACAGAGACAGCCACAAAGTGAATATTCACATCCCAGCCCGGGCCATCTCTGCCTGCACTAACCTTGAAAACCGTAAAATCACCTTGATTGGAACACAGCTATTTATTTCCAAAATTGTTTTAGTGGATGGAATTAGATCAGGAATTCTTAATCTTTTTTAGCATTGCAGATTCCTTTTCTTTGACAGTTTGGTGAAATCTATGGTCCCTTTCTCAGAATGTTTGCTATCCACATTCTTAATTGAAGGAAATGTTAAATTACAGCCAGAGGTTAAAAAAAAAAAAAAAAATGTATTTTTCATCCATATAAGTTCATGGAACCCCTGAAATTTATCTAAACGTTCTGGTTCATAATCCCTACATTAGACTAAGAGAAATGTTTCTCACCTTAAGGAAAAATGTGTTTGCCCTTTTTTTTTTAATCGACAATTTCTTTTTTTCAAATTGATGCAAACAAATGTAACAGCAGATGTAGCATCTATTGTTATTTTTTGGGGGATGCATCTTTTAAGCTACTGTTTCCTAAAGCTTCATGAGCATTTACTAAAAATGCTAAATGTTAATCTCTTATTTAGCTATTGCTTTTTTTTTCCTTCATCCTCATGAAATATCAGAAGGAAGAGCTTTGTAGCACTCTGAAGAGATGAATCTGGACTTTATCCTGGAGCTAGTACTGACTCCTGTGTCCTTCAGATAAAAGCTAGGCATGTTTGGAAGGCTGGGGCTTTAGGCAGTGCCCTGGAGGGTTAGCCATAGATCATTTCTTAGCAGAAGCTAATAGATAATCAGAAGCAGTGTTCATTGATCTCCCCAGGGAGTCTCTTTTAGCCTTGACTGGGAGAGCGACCCATATACATGCAGGTATTTAGAAGTGAAACTTCTGTGAAAGCTAAGGAATTATTTTCTACCTGGCCCTCTTCCCTCTCACAGGGGTTTCTTCTTTCCTGACACTATTCCAGTGTCCCCTCAGTACCAGAAAGGACTCTGTAGCATGGACCTTGCCTCTATCAAGCTGCACTCTGGACTGTGGAGGGGGTGGCTCACTTGGTGCTGTACTTGAAGACAGGGGAAGGAGAACGGACTCCCTTTTGCTTCAGAATTCCATTCCACAAATTACTGAAAACTCAAGCCCTGAATAAGAGTAGCCTCTGAGGGCTGGTTTCTGATGTCGCACTAAGCACGATAAGAATGCCATTGACGTCAGCAGAGCCATCATCCGGCAGAATGGCACCCCTGCTCTTGAAACCGCACCGAGCAATTGCAGAGCTTTTGAAAATTAAAAGCTGGTGCTGGGGGGAGGGAGAAAAGAACACGGGGAAGCAGCGGCTCCAGCTGAGCTCTACATTTGCTGTGCATTTCCTGTGTTGTAAAGCATTCTCTCTCTCCCTCCCTCTCTCCCTCTCCCTCCCCCCCCTCCACCTTGCCCTCTCCCCCTCTCCCTTTTCCTCCTTCCTTCCCCTCCCCTTTCCCCATCTATCTTATTTCTCTCCCATCCTTCTCCTTCCCTCTCTCTCTTTCTCTCCTCTCTTCTTTCCTCCCTTCTATCCCCCTCTACCCCCAAATGTATTTGAGGAAGAAACTTAAAAGCTCACACTAGCTTCAAAGGAAAAAGATAATTTAATTTTGTCAAAATATCTGAATTCAGGGAAAATGAACCATGCCACCCAGATGTTGGACAGAGGCCCTGAGCCACAAGAGAAAATATAAGCCACTGAGAATGAAATTTCTGAGCTAAAAAAGATACATTTTGGCTGTGTGTATGTGGAGGAATAGATTATAACTAGAGATATAGAATATGCCAGAAGACCTGCTTGTAAAGGGATCTTCCCCCAAATGTCATACTAATTCACTGAGCCCTCAGAACAGTTGTTTTAATTGTACAATTAAAGTAATAAAGCTGTTGCTTTTGGGAAGGGAGCACGGTCTATGCTGTGCCCTTGGTGTAGTTTAACAAACAAAGCCAAGAAAAGCAGGAGCAGTCATAAGCCAAAAAGAGCTACCTGGATTGGAAAATTTTGTTGAGGTTACAGAGAGAGTTCAGAAACAGCATTATAGTATCAATTGTCCCTTCTTCAGTTAGTCCTCCCCCTCTCACCATTCCCAGTTGTTTCCTTCTTTGCCAGCATGAGGCTCTTTCAAATCTTTGTAAGAGTAACATGACATTGGTGTGGATTCATGGTGATACCTGCAGTATAATGTGCTTTACTTTACAGTAGGCGCTGGCGGGATCCCAATCCCATATAATCATTAAGTAAACCTGTCTTTGCACATCCATACCCTTGCCCAGAGGTTATAGACAAAGCTGATTCTGAGGTGTGGAAATCTGAGCACAAGCATATTCACACACAGTCTCAAATGGGTCTCACAAGATGAGCAGGCATGGATCTATGTGCACACAAAAACAAAATTTGGACAGGAAACATGAATTCAATAAATTGCCCCATGCAAAATCTTTGCTTAAAGTTGACTGGCATTCAAGGGGAAGGAGGGGACCAGAAAAGGGAGATAATCGTAATAGATCACATATTTATAGCTCTGATAGGTTTGCCAACTGTCTTCCTCACAATCACCCTGTGAATTCAAATGTTCTTTATTCACACTTTACAATGTAATTACTAAATGAGGGTTCAGTAAGCGGTTTTGTCTTGCCCACAGCTAACAAGGGGAAGAGAGGTTCAAAACCAAGGCTTTTTCTACCATTTTATGTAAAAGAAAGCTAAGCAAATCTACTGTCATCTGTACAAATACTTTTGATAGAAGTCTTCCATGGTGTGTCCTAGTCAATAGAGAGACAATTATGATTTCCCATGGGTTTCTAAAATCTCTTGCAAAAAAAGTGAATAAAGGAAGGAAGGTACATCTATTGCCTATACTTAACCCAGTCTGTGTAGAAAAATAGGAGTGAAAAAAACATGTTACCCACATAAGGTTTTCACTGTGCATTGAAATGGGACATGGGAAAACTGTAAAGCTCAGTTACATGAACCTATTTTTTTTACTTTCTCTGAAACTCACATGCAGAACTCTTATTGACTTCAAACAGTTTTGAGAATGCCTTTAAAATTTACTCCTGCCAGACATATTGCCAGCAACTTTCATTTCCTTTACTGCTCTCCCCATTGATCAGCCACATCTATCCATCTATCTCCTCTAATTCCAAGAATCTGCCTCTTTGATCCAGTCATGCCTCTGCTATATCTCCAGAGCCACAAGTGGGAATCTCATGCAAATGGGACCATCCAGACCATTATATGAAATTTTAAAATGTAAGACCCTGGTGGAGAATGAACTTCCAATTAGACTGTTACACTTCCCCCAGCAGAGAATTGTTCCCTCATTCTAGCCCTGCAATCGCTGCAAATTCTATCCACCTACAAATTCCTTGTCTCTAGTGATTTTTCTTTGGCATGCCAAGGGGGTGCCTCAACCACAGAACCTTTTGCATTTGATTAAGCATTTCCTGATGAGTGCTCACTCCTTTCTGGTACCAAAACAGAAAGCTACATGTTTGTTGGAGCTCAGTAACCCTGACTGTGTTCTGGAGATGCCAGGTTAGCGTGAGCTAGGTATAGTAGTCTCTTTATACCAGGAAGTGCTAGGAGGTTTGAGGAGGGATGCAGATTAACAAGGAGGAAAGGGGATCAGCTGACGTGCAGTAGAGACTGTGATTAAAGGAACAATTTAGAAAGCAGAGAAACATGAGTTGTTTCCTGAAGAGAAGAATTATCTTGGATTTGGGGATTTCGGATCTCCCTTTTAATTAATTAATTTATCGTATCAATTTCATTAATTAAATATTTTATTTATATATTTTATTATATATTATATAATTATAATATATATTGTATAATGTATATAATATATTATATATTATATAGGCTACATTAAATAAAATAATAAATATTTTATCAATTTTATTAATCAAATATTTAATTAATTAATTAAGAAATTAATTGATCTTCCTTTTCCCCATAGTCTGACCTAATTTAGTAAGGCATGAACTGGAATAAAAGATAGAATTAGATGATGTGTGCTCATCTGATCATGGGGTAGGCAGCTATAAAAGGAAGGCAACCTCTATGTATAAACTGTAGCTCTTGTGATTGATCCAAATATGGGAAATATTGAGGAGGAGCCTCTAGACTTTGGTTAACTACATTCAGAATATAGTATTTCCTTTTGTAATTGAAACTACCACTAAGGTCATACGACATTGCTTAGTTCTTAGTATATAAAAATAACTGATTTTTAGAATCGGCTAGGTGGTTATAGTAGACAGGATGTTTGACTTGGAGTCAGGAAAATCCTAGTTTAGGTCAAAACTTGTCTCATACACTGATTAGGTGACCCTGAGTAAGACATCTAACATCTTCTAGTATCAATTTCCTCATATGTAGGGTGGTTTGGAAATTGTGACTCCTGAGTAATGTAGAGCCCTGACTCTGGGCAAGATAAAGCAAAAACTCATTTATTGGATCTTAGGCTAGTTCCAGAGATAAGAGTCTAAATTTTTAGTGAGGTGAGGGCAAAGTTTGAGAAAGAAAATGAGGGAGAGAGCTGGAGTTACCAACCTGGATAGGGGTGGTTGAGACCAGCCAACATAAAGGAGAGGGCTTTTGAGTTGGACTTTAAGGAGTGGCTAGGTTTGGAGAAAAGAGGTTACCAGGAGTAATGCAATGTTTTACAACATTATATGCAAAAATTAAGAGAAAGAAGCAAGTTTTAAAGAATGAAATGGCCAGAGAGGAAGAGTTGAATATTTGTGATCTCAATAGGAAAAAAACAGAGAAATGAAAAATACTGAAATGAATGATGATGAAAGTGCTTTACAAGTCATGAGCTATGATGATGACAATGATGTAAGACAACCCAGGAATAAGATATATGGTATTGGGAGGTAGAAAGGAAATATAGAATTTAGAGAAATTGGGAAAGGAAAATGGGAATTTGTAAACACCAGCATAATGAGGAGATAAAAGGAAAGTGAAGAGATGTCTTGAAAGTGACTTATTCTCTTGAGCTGAATTGACATTGAGAGCAGATGTTAAAGAAAGATTTGTAGGTAGGAGACTGAACAAAGGAGATGAGATGCAGAGGGGATTCAACATTCATCAACTCTCAGAGCTGTATAATTTGAAAGAAAAGAGGATTTACAGAAAGGAATACATCATAAAGGACCACAAAACGTCTAGTGCTAGAAAGGTCCTTAATCTTGTCCAAAATCCATAATTTTAAAGATAAGGAAACTGTGCTCCATAGAGATGATGTGTAAAATAACACAGACTACCGGGGGAAAGCTCGCATTTGTACTAACTCTTCACCCTCTAAACACAAATCCAGTGCTCTTTCTGTCATACGTTCCACTTTCAAAGAAGGGATGCAAAGATGAATATCTGTCCACTTTTCACTCATTTTAGCTTTTGGTTTTTTTCCCCAGACTTGTGATTTCATTGGTTTGTCTCTGTTCTTTTAGACATCTTTGTATTGGATATCTTGTAGGCATGTCCAATTCAACATGCCCAAAACAAGACTATCTTTTTGGTCAAACCCTCCCCTTTTCCCCCAACTTCCCTGTAATTATCAAGGTACTTACTACCCATCCTTCCACTCTCCCAGGCTCAAAACCTGGCTGTGATCCTCAAGTCCTCATTCTTACACACAACATCCATTCTTTTGTCAAATCTTGTCATTTTTTTTATCTTAACAACATGTCTTGTATATATCCCCTTTTCTCCTTTTATACAACTATCAATCCTAATTCAGACCCACGTCACTGTTCTTTTGGACTTTTGCAAAAAACCTTTTCATTGATCTCCCTGTCTCAAACCTCTTTTCATTCCAATCCATCTAGCCGCCAAAGTGATTTTCCTAATGTTCAGATCTGATCATGTCCTTCTACTCCTTGATGCTTAATGAACTTCAATGTTTCCTGTTACTTACAGAGATGTGTGTTTTGTATTTAGTGTTCTTCATGACCTGTCCCCTTACTATCTTCCCAGTTTTCTTACACTTTACTCTGTGACTCAGCTCTTTCTTCTCCTCATAGGTAACAGTCCATCTCCCATCTCCGGACCTCTTGCTTGGAATGCTTTCCTTCTTCACCTCTGTCTCTTGGTTTACCTGGCTTCCATCTAGGCTCAGTTCAAATCCTACTCTTCCGCAGGAGACCTTTTCTGCTGTGTCCCACCTTCCCTACAGGTAGCTAGTACCTTCCAATCTCAGACATATTTTTCCCCTTATGTAGCTAAATTATTGCCACGTTCTGCCCTTCATTTGGAATGTGAAGGATGCTTTTGGACATGGACCATGTTTTGGGTTTTCTTTGTACACGCAGCTCTGCCACCTTCATTCACATATGCAGATAGATAGCTCATTTATAATTTAGAGTCTTAGAAAATTACCTGGGCCACTCCCAATAAATACTGATTTGTTTAATTGATTATTGGATGTCCTGTCAGATCATAAAGAAAATAATGGCTCAACTACTGGATAAAAGTAAGCTAAGCACCATAAAAAGCTATTGAAGATTACTGGCCTCTCCTTGAAGCCTCCTGACAGGGGCATGTGATTTATTTCCTCAGCCATAGAGAACCCAGTGTTATCAACCCCGAATGATGAGGCACTGGATCAGGACCTTAGTAGAGCACCTTATACATAGTAACTGATCTGCAAATATTTATTGAATTGCATTTAATTCAATGGAAAAAAGAAGGAAGGGAATTAGAGGATGAAGGAGAAAGGAGGGAAAGAAAAAGGCATTTATTTATATAGTGCTTACTATGTGCCAGGCACTGTATTGAACACTTTACAAATATTATCTTATGAAGTGAAATGCCCTCAAATAAGAAAAAGAAGTAACTCTAGGGCACTTGAATTAAATGGGGATTTATTATACACACACAAACACACACATATAATTTTGTTTAAGTGAATTCTACAGTTATTAAATACCTACATTAGAAGCACTGTTGGTACCAAGTACTCTGTTGGATGTCAGATACAAGGAACTTATATTCTTGTTTCTGTGTGTGTGTGTGTGTGTGTGTGTGTGTGTATAAAATCACCTGCTGTAGTGAAAAGAGTCTACACTGAGATTGAGTTCTGAGTCTGCCATTTGCTTGATATTGCTGAGCTTGGCTAACTCACTTAGCCTTTTTAAGCCCTTTTTGTTTAATCTGTAAAATGGAAATTAGTCCTATAACCTTATAGGGTTGCTGGAAAGTCACACGTAATCACATATATGAAGTACTTTTTGAACTATAAAATACTATATGAAAGCTACATATTATTTGTTTTTTTAAATATAAATTTATTTATTTAACTTTTTACATTCATTTTTTTAATTTAATTTTATTTTTTTTCAATAAAAATTTATCTATTTAACTTTTTACATTCATTTTCACAAAATTTTGGGTTCCAAATTTTCTCCCCTTTTATCCCCTCCCCCCACCCCAATACACCAAGCAATCTAATTTTCCCTATCTCCAATCTGCCTTCTCTTCTATCATCCCTCCCTTCTCTTGTCCCCATCTTCTCTTTTGTCCTGTAGGGCCAGATGACTTTCTATTCCCCATTAACTGTATTTCTTATTTCCTAGTAGCAACAACAATACTAAACAGTTGTTCCTAAAACTTTGAGTTCCAAATTCTCCCCATCCCTCCCTCCCCACCCATTCCCTTTGGGAAGGCAGGCAATTCAATACAGGCCATATCTGTGTAGTTTTGCAAATGACTTCCATAATAGTCATGTTGTGTAACACTAACTGTATTTCCTTCCATCCTATCCTGCCCCCCATTGTTTCTATTCTGTCTTTTAATCTTGTCCCTTCCTGACTATTGACTTCAAATTGCTCCCTCCTCCCATTACCCTCCCTTCCATCATCCCCCCCACCCTGCTTATCTCCTTCTCCCCCACTTTCCTGTATTGTAAGATAGGTTTTCATACCAAAATGAGTGTGCATTTTATTCCTTCCTTTAGTCGAATGTGATGAGGGTAAACTTCTTGCTTTTTTCTCAGCTCTCCTCTTTTTCCCTCCACTAAAAAGTCTCCTGCTTGCCTCTTGAATGAGATATAATTTACCCCATTCCATTTCACCCTCTTTCCTCCCACTACATTTCTCTCTCACCATTTACTTTAATTTCTTTTAAGATATGGTCCCATCCTATTCAATTCACTCTGTGCTCTCTGTCTGTGTGTGTGTGCATGTGTGTATGTGTGTGTACATGCACGCATGTACATGTGTGTGTGTGTATGTGTGTGTGTGTGGTCCCACCAACTACCCAGATACTGAAAAGTTTTAAGAGTTACAAATATTGTCTTTCCATGTAGGAATGTAAACAGTTCACTTTTGGTAAGTCCCTTATGACTTCTCTTTGCTGTTTACTTTTTCATGCTTCTTCTCATTCTTGTGTTTGAAAGTCAAATTTTCTTTTCAGCTCTGGTCTTTTCATCAAGAATGCTTGAAAGTCCTCTATTTCATTGAAAGACCAGTTTTTCCCCTGAAGTATTATCCTCAGTTTTGCTGGGTAGGTGATTCTTGGTTTGAGTCCTAGTTCCTTTGACTTCTGGAATATCCTATTCCACGCCCTTCAATCCTTTAATGTAGAAGCTGCTAGATCTTGAGTTATCCTGATTTTATTTCCACAATACTGGAATTGTTTCTTTCTAGCTGCTTGCAAGATTTTCTCCTTGAGCTGGGAGTTCTGGAATTTGGCCACAATGTTCCTAGGAGTTTCTCTTTTTGGATCTCTTTCAGGTGGTGATCGATGGATTCTTTCAATACTTATTTTGCCCTCTGGTTCTAGAATATCAGGGAAGTTTTCCTCGATAATTTCATGGAAGATGATGTCTAGGCTCTTTTTTTGATCATGACTTTCAAGTAGTCCCATAATTTTTAAATTGTCTCTCCTGGATCTATTTTCCAGGTCAGTTGTTTTTCCAATGAGATATTTCACATTCTCTTCCATTTTTTCATTCTTTTGGTTTTGTTTGGTGATTTCTTGGTTTCTCGTAAAGTTATTAGCCTCCATCTGTTCCATTCTAATTTTGAGAGAACTATTTTCCTCAGTGAGCTTTTGAACCTCCTTTTCCATTTGACTAATTCTGCTTTTGAAAGCATTCTTCTCCTCATTGGCTTTTTGAACCTCTTTTGCCAATTGAGTGAGCCTATTTTTCAAGGTGTTATTTTCTTCAGCATTTTTTTGGGGTCTCCTTTAGCAAGGTATTGACCCGTTTTTCATGTTTTTCTTGCATCTCTCTCATTTCTCTTCCCAGTTTTTCCTCCACCTGTCTAACTTGATTTTCAAAATCCTTTTTGAGCTCTTCCATGGCCTGAGCCCACCTGGCATCCACCTGGGATGTCTGGGATACAGAGGCCCCGACCTCCACGTCTTTCCCTGATGGTAAGAATATTTCCTCATCATCAGAATTGAAAGGCAGGAACATCTGCACCCCCTCAAAGTAGCTCTCTATAGTCTTATTTTTCTTCCCTTTTCTGGGCATTTTCCCAGCCAGTTACTTGAGTTCTGAGATTCCTGTCCACCCCTGCCTAGATCTGCCCAGCTAGTGCTTGGGGTCTGAGATTCAAATGCTGCTTCCCAGTCTCAGGGCTATCTGCGGTGGGAGAGGCTGCTATTCAATGTGAGCTTAAGTTCTGGTGCTGGGGTTGGGGCAGGGCCACCTCCCAGGCTCAGTTCCCTTAGGGTTTATGCAGAGACCTTCAGTAATGGAGCGGGTGGGGCAGGGCTGTCTCCCAGGCTCAGTTCCCTCAGGGGGTTTATGCAGAGACCTGAAATTCTGCCTGCTGCTCTGGGAGTCCCGGGCTGCCACTGCTGCCTCTGCCGCTCCCTCCGCCACTGCCTCTGCCGCTGCCTCCCAAGGGAGCCCGAGTCACGAAGACACCCACTCCCCTCTCGGCCAGCCCAGACGTCTGTCTCACTGACCTGTATCGTCTGTGGGCGGAGGGACCTTCCTGGCCACTGGAAGTTCTGTCCCTGAAGCCTGCTCAGATCTGCTCCTCTCAGCCGCATGGCCAGGGCAGCACAGGAGGGGGCTCTACTGTCTGGTGCGCAACGGACCCCTGGGGACAGCTTTCCAGGGTTCTCTGGAATGGAAATCTCCTCCCTTGCGTTTCTGCATGGCTTGCACTGATCCAGAATTTGTGGGGAGTTCTTTTTACAGAAAATATATGGGCTGTGGGTTCAGAGCTAGCATACGTGAGTCTTTCTACTCCGCCATCTTGGCTCCTCCCCCCTACATATTATTTGTGCAGTGAATAGAGTGCTGGACCAGGAGGCA